>JBBELK010000415.1:0-600000 GCA_037783545.1 Henricia sp. BOLD:AAB3569 | reverse complement strand
TATTACGATACTGATTTCTTCATCTCCATAGAGCACATGTCAAATTGCACTTGGAGCTGTTGTTTCCAGAGCAAGTTTTTCTCTTTGATAAGAACAAGCGTTTCCCAACTCCTTGTGAATGAATTCCTTCAATTCACTCTCACTTCATCAATTTGAATCAATTGAAGTACTAGTGAAGAATTTACCAACTGGCCTTTGGTAGTCTGTACATAACTGCTGTTGCATGTTGTGAGGTTGACTGTTGCTCTACTACTTTGTTGGATTTCAGATATTTGTCTGATCATTCAGCCTGCATTCACTTCTCTACTGTGTTCCTTCCCTGTCTTCTAGTGTTGTTTTTCTCCTGAGAGGCCATAATTTATGTACCTGTCTTTGGTCTGTTCACGTCACGCAAAATGCAGCGCGTACTGTCCTCATTGGTTTAGAAAACAAGTTCCGGCTGTATCCTTCTATTTGATTGGTGGACGAAGTATGTCAATTCGTGCCTGGCCTGATTTAAACGAGGCTCTAAATTTATCTAGCTGCTGGCCATGGTGGAAAGTCAAGAGGATGATTGTTTAAACAGTCAACTACCGTAGCCTAAAATTTAATATCACGAATTTAATGGAGCAGTTTGCTTAAAAATAATAGGAAAAAAATCATTATTTTCTGATATTCTCTTTTCTGGTTGTAGGCCATATAATAAGGTAGATGGAGTTTTGTTTGTTTGTCTGGGATTGTGTATAAGCCTGCTGGTTACTACAGTAATTGCTTCTGCTCTGAAAGTTAATGTGTGTGATTGATACTATTAATTTAAGGCTCTGGTTACCAAGACTACAGATTTAATTAGCCTTGAAACCTATTAGCTTGACAGCTTCGGCGCTGCAGATTACAGGCCAGTCACATGCAGAGGATTGTATTTAAGCTACGATTAAAACTACATGTACATGTAGAGTTCTTTCTGTCTGTATGCCAACAGAACAGGGCTTTTTCGCAGTTAGATTTCATATGCGATTTATTGCAAATTATGATTCGCTAAGATTATGAAATACATGAGGACATCAAGGTATTATTTTGCAATAAATGCTTACTAAACGGTACATTTTACCACACTAACAAGTTTTCAGATGGTCAGATGTTGCTCTATGTATATTTTGGAAATTCACATTTTGATGACGCCATCATAACGTCACCCAATTTTGTGTTGGCCAACATGCTACAGAAACCAGCTAGTGCACCAAGTTTAAACCTGATTGGTCATGTGATTATCGACACATTGTATGGGCCTTCAAAATCTTAACATTTAAAATTTGGACAGCAAATGACCATCGGTCAAAGTATGCACAAGTATGCACAAGTTTTGATCAAATTGAAACAGTTTATTTTTGTAATGATTTTGATTATTTAAGACAATAATCTCTAACTATTTTGAATAGTTCACTGAAATTTCATTGAGGAGGCCTTTGATTTACTTGAAATTGCAAGTGTGTAAATTCTTTTGGAAACTCGCCACAAAATACACGTAATAGAAGGATTGTTAATTTTGTTTGTTTTGTTATTCTCCTTGTACAGTACTGATATACATGTAGGCCTATGAGACGTGTATGCATGTTGAGCTGTGACTCCATACATATTTTCTTTATCAGACATGCAACTTTTCAGCTGATTTCCTCGTTTTTGTTTCCTCATCTATCCCATTGAAAATTTAAAAAACACTACAAAGTTAGATATTTTTTGCATTTTCCTTTTTTGTTTGTAGTGATGCAGTTGCATCCCTGCATTATGCAAGGTCTCTTCTCGGAAGTCTTGGTCTTTGGGTGCCAAATTCTAGGTCTTGGTGCTGTTGGTCTCAGTTTCAAATTACCTGGTCTCGGTCTCAGTCTTGGATTATGTACAGGTCTCGACTACAACCATGTGACAACACTGTGTTATTCATAAATTTGTTTCAACCATTATGTATGTATGTACATGTATTCAATTTCAGGCTCGACCAATGAAATTGTTCCAGCTTTTAGTGAATAAACCTGGAAAAGTAAGGACACATATGGTACTATCACTATCAGGTTTATGCATTATTTTAAGCCATCAATGTGCTCATAAATTTGTTGCTCAGTGTGCCTGCTTCTTTTTCATATACATTTATGCATTCACTAATGCATTCAAAATTTTCCTGACTTGTGAATCCCTTTCTTCCTTTTAGCTGCATGACGCATGGATTACTCCGAGGAAACTTTTTCTTGTCAAACAATTTTATAAAGGAAGAATTTTTTACCATATCAAATTTTGAAAAAAGGTAGCTCTTAGCATAGCAGTGCTTGTACGTACATATCACCCACAAAAAACAATGACGCAAGTGCATTAGTACTAAAGGCCAAAGTATTATATTGCAAAGGAAATTATCATAGGCCGGCTGCGCAGATGGTTAAGATCTTTGCTGGTTTTTTACTCAATTAGTTTTTGCCAGAAATATTATTAAGCAGAGAATATTTTTGTTAATCATTTATTATTTTTTGCATGATTCTTTGTACAAACATGTTCATTATAAAAAAATAAGTTCACTTCAAAATGCAAGATGAAGTTTATAAAATTAGGTTACCCATAACTTTCAGTTTGTTTAATTTTTATTTATTTATTTAGGCCTAATTTTTATTTCACTTACATGTACCACAGGTGTTGTGTGGTTGTTTGGATTGGGCAATAAGAAACACCTACATCTATTTTGTTTGGCCTACATGTATAAGAAAAAAACTAACATGCCAAGCATTTGATCATATCAATATTAACATTTGCTTTCATTCACTGTTCATTAAAAAGAGTTCAATTCATTTTTTTAAACACTAAATCTACATGTAAATACATGTACATAAATGTAGTGTACATACATACATACACACATACATACCGGCATACATGTACATGTTCATGTGATATTTGACATCAGAGCACACTGTAAATTCCCAACAGTCATCAAAGTGATAAGAGTTGTGAATTTTGTTTTTAAGTGGATGAAAAATTCTTTATCACTTCAAGAAACTATAAAACCAGTATTTCATTGTGCTTGCTTCATTTTGCATTTATTTGCGGCATTTTCTGTTAATTTAGCCATATTTGATGTCTATGCAGTGAATTGAAGAGAATGAAGAGAATGTGAAGGCATTTGAGGATTTTGAGCTAAAGAACCGATCGATGCAGATCTACATGTATATGTACATTATAAGATGCAATTTTGTTGCTTCCGATCAAGCAACCACTTAGTGTGTACCTTTTGGTTTTCGTACCTTTGCAGTTTTCGTTTAGTTTTCGCAAGCTGTGGGCATTTACTGGACCTGGGTTTCTCATGAGTATTGCTTATCTGGATCCTGGCAACATTGAGTCTGATCTGCAGTCTGGTTTTCATGCCAGCTTCCAGGTAGGTGTCTCCATGTATCTACTATCACTGACTATGTGTCAAAAAAAACCTGTCCTACTTTAAATCTTGAATAACCTTGTAATTTTCCAACGGAATTAAACCAAAATTTCCCATCATGTAAACAAGGCCTGACAAATTTAACTCGGTGAGTTTCATCGTTTTTTTCCAAGAGGGTGAGATTTAATGGCAATACGGGAAAAAAAGTCAATTTCAGAATTCGCCACTTTTGACTTCGCCTCCTTCAATGTCAGTACATCGCTGGAGACGGTGGTGGAATGTGTGCTGCAGCCGAAAGCTAAATATAGAAAGGCAGGATCACTCCAAATGTTATTGTAAATCATCTTAATTGCTTTGAGCATTTCATCAGGAGGTGCAAAGGGACCTTGGACATAGATGTCTGAAAAAGAGTGAATGGCTACGGCTGGAAGTAATGCATAGTTCCGACCTGTCAATCAAGCCGAACCCGCGACCAATCACAACAAAGCTAGCAGACGGCGCCCACATAGGTCAAAGTGATGCAATCATCACACAATGATATCACGCGACTGCCCATACAGTTTGTATGTTGTACGCGCCAGTGACCGGGTGAATTTTGGTTTCAATGTCGGGCGATTCGCTGTTCAAAGGTAGGAAAGCGCATTTTTATGAAATATATGTCATCCCTGTATCACTAGCCTTTCGCTCAGTGTGTGCTACGGTAACTGTCGACCCTAAAACATAAATACTTTTGAGTTTTCTCCAATGAATCTGTGCTTTCCATGCCGAGTCCCGTTGCTTTGTACGTTATTGTCGCCATTTTTTTGCGATGGCTTGTGAGCACATAGCAACAATATCTAAGGGGCGGGGTTAACTGGGCAATCTCGGAACTATGCATTGAGCTGGCTGCCAGTATTTACACGCAACTTCAGTTTAACTCCCATGTTTCGGCAGTACAAGAGAAAAACAATGGCATAAAACAGTATAGATATTGTCCTCTACGTGGAGCTTGCTTTCTCTGGGATTTTGAGGCCATTTTGAGAAAATGATGCAAAACACACTCGTCTGTAAGGTACTTTCGAATTTGTAACTGTCGCCCCAAGAATGCTTTTCTTGAGTCTCGGGTACAGGGTTTTGAATAACCCCAATGAGTCTGAGATTGTGATTATGACCAATCACATGATTTATCTACACAGTTGCTATGGATACTGATGCTAGCCACATTAATGGGCCTACTCCTTCAGCGTCTATCAGCTCGCCTTGGAGTGGTTACAGGGATGCATTTGGCAGAAGTATGCTTTAGAGAATACCCTAAGGTCCCTCGCATCTTACTTTGGCTAATGGTGGAGATTGCCATCATTGGGTCTGATATGCAGGAAGTTATAGGCACAGCTATTGCATTCAATCTGCTCTCAAATGGAAAGTAAGTAATTGTTAGGTTTAACCTATAGGAGACCATGCCCAAATTATTCAAAAATTATACAAAGAGCTTTTGCCTCCTAACTACATCAAGTAATGCATTCAAAAGAGAAATTGAAGAGATGTGGATTTAGCCAGGATGGCATTTTGGGGGAAATTTTGATTGGGAAAGTGGAATCCTAGATATGCAAGTAATTTTAATATCACAGCCCAATTCAAACTACTGATGCGTTTTGGGTTACGGCACACCCCAAAAAGCTAGGAGGCACAGTACTGATGGTGCGTCACCAGCAAGCCTTGAGAATCATGTGATAAACAATCTTGCAGACACTCTTTATACCAGGCCCATATACCGAGGCAGTGCATTGTAATTAAATTGTTTTGATGTCACGTGTTGACAGCTTGGAATTTTCATTGGCGTGATATAAATGTACGTAAAGTGTTTGTGTTGGATATAAATGACCAGTTTTATCGGGATTTTTCGGCAGGTAGCGGGTTTTTAAACGGCGTGAAATTTAAAAACCAGATGCTGTGCTTCTGCGGAAAATATAACGGAGCGGTACTGAATGTTGTGGCAAGACTGACTGCAACAGCCTTTCATTTCATTTCATTTCATTTTATTATAAAAATCCTCCAAAGGCCAAATTACGATTTTTGTACAAACAAAAACAAACATCCAAATTACTCCAAAATTAAAACAATAATTACCAAGAACCACTAAAAATCATAATAATAAATGAAAACGAGGACTATAAAATTTTGCACATACATGTGCCAGCACTTAAAATAATTCATTTAGGAACCGGATAAAATATGATATTGAAGTCCGAGCATAAAAAGTCGCAAATTTACCACTGTTTCGCAGGTTGCGGGCATGAGTCTCAAATCTGGTCGGGGGAATTAAGTCACTTGTCCACACTGACTGAGAGAGCCTTGCGGCGAACTTGCCTTTCTAAGAGCCTCTGAGGCAGTGTGCACAACTTTGCCTTAAAGGCAGTATACATCATTGGTAATCTCGAAAATCAGAAATGTTCACAGATTTACGCCTAACTTACACAATATAAACAGATGACCGTAGAAAACTTCCCCTGAAATGGTTTTGTCTGAAGTGCTATAGTCTTTGTGAAATGAGTCAAACAATTAGTTTTCGTCTCTTGAGACGAAAATTCAATTCGCCCCAAAACCATTTCTCCCAAGTGCCATTTCGCCCCAAACCACTAAGCCCGAGTGCCATTTTGCCCCAAATCACTTCGTTCAAACACTACTGTGTCTACATTGTCCAAATGCCACTTCGCCCCAAAACCACTTCGTGCACAGGCCGTGGTTCAGGACGAAATGGTTCAGGGCGAAGTGGTTTTGGGGCGAAATGACTGCAAACCCTTTTTTGACTGTTTTTTCAAAAGTTAGACAAAGTACGGAGCTGGTTTTTGCTCAGGTTGGTTTTAATCATGCATATCTTCAATCACACAGGGGGATAAAACTATTTGTAACAGTTTACCAATCATGTATACTATCTTTAAGTGAATCCCTAAGCTCCTGCACTTCTTTGGCTGTCTTTAAGACGCGCAGCCCCAGATAGTAAGCTCAACTTACACAAGTTTTAATAATCGGGTTGAAAACCCAACCAAAATGTGTTTTTTTTCAAAGAGTAGAGGATTCTCCAAAAAAGGTGGGAATCACTTTTTCAAACTGGTCCACTTCGACCTGAACGAAATCACTGAAGTGGGACAGGCTTGAAAGCAATTCGAAAGTAAATAGTCGATCTCTGCTTTGCTACCCACAAGTTTACTTTATTCAACACGAACTGATATTTTATGAAAATTGCATATGAATATTGCAGCCGTCTGTGGCCTTTGTATACATGACATTAAACTGATGACTGTGTGTGGCAGTTTGTCTCTAAAGGGTTAATAACCATTTTAATAAAAATTAATCGATCGTCCAAAGGATTATCTTTTTATATTCTTTTGGCAAACATAGTCGTTAAAATGCATATACTGATATACATGTAAGCAAACTACAGCTCCAATTTGGCTTGGTCAATATGAAGCTTTTATACCATCTAATCTGTGTGCTTTGTGTAAATTGATTGCGAGTTATGATGGCTAAGCCAGGGCTGTTTTTGGAATACATTTCAATGTTTTCATTATCATCAGCTTTTTTTTTTTCCTTTTTATTCAGGATACCCCTGTATGGCGGAGTGCTTATCACTATCACAGATACGTTTGTGTTTCTTTTCCTGGATAAGTATGGTATGTATCACTCCTTTATAATGCGTGGAATTTCTTTTGATAAATCAAATAATTTCTTCAAAGAAATTTTCCAATACACTTACTCAGTTATACTGGGGAGAAAATCCCTTTAAAGGCACAGGCTCGTCAGCAATGTGCGCGCGCCAAATTCGTGCGATGAAATACGCAGCTCCGTGCCTTTGCTATGGAGCTGCATATTTCGTGGCACGAATTTGGCGCGCGCGCATTGCTGACGAGCCTGTGCCTTTAATGTTGTGCTTCAGATATTACAGGTAATGCATCCATCATATATACCTTTACATTATCACTGTACTTGCAAACTGGCCTCTTCCATTTGTCTGCTGAAAATTGCTTGTTTTTATGCTATGCACATCATGTTTTGCATAAGTTTTCTTTTGTGGTGACATCAAAGGTCACATAGCTCAAGGTAATTTGACCTGTGCAGGCGCGGATCCAGAGGGGGGGTTTTGGGGGTCAAAACCCCCCGACACCAACAAATATAATGCATTTTTTTGCGTGTCCGCCTGTCCGAAACAAGCAGACATAAAAATCTAATGGGCAAAACCCCTCCCTGGTGGCAAAACCCCCTCCTGGAAAAATTCCTGGATCCGCCCCTGCTGTGACCTTATTTCTAAACCAAATTTATGCAAAACGTGTGTGTGCATATAACAGGCTTGTTTTAATTTGCTGCACATGGGATATTTTATGGTACATGTACATGTGTATTGCAAATGTTACGATTAAGTTTAAATTAAAATAAACTGAACTCCAATCACATTGTGTACAAGTTTTCTTTATGCAATACCTTATTATGCCTCGCCTTGTTTTCATTTGAGGCTAAACATTGTACTTGTGATATGTTTCATATTGTTTTAATTAAATTTTCCTTCTCATCAGGATTGAGGAAGTTGGAAGCATTCTTTGCCTTTCTTATAACCGTCATGGCGATTTCATTCGGTTATGAGGTATGCTGTTACATTTACATTAACTATCTGTGTAAGAGGTTGTGGGTTCGAGTCCTACTCGAGCATGTTACATGTATGAAGTTTTTCTCAGTGTGTCTCGGGGAAAGCACCGAGTATACAATGCCAACCAAGTTACGTCGGGTAGGGCAAAACGAATCCTAATTAATATTAGTGTATTAAATTGACATATTTTTATCATCAAAGCCTAGTTTCTTTTAAAAGAATATACAATGCTAGCCAAGTTATGTCGGGTAGGGCAAAACGAAACCTAATTAATATTGGTGTACATGTATTAAATTTACATATTTTCATCATCAAAGCCCTTTTTCTCAATTGTTTTTTCACAGTTTTAGTTTAATTATGGCTTGCTGCTTATGGTTTTTGTCATCTCTTTCAGTACATCACTGTGGGTCCCAATCAAGGCCAAGTTTTAGCAGGACTCTTCATCCCTCGGTGTAAGGGTTGTGACAGCAGTGCCGGTACACAAGCTGTTGGAATTGTTGGTGCTATCATCATGCCACACAATATATACTTGCACTCGGCCCTTGTCAAGGTAAAATATTGCATGGCTTTGAGGGTGATATGAGATATACCGCATTAGTCATGAAAATACTAAACGAGCCGAAGGCGAGTTTGGTATTTTTATGACGAGTGCGGTATATTCTCACATCACCCGAAAAGAGAGCCAATATTATTATTGTTATATAAAATGAAGCTTATAAATACCTTCTTTGTTTTGTAAGATTTTCGCAAGATTATTGTCTGTTTGGTGTTGAAAACTTTTTTTTCAACGTTTACAACTGGATGCGCTTTTGTTACTGTTGTACAGTATTTGTTGTTGCTGTACTCGCGCGCGTGTTGCGCACACGTACACGTACAGTGCATTCACCCGATGCATGACGCGAGTGTACATGTGGGCTTTGGTGCATCCAGCATGCACACACATCAGATTGGGGCTCTGTGCTGCACGGTATCCGCAACGGCTTAATTTTATATAATGTTTGGTATCGTGCCTTGGGTCGCCAAAAGACCACATGAATCTTTATTGATCTTTATTGTTCTTTATAATGATTGTCCTTCAAAATGACTGGGGTGGGGCATAAATGCTTCCGGATCGGTCTGTATTACCCATCTCTTCTTTCAAATCATGTATAAAAAAAATTGATGCTAAGGGCAGATTCACACACAGCCTTTTCGCGCAAAAATTCCGACGCGCGTCGCTTTAGGATAAAGTGCTGTGGAAGGAATTTTGAGTGAAATGATGAACTGAATATCACAGAATCACAAAAACACTTTCTGCCCAAGGTAATTCTTTGATTTTCAATGCCTTGTTTCACTTCAAATTATCTCCAAACGCTTTTTCTGAAAGCGACGCACGTCGCATTTATGCGCGAAAAGTCTCAGTGTGAATCCCAAAGGCATGGTCAATGTTTCTGAAATAATCTCAATTTCTAATTTTTTAATATGATCCTGGATGCAAAGTCTCTTCATTTCTGTGGACAAACTACTCTGCCATGGTTATAACATTCTGGACAAAATAAATACATCTACAACGTTTAAAGTGTTTTTTTATTTATTTTCGTTTTTGGTTTTTGTTTCAGTCGCGAGAGATAAATCGTCAGAAGAAGGAAGCAGTGAAGGAAGCCAATATGTACTTCTTCATTGAAGCCTGCCTCGCTCTCCTGGTTGCATTCATTATCAACCTGTTTGTTGTATCAGTCTTTGCACAGGGACTCCACAATCGCACCAATGAGGAAATTGTAAATTAGCAATTTATTTTAACTTGGATTAACCGTTAACTTTAAATCTCTTTTGTATCAATATTAATGCAACACCTAGGAAAAAGTTTGATCCTTCATAGCTCAGCTCCACGTATCTTGGTGATGTACTTCGATTTAAAAGAGTGTGTCAAGTAGGAATGGGACGTTTAACCGGTTAACCGTTGAACCAAAAAAGATTGATAAAAAACCAGTTTTGACTTTTAAACGAAAACCAATTTTAAAGAATTTACAATACTTTTCAGAGGGTTATTTGTAATGACTTCATGAAATTTAAATAAATTTATGTGGGGTCATAGTCAAATTTGGACCAGATAACGGTTGGGTGATTATTTTGGAGGCCTAGGGGTATTGTATACATTGCACATGCATACTATAAACACCAGCAACAATCTTTAGTGTTGACCGAATGGTTAACCGGTTAACCTACACTTGAAAAAATTGCAAACCGGTTTCTAAATTAACCGTAAATTCCCATCCCTAGTGTCAAGATCGCTTTTTAGAGTTTAGATCCACCAATTTTCCCCATGGGTTTTGAGATTTTGATACCATTTAATTTCTCATATTTTTCTCATTACCATTCTGAAATTTTGCGCTCTCAATCCTGTAATTTTAAGGATATCTTTAAAAAAACGGATGTTTTGTAAACTAATTTATCCGGTTCCCTAAAGCAGTAGAGTAATTACATGTACACCCACCATTTTGCTTTTACATCCAAATTGGAGATTGCAAATTTTATGTTTTCTTTCCATGGACAGTATTTTGGGGAGGTATTTTATATGATTGTTAGGTTAGAACGAAATCCATTTTCTGGAAAAATGTGGACATGCTCCTTTAAGAAAGACCAGTCCTGTGATAGCCGCAATCTCAGTCAGCGAGGAACAACTGCAATACCATGTTTCAAGACCTTCAGCAAATGTTTAGACCAAATACCATAACAACTGACGTCACTATGACTTCAGTAGTCTATAGCTGTCCATCTTGACCAATTGCATTATTGCACTCAACACGTTACCTGGCTTAATAAGATTTGAATAGTACTTGGGTACCAACAAACCGTTTTCCCTTTAAAGGCACAGGCTCGTCAGCAATGTGCGCGCGCCAAATTTGTGCCACGAAATATGCAGCTCCATGCCTTCGCTATGGAGCTGCGTATTTCGTGGCACGAATTTGGCGCGCGTGCATTGCTGACGAGCCTGTGCCTTTAAATAAAAAAAGACAAGAATAAATGTTCTTTAAACCAAACCCCTTCTCCCCCACCAACCCCCTAAAAAGGACATTTTCAGATGAGGGTTGCACATTTCCCCCTTTTTTCATGTATTGCAGCAGTAACTGCTGGTGATGAATGGTAATTTTCTTGGCTTTTTTCTGACAGCATGATATGTGTGTGGATCAGGGTAGCATCTACACCGAATATTTTCCCAATAACACCGACCTGATTGATAAAGTGGATCTTTTCAAAGGGGTAAGGCAGTTGTGCTTGTTAAATATGAAATACAACCATTATTATTGATAATGATAACAGCAAGTTTTTATATAGGGCAATTCAGATCTGCTAGAATATGCTGGAAAAAATGGCAAAAACAGTTTGGTATCAGTAAGTTTTAAAAAGGCAATAAAGAGGTGGCACTTATAAAGGTGCGGGGGTGACAAATAATCTCTGATTTCCATTCGAAATTCTCAAAACGACAATGCTGATACTTGCCCCAGGGATGGCTAGATGTCGTTGAAAATTTTGAAAATGGATGTCAATTTTCAGGTGTTGAAAACTCTGCTAGCAGGCAAAGTGCATCTTTGACTTGGTGAAGAACTTTGCTTAAGCCATAATCTAAGCAAAATTCTTATAATTTGACTTAAGTCTTGAATTGAATGTTGCCCCTGGTTTTAGAGGCCAAGTTCAAGTTCTGAGGCCAAGTTCAAGGCCAACTTATCCGAGACCAAGAACATTTATTTTTGTTTTGTTTAACTTATTTTTGTAAACAGGGTGTGTACCTTGGGTGTGCATTCGGTGCTGTGGCATTGTATATATGGGCCATTGGCATCCTGGCATCGGGTCAAAGTTCAACCATGACTGGAACATATGCCGGACAGTTTGTAATGGAGGTGAGAATGCAAATGCATATATACATGTACTGAGTAGGACTTAGGAAGATGTGGAATTTGAAACAAAGTAAATATGCCCGGGAACGGCGAGTTGCAGAAAAAATTGTCGCCCTGGGATCTGTTTTTGCAACTTTAACCAGAAATATGTTTCTGATACTTACTTATTCAACCCCCCCTCCCCCCCACCCCCCCCCCCCCCCCCCCCCCCCCCCATTGAAATTTAAGGTTTGATATACTTTGTGTAAGCTGCTTTAATAGGGGAATTAGTGTCACCCCTTACTTTAAAAAGTCTGGCAATGCTGCTGTATAGAGCTTATTGGGACTCTAACCGGAGACCTCTTGTGCACCAGTTGAGCTTTAAGGCACAGTGGTACACATGTTATTCCTATGAACCTGAATTTTACATTTTTAATAAGGACAGATCTTGGGCAACGTATTTTGTCTCTGTCACGTGCATCAGGTTTTAGGCAAGAATGTTGTCACACTGTTTACCTATGACAATAAACAGAATATATATGAATTTAATCGTTTTGCCCAGGGATTTCTTAACTTGAAATGGCCACGATGGAAGCGAATTATGCTGACTCGATCCATTGCCATTCTTCCTACAATTACTATTGCTGTCTTCAAAGGTGTTGATGATCTGACTGGCATGAATAACCTGCTTAATGTCGTCATGAGTCTACAGGTTGGTGGCTTATTAAGAAGTATACTTAAAAAGCAAAGGGGAACTTCCGGAACGCACATCGTAATATATTTTGTATTACTAAAAACCTTTTTTCCTGTAATCATTAATTGATTACCCTAGTCTGTGCCCCCGTAGTCAACTTTAATGTTGAGTTCACTTATCCTTCAGATCCGTTCGGCAAAATTTGTAAATGGTTTTTCAATTTGTTGTTGTTGTTTTTTAGTGTTGTTTTTAATAATGGTTGTTGATCTGACTCAGATCTATATTCTAATGACTAAACGCCCCATCTTGATAAGCCATAGAGTGCACAGGTAGGAATCAAACCCACAACCTCCTGCATTCCAGAGCAAATTTTTTTACAATTTGTTGTTGTTGTTTTTTAGTGTTTTTTTTATAATGGTTAAACGCCCCATCTTGATAAGCCATAGAGTGCACAGGTTGGAATCAAACCCACAACCTCCTGCATTCCAGAGCCAATTTTTAAAAATAACTTGTCTAGTATTGAATCATTAAGCAACTCTTATTGCAACTTACCAAATGGGGTATAAAGAGCAACAAATTTGGAGCAACCAACTAGTCTCTTGCAGAAGCTAAAAACAGCTTTGAAAAAAAAATTGTTATAAGAAAATAAAATCTGATCTAATCTAATTGTTGTCCCTTTTCAGCTACCATTTGCACTAATTCCGATCCTTACCTTCACCAGCAAAGAAGCATTAATGAGTGACTTCAAGAATGGATTGTAAGTATGACAAGATATTTCATGAAACATGGAAAATAACAGAGTTATTCATGCCCTGTAACAGGGCATGGATAACTACAGGGTATTGTAATTGTGTATTGTGGTGTGGGGGAGTCTGTCTGCCACATCACGCTGGGTATACCTCGGCATGGTCAGCTCCAATTGGTAGTGAGAAGAAGTGTTCCTGCCCAAGGACACAAGTGTTGTGACCCGTACTTGACTGGACTCAAACATGCAGTCCAACATCTTACAGAGCTGCCAACCCTCCCGGATTTTGCAACAGATTCTTCGTAAAATGACTAATTTTGTGAGTCCTGACATGGATAAAAACCCTCTTGGATTGTCAATTAACAACCTTGGGAATTTTTAGGTGTGCTTGGAGTCACGGAATGGACCTATTTTCCCAGATGTCCTCCCCAAAATCCGGGAGGGTTGGCAGCTCTGATCTTAGCATAGAAACTTGAATGAGTGCACCAGACCATAACACTTCACTTAACGTCTTGCAGAGGGGTTTATTTCGCTAGAAATTTGGCCAACACTAGGTACAGGCAAGTTCAAGTGCAAGGCCGCTTCTATAGCCGTCATCCGTTGGCAAGGGGTTGAAATCGTCATTGCTTTCTCTTGGCCTTTTGCAAATGTTCTTTTTACTTTACAGAGTTGTTAAGATTGTGTGTTTCTGCCTGGCCATTGGTGTTATTGGGATCAACATGTTTTTCGTAGCCATCTACGTGCCAACATTACCGCAGCATTGGGCCATTTATATTCTGATTGCAATTTTACTCTGTGCCTATATTGTCTTCATTTCTTATTTGGTAAGTCAAACGGCTTTCAGAGTTCTAGCAAGGACACATGAGTGTTTGTTTGCCATAATTTCTTTCCTCTATTACACATTTGTTGCAAAGAATACTAATTAGGTGATCGGGCCAGAGCTTTTCTTCAAAACGGTTCAAGCTATCAACTTAAAACTTGGTAGGAACATCAACCCCAATGTGAAGATGTGCATACAAGTGTGACGTCATTGTGACGTCATTAGGTATCAAATTACAAACCAAAAATGACCAAAATATGCATGTTTTAAAATGCTTCCGTCTGGAAAACCACGTGACCCATGATCTTCGTATTTGACAGGCTTATATATCAGATCATGGCCTACAATTTTCTTCGTGTGGGCATTTTCATTTGGCCCTTCCTTCTGGGGTCAATCTGAGGTCAAAGTTCAACGAAAACGAAAATCTCAATTTTTGCACTTATTGAGCAACAATGCCCATCAAACCAAGCTGAATCTTTAAGAAACTAAGTACAGGCATAGGTCCTATAGCAGACTTTCACCAGCGTGTTTAATATTATGATGGCATCAAGCGTGACGTCATCGTGACGGCATCAAGCGTGACGTCATCGTGACGTCATCAAGTATCAAATTACACCCCCCAAAAAAACAAAATATGCATATTTTAAAATGCTTCCGTCTCGAAAACCACGTGACCCAGGATCTTCGTATTTGGCAGGTTTATAGATGACATTCTGTTCTACAACTTTCTTTGTGTGGGCATTGTCATCTGACCCTTCCTTCTGGGGTCAGTTGGAGGTCAAAGTTCAACGAAAACGGAAATCTCAGTTTTTACACTTACCAGTAACAATGCCCATCAAACCAAGCTGAATCGTTAGTAAATTAGATACAGACATATAGGCCCTATGACAGACTTTCACCAGCATGTATAGTATCATGATGGCATCAAGTGTGACATAATCATGACGTCATCAGGTGTCAAATTACAAAAATTCAAAGGTTATTATTTTCAAAATTCATATCTCAAGAACCGTAATAGATACTTGAACAATTCTTTCACAACATGATAAGTCTAAATGAACTGAACAAATCATATGATGTCATGACCCCTGTGTGACGCCTACTTCCAGTCCAAACCGGAAGTTGTTCGAAAATGTGCAATTTTTTACCATTTTGAATGCAAACATATTCAAAGTGGTAGTGAATTTGACCATATTTCTACGGAACGAAATGTTTCCACACATGTGGACCTTTTGACTATACCATTGGTGACGTCATTACATGGACGGTGGTTACGTAATGTGGTGTCAAATTACGCAAATTTGGAGCTGAATTGTTTTAAAATGCTGTATCTTGAAAACTACAACAGATATTTGTATGATTCCTTCGCCACATTTAAGAACTTGATGTTCAACATATTGTTCAACAATTTGTGCACAAAATTGTGACGTCATGATGTCGTCACAGGTGTCACATTACAAGATTTCAAAGGTTATTATTTCAACAATTCATATCTCAAAACGGTGCAAGCTATTAACCCCCCCAGCTATGGCGGATATGCAGGGAGGAGATATTAGTTACCGGATTAGTGTATACAGCAGCCGATTTCACGAAACTTTACGCAATTGCGCAAGTCCACTTACGCCATAAGTTATTGCGCAAGTAATGGCGTAAGTGGACTTGCGCAATTGCGTAAAGTTTCTTGAAATCGGCTGCTGAACTTCCATTTTTGCCATTCCACAGGTGATAACAACGTCTGAAATTCATCACAAAATGTTCATTTAGCCCGATCACCTGGCGTTTGTAACAACAAACGTCATACCTCTAGTTTTTTTCTGCATTTGTTCACCAAATACTTTTATAAATATTGTATTCTATATGCCTGGTCGCCGTGCAAGGCCGCTGCATGCTGTACGCTCGAAAAACAAATAAAAATAAAAATTGTACGAAATAAAAACTTTCACACAGGATGATGGCTTTCAGAAGAATATTCAATTTATCTGGAGAAACCCTATGTCCGGTCAAAAACATCATAAAGAATGTCACATTCTTAAATAATTATTTGAATATTTCATTATTGATCGAGTATGCATACTACATGAATATACTTCAAAATTTTATGTTATTTTACATACGTGTATATGTGTCTTCACAGGTTTGGTTTTGTCTCATCACTTTGGGGTTCACATTTCTGCGGCGTGTACCAATACCGGTAAGATTACAAAGCAGTCATGGAATTAAAATAGGAATCCCTCCAAAGGTTGAAATTTATAAAAACAAATCCGTTTTTCAATATTCTGAAACTCTTTTTTCAGTTTCTCAAGAGTCCACCACAATAACCAAAAAGCACATCTAGTAAGCAATGTTCTCAGAGTGCTTTATGATTACCTCGGGGGAAGATTGCAGTAAGCGGTCTATACCTTGTGTTAACTAAGCTGCATCCCGCTCCTAAAGACCAGTCTAAAATTAGCTCACTTGCAATATGGCCATGTCTGAATTCACTGGCTGTGGTCTGAAACCACACACAAGTCAATGGGAGACGCAAGGCTTGATCACTCTCCATTGACTTGTGTTTAATTTCAAGACCCAGCCTTTCATAATCTTGAAGTAAGACCCTTCATAAAAATTTAAGATGGTGAGCAGGCTATAATAGACCGATCCAGTACGCACCGCCCATTTAGCAATTGCCCAGCAACACGGCACATGTGCGAGGCACGTGTGCAGTTGCGTAAACACTTTTGAGCCTGGCTCGCAGCCGCGCCCTGGTCAGCGCGTATGGAACACGCACACATAAACTGCACTCGCGCGATCGAACAAAAACAATTAGACGCACAGCTAGCAGTACGTTCACATACGAACGCGGTGTAGGAAAGTGAATACAAAACATGGCAAAACGACAAGCTAATTTTGGTGAGTTTTACTGGTTTACACAAAAAGCATTTATGAAGGGATTAAAAGTAGGTTTGACCAGTCTTGAACAATCCGTTTCAAAACAGCTAGGATCCTCTGCGCTGATAAAAATGATGTTTATTGTGTTTTTGCTTCACCTGTACTGCATTTCACCGTATCTCTGTGCACAAAATTTTGAGGACTCGGGTCATCAAAATGGAGATCCACGTTTTGGTTACCTCAACCTGGGGCTGTGATTGGTCAATTCCAAAATGAGCGGAGCTTACTGGATCGGTCTATTGGTCTGTAATTCTTAGACATCTTGCAGTTATTGGTAAAACAGATGGAGTGATGCAAACTGAACGCATGTTGCACCCATTAGACATATTAAGATTTGTGTAAGCACATACGCCATGAAGTTGCTTCATAATTCATAAGGACAGCCATTTGGAATGAATTTATACCCAAGTATTGATGAAATTACACAAGAGGCATACAGTAAACTGTCATTATAACACCCCTGATATAAAACTCCTTCTGATATAATTTCCCCCCTAAATCCTGGTTATTAATCTAATCATTGTAGATGCATTGGTTTTTGCTCACTGGATCAGATAAACATTTGAATTACAGTAGTTTAGGCCCTCAGATAGCGCTACAATTATTAAATCTGTTACCGAGACCAGGGATTCATCAAAAGTGCTCATGGCGCTGTAGCCTGTAAGCCTGAAGAAACCTGTGAAGCAAAGGCAATGAAGTTTTTGAGGTGGAAGGGAAAACTCCTACATATTCCCCTTTGGTCACAGATATTTGGACAGATAAAAAAAAATCTCTTAAAAGAAACATGCACAAATGTACACATGTGATCGAAGGGGATATAGAGGTAAACCCACAGAATCACGCACTGACTATAAACCCAATCCACATATTGACCCGGACAGGATTCGAACCAGGGCCACAGAGATGAAAGGCGAGGAAAGTACCGCTACGCCAACCTGATTTCTAATAAAAGTTTACTCTAGAAGTAGCCAGCTGCAACACTTTCTATGTGCTGTGCTTAATGAGCTCGCTACATTCACTGAAAATATCTTTACTTGTTTCCATGATAACAGTGCTGCAGTATGGATGCACAAAGTTACAACCTGGAAGGTTTAGCTGAGGATCATAACAACGAAGACGGTAATCCCACCACTGCAAATGAGGGAAATGCAGATGGTATCAATTCGCTCACAGATTGACCAATGACAGTGGAAGATACAACTGAAAACATAAGTAGCTCTGCCCAGAAAGATTTGCTTGTAGACTGCCGGACATTTTGAGTTAAAGGACGAGAATACACTTACATGTATTTAATACAAATTTAGAGGGGGGTGATTGACTCGCACAGTTTGAGAAGTGCACCCCTAGCCAGCAATCTATAAATTTTTGCAAAATATCAATGTTGTATTTGGGTCACTGCATATTCCACAGTCTTTATTCATTTTTTCCATGTGATGAAATTCAATAGGGAGGAATTTCACAGAGGCCATTTTCCCTACGGATGCTTTTTTCTCTCCTTCGGATGCTTTTTTCTCTCCTTCGGATGCTTTGTATCCAGGGCCTTTGTCATGTCTTGTCATTTACAACAGTGTATAATTTATTATTCTTTATTGTTTTTGTATGTAGAAATCTGTGAATTCCACTTTGTCAGAGATTAAATGTATAATTCACAAAAATCTAGTTTTACGGTGCTTTTATATAAAGGCTTCCAAAATAAAGCAGTGTTTTTTATCGGAATCTGTTTTCGATTATAGCCCTATTTTAGCCTATATTTAAATGAAGATAGCCTATTGTAAAGAGTCTGTCGATGCAAGTGATGTTTAAAAGTAAGGGATCATTCTAAGCAAGTTAGATTCTTGTTTTGGTAATTACAGAATGACAGCCACCAAACTTGCCTTCTGTTTACACACTGTTTAAAGAACAATTTTTATTGATTTTTATTTTATTTTGTTATTAAGTTTTTTGGGGTTATCTTTTGTTGCCAAGTGGGATAATGTGTTGTCTTTCTTGATTAAATATTAGTATACCTCATAAATATTTATCAGGCATTCATAAATACCTTAGACAGTTTACATACAGGTACCCTTTTCTATTGGTCTAGGGCACATCATGTGGCTGGCCTTAAAACTGACAATAAAGACCGGCTGGCCCGGTTTTAAACACTTTCTGGCCAGGCCTGCGTAAGGGAAAAATGCACACGCACACAAAAAACTGCACAATTCCAAAAGCAAATTAAACACAGTGTGACAAACTCATCACTCGCCCCTTACCAGTTTCCCCCTTGACCCAATTATGTAAAGTGGCCAATTGCGAATTTTAAAGTGTTGGCGAAGTAGCGCCGCAAAGTGGGCCAGAATGAAACGAAAGTGTGCCAAAATTAAATATTTGTCTGTTTTAGTGGAAAGTGAAGTTCTGAGGGTTTTGAAACCCGTAGAATACAATGGTGAAAATTTTAAATCTTTGTGACGTCACTATAATGGTAAACTTACCAAAAACAAACTACGGAGGTTTGTTTTAAAAACGTATAGTTCATGCAATAGAAAGATGCGCCAAAATATGGCCACGTGGTTGCACATCTTTTTTGCACGAACTATACGTAGTTGGCCTTGGTATTTCTTAATTTAGATAATGCTCTATATCATGTTTTTTTTTTAAATTTCACTTCATAAAAAAATTAAAACTGACGCAATCGATAAAATAATGTCCAAGAATGTTTTCCTGATAAGACGGAGTAAACGAATAGAAGCCTTAAAGGGACCATAACCGGTCAAACATACACACAGCCAAGTTTATCAAATGGAGGATTCACAAAAAACAAAAGAAGGGTAGCAAATTGTAGCAGTCCAATTTGGTTTTAAAATATTTTTGAGGGTCTTGGCTTCTAGGGAAATATGACTTGAGGCGGGAATCGGCCGGAATATTTATTTCCGGAGTTAATGAATAAAGCACACTACTTTTTTACACTATTTTTCTGTGTTTGTCCGTGTTTTTTCGGATGAAATACAAAAGCAAATTTGCCATCGATTTAATTGTCTTTAAATATGGAATGTTCTCTAATTTCAAGCCAAATTTTATAACTTCATGTTTTGCACAGCGGTCGTAATGGCCGTTTAAAATATTATAGAATAGTTGTATAGACCCACACAAACCTAACGAATGTAAAAAAAAAAAATTTTAGAAAAATTATCATTTGGTTACTAATGAAGTGCATTTTTTGCATAGCTTCTGTATGAAATGCCAAGACTGTGTTATAAATATTTCTGAGGTATATGCTAGTAAAACAAATACAACTTGGGTTACTTCTGAAAAGTAGTGAAAACTGCTGTTCCTTGGGTGTTGGAACTTTACTCCCTCAGCTACATGTACACCGTGTGATAAGCAGTAGATTTAACGTCTCCTCGAACTATATTGTATATTATGTAATTTATAGTACTACATGTACTTTTTAAAACATTGGTGGCACTAAATGGGTTGGTTGAGGTATTATGTATTATTTGTTTTAATGGTAATAATTACATATTTGAATGTTATAAATATGCCTGCCCTTGTCTGGAGAAAAATACTTGTAATGCCAAACAGACCAAGGTTTTCACACTCTTTTCCAATCCTCTCATGGCATTTAAATTTGTAACTTTTTAAAACACAAAATTCCCATTCTGGTGGCGCCAATTGATGAAAAAAAATCCTGCCCTAAATGCAGTAATACACATGCACACAATAGTAACCAGATGACCAGACAAAATGTTTGTTGCTATGTATTGTGACCGGCAGGTTTGAAGTACAGAATCGATACCACATATTAAAAGCAACAGACTACTACTTGCTAGGCAATGACATGCACCACGTAGCAACAATAGCATAGTATGTGGACTTTCTAAACTGCACCTCCATTTGAAAGTGAAGAATTCAGGGTGCCAGCCATAGTGCAAAGACTAATTTGACCCATTCTGGATTTACAAGGTTGTGTGCAATAAGAATATAAAAATACCAACTCTCCAAGATCGTTACTGCATGCAATTTCATGCATGGGTAGGCAGCAACTCAACCAGCGGTCATGCCAGTGCTGAATGTAGACTGGTTCTCAGTCTTTATCCCCTTTGTATTTGAGGACAGGTACACGCCGCCATGTTTGGCATAAATATCCAGGAATTACTGGAGGTTTATGCAAATTACTTAAATGCTCGGTAATGTCCGGGTCGTGCATATATTTAATACAACGACCAATCACGTGTGGTTATTGCTCGGCGTGTGCTTGTATAGCGGAGAGCAGCGTAGCGCACTAGTATGTATGCTAAATGGAAGGTTTGAATATCCTATAGTGCGCAACTGCAAATATATAAAATAATGTAATTATTGTTTGCCATACATATGCACTATGAACTTTATTTAGTGATTTTCCCGAGAACAGAATAAAAACTTTGTAGTGTGCTCTGGTGGTGCTCGAACCTACAACCTCCTGCATACTAGGCAGAAAAAGTGATTTTGTCTGGTTACCCATTTTTGCATTGGCTAAACAGTGCCATGAATCTGGTCCCATAAGATTGGGACAACAACTTTGAAGTCCTAAATTTAAATCAATTTTTGATGGAATATTTCATTTTAACCAAGTCCAAAAAGATCAGCAACTTAATTTCACGGTTGCGTAGGTTTTTCCAGATTGGGGTAGGCATTTATGTTGGTAAAAATTATATCAGTTTGCATGCAATTTACACTCATTCCAAGTACATATGTACCCAGAAAAAAGCAACTACAAAGTGCCTTACATGTAAATATTGCATGAAAAAGAAATGTCTTCAATTAATTCCTTAAACAAACTGCATATATTCTTTTTATATTTCAGAGCGATGTTGTTTAAATGCATATACTTGTTTGAGATTTGTCTTCCCAGAATTGTAAAATAATCTTGTTTTATAATAATGTACAAGTTTGTGATTCTTTTCTTGTATGTGTATATTACGTAGTACAATATGGTACATGTCATCTGTTTTTGTACAAAGTTATAAATACTGTACTTATAGCGCTCTTCAAAGGACTGAACTAATGCCCATATATGACTCAACACACTCTTTCCTTTTGTTAACACCAAACCCCTAAAAACTGAAAGGAATTCCTTGGATGTTTGAGACACAATGGGGGAACAATGGTAGGGGTGTACCCTCGGGCCCATATAGTGCTGCATATGTCCACCAACCCTTACAAAACTCATTTGATTCAATGGAGTAGATCCGCATTCCTTGCTGGTTATCAAATTTCACACAAGAGAAACTACGGTAATTCCCTTCATTTTGTTTTTATAGTTTGTATTTCATCAAAGCCACACTTTAAACTGAAAATCAACAAAATATTCATGCTTTCATTTTAACCAATGCTGGTTCAAGGGTGCATCATCACAGAATTCCCTAAAAATCAGAACTTTGGCTTAATTTTTTTAAATGTAATCCCAATTAAATATTTCACTGCAATAAGTTAAAAGATCCTTGCTTGAACTTTTTAGGTGATCGGGCTGATCCCGATCACCTATGATATTGTACGATTTCTTTGTCTTTTTTTTCCTTCTTTTTCCACTCAAACGTTTCCAGAGCTTTTCTTCAAAACTGTTCAAGTTATCAACTTGAAACTTTGTAGGAACATCAACCCCAACGTGAAGGTGTGCATACAAGTGACGTCATTGTGACGTCATCGGGTATCAAATTACAACCCAAAAATGACTAAACTTTATGCATGTTTTAAAATGCTTCCGTCTGGAAAACCACGTGACCCATGATTTTCGTATTTGGCAGGCTTATAGATCAGATCATGGCCTACAATTTTCTTCGTGTGGGCATTTTCATCTGACCCTTCCTTCTGGGGTCAATTTGAGGTCAAAGTTCAACGAAAATCTCAATTTTTGCACTTATTGAGCAACAATGCCCATCAAACCAAGCTGAATCTTTAAGAAACTAAGTACAGGCATAGGTCCTATGGCAGACTTTCACCAGCGTGTATAATATTACGATGGCGTCATCACACCCCCTAAACAAACTAAAATATGCATATTTTAAAATGCTTCCGTCTCGAAAACCACGTGACCCAGGATCTTGGTATTTAGCAGGCTTATGGATCAGATCGTGGGCTACAAATTTCTTTCTGTGGGCATTTCATCTGACCCTTCCTTCTGGGGTCAATTGGAGGTCAAAGTTCAACGAAAACTGAAATCTCAGATTTTATACTTACCGAGCAACAATGCTCATTAAACCAAGCTGGATCTTTATTTAATTAGATACAGACATAAACCCTATGGCAGACTTTCACCAGCATGTATAGTATCATGATGGCATCAAGTGTGACGTAATCATGACGTCATCAGGTGTCAAATTACAAAAATTCAAAGGTTATTATTTCCAAAATTCATATCTCAAGAACCGTAATAGATACTTGAACAATTCTTTCACAACATGGTAAGTCTAAATGAACTGAACAAATCATACGATGTCATGACCCCTGTGTGACGCCTACTTCCGGTCCAAACCGGAAGTTGTTCGAAAATGTGCAAATTGTTTAGCATTTTGAATGCAAATAGATTCAAAGTGGTAGTGAATTTGACCATATTTCTACGGAACGAAATGTTTCCACACATGTGGACCTTCTGACTATACCATTGGTGACGTCATCACATGGACGGTGGTTACGTAATGTGGTGTCA
Organism: Henricia sp. BOLD:AAB3569; assembly: GCA_037783545.1. NCBI lineage: Eukaryota > Metazoa > Echinodermata > Asteroidea > Spinulosida > Echinasteridae > Henricia > Henricia sp. BOLD:AAB3569. The sequence goes on along the minus strand of JBBELK010000415.1, from coordinate 576,295 downwards.
AATTACGCAAATTTGGAGCTGAATTGTTTTAAATGCTGTATCTTGAGAACTACAACAGATATTGGTATGATTCCTTCGCCACATTTAAGAACTTGATGTTAATCAAATTGTTGAACAATTTGTGCACAAAATTGTGACGTCATGATGTCGTCACAGGTGTCAAATTACCAACATTCAAAGGTTATTATTTCCAAAACTCATATCTCAAGAACCGTAATAGATACTTGAACAATTATTTCACAGCATTATAGGTCTAAATGAACTAAACAAATCATACACTGACATGACCCCTGTGTGACCCCTACTTCCGGTCTAAACCGGAAGTTAATCGAGAATGTGTCATTTTTTAGCATTTTGAATGCAAATAGAGCCAAAGTGGTAGGGAATTTGACCATAGTTCTACGGAACGAATTGTTTCCACACATGTGGACTTGATGACTATACCAATGATGACGTCATCACGTGCACGGTGGTTACGTATAAATATGATCTCAAATGGCAAAATCGTGCGAACTGTAATATATATTCGAAAGATTATTTCACCACATGTAAGAACTTGTTCTTCAGTAGATCCTTAAACAATTTGTGCACACAATAGTGACGTCATGGTGAGATTGACTGGGCCAATAATGACGTCATCAGACACACACTAAAATTTTAGCTTTGAATAATCAAAGAGTCATATGTTTTAAGAATTCCAACACTGGCAATCGATATGTGAATGTTTCTTTTGCAACATCGACCAACTCAAGTTTTCAACCAATTTTAAAAGTGTGACGTCATCATAAGATCAATGTTCATGTCACCCGATCACTTTGCGTTTGTAAAAAACACAAACGCGAAGCTCTAGTTTTTTAAATAATGTTTTCCCCCAATTTTTCTTCTATATAAAATGTATTGTATATAGAAGGGGAAACAACTTTGAGAACCTGGATGATTTTTAAAGGTTCTAGGGCCACAACGAAAACACATCATTTGGCAAATGGCCATTCAGACCAAAATGAGTTAAATATTGAAGACACGTCATGTTCCTTGGTAATAAACTGTTTACATACACGTGTATTCACACATATTCTCTTAGCAGATATAAAAAAAACAACCAAAGAGGGCCAGTTTTCATTTTTTTTACAATGGCATAAATTCTGAAATACATGTACCAAGTAAAGTCTTCTAAACGTGTCTGTGTAAGGGTGGTATTAATAAGTAAAGGCCGGCCGCGGTTCAAACAAGATAAATTTGTCTGTGCTAAATTGAATTTTATACTTATTTTAAAAAAACAGGTAACATGTTTTTGTCCAATGTTTTGGCACAAAATTGTCTAAATGGGGTGTTTTAAAATAAAGTGAAATTTAAAATTCATGCCCTTTAACAGGCCGTTTAGCAATAACTGTCGGTTATTTCACCAGTTGTTTTTTAAAAATAAATTTTGTTTTGGAAATAAATGTACATACAACACTTTTCGCGTCAACCAGAGAATGTCCCATGCATATTATAACACCAATTTTGCTGATTTGTCACATTGATATCTATTATCTGAAAAAAATGACCTTGATGAAATACAATTAAAACATTGCAACTTCTCAGAAGATGTGGTATAAATTGGTTTAATACCTGTAGAGAGAGATGGTTATTCAAAATAACTTATAATTTTAAAATTCTGGTTGACAGATTACACATGTATTTCATTTTGAAAACCCCCAAATAAACAATACATGTACAATGCTCAGTCACTTTCAAGCTAGACCCTTTGCACCGGCAGGTTTTCATATTTAAATGTGCGATAATAGATCCACAAAGTGCCTACTCATGCATGAAACATGGTGACAATGTGACTATACCCACGATATGTGGCAAACGGACTCTCCCATACCATTGTGTCTCAAACATCCAAGGAATTTCCAAGGAATTCCTTTCAGTTTTTAGGGGGCGATTGGTGCGTTAACGAGAGGGAAGTGTGTTGAGGTATAGGGGCGTTAGGGGGAAGTCCCTCTGCCACATATCGTGCTGGATATAATACCCCCGTCATGTCTGTCTGTGCAAATTTAGTCTACTACAGTGTACAAACTGACGACTTCTACAAAATATTTTTTAGAGGGTTCATGTATGGGATTTACCAGCCACCTTCACTGTGTTTGTTTCATAAATTTCTGAAGTACAAACTTCAGTTTTAGACCTTTATTGATTTTAATACACATTTTACCTTTTTGTTTGGCAAAATTAATCCTTTATTTACATGTAGCTGTTCGAGTTCATGAACTGAGAATAAGCACTACACAAAAGGCTTTAACGATCAGGGTCACATGCCTCAGCAGATTTATCATGTGACAACAACAAACCTTTCTGCCTGTAGAAGTTCTTTGAAGCGTTTTTGAAAGGATGAATACACCTTTTTAAAGCGGATTTTCCCAGTGTGGTCATTTTTGCAAATAATAGGTTTTTGCACAAATACAAAGAATTATGCAAGTTGACGAAATATTGCCTCAAACCAAGTCAAGGTTCAAAGAGTTTAGTTTTCTCCTTCCAGTTGCGTGTTCAATCATCTATTTTTAGGACCGACTCGAACTCGTGACTAAACTTAGGTTTGCACACGCCGAGTTTATAATGCTCCTATTTAAGCAGGGTGCAAGCTGGACATGCATCTGTAGCACAAATTAGAATACCAAGGGGACAAGTCTCGAATGCAATTTCATCAAAGTTTTGGAAAACTGTTTATATTAAACTGGGCATTGCAGCTACATGTCGGTTACAACCAACAAGAACATGGCATCAAGGCACAGTGATGACAGAGTGTTCTCAATGGGCAAACTGAAACACGCATTACTGGAGTGCACCGTTTGCATGGAGTCCTCTGGTTCTGACGAAAACTTCAAGCTGAAGCTCCTAAACTGCCACCACTCGGTGTGTAACAAATGTCTTCTTCAACTGATTGATGACCAATCCTGTTTCAACTGTCCGGAATGTCGTCGGGTGATGATGGTTCCTGCTGAAGGCATCGATGGAATCCAAAACAACTTCATTGCCGAGAAAATCAAGGAGTTTGCAGACAACTGTACGCCAATGGGAGAGGAAACTGCTCCACAAAGTTCCAAGTTGGTTCAATGTGGTGGTTGTCGAAGCGAAATTGAAAGAGCCAAGCATCAGTGTGTCTTCTGTGGGTATTTATGTAGCACTTGCACCTGGAAGCACCGTGATGACAAGAGTTTACGACATCACACCGTCTTCATTCCTGAAAGTCCCGAGTCTGTGAAATTGGAAGGGAGGATCAAATTCTGCCCGACGCATGACCTCTGCCGACTGGATTTCTATTGCAAGACTTGCAGCATTGCTGTGTGTAAGATGTGTAAGGAGTTTCGCCATCGTGGCCCAAGTCATTGTGTTCATGATGTCAATGATTTTGCTCTGAGCTGTCTCACTGAGATGGACTTGCTTCTGGAGGCTGTGCATAGTCGCCAGTCCCAGGCCACTGAAATGCTTCGTCAAATCCAGGAGGAGGAGGACAGACTCAAAACTGAAACAAACGAGTCAAGGACCAAACTTAAGGCGTTTATTCAAGACTGCCACGTCATATTGATGAAAAGAGAAATGGAGTTAATAGGAGCTGCAGACCATCGAGTCCAACAGGCCTTCAAGTGTCTGAGGTACTCTAAGGAGCATTTACATAACCTTACATCGAAGATCGGCAGCAGCTTAGAGTATATGGACCAAATCAAGAGAAATGAGGATCCAGTCTCAGTAATACAAGCTGTCAAAGGTTTGAAACCGGCTCTGATGGAGATCATGAAGACCAAGATCGACAAGAAGATGACACATAAAGGCAGCATAACTCCTAATGATTTGACATTGGATGTTGCTGCATTCCGACACTTTGTCTCTCACCTTGGTAGCTCTACAAATGAAACTGCGTAAACAAAAGTACAAACATACTAACTTAGAACTGGTGATGATTCTGTTTTTTTTTTAAATTGCTTTTGCATTATTTCATGGGTATGGTGGATGGGTGTGGTTAGTTATGGTAGTGATGAATAATGGTACCGGTAATGTACAGTTCAGTGCCGTCAAAGTAACTTGTCAAAAATGTTCTGGACATTGAAAAATTAGGGAAATGCAAGGAGCATGGCAAAGAAATGCCATACCCTATATGTTTTAAGGTTTTGACTTTTGACCTGACTGTTGACTGAGAAATTGTGGCCTTAGTAAATGTGATTAAAATTGCCATGTTGTGCAGGGCAAGTACGCTTTATTGAAGAACCATGACAATCAATGATCTCAGTATTTATTAAACATTAGGAGAACTCATACAAGATACTTCATATACTTTGAATGTTACATTTGTAGCTGAGATTGCTTTGAAAACCTTAAAGAAAACTTTGTGACTATGTAGAGTGTGACGTGCATATTTTCATAGTGACTCGACTACATATTGTACAAATGCTCGGTCATATATTGGCATTTCTCCTACATCGATCTCGGACATTTTTGCAGTATTCAGTACGTTTTTTTTTGTAAAATTGGCTTTCAATGATAGGTGTTCTTTTGAGACACTGTAGTTTAACTGCAGACACTGACCTATTGGCAAGCACCTTTGTCAACTTCCTGGTTTTTGATTCCTTTGGGTTGTCATATCTCTACTTAGTTTCTCAATGGCTCCTGAAGAAATATAAATACAACATTTGGGGTTAAGGGGCCGTCCAAAGTTGTCAACATTTCAATGGTTCTACAGAGCGAAGTAATTTTCAAGACCCCTCTCTTCGAATTACTATTTATCAACTTTTTTGTCAGTACCACGAGTCAACAATTTACAGTGCATGTAAAGTTGTACTCAGCCTAGCCCCTCCCCCCTCGCTCTGTAGACCTGTAAAAATGTTGACAACTTTGGACGGCCCCTAACAAAGTTACAATGCAAAACAGCTCGTCAGTTGTTACAGTTTAAAATGTACTGTACTATGCTTTGTGCGTCTAGTCTTTATTCTCCAAACAGGCGGACAGGAATTTGCGGCCTGCTTACAATTCTTTATCCCCCAAAAGGCTGCTGAATTTGTATTTACCTTTAATAAAAAAGCATACACACAAAACATAAGCCTGTTAAGGTCACTATTTAAAGGCACAGGCTCGTCAGCAATGCGCGCAAGCCAAATTTGTGCCACGAATTTCGCGCGTGCGCATTGCTGACAAGTTCAACTCTTTTTGCTTTGGTTACGCATGCTGTTCTGTGTTGTTTCATTTTGAAACCAATATACATGACATATGCCCACAGGAAAAAGATTTAAAGACTATCCTAGACTTACTGTGGCAGTCTTTTTTGCATAGGTCTTTGTCTGCAAGGAAATACACATTGCTGTTCTGCTGCTGTTGATACACTCTCTGGATGGGGGATATTATAAAAAAAAGTTTGATCTAAAATTTAAGAAAATTTAGATCTAAAAGTTAACATTCAATAGTTACATTGTACATGTATGTAGAAGTGTATATCCTTAAAAGTCCTCTGTGACAAGAAATTACTTACTTGGTGGAAAACCTACATACAATGTACATGTATATGTAATTTAGACTTAAGACATTGAAAATTATTTATTTTTAGACTTATATAAACTAGGGATGGGGCGTTTAACCGGTTAACCATTAAAATAAATTCTTAAAAATGTTGTTTTGTTTAAACAAAACGCAAACCCAATTTTAAAGAATTTCGTAGTAAAATGTTGACCAAATAAAGGTTCAACGATGGGGTATTGTACTGTGTGCATTGCAAATGCATAAATAAACACCAGCAACAATATTTGGTGTCGGCCGAACGGTTAACCGGTTAACCGACACTTTAAACAAATTGCAAACCCGTTTCTGAATTAACCGTAAATTCCCATCCTTATACAAACATAGTTGCTGTGTATTGAGAGTAGTGAGAAATTGAATAATTTTTTATGTCAACCCCCTTTAGACTTCTTTGAAAGCTCAGAACCAAAATCAGAACTCTACCCCCAACGAAGGAGGCCTATAACCTAGTCCCTTTGATCTTTTTCTTGGATGCCAGTCGAGTTCAGCAAGTACAGAGGTAACAGCACATTTATATTTTGTTAGACACTGCTCTAAACCGCTGCTGCAGTTTACAGGTAGAGCAGTGTGGATAGATAATTCTGCTTTTTAACTGCATTCGTAGCTTCTTCATCAATTTCTTTTCGAGTTGAAAATAGAATATATCTTTTTTTTGTTCTGTTTGGATATTGGGTTTACCGTACAAATGTAAAATTGGATAGTAAAATAAAATCTGAATATTTTAAAATTCAGTTGTATAACTCCTAACACTAATTTAAAGTTGTATTTAAGAAATTAACAGTTACATGTAAAGGGAAGGAACTGATGGATACAATGATAATTTTGTGTCAAATCAACTACATGTTTAATACACAAAAATTGAAATGTTTCTGTACTAATTGCCATGTGTCCAAATTACATACAATATATCAAAAGTTATGTTCTCTACTTCCGTATGTCAAGTTCCATGTTGGAACTAGTCCAAATAACTCAGCCTTTCATGTATTTTCATTTTTTAAAGGAGCGTGACCAGATCACATGTTTTCTTTCTATGGATAGTATTTTGGGGAGGTATTTTATATGATTGTTGGGTTAGAACTAAGTCCATTTTGTCTAAAAATCCGGTCACGCTTCTTTAACATTTAAACATGATCTGGCAAAGTAGGGTTAATGAAACATCGCTGTCATCACGCTTGATTTAAAACCCATCGTGTCCAACAAAAAGACCCTCAAATTGGGCACAGATATGCAAATATAGATGTGTTCCCATTTTTTTGTTAAACCATATACCACGGTTGTGCTGTAAAATTACAAAATTATGTTCAATGTGCTTGCACGGGGAAAGTTTGCGGTCACGGTAACTTTCCGTATGTCCTCTGAAAACTAAGCACGTTGCATGGCAGCAATGTTGCGTGCCCTGTACCTTGCCAGATGTCCAAAAGCAATGGCCCATGTTAGGCCTACTCGGCTATGTGAGACCCAAATTCATACCCTTTACAAAGATATGAAATTGAGAGAATTCAAAATTCAAAATGTTCCACTCTGCTACGTACATGTTCTTTTTTCAGAGAGGCCAGTTCATTCTTCAGAACTATCAGCTCATTCATCTGCAAATGAAATGGTTGACTGTGATTAAGATTTAAAATAAACAATAGGGCTTTAGTTTACTTCTTCAAAATGTCATTATTTGGGTAATTTTAGCAAGACAAGTGAGACTTGGGCGACTCAGCAGACCTGGTCCCACCCATTCATGCAACCTACACAGCCTAGCATGCCCAGTGCTATGCCCTGGGGCCAGCCACCCTGGGCTCCACTAATTGCGGCCGCGGTGCCTCACGGCTCAGCAGTTCATCCAATGGCAGTGAGTTCTGTACCACCGATTTATTTTAACCCATGGATATCCTGTCCAGCATGTTCAGTGGGCCATGCAACAGCAGCCACTAGCTTTTCCGTCTTCGTCAAACATCACAGATACACATCTCAACGCACATGCCGAAATCAGCCCATTGAGATGGAGCCAGTTTCCGATGATGACGTTTCCGTCGAGTCTGACTTCTCTGAATGTAGTCGAAAGCCTTTTTAAAACCCGCACATGAAGGATGCAGGAAATGCTAAAAGCAGAGAACGTCATTTCCTGGTGGCAGGAGTTGAGAACACATAGTTTCTTCTGATGATTATAAGGAGGAAGTTAAGGCCCATCCGGAGCTCCCTGCTGTTTTGAAAAAGCTATTCAAACAGTCTCATTCTTCTAAAGTATCGCAAGACGACAAAGTCCAGGTCCAGGTCCAGGTCCAGGTCCCCCCCCCCCCCCCCAACCACCTCTCCTCCCCCCCCCCCCCCCCAACCACCTCTCCTCCCCCCCCCCCCTCCCCCCACCCCCCCCCCCCAACCACCTCTCCTCCCCCCCCCCTCCCCCCACCCCCCCCCCCCCCGGTGCGATCTAATCCTGGATCCGCCCCTGCATCAATGCTGTTTCTGGCTTTGAATTGAATCTTTATACGCATCCGTTTCAATTTTGTTCTACTGTCACTCGTGTACAGACAGACAGACAGGCAGACAAGCAAGCCAATATTCTTTGACCATGAGGTACAGAGGTTGCTTGAAAAAGAGGCAGTTACAATAGAACAGCCGGTTCAGGGTCAGTTTTTATCTTCTCTTTTCACGGTTCAAAAGAAATCTGGAGGGCTTCCGTCCAGTCATCAATCTTCTGCCTCTAAACAAGTTCATCCCATACGAACATTTCAAAATGGAAAACATCTTGCTGGTCAAAGACCTATCTCCCAACGCCTGGATGACATCAATCAGCCTAAAAGACGCATATTTCATGGTTCCCATCAATCACGCTCACCGCAGATTCGTAAGATTTTCGTGGAAGGGCAAAATCTTCCAGTTCACATGTCTCCCCTTCAGCCTTTCATTCTGAAGCCCGTGGGCGGCATCCACTCTGAGGGAAAGAGGCATTCGTTGTCTTTTTTACCTGGACGACATTCTCATCCTGGGAGCATCACACCAAGAGTGCAGGTTTTGTGGTGAACGAAGAAAAGTCCCAACTATATAACACCCTCAAAGTCAACTCCAGGGAGAAAATGGACAATATTGTCCCCCAATGTCAACATCTCTTGAGGACAGAGCAGTCTACTGTCCGGGAACTAATGCCCCCAAGTCTCTTCGCTCGGAACAGCAAGATCTTCATGTACGTTTCAAGATGGACAGCTCTGTACCCATGGCATACATCAATCACAAAGGGGAACACACTCAAAATATCTCGCTCAGCCGGCAGTAGAAATCTGGACATGGTCCCTGAAAAGAAATATCATCTTGTCAGCGCAACATGTGCCAGGTTACTCCAATATAACAGCAGACACAAACACTTTCGACAGTTTTCAACGACCGGTCCGAGTGGCCTCTTCTTCCCGAAATATTCAGGAAAACGATGATGATGAGGTTAAACTGCACTCCAGAGGTAGACCTCTTCGCAACTCGCCTAAATGCTCAACTACCGACATTTGTCTCTTGGCTTCCTCAAGTGGAGGGGTCTCATACAACGGCTATGCCTTTCCCCCATTCATTCTCCTCTCCAATTGCCTTCATGAGATCAGCGAGGAAGAAGCAACAGTTGTCCTTGTCGCACCAGTTTGGACGACGCAAGCATGATATCCGAAGTTACTGGAGTTAGCCATAGCATCTCCTCTTCTCCTTCCAATGAGGTAGGATCTTCTTCAACTCCCACACGACCCTCATCAATTACATCCTTTGTCAGGTAGTCTCCGCCTGGGCGTGTGGAAACTATATGGAGAAACATGGAGGCAGAGGCACGTGTCCCACACCATCCTTGCCTCCTGGAGAAAGCAGTCCAACACACAGTTTATCTGAGCATGGAGAAGATGGGCTCGCATGTGTTTCCATAGGTCGACAGATCCAGTTCATTCATCTGTAGCTGAATATCTTGATTTTTCAACACTTGTTCGACGAGGGTCTCTTTTACAGAACACTCAACTCGTATCGATCAGCCATTTCTTCTGCTCATGCCTTCATCACTGGTTTACCCATTAGTCAACACCACTCGAGACCACCTCGACCCCGATATACCACTACCTGGGATGTTCTCATTAAATCTTGGCCAGATAACAGGGATTGCACTTATGTCTCTGGTAGAAGATGTTCCTCTGTGACAGCTATTGACGTCTTGCAGATGACAATTAGATGTTTAGCTTTACATGTATTCTGGTTGACAAAACCATCGAAGAGAGTCTCTGTGGCCAAACCTTTACACGAAATAGAAATTCCGCGTCTCCCTAGTTCAACAAAATTATGTGCTCTGCAGCACGTACGTACCCTGGAGGAATACTTGGAAAGGGTGGAACCTTACAGAGGTAGTGGCCATTTAAGAATGTCACAACTTCTCCTTTCACACACTAAACCCTACCATCCAGTGGTCCCATCTACATTTTCCAGATGGTTGAAGGATGTCATGTTTCAGTCAGGAATATACACATCTATCAGCTTCATCAAGGCACATTCTACAAGAAGTGCCTCAACCTCTGCTGCTGCATGCAGGAGCTGGTGTCTTTACCAATGACATCTTGAAAACAGCTGACTGGTCTTCAGCTACCACTTTCTACCACAGATAATCGTTGTCTTCTTCCTCAACTTCTGGCCAGGCAGTGTTGGAGTCAGCATAAGTGCTTTGAAGTCTACAGGGTGAGTCTATCCGGAATTGGCGAAATATAATTCCAAAATTACATAAGGCCAAAAAAAATATGTTCGGTCTCTGGTCCGCACGCGCGTCGATTTCAAGCATGCGCGTTAATATTTTCTATCTTTTCTGTGGCAGCTAAAACAGCGCCCTCTATTGCCGCACCGCCTCACATTTTCTAGACTGATCGCCATCCTGTAGGCAGCTCGACCTCATACTCAGGGCAATAGATTCGGACGATGCTGATATCGAATGAGAACGAATGATAGTGAGTATGAGGTTGTTTAATCAGCTGATCAACAGCTTTGATCAAGCGACTTAGAGTCGACTAGAGTCCCTCGAACAACGGAGATAGTCCCTTGAACAACGGGACATTTACATTGTTCGAGGGACTCTAGTCGACTATAGTCGCTTGATTGAACTTGCTAAATGGCCACGCGACACAACAAGGACAATGAAGCAGCCAAAATAGTAAAAACACCTGGTCTGTACAATCCAAGCTTGGGGAAGAGGGAGGAAAAAAAAAATGTGTCGCTGCATCAATATTAGAACTTCGGTGTGACCATGAGACAAACTATTTATTTGTTTTACCTAAAGGTACTTTACCTGCAATATAATTGGAATTATATAAGAAATCTCACTTTATTACAATCGAAATCAAACTTTGAAAAACATACCATAGAGGTTAATTGTTGGACTCTAGAATTCTGTGCAATGATCGGTTTTTCCCACTGACTCTTCTAAACAGTAAAAAACTTGTCCAACGTTATCTTTCTTTAGATTTTCTGGCAAACTTGACATCGTGAAAACTATCACTGATTAATTAGGCGTGCTGGGCGCATGACGCACTGTATTTATAGGATAATCACAAGAGGGCAGGCTCGCTGTTGCTGATTTAGACCGGTTCCCGCTTCACATATTCCACATATGAATCTCAGAATACATGTGGTCGAAATCTTTTGGTCTGGGAACCAGACTATGGCTAGTTAATTGGCTCGCTGTTGCTGGTTTAGACTGCATGGTGGCCGGCGTGTTTTTTTTTTACACCGCAGCGAGGGGTACACTCCAATTTTTCAACCCGAATAGAGTCTAAGTTTCCAATGACTGACACTTCTCAAGTGACAATCTTGGAAATAGTGACAACTCTTACTCTCACTATAGAATTAGAGAAAAAGAAGAAACCGAGAAATTTCGGAAAATCCCAAACATGCATAGATTCGAACCAGGGACCTTATGATTACAAATCGAGCTCTCTTCTAACCAGACCACGAAACTATTATATAGTCTCCTCTCAAGACGCTAAAAAGGTACAAACCCCATTGTTCTCCCCTCGCGGTGGTGTAAAAAAAAATTACGCTTCCCGCTCCACATATTCCATATATGAATCTCAGAATACATGTGGTCAAACTCTTTTGGTCTGGGAACCAGACTATATGGCTAGTTAGTAGTTGGTTCGTGAGCCCGCCCTCTTGTGATAAATCTTAAATGCAGTGACGTCATGCCTATATAAATCAGTGATAATTTTCACGATGTCAAGTTTGCCGGCCCCGCCCCGGCCCCCCATAGCATAACGCCTAATTTATTGGGCTAACGTTAGCATAATAGTCTGAACCCACGATCATGATCCATCAACTACTAAATTACGGTTATTATTACCTTCGTCTTACAATCTTTTTCCATAAGCCTTATACGTATCTGGCGGCCATCTTGAAAATAGCGCCACCATTCGACTTGTTGGAGACAGTCAAAGGGAACACTTTGGCTGCTGGCGCTCGTGGATTACGCACGTTTGTATGGTCATAACAAATATTAGGTAGGTTTACTGCCAGATTTTGCAATTTATGCTCATTGTGCATGCCTTTTGTGCCAATTTTTGAGTTTGTACGGTAATATAGAAGGAGTAAAAGCAAATTTTATCGACTCATTTTTTGTAATTTAGACAAAAACATGGATCAAACAAATAGTTGTTTTGCCCGGTTCCGCAAACGAAAATTGTCCGAGGCGCCCGGCCGCACAAAAACCTACTTTAATGGAAAGGTAATCAGCCAGAAATATCCGGAATTTATTCAGCTATCCAAGACACTAAACATTTTTATAACAATCGGTTGGAAAAAATGCTTCCGAGCAATTTTTAGAGGTAGGAAGATTGCCCGGTTTCGCAAAAGTTTGCCGGTTCCGTGTGCACGGTCGTGTGCACGCTCGCCGCGTGTCACGGTAGCTCAGAATGGTCATTGCTTCATTTCAAACTCGTGCATTTTGCCGGGATGTGATTCCTCTGGATTTTCCTGAAACTTAATTTGCTTTTTTATCATTTTTGTAAAAAAATACTTAACCAACAAGTTGATGTGATGTTTCCTGATGGAGGCTTTGCCAACTAAATATCTATCAGATTCAGATTTGGTGGCGACTTTGGGGTTGCCAAAATGCAGGGATTTTAACAACTATATATAAATGCTGGTTATTTTTAGCAAGTCATGTAGCCTAAACTTGTACTTCATCCATGCTTTATCTCTGTTTTATTCCAGACCATCATTGCAGAGGAATACCGAACATCATCAGGATTTGGTGCAACTGCTTTCCTGCATTTTTAGAGATATTATCAGTGGAAATTTTCACTCCCAAAACATGGGGAAGATGCTGAATTAGCCATTTGCATGTTTACATGAATACTTCATTTTTATACATGTAGTCATGTACACTAATTATCTACTTCACCAGACAAAAATGTTGTTGCTATGTGGAGGCTATGCAAATGTAACACTCAAAAGGCCAATTGGATGAAATGAAAACAATTTACCTCTGGCTATAACAAAAGAAAAATAGAAACAAATGCACGCTGCAACAATGAACGATGCATGAAAACAAAGCGTAGAGTATCATATTAGTACCGTGTATTATGTCGAACTATGTAAAATGTTTGATTTAAGATAAAGAGACACATTAACAGAATTTATAAATCAAGAAACGGTCACCAACAGTATAAATGGAATGTAATATGTCTTGTAGCTGTTGAAAGTTTTAAAATGTTCCGACACATGTATATAACAGCACTCTAAAATAAATTTAAAAGCACACGTTGGAGGAACATTGTCTAGTTTTTCTATTGACAGATTGTTTATTCTTTGACCGTAATATATGTTGTATGAAATTCTTTAATCAAACCAACTCGTCTTAAGGGTAATAATGTTTATCTCTCCATTAGAAGTAGCTATGCTGTCGGTCTATACAACTGGAATCTGAAAAAAATAAAATAATAAAAAGCTTAATATAATAGCAAATTTTATGCTTCATCATTCAGGTCGCACACGTGTTGTCGTGTGCAGCTACTACAAGACTTTCTATATGCTAAGGCGCTATTTGCGGAACCGGGCAATCTTCCTACCTCTAAAAATTGCTCGGAAGCATTTTTTTCCAACCGATTGTTATAAAAATGTTTAGTGTCTTGGATAGCTGAATAAATTCCGGGTATTTCTGGCTAATTACCTTTCCATAAAAGTAGGTTTTTGTGAGGCCGGGCGCCTCGGACAATTTTCGTTTGCGGAACCGGGCAAAACAACTATTTGTTTGATCCATGTTTTTGTCTAAATTACAAAAAATGAGTCGATAAAATTTGCTTTTACTCCTTCTATATTACCGTACAAACTCAAAAATTGGCACAAAAGGCATGCACAATGAGCATAAATTGCAAAATCTGGCAATAAACCTACCTAATATTTGTTATGACCATACAAACGTGCGTAATCCACGAGCGCCAGCAGCCAAAGTGTTCCCTTTGACTGTCTCCAACAAGTCGAATGGTGGCGCTATTTTCAAGATGGCCGCCAGATACGTATAAGGCTTATTGTCTTGAGCTGTTTTTGTCGTCGGGGTCGAGCAGCGTGAGCGACGTCTGACAGTCGTCTTGTCGGTATAACGCCCTCACCGGCAGCTGAACTCCAGCCATGGCCGCCGATCGCCGTAGCTGCCGGTGAGGGCGTTATACTTTGATCGCCGTATAAGGTAAAATGTATCCTCTGGTCGCCGTGTAATATATCATCCAAAGAAACGATATTTCAATTTTCAGCCGCGAAAACGTTTTTGATTTTTAAAAATCATCCGTGCGCATTATTTTATCGCGGGCTGTGCAGAAAATACTCTTACTGCATCACTGAAAAGCCCGTGAAAATTCAGGGGGGATAAACCAGGCTGAAAACACCGGTTGTCCAGTTCGTTCAATTGCGTTATAACGGTCCAAAGCTGTACCCTAGGCTATTAATTGTTAACATCTTGAGCTGAATGTAGGTCCTATACGGCTTTTGAGCTTTTGCTTCATTTTGCACTGTTTCGGGGAATGCATAGTTCCGAGATTGCCCAGTTAACCCCGCCCCTTAGATACTGTTGCTATATGTGCTCACAAGACGTCGCAAAAAACGGGCGACACACAATTACGTACAAAGCAACGGGACTCGGAAGTACAGGTTCGTTGAAGAAAACTCAAAGGTATTTATGTTTTAGGGTCGACATTTACCGTAGCACACACTAAGTAAAGGGCTAGTAATTAATGCAGGATGCCATCATAAAAATGGGCTTTCCTACCTTTGAACAGCGAATCGCCCGACATTGAAACCAAAAATTCACCCGCAGGCCGCATATATACAAACTGTATGGGCAGAAAATCGCGTGATTGTTGTGAGGCAATGCACTTTGACCTATATGTGGGCGCTGTCTGCTAGCTCTGTTGTGATTGGTCGGCGGGTTCGGCTTGATTGACAGGTTGGAACTATGCATTTTATATTCTCTTGTTAAAGGCACAGGCTCGTCAGCAATGCGCGCCCGCCAAATTCGTGCTCGAAACACGCAGCTCCATGATATGCCTTTGCTATGGAGCTGCGTATTGCGTGGCACACATTTGGCGGGCGCGTATTGCTGACGAGCCTGTGCCTTTCAAGGCAGAGTCATCGTCAGCAATGCGCGCGCGCCAAATTCGTGCCACGAAAAACGCAACTATATGCCTTTTATGTACTGTACCAAAAAATAGTTAGGCGTCAGCTCGATCCGGACGCTGCTGCACTGAACCATGCATTGGGCTCCTTCGTTCAAGGGAACTTCCGTTCAGTAGGCAAAATGCATCGCTGGATCAAAATAAGTTAGTTTCCTTATGTGCGGTTTATTAGGTGAGAATGATGGATTGATGACAAATGACAAAAATGTGACGATATGATGTAGTCTTGACACTCTGATGGAGTGCCCTTGGTCTATGAATTCTATGGAATCTGTCCCAGTTTGGACAACTTCTCAGGCGCGCGTTAAGTCTTAACTTAAGATTTCACGCGCGCGTGATTCCCTCACTGCTAGTGTTCCTGACCGGTCACTGTTTTAAAAACTATATGACCGGTTACTGCGCCCTCTGGAGGTTGCTTGTTAATGTATTAAATTGAATTCCATCTGTACATGTGTGTATTTTTTCCTGAGGCGCGTTATAAAATACATATTGACTGGCATAATTCGGTCTCTAGTGCACGACCTATGTTCCCCCTCGGGACTGTGAGTGACCACAAGAGGATCCTATTTCCCTCGGCCTTCTGCCCCGGGAAATCGACCCTCTTGTGGTCACTCACAGTCCCGACGAGGTGCCCATAGACGTGCACTAGTGCCGCATTGCCAGTCCCATCCTCTTGCAACAGTGCCCCTTTAACGCACTCCCTAACTCCTCCTGCGTACATGTGGTGTCGCTTTGCAGAGTGGAAATTCCCTGAGATCTCAGGATGTGCCAGTCCATTTTTGTATATTATACAACTCTATGGCATGGTACGTACGAACAAGTTATTCCTCGATCTATTTATATACGTCGATCGAAGTAGTAATGGTATATACGTCAATGCATAGTTCCGACCTGTCGATCAAGCCGAACCCGCCAACCAATCACAACAGAGCTAGCAGACATCGCCCACATAGGTCAAAGTGCATTTCCTTACAAACGACATCGCGGGGTTTTCTGCACATAATTTGTACAGTGTTGTATGCGGTGATCCGGGTGAATTTTTTGTTTCAATGTCGGGCGATTCGCTGTTCAAAGGCAGGAAAGCGCATTTTTATGAATATATGGCATCCCTGCATTACTAGCCATTTACTCAGTGTGTGCTACGGTAACTGTCGACCCTAAAACATAAATACATTTGAGTTTTCTCCAATGAATATGTGCTTTCCATGTCGAGTCCCGTTGCTTTGTACGTTGTGTCGCCATTTTTTGCGATGGCTTGTGAGCACATAGCAACAGTATCTAAGGGGCGGGGTTAACTGGGCAATCTGGGAACTATGCATTGGCGGGTTTCCCGACTGACAGTATGACATGTATCGTATGTACTATACACGTGCATGCGCCATGCCACTAGAACTCCAGATCCACTGCACTGCCAGCATGAACAGTGCAGTGTACGTATACGTATTGGTGTACGTACGTGTGACCACGGCGACCACGGACGGACGTCTAAATGTGCAACTTTCCAGGCCAGCAATGGCGTCTTCCTGCAGTAGTAGTCGGACCTCTAAAGAGCTAAAGCAGATGATTTCTGCAAGTAATAAGGTAGGCCTATCTAAACCTGGCCCTAGGAGGCTAGGTCAGCCTACTTTTAGAAGGCTAAAACTTGAATTGTGTTTTTCTGACGTTTACATTGGTAACACACTAGCTAAGATAATCTCAGCTCTTTTTTATCATTTTTCATTGGGATGTGGTCTTTTCACGTGTAGAGCTGAGAGAAGTTATGAACATGAACCCGCCATCGCAAAAACAGGACAAAACAAATATGTCATTTTCTCACCGTGACACACTAATTCCCCCTAAAACTCACCCAAACCTTGTCAGGCAAAACCCCTACGCAGGTCCTTGAGGGAAATAACCAGCCACGATGATTATTTTGCCAACAATTCCAGCAAAACAAACCGATATGCTCACTTGACCTTAACGTCTGGACATTAAGGTCAAGTCTGGTAACCAATGCGCATTGGTATTCCTTTGTACACAGACTAGACACTTGGTTGTTTTTGAACAAGACAAAAACGGCTAGGCTGTGAGCATACCGGTTTGTTTTGCTGGAATTGTTGGCAAAATAATCATCGTGGCTGGTTATTTCCCTCAAGGACCTGCGTAGGGGTTTTGCCTGACAAGGTTTGGGTGAGTTTTAGGGGGAATTAGTGTGTCACGGTGAGAAAATGACACATTTGTTTTGTCCTGTTTTTGCGATGGCGGGTTCATGTTCATAACTTCTCTCAGCTCTACACGTGAAAAGACCACATTCCAATGAAAAATGATAAAAAAGAGCTGAGATTATCTTAGCTAGTAACACACATAGAATTGTGACCTCACCCATTGTATTTGTATGAGCAGGGAATCGGGCCCAAACTTGTCATTAAGGCTAGATTACCATGCAAGGACACCTAGGATTTGGTGGTTTTTTTTCATATACATTTAACAAAGATTTGAATGAAATTACCTCCTGCAGTATATGGATTCAACAGATCATCAAATTCTAAGATACTTCCCACTTGCACTTCTGTCGCAAATGTGGCATTTCAATGTATACGAAAAAAATACTCATTCCTCCAAAATCAATACGATTTTACATACACCCTTTACGGAGTTTAGCATCGGTAACTGTAGATTTGATAGAAAAACCCAAATTTAAGAGTTAGAAAAATTCAAGATTTTATGAGGAAATGTTTCAGCCTGTCTCATATGTTCTGTACACAAGGTCTGAAGCCATGATCAACTACGTGTACTCAATTCTTTTCTAAAAATGTTAGTTTGATTATAAATATGCAAAATTAAGAGGGAAAACATTAGTTTTTAGTGCATGGGGGCCCCAGTATGTGTCCGGCCGTGCTTGGTAATTTTTCTGTCATTAATTATATAAATTTGTACCATTTGCGTGCGATATGCCATGTCTTGATAGCACGTTTACTCTCTTGTAGTTTGTTTGTTTGGCGTGTAGATCATGCTAGCTCGATCGTTTCCGCGCAGTTTTCGCCCATGCCTACGATAAACACATATACATGTAAATCATGGGATCATATACATACAGGCCTCGAAATTCATTTTCAAAAGGGCACGGCAATTTTCCCTAATACTAGTAGTAGTAAAGGGCACCTGAATGAGGAAATGGAAAATTTGTATTAGAACTTTTTAAGGGCAACACGGCAAAAGCATAGGGCACCGATGGCAATTTTTCCGTGGTGCCGTGGGTTATTTCAAGGCCTGTACATACGTGTACATTGCATGCATGTTGGTCAGGTTCTCCCTGTTTTCCAGTGGCTTGGATCGCTGGCACGATAAGACACACACAGCCTGTGTATTTAAACAAAAAAACAGGCTTTTGCGAGAGATTTCCCCCCTGTGGCTAATGTTGCGAAGCCTATGGAGATACTTGGCCACAGAATGAGGCTAGAAACAAACTTGATAATTTTAATGATTCTTGAGGATGGATATTTCCTTTTCTCCTCTGCCTAGGATGTTGAAGAAATGCAAGAGAATTTGGACAAACTGAAGAAATTATCCAAAGATGACAAATCGGAGACTGCAATGCTGCGATCTCGCATCGACGAACAGTCACAACTAATTTGCATACTCAAGCAGCGAGCAGATCAAGCGTTAATCCGAGTGCAGACTCTGGAACGCGTTAACACAGACCTTGAAGACTTCCGAAGCAATGCTCAAGAGATCATTGAAACTGAAATCAGAAAGTCTAACCAGCTGGACCAGCGGTTTTACGAACTTGCAGAGAATCATGACGAGATGATACGCATCAAAGATGAGTACAAACACAAAAATCAGGAACTCAAGAGGGAGAATTGCCAGCTTCAAGATGAAAACTCACGCTTGTTCTCAGCAGCTCTTGTTGAGAAAGATTGCAAAATTGACTCTTTACAGAAACAGGTGACCAGTCTTAAGGAGCAGTGCAAGGAACTGAATCAGTTTATAAGGTACAATACCGTATTGGACATCTACATTTCTTCGTTTGCAGTTAAACTAATGATATGGGGGGAAAATGGTCCATAAGTGCAATAGGGTGACTAAACATAATAATAAGGCCCATATAATTTTTCTCTCATCCTACAATGTATATTTGGTTGTTTCATTTCAATAGTGATTAGGCACAATATTAAATGTTACGTTGGTTACATTTTTTGTCTAAATTTAAAAAGTAGGTAATTTTTTTTGCAAACCCACTAGAGTAAGCCACTGTTTCAAATTTTCAGGGGGTAAAAAAAGGCGATGTGCACAAAATTTAAATTTTTTTTTATTGATTTCTTTTAAAATTATATAGGTTCTGTATGATTTTCTAGATTTGTACAGGCATAACGGGTAATAGGAAATGGCTATTTTTTTTGTGGGGTCGCTTTTGTGAGGACATTTTGTGTGGGTCACCATTTTGTGACATGTAATCAGGAGGCTAGAATTTTATATTCCTTTTGATATTTCACAAGAGCGAGGGGCTTTATAATCTAACAACCTGTTTTCATGCAGTCGACTACAAGCCGAGTTCCATGAGAAAAAACAAGCTCTAGACAGGAAGATTGGCCAGCTGGAAAGGCAGCTCAATGATTCAAACAAGAAACTACAAGGTATATAATGTCCAATTCTTATATAGTGCATTTCACAAACTGTCTCAATGCGCTTTACATATTATTACCCCTGGGTCATTAGGCTCAGTAATATAATTCCTCAATCCTTCCCAACTCCCTGGGTAGTATGCAGTCCCATGCAGCTTACGCGCACAGGGACTAAAGGTCTATGTGCACCAAGCTACACTTTGGTAGCCCATAATACTGTAAAGTTGTGGGTCTTTCCACACTAAAGGGGTACATTCGCATGACAAATAAGGTACCGGGTACTAGTTCCCAGTTCTCTTCAGATATCCTCATTTTAACCCCATTTGGGCCAAATTAAAGGCATAATGTATCTTCAACTTGTTCTGTTTTGGGCAGATGACTTTTGCCCCAGTAAGTGAAAAACAGTGTCTTAACACTGGCCTGCCTACTAGTGGCATGTCTTAACAAAAATGTGAATATGCTACACGTACACGGTCTTCGGTCTGCTGATATTGCAAATTTTGTTTATAAAAAGGACACCAGAAGAAAAATTACATGATTGGAAAACTTTTAAAAACAGCATAATGTTGATAAACTACCTTGTAGAAATTTCAGCCACATAGATGCAGTAATACTTCAGAAAACCTTAAAAATCCATGCATGGTTTTTGTGTTAAATGAATGGTAAAAAAGAATTTTTTTTTTTAAACGTGCCTTTTTAGCAATTTCTCCCACAAAGGTACCGTTTTACACAGGAAAAATCTTGTGGTGTTTGTTACTATTGCTAACAACACTTTTAGTCAGGTTTTTCTCGTCAACTCATGAAGTAAAATTTTGGGTAACTGCAAATGATGTACTATAAATGCATTCTCTATGCTGAAATCTGCAGGTGCTCAGTCAAAATTGGAACAACAGACAGAAAACCTTCGGAATTCAGACACAAACAACGCTCTGAAATTGGAGAAACTGATAAAAGAAAAGGATGAAATGCTGGAACTGGCTATGCATCGTGGGAAACTCATACAGGTCAGTGTGTGAAACAGTGATATCCAATGGAAAGTTGCTATAATTACAAGCGTCATGATTGTTCGTTATGGTAAACAAAGAGTTACATACATGTACATTAAAGGAATAAATGTGGCTGGCTGGTTTTAGAGTATGTTTAAACCGACTAGGAGCCTGGACGCGAGTACAATAGGCTTGGGTGATTCCACGCCGGAATCGAGTAGAATCGATTCCACCTTAGGAATCGAAATCGCGATTCCCGATTGTTTATTCCTGGTGATAACTTGCCGATTCCAGAAATTGCCGAGCAATTTTGTAGCCAAAACACTGGACTTCTGCAAGAGTATTCAGCCTCTGATAATTTCCACATATGAACGCGTGTGTGGCACAGGTCGACACCATTTTATAGACTTTAAGTGCCGCTCGGTGCCAAAAAATAGGTCGTCGTTTGCACAATATGCAGTATCGTCAACGTAAGCCTGGTTTCCATATCAAGGGGAGTTAGAGTTTGTACTGTCCGAAGACTGGGCCTCGCCAAAATTCACGATTTATTTGAAACAGTCGATAGTCTATGGGAAATAAAATACAGTCCTGCTACCTTTTTCGATCCATCCACTTTATGATTTTGGAGTATTTTCCCAATGAAAAGTAACAGGTCGGCAGGGAAATTTATATGCAAATAGCAGTAACCAGGGCGTAGCTATGCACGTGATACATCTGGACATGTGGATACATGCGCAAAAATTGTTCCACATACATGTAGGCTGTTTCTGAAATGCTTGGTGTTTTACGGTAAGGCTCGGTATTTTGAATTTGATGTCTTCCTTTGTGTGTAGTTTACCTTCGTGGATTCTCTTGGTTGTTAATAAATATGCTCAAGAGGGCTGAACGTTCAAATTAACATTGGCCCAAGATGTTTCTTAATCCATTAATATTGCTGGGATACACCAGGTCGGAGCCACAGACGAAGCCGGTGGTTTTGAAAACAGCCAATATGTCGGAGCTGAACTACAGAGGGTGCCGTTCACCACGCAAAGATTCACATACCGTAATCCGTCCGTTGTTCGCATAAAATGGAAGCCCTTGGATGGTAAACTTACGATTAACAATTATCTTTAATTTTCAACAGGGGTGGAATTTTCTTATTTTTTATTCGGAATTTGCCTCTCTAGTAACCGAGGATCAATACAATACCTTTTTATTCTCGTGAAAAGTGGAGAAATAAACTCTGATTCCCCCTTTAAACTATTATTTTGTTTAGTTTTTCTTCATTGATGTAATTCTTTTATTACCCCAGGACAAACAAAAAGAAATCAAGGATCTCCAGTGTACAGTAAAAGAAGCACAACGAGAAGTTCAAAGGATGGAAGAAAAGTTTGAGTAAGTTGTTAATTACTTTTCTAAGCCGCATACAAGACTTGCAATTTCCCAAAATTTTAATCAACCGTTTGACCGGAAAAAAACCCTTCCTCAACTGGGTTCAAACTTTCCAATGCAATGATTCCGCCCAAGATATATTTTTATAAGAATTAACAATACATGAAGATGAATTTACTTGGCCCCACTACCTTTAGATTAATGCTGTAACGAAGTTCGGGTTCGGTTCGGTTTGGCAAAAGTTCTGTAATTTCTTCCCGAACATTTGTTCGGTTCGGGTTCGGCAAGTATTGTCGGCGGTGTGGGTTCCGGTTGAAAGTGATCACGCACTTGCAGCTTTCTTTATAAATTAGGGCCTATGTATTTTTTTTATCTTCAAACCCGCTCTTTTACACGATTTATTTGTCGTAATGAACAAGATAACAGCTTTGGTGGGATGAAATTGACCCGGGAAACTGAACGGAATCTGCGGCTGGAGCGCGGCGCTACTGTCGGAACTTGCGGTGTGCATGCATTTTGTGATTGGTATTTTTTCCTAGCCTTTGGTGTTTATTTTCTGAAGATTGTTTGTAGTACCTGCAAATATCGCTGGGTTTCTGTTAGAGGGCTTATTGATTTCCCTCAAAATACTTTTCACAATGTTGTGCGAAAAAATCTGGCGATGGAGCCAGTATGATATTTGATCGGCACCGATCGAGCAACGTCCGTGTCGGATCTGATTTGGCACAAGAATTGCTTTGTACAGTGCATACCGGTATGAGGTTTGCAAGCATAAGAAGTCATTTCGAGTGGGTTTTTGACATTCAGGAAGCCAGCTGTCTTTCACATTTACAGTTAAAATACGTAAGATGTGAAATTCAAAGTGAAACACTCCTGAACAGCCGAACTGAGTGAAATATTCTGTTCGGTTACAGCATTACTTTAGATTTAGAGGTAGAACACATGATTGGTAAGTTGTTAAAAGGGGTGTTATTTCCACTATGTTGATAAAACTGCCGTGTATAAATTTTGGCCACATACATGTAGGTGCAGTAATACAGGTCTCTAAAAGCTTAAAAAATCCATGCATGGTTTTTGTGTTGAGTTGATCGGTAAAACCTTTTTTTTTAGATTTCTCACACAAAATACCATGCTGGACTGAAAAAAAATCTTGTGGTGTTTGGTACCATTGTTATTAACACTTTTAGTAATTTTTTTTTTTTGTCAACTCGTGAAAAAAAAAGGGTCACTGCAAATGATATGTTCTACCTTGTACTTTTTGAGTACAAGCCACTGGATGTACCGCTCAGCCATGGCACTCAAGCTGTCCATGTAAAACGGAATGCATGATGCATGACACAGCAGTGCAATAGCGTATTTATTAAAAATAGATTTCAGGATTGGAAACTGTTACAAACAACTTTATCTCAAAGTGTGATTGTGGATGTGTCAGCTCTGTAAGTCAGCTCTGTACATTCCAAGAAATTGTGTGAAGGATCTTATGGGTGTTATATAATGATTGTTTAAATCAATTCACACTTGGCGTGGGTCACATTCTTTCATTGCAACACTTATTTGAGTATTTTGTGTTTTGTAGACGTGAGGCAGCAATGGTGTCAACAAATCTTCAAGTTCTGCATCTGAAAAATGAGAAGCAAGAAGCACAGCATACATTGAAACAACTCAACCTGGTAAGGATAATCAGCATTTATGTGACACACGAAATACATGTACATGTAGTAAAGGGGACCATTATGTGTACTGTAACATGTAAATTCTCCAAAACATTGGTTTTCCTTGTGGGTGATCATGGTTAAAGGCCCGTGGTTCAAGCATGATCAATGTCCGTTTGCAAATTGGAATTTATTTTTAATTTAAAAATGGAAAATAAATACAGGTAACTTTCTCAATTCGCAGTCATTTCTGCCTGGTCCTCTTAAAGGAGCATGTTCAGATTTTTCCAGAAAATATATTTCATTCTTTTAACCAATCATATAATATATACCACACGAACTCGCCTTCAGCTCGTTTTTTCATGACTCGTGTGGTACATTCTCATATATCACCCTCAAAGCCATCCAATATTATATTGACTGAAAATGGATTTGGTTTTCAGGAATATGAAGCATACAAGAAACACAGCAGCAGCCTCCTAGCCAAGGAAAGATCTCTAAATGCACAGCTCCGAAATCTGGTCTCCTAGCAACCCAGTCTCAACCTGGTAAGAACAAAGTTGACATACAATTTTGCAAAGCAAATCAAGTTTGTATTAAGCAAATGTTTTTCTGCTAAAAATTGAATTGACTACTGGTCTTCTATGTTAGTGTATTCTGTTGATACAGTATTGTATTGATCACTCTCGAATGACGTCACTTCCTACAGATTGCCACGTGCATCAGGATCTTAAGCGTAATTTTTTGTGACGTGCATCGGCTGCCCGTATTTCGAACAAATTTCAATCAATCAACACATGCGCGTGTTTGGAACGTTTTCCAGGGTGTGCGTGCGCGAACTTGACTGCGTTTAATACGCAGTAGCATTTTTCCTACGAAGATGGCGTCTGTGAGAGTGCTCAATTGGCAAGTTATTCAGAAAACTGTCAAACGGCAAATAAATAAATTAATAAATTTAGAAAAGATTAAAAACATGGAAGCCTTATTCCTTTGGAGCACCAGGCATGATGCGTCTCCCACCATCAATAGTGAGGAGCTCCCCCGTGATCATTGCTGCATCACATGATGCAAGCCAGCCAATAGCTGCTGCCACTGCTTTGTCTTTGCTATGTTTGCCCAGGGGGTGTCTCATCTGTAATAAAATTCAGATGACATTTATCACAAACATCAAAACATTATGCATAATTTCAGAGCTAATTGAGAGGTCTTAAAATATGTTCTGAAAGCCAGTTCCATTAACGGGGCATTTGTCCATTTTCAGCTGTTTATTATAATGTTAACGACAATGTATTTGACATTGACAATGACCCAGTTCTCAATATTAGAGAAATTACTTACGCTATTGGCACCATGGCCGAGTGGTGTAGCGTATTGAATCCAAGACTTTGGTAAATCCACAGGTCGTGGGTTTGAATCCCGTGATTCCTGTCCATGGTGCGCGTGCTCTTGGACAAGGCACTTTGCCATGAATTTCCTCGCTCAACTCGGGTGTATAAATGGGTACCAGCATCAAGCTGGGAAGGTAAACAGACTTGCTGTGTGGGAGGAGTGGCGAACCCCCCACAGCAAATTCGAAAGAGGAGTCTGGCCCCCTCGCCAATGAAAGAGAGATGGGCACTCCGGCTTGTAATTACAAGCACGACCTTTACCTTTTTACCTTACAATGACCCCGTTCTCATTAGAGAAATTACTTCGTTTAACAAAGATAAGTTAATCATTGTCAGTTAATGGAGTGTGTATTCACATCTCGCTTAACGAAGATCAAATGCAGATCGAACAAAGAGTGGAAGCGTTCACATTCAACAAGCGCTAATGAAGATCAAATAAAGCTGTGCATCACCCCCATCGCATTACGTGTCAAATCGCTTCGGCGAACAAAGGGAGCGTTAACTTCACATTACAAATTTGATTCGTCGAATGAAGCAATTCTAATCTTCGTTGAATGAAGAGGCGTACGTTCACATCAGGAAATCTCTTTATAGAATCATCGTCGAACAAAGCGATTTCCCTAACGTGAACGGGGTCATTGTCACTTAATTTGCCCTGAGCCAGATGATTTAAACAACCAACAAGATGGATATTTTATCAATTTGTTTACCTGGGGAATGCTGTGGCCGCTAAAGTCTTTTCTGGAATCTGTTAATGCACCTGGGCTGTAAAGCAAAGCAAGTGTTTGTTAAACATACTGAAATGTATTTTTTCCCTAAAATTTCTCAGTTGATGCCATGAGAATTAACCTGTCCCGGCCAAATGAAATACGACGAATTTATCTTGTAGATAAGTGGCATGTGATGGTCTGCAAGAAATCCATGAAGCGTGACGATTCTTTACAATGCTCATTTGTCCTTTATGTCACGAGGCACACTTTTCAAACCAACTACATGTATATGGGTAATTCCCAAAATTAGGGGTCCAAAATTATTGGTGTCCCAGTTACGTACGACACTCTCTGCTTCAAAAATTACCACTTAGGACCACAAATTCTCAGTAATGGAATGTGGCCTGTGATTATAGGGGGCAGCATCATTTTCTTCAATATTTTGTTTTCTGATTCCTGAAAAATATTCAAAACAAAAGACCATAAAGGCTTATAATTTGTTCCATGGTATTGGATAGGAGTTTGGTGTCCCCGGTTACCTACGCCAATGAAAATTGGCTGTAGAATGAGTTTGCATTAACCTTGGTGCCATATCTACACACAAACATTAAATTTGAGTGGCATTTGTTCAAATAATAATAATAATTTTCTACTGGAAAACCACTTTCAATCATTAATAACACTTGGAAATCTTAAAAAGCATGTCACACTTTTGGACCCCTAATTTTAGGAATTACCCATATAGACGGTGAATAAGATTAGACGTGTGTAAGGTACACATTAGTGAACAGTGAGCAACAAAAAAGGCAAACATTTAATTTAAAGAACCACTCATGGGATCCCTCAACTGGGTATAGTCAGAAGAGAGAAGGCAATTGACATGCTCCAGACTGGCGCAATGCATGCAGATGTTGCATGACATTTGGTGACCATATGGAGGATTTGGATTCCAAACCTTCAACACCACCACCACTGAATGTGACTTGTGTCAGCAAACAAGATTTGTAACAATTGTAAAGTATTTAATAAAATTAGGTTATATTTCATACCGTGTAACATTTTAATTGTCACTCTGTATATTTGCATTGTATCATTTACAGTGACTATTTAAAATTAAAAGTAAACCAATGTTGCAGCCGTCATCGGTCAAACCTTAACATTTTAAAAAAGAAATTCCGTCCTTATAACATTTTCTTGTTTAAAAATATTGTATATTTGTGAATGACAAGTGTTAAATGATTTTATACATATTTAATTACTGTATATTTTTTGAAAATAGAAATATGCATGGAGTAGTACTTACTCAACAGAATTAACTCGAATTCCTTTTTGAGCCAAATCTGCAAAAGAAAATATAAGTTATTTCGTTTTTATGTTTTATCCTTTTTAAACTGGTTAACCAGAGTTTATTTCTCTATTTGAAATTAATAAAAATGCCGATTGTTTGTTGTATAGATTTTGTGAAAATAAAAATAACTTTTTAAAACATATTTCCCGACTCAAAAATCCTTTTTCTCCCACTCACCCACGGCTATACTCCTCATGAACTGGTCCACAGTTAATTTAGTCATGTTGTAGATTACTTTATCTGTGCTCTGAAACAGAAAATATAAATGAAGAACAGCATATAATGTACACAAATGCGGCATTGTGTTGGCCTCACGTTTTCTAATAAACTGCAAAACACCTCAGTATGCCATGGCAGTGAGTGTACATAATGTTTTTCTCATGCACGCAAAAAGATGCGCAAAACTTACCGATGTGAAATTTGGTATGTTGTAGTTGTTGATAATACAACCTGAAGAAAAAAAATGGAAAGCAAAATTGTTAGTTGTCCAGTCAGTCACATAGGAGTACTGTGGCCGAGTGGTTTGAGTTTTGAGGTGGAAACACCCCCAGCCCAAGTTGTGGGTTTGCAGTCACTCCAAGTACATGTTGTTGTTGTTAATTTTATGGCATCTTCGGCAACTATATAAGGCCCTTTATGCCATTAACTATACGGGTTTAGCTTTAACTATACTTTAGTATCAACTTGAGATGACGAAGGAGTTGCAGTTTTAGAAGTGGGAGGAAAACCCAATCCACATACACGCCCCCTGGATTCGAACCCGGGATGTCAGAGGTGAAAGGCGAGGAAAGAACCACTACGCCAACCCGACCGCCCCTCCAAGTACATGTACCGAAGAGCAAGCTTATAGGCTCTTGAACCCGACTGCTCCACACTTCAGATTGGATGTAAAGCCATAGGTCCAGTGTTGTGCAATGCACTAGAACATATTATTTCGCAAAGAAAAGGGATTTCTCTAGTGTTTCTGGCTTAGGTGCCACCCATCTATGGTAATCGTGATGGTTATCAAATACGTGTACAAAAAAAACATATACTCGAACCCCTCCCCCAAACGGGAGCCTTCGTGGGTCAGTGTAGATAGCGCATATATAGCGCATACTGTATCTTACCTTGTGTCTGAATGAGGTACGGGAGTAGCAGCTTGGTGAGATAAATCACAGATCTCACATTAGTACTCATCGTTTCGTCAAACAAAGCTGCTGGACTCATGTCATCAAATGAGCTTTCCCAGCTCATGTTGTTCACCTGTATAAAAACGAAGGAACTTTACCTTGTGCATCCTCCTCGGCTCAAAAGAAAACGGTATAAGTTGCACTGCCCGTGTTTTGGCCGATTTGGGCGCCAATTTAAAAAAAAAAAGATAAATAGGTTTTTTCTAGAATAGAAAAAGTTATCAGCTTTCATTTGGTACCAAGAACGCAAAAATCCGTCAAGGATTAATGCCAGTCGATTAAAAACAAGAAATGATTAAATGGCTGGCAGGTCATTTAATCGACAGGGTTATGACGTAATGTACATGTGCGCGTACATGTGTACATTGTACACATACTGTGTACATATGAGCGTACGCGCACATGTACAACATGTGAAGCACGTTTCAAGAAAAAGGCTTGTATCTCCAATTCCCGACTTCGGAAATTTAAGTTTTTGATATTTTTCGTTACAGAGACACGTAAGCTTTCTAAATTCGTTCGCTTGTGTAAATTATTTTTTTAAATCCTTTCACCGAAATACGGGCAATGCAACTTTAAGACGTGTATAAATGACACGTGTGTCACACTGGACTGTCGATATATACAGAGACTGGTCACATTAATTAAACACAGTTGAGGCCTCAAAAGCACAGAATTTCTTTCATTTGCCATACAAACATTGTATTTTTCTCTCATCCCATGCTTGGTTGTTTCATTTCAGTGGTGATTACTGATTAGGCACGCATTCGTTTCTTTGGCCTCGAAATTGTCCGTGAGTTGATACAGAATTGTCCACACCCCGGCGGTCCCTGGGTAATAATCCCTAAAAAAATAATCACTTATTCCCGGGCAGGGGTTTGGGGCGTATCTTAATTAAGTGATCTCTGGGAGCGGTGGTTATCTCATTGAAGGGTTTATCCCTCTGTATAGGGCTTGCTAAGCTCAAGTGATAGCCAATCTCGATCGGTGAGGAACAACTGCAATACCGTGATTCGAGACTATATACCAGTTGCCTTCATAGCTCAATTGGTATAGGGCGTCTGCACGTTAAGCAGAAGGTCCACGGTTCGAATCCCGTTAGAGCTGTTACGCCCCAACTGGGCCATCCTCTTGCAACAGTGCCCCTTTAACGCACTCCCTAACTCCTGCGTACAGTGGCCCTGTTGAAAAGGGTCCCATTTGGCGGTGGGACTAGCGACAGAAATCTTGTCGCCTCTGCTGGACCAATCAGGACGCTTGTAGTGCATTGTGCAGCACGATTGCAGCATTCAAAATAATGTAACGCGCGCAGATTGTAAACACCGTGCATGCATGTGATACATGTACTCGGTAATGCTGGCCGTTGTCCGCGTCGGCGATTGGCTGCTATTTAAAGCATATTGGGGAATCCGTTCCATTACATTCGTCAGCATGCATCCCTGTTATTAATTTGAAAAACTGCGGAGTAAATAAGGTTCGTCGTTTGAAAGTTTGGTAGGAATGGGACAGTCATAAGGAACGGAACCCAATACAATTTCTGGAAAGTATAGAAATTGTTTCTTTTCGGCATAACATGACCGAATTGATTAAATTACATCAAAATGACTCGGGCGTGAGTTGGCTCAAGACAACAGCCGGCTCGCTCCACAGATTTGCGTGTATTTCCTCAGGGTATTGTCACGTCGCTTTGCAGAGTAGAAATTCCCTGAGATCTCAGGATGCAACTGAGCCAGCTCCAATTAACTTATTGTTAGGAAGTCTCAACAATAGGTTGGGACCGTTAACGCGTAACAGAGCCAAGTTGTTTTTCACTGCATCCAGATTTCCCAAACTCATGGGCATTTGTCCACATTTGTATCAGAATTTTCGTATAAGGGAAAGACAGGGAGATTTGGCACAACTGTGGCCAAGAGACTACAAAAGTGTGACGTCGGTTATCGGTTAACTGGGTCTAAACATTCGCGGGTAATTTAAAACGTCCGTTAAAAAAGCGCAGGAAACAGTTCACTGGTTTTAGTTTAGACACAGTAACCTTGGCAACACCCAAAGGGTGACGTTTTCACTTTACTATTGTCTTCAATTACCAAAATGTCGACTTTGCCAAATTTCTCCACGGTCCTCTTCACTGCTTCCTCCAGGTTTTTGCGATCTGTGAGGTCACCAGCTAACAGTAAAATCTGCAGTTGTGAAAATGAGAATGAGAAATGGCTTATAGGACGGCTCAGCAAAAACGCCATTTTCTGAACATTAAAAAGGTAGGCCTATGTTTGAAATTACATCAGTAATTGACGGCAAATATATTATTCCCGATTTAAGCTAATTGGTTTGCTTCATGCATGGGGTGATAAGAAAACCTACTAAAAGTGTTCATATAGCAATGGTTTTTTTTCTGTCCAAAGTGTATCTTTATGTAGAAAATTAACAACAGTTTTACAGAAAGTTGATTAAAAATTTAATGTGTACGCTAAATTTTTAGCATAACATCAAAAAGTATGCATGATTTAAAAGTTTTTCTGAAACATTGCTGAATCTCATGTTGCTGAAATTTCTGCACACTATTCTACGCAACATTCTATAGTGTAAAATTATGTCGTTCCACAATTCGTTAAACGTACACATCTATGCATGCACCTGAAATGGTATACAAGTTCATAATACATGCATGTACCTTAATCCCGCAACCACAAATATCGTTAGTGTTCAAGCTTATAATAATGAAATTTGTCTATAGTGGCCATAAACAGGTGGCCATTTTACAGAGGTTGCATTAGCATATTTTACAGGTGGCCACTATAAGCAGGTGGCCTCTTTATCAAGGTTTGACTGAATATGCTTTAGTTTATTTCATTTGCCTTCCCCCTCCCCCAAGTATAAATATGCTCTTTTATGTCGTGGAAACGTCCAACTCAAACTACTTTCAACATTAACATTTTCCATGCTATTACTGAATAGATTCAGCCTTAGGGCCTATATACGCACCAGATAACTTTTTTGACCTCCCCCGCTTAACTTCATGGGTGACGAGACTTTGATATCATGGTCATATGTTTTTTACACTACATACAATGTACATGTATTCTGAAATTTCACGCTCTCATCCGTTTATGTCCATGCAGGATGTCATAAAAAACACCGATATGTTTTTAACTAGCCGATACTTTATCTGGTTACAAAAAGCACCGCAGTGATTATACCAACCTTTTTGCTTCCACATCCAAATTGGAAATTGCATATTTTGTTTAATCCACGCAGGATAGGGTTAAAACTGCAAGTACCCAAATAATTGTGGGTCGTCAGTTCTACTTGGTGTAACCGAACCCAAGTTTGGTTGGAATTACCATTGGGTTAATTTACACTAAACAAACGGGTATGGTATAAACGACACTATATGGGCAGTTGCTGTTTTCGCCCTATATAGGCTTACTACTCACAATAAGTTAGGTATATTGGTATGGTTCAATTTTTTATTGTCTTCCCTTCAAATGTGTCTGTCATATTATGCAGATTCGTTGTCTAATCGTTATACAACATCATTCAAGCGGAATGCATACCCTCAATCTGCGTATATAAACCCACATTGTGAGTATTGTGTGCGTGCATGGGTATTTTGAATTGTAATACCCCTTTCCCACTACAAAATCTCCGGGTTAACTCGGGGGTAACGGCAATCCTTAACCCCGAGATACCCCGGGGCAGCGAAATATCGCGCGAGCGTTCCCACTACTCTTTTGCTGGCCCGGGTTAAGACGAAAAAATCGGCCGTTAGCCCGGGGCTCGTTAACCCTGCCAGCGACCAGGGTTAAGGATGGCAATCTCGGGGTTAACGGCCAAACTCCGGGGTAAGCATTGTAGTGGGAAACCAAGCAGGGTTAAGTGTTCTCCAAGCAATCTCGGGGTTAAGACGCATGAATCATTGCGCAATACGGTGTCTAAAGGTTAAACTCGTGGCGCGAAAATGCGTGTTCAGTGCGCTATAAATCCTGCTGGCGTATTGCCTCAAGCAACATCTACCTTCTTCCCCTTTTGAGAACGTTGGCGTTGACGTTTCCTTCGCAATATTTGTAAAATTACCATCAGGACCGCGACCGATATTGCTTCCGTGTCTGGCGCCATTTTGAGCGATGTACTAGCAGTACTTTTCCCCCAAACCACTTCGCCCTCGGCTGGACCACTTCTCCCTCGGCTGGACCACTTCTCCCAATCATGGAGGTAGGAATACATCGCCCAAATGCTACTTTACCCAAGGGGCACTCTGCAAACGTAACCTACGTACGTGCCCGCTCACGGCTGACAGACATGCAGCTACATAGTTTTATGCTGTTTGATGAAATAATTTTTCAAAGAAGAATTAGGCCTGGCTGAGAAAACACCGTCTTAATACACCCCCATTTTAATGGTATAGGCCTACACGTGATGCGTCTTGCTTACCACGTGGGTCATGGATGTTTGGACGAAATGTTATTTGCACGAGTGGTGTGTGGCCCAAGTGGTTTGGGGGCGAAGTGACTGTAAAGGGCAGTGCGGCGAAACGAACACATGTGTCGAATGGTACATGGTGGGATCATATTTACCGATGTCTTGTGGCGCGAAAAAGGACCCGTTGCTTGGCGACAAGCCAACTCGCGCACTCCGTCATTTCCAGTCCGCGTGTAGTGGGAAACCGCACCGCGTTAACCCGGGGCAAGCTCGCCCCGGGTTTGCCGAAACTCCGGGTTAACGAAACAAATGGGAACAGAACTCGGGGTTAACGAACCCCGGGGTAAGAAAAGCTTAACCCGGGGCGGCAAATCTCCGGGTTAAGCAGTTTGTAGTGGGAAAAGGGTAAAATAAGACTCACCTGTTGTTCAGACGCCCCAAGCCGCTGGCATTGTCGAGCTAGTTCCATCAGTTCGTCTTGCTCCCTGCTCGTCATAGCGAGGACACACCCTAATGAAGCAAGGCGTCTAGCTATCGCTTCTCCAATATTAAATGTCGCCCCTGAATCAACAAATTTGGCGCAATTGTTACAAAATTAACCTATTTACAAAAACAGCTATGGGTTTATGCAAACACACATAGGCCTAACTTTGTGCGATTTCCCTGCCGTAAAGCCCGTAAGCTGGGTAGCGAATTTTAGGTACTGTTTTCTACCGTTGCGCATGGTCAATTCGTTGGCGTCGGGAATTAAACTATATATGATTGTAAAGCATATAATTGTTTTACTGCGAAAAAAAAGAGAGACAAACAGACAAAATACAAAATAGATTTATATCGGTTTTATTACAAATCGAATCTCATGAAATTGCAATGATTTACCTGTAATAAAGACAACTTTTCCCTCAAAGACCGCCATGATGGTATTTCAAACATGCAGTAAAAATCGATGCGTCTGTTTTGGTTTTAGCTATACATGTGATCCTGTAAACCAGCATAAAAACAAAGCATACGTACAATGTACATGTACTGCACATACCCGCAGCATTCGTATCTCGATCAGCTCAGCAAAACCAGCGACACGACAAAATAAGGGCGTGTTTTCATGGGTGGATGAATCCGTGTTTAATAATCATTTCTGGTAATCATGTCTGGTATAAAAACACGGTAAAGGGCCAGTAAAATCGCGCCACGTTTGGACTGCTTTGATGATGTCCATAAGTCACATTTTGATTTATAATAATCTGCTCTTCATCGACACTTGCAGTTGAGTTGTCATCAAGTATGCTCATGTTATATCCAATATAACACCACAAAGCATTTCTATTTATTAAGGTTGAAGACTCTAAATTCGAATTTGTCCAATATAATTAATTTAGAAAAAAATGCAAATGTATAATTTAATCTGCTGACAAACATTCTGCTGAGAAATATATTTGAAACGTAAATAACAAAACTGCATGGTTTTGTCAAAAGCAGGTGTAATTTGTCTTAGTTGAAATTGAATACAATATTTTGAATTTGTGTATTCGAATGACAAACGTTTTAAAGTACCCAGGAAACTCACATTCGGTTCTGTCTACTCACGTTGTACCAAATAATGCACTGCGTTATACTGTATACTTTACACAATAATTTTACTTTACAAAATAATTTCATCGTTTCAAACTGTAGTTGCTTTAAGAAATTTGATATACATAATGTTATTGCACAAAATACGCATTGTATTTTTATTGGCATGCACGTCATGCTGCATACATGCAAAAATAATGAACTTCGTCCAAGTGTTTTGGAGCATTCTCTTATTATTTATAGCCGCAGGTTAATTGCCTATATAATACGGAACATAATTTTTATACACACATTATATAAATAATTTTATAAGTACATGTTATTGCACCGCAACAAAAAGTATAACATTATGCAAAACGATTAAATTGCACTTACATTTGTCAAAACATAACTAATCACAAATTTATGTAAAACTTTTTCTGCCGAAACTTCAGAAGTTACAACGTTCATCAGTTTGTTTTTCGCATTTGTGATGTCTTAGGACCTGTCTACTAGACTGTCATATTCATTCGCGTTGCGGCACTGTTCAATACATCCCCTACTAGGGCCAGGGTGGGAATTCGTTAACCCAGCGAAGTTACCAGATTGTAGCAGTTTCCTGAGATTCTCACCGCTCGATTCCTTCCCGTTAAGTACGTCTTCCATGAAGGTGATGTAGAGCATAGCAAGTCGGAGTGTCTCGATACGAGATAGTCGCTTCTCATAGGCGAACGTTGGCACGGTCTTGCGTAGAACATCGAAGGATTCGTTGAGGTTGAACATTCTGCTTCTCTCGCGAACATTGGCGGCTTTCCGTTGGAATGGCGTTGCGGCTCGACGGCGTGTTTTGGGCTTTGGTGCGCCTAGTTTGGTGCGCTCCGGGCGGTAGGTGCTGTGATGCTGCTGGCTAAGAAACTGGATGCTTGGTAAAACGCCGTATGCGGTGGAATCTGCTGATACGGGTGGAGTAGGGGCTTGGATGAAGCTTAGTGGCACATATTCTGGAGGAGTTTGTGGGCATGAATAATTGTTCGTTGGCTGGTAATTGTTTTGTGTCCAGTCTAGGAAATTACCTTGAGGAGGAATGATTGTTGCGTCTTGACTAAATGAAATCTGAGACGAGTCATCAATGTCCATGATGCACCTGGTCAGATCGGTCAAGTGAGGAACAATTTCTTGATCATCAAAGACGCCGGTGCTGAATTCGTTGTAGACCGGCATTATGTGCTCTTCGTTGAGTGCACCAAGTACTGGCAAAGGTGTTTGGAGGAAGTCGTTGTGTTGGTTGGATTCCATTCTCAAGATGATATCCAGCAACGCATCTGGATCTTGGTCGATGGTAGCCGCCATCTTGTAACAACCAGACTTGTACGGTTGACTTGTTGCGTCTTGTTACGTTGTTCTTGCGACAGTCTCCCACTGTGTCAGTTAAATGGGTGTTTTTGGAGGCTCAAAAGTCGTTTCAGAATAAGATGGTTTGCGAATTGCGTGTACGGAAATGCTGCTTTTATAGATATTTAGTCTTACACCAAAATGTGCGGCGTCGCTAATTGGTTTGTAGTGTCGTCTACGCAAACACGTAAATGAATTCTGCGATATCATTGGTCGATATTGGACAATTGATCAAGCAGTGATTGAATTCATTAAACAGCATAACATCACTGCCGAACCCTGTGAATGAACTTTAAA
This sequence comes from Henricia sp. BOLD:AAB3569, assembly GCA_037783545.1. Lineage (NCBI taxonomy): Eukaryota > Metazoa > Echinodermata > Asteroidea > Spinulosida > Echinasteridae > Henricia > Henricia sp. BOLD:AAB3569. The sequence goes on along the minus strand of JBBELK010000415.1, from coordinate 540,205 downwards.
TTGGATTAGCTGGTCGAATTAAAACCTTGGTTAAGACCACTAGTTACACGCGTGCGAAATTAAACAGGCCTCGCCGGATGTCGCGTGCCTTGGACGTTTGACGGGTAAACACTGCCGCACGTGTATGGACATTCCGCTCCGTCCAGTTACCGCAACAAAAGGGCTGGCGCATCCTCTACCCCGCCCCGTTTTGTTCCTGACTTGTCCAGTTGTCACACACTGACCGCTTACAAAAATCTGCGCAAGGACTTCAGATATTTCTGAATTCGTTGAAGAACAAACGGCGTGTGGCGAGCTCGTGCGTTCGACTCGCGCTTGGCGTTTTACGTTCAACGTGCCAGCTTCAAGGTCCTGCTCCTATACCAACGATTGTTAATCCCCTCAAGAATGACACAAAAGTTCTCAAGTGGTTCGACTGTTAAGCTTTCATCAATATCTCATCTGGTCCCACTGGGGTGTCTTGTCGAACTAAGAAATGGGGGGAGGTGGGTGGGGGAGGATGGGAAATTTCCTGGGAAAAAAGTCCCACAGTGCGTGAGGTCACAATTCTGTGTGTGTTACGTGACAGTGTAAGTTTAACAGTCTCGACCTTCTGGTTAACACCACGTTAACAGATCTGTTAACACGGTGTTAACACCATGTTAATTATCTACACTGTACACAGGACGAACTTATCAATTCTGTGTTGCGTGTTAGTGTAAAGGATCTGTTAAGTTAGTCTGAACGAAGTGGGTAGTGTTAATTTTGATTATTTTAGAACTTTCGTTATTCTCAATAAATTGAGGTTCGGTTTTTAGCACAACTTATCAATGTGTTCGGTCTTGAACTCTACCCACAATTGAGAAATGTTTGGCTCCGTGAAGATTCTGCAAATTTCAATCACTTAGTATAGTTAAGCTCGTGTAACACTGACAGCAGGTCACGATTCTATGTTAGTGTTAGTGTTGAAAGTTGTGCAGAACCCTAGCGCCTCGACATTTCCCAAGACGCCGAGTCAGATCTGGGGCCAATTTCATGGCGTTGCTTAGCACAAAAATTTGCTTAGCACAGGATTTGTTTGCTTTATTTTGCAAAAATGGATTGCCAGCCAAAATCGTAAGTGATGTGTATTGAAAGGTATTCTTCTATTCTTGCGAACAACACAAGTTGGTGTATAATTTTGGCTTGTAATCCATTTTATAAAGCAAATAAATCATGTGCTTAGCAAATTTTCGTGCTAAGCAACGCCATGAAATTGGCCCCTGTTAACAGATCTGGGGTCGATTTCACTAACGTTTACGATTCTTCGTAACTCGAGATGCGATGGGTTACTGCTCCGTAACTCGTGTTTCGTCCTAAGAACAATTTCAAGAAACTTGCGATGGGTTTAACGATGCATATCTGCCATGGCAACGCACTGTAAGCTACGATGAGGCAATGGGTCATCGTAGTGTACATTTTGACCAACGATGGTCGTTGTTTTTGCCGTTTTTGGAAGATGAGACGAACTATGGCTCCCCCAAAAGCTGATTGCCACTCTTGTTTGATTTAATGCTACGCGATATAAACAAGAGAAAATGTAAATTACGGTACCTACGATTTTAGCTGGGGACAAAGTGTCGCTTCAAAACTGTTCAGTGTCCGATGTTTTCACTGCAGCATGCATGCAAAAACACGAAACATATGCAGTTGGCCATCCATATACATTGTCTACGTCGGTCACAAAGTCGTGTACGTACGCGTGGAATAAAAATTTGAATGATGCCACTGTGTTCTACACGCGTCCTACGCGCGACTTTAAAACGCGCAAAACAAACAGCGCTCACGCGCGCGCCACATTTAATGCGCGCGCTTGCACTACGCAGAACGGACACGGAGACTTTTTGAAGTCGTGTAGCCGACGACCGTTTTATTAAAAACTTAATTCAGAACAGCAAACAGCCTTAGAGTAAATATGCAAATAGCCCTAATCGATAATCGAACGCATCGCGCTTACGATAGGTTTGGTGAAATTCACCGCAGCACCCATCGTAGCCACGATCCATCGCAGCCGTACGATTCATCGTAAACTTATTATAGACCTTAACTTACGAAGAGTTTAGTGAAATCGACCCCTGTTACACTAATACTAACACGTAACACAGAGAATTGCTACCTCACTCACTGCAATTTGCGGTTCTGCGCACGACTATCAACACTAACACTAACACGTTCTGTTAACACGGTGTTTGTTCCGAGGTCACAATTCCGATTAAGATAACATATCTGTTAACAGATCTGTAACACTAACACGTAACACACAGAATTGTGACCTCACCCATTGGAGTTAAGAATTATAAATTCACATCTTTGTTTTCCATTTTAAGCAATGCATCTTGGACTTCCAAGGGATTTATGTAGTCTTGTTGTAAGCGATGGTCCGCAGCATATAATCTTATGGTTTTGAGGCTTTTGCATGCATGATTACTGTGTTTGCAGTAGCAAATATCGGAGTCATAGTTGGGACCCGGATTCGGATAGCCTGTTTTTGTTGGCAAATATCCTCAGAATTTGTGAGTAAAGAAAATACATCAATCCCGTGCATGCCACTGCTTTGTTAGCACGATAAAAACATCGTTTGCGCTGGTATGGAAGATTTTCATACTGTGCCTCCTGCAATCAGTTCCATCAGATGAAACTTCTTGTCTGAAGAGAGGCCACACTGTTTATGGTTTCAAGCCTCGTCTTTCCAACTATAGTTTTGGAAACGCATGCTGTTTGGTCACCGTACCTTTCCCACAGACAAAAACTCAGTATAAAGGAGGCGACTACATGTATACAATATAGTTGTGCATTTATTCTGATGTATATGGAATAAAATCAAGTTATCAATGTAAATTCCCCAAAACGTTTCTTTTCTGGACCTATCATTTGTAAAACAAGATCGATTTCAGTTTGCAAATTGGAATTATTTTCATTTTTAATGACAAAATGGACGTATAACGCAGATTTTTACACATCATGTTTTTGCAAAAGATTTTCTATATACGGCCCTACGGTCTGTGCAACACTCGCATTCAAGCAAAAAATTGCTGAGGTCTTATATTATTATTATTATTTCTTTCTGGTATTCATACCAAGGATTCCTCAATAGTGCTCATTGCACTGTCACTCGTAAGCGTGAGGAAATCCATGAAGAATTATAATTAGAAATGGCCAGAGACACCGGGGAATCCCCTTGCTCTTCACGAAAGAATGCTCTGGGATCTTTAGAGTGCGTTACCATTACCTAACACACTGGACCAACGGCTTTAAATCCCTTCCGAAAGATGGAGCAAGTATGGTTGAGTGCCTTGCCCAAGTGCACAGGTACCGCAGCCGGATTCGAACCCGCAACCCCAAGTTTTCACCCATGATTGCGAGTCAATGGCCCTAACCACTCGGCCGCGGTACCCCAATGTAAGTCCTGGTATCTTCGCGCGCAGCCGAATTGAAATATCTTTATGCCCACTGAAGTTTCGAAAACGCCGGAAAAAAGTGTGCTTCATAACTATTTTTCACGTAACTTCATTTGAAGCAAATCGGGCCACGGTACCCATGTCCTCCATGGAGAACGCAAACAGGCCAAAGTGAAGGGGTTGCATGCCCCATTGTACACACACAATGTAACAAGTGTTGCTCCGCAGGGTGACACGCGGTGCTCTTGGTAACATGTTGGCATGTTGCATTCTGTACAGATTTTTGGAGTGTCCCACGGTTTGTGGAAAGCTAGAGCCCAACCACTTGTGATTTCGGCGTCTGGAGTGGATGTCACGACACTTGTCTGAAGAGCTCTTGAAACGTATGTTGGGTTATGTTTGTGGGTAAACGCCTCGATTTTGGGGTGGGAAAGCGATCTACCGCGTCCTGTTAGTTTCCATTTGATTTTTGTCCATTCGACTGCTAAAGGTTTAGATACAAAACTGTACAAAAGCAAAAGATTTATATCGGTTTTATTACAAATGTTTGAGTGCGTAATTTTTTGCAAAAAGCCTTGTAGACCACAAGTCAACTGTGATGAATTCAACTTCAAATTTGAGCCCAAATTTAGGCTTATTTTCTTTACGTGTATGGTATTGCGAATGTTTAAGCACCCTTTAACAAAATACCGTATTTTTTTACGGTATAGAAAGTACGCAATTTTGTTTACGGGAAGTATTCAATTACCATCTGGAATGTCGACTTTGCCAAATTTCCCAACGGGACTCTTCATTCACTGCCTATATACTCCAGGTTTTTGCCATGATCCGTGAGGTCACCAGCTAACAGTAAAATATGCAGTTGTGGAAGAACGAGAAATGGCTTATATAGGACGGCTACTAGCAAAAACCATGGAGGATGTGTTTCTTCCTCCATGCAAAAACGTAAGCGAGCCAAATTTTTATAGGTATACTTTAGGCCTATATTTTTATGTTTGAAATTTAATCAGTAAACGGCAAATATTCCTGATTAAAGGTCAGTGGTATGCTTCATGCATGGGGTACGAAAACCTACTCAAACAATGATTTTTTTCTCTGTCCAAAGTTATCTTTATGTAAGAAATTAACAGTTTTACAGAAGGTGGTTTAAAAAGTCAATGTGTACGCTAAATTTTTAGCATAATAACATCAAAAAGTATGCATGGTTTTAAAGGTTTTCTGAAACATAATCATTATGCCATTTCCCCTGTATCGCATCGCAAAATGCGACGCGTTTTTGACAATATGCGATGCCACTTTTCAAAGTGCATCGCAGTTTTTGACTTGATTTAGCGATGCAATTTGCGACACTTTTTTCAACATCTTGTCCTTGTTCTTGCACTTCAAGATTAGTTTTTAAAAAACGAAAATGAAAAAATTACCAGGCTAACGTACCCCGACGGCTTAAGCCCGCCGCACACCTTTGCGATTTACCGGCCCATCGGACACAGGACCATCGGATCCGGAAAAATCAAACAAGTTTGATTTGCTCCGGTCCTACGGTAAGACCGGCCCGAATTGTTTCAGCGCACACCTTTCCGGTAAGTGGTCCGATGATCCGATTATCCGGTAAATCGCAAAGGTGTGCGGCGGGCTTTACGGCAGGGTTCTCCCCACGTACGCACAAACGTGCGTATCGGCTCGATGCACTGTAATTCCGGTCCGCCGACACACATGAAAAATTGCCAATCAAACAATTCAGCTCCCAATATTGCAATACGCACAACGAAATTATCACACATGGTGCTGCTAAGTAAAGTATTGACATAAATTATCTTTCGTGAAAAAAAGAACAACGGAGAGAACTAATAACAAATACTTCGATCATTCTTCTGATTCGCACGACCGGCCAACAACTTCTCTCGATAACGGTCCACAGCCGGCGGCCCGGTCCTGGTGCAGCGGTGTAATCCAAGGCACGGCCGCTTCGCTATCGCTACAGCACGGCACGTGCAATGCGGTGGTTTGACCCGAGGTTACATGTGTTGTTGCCAAGCAACGCCAGCTGGAGGTCATACAAACCTCCACGTGATTTCTAGTGTGCTGAATTTGTACGGCGATCGCACGTATACGTCGGTAACATGACATCTTGCAAATAGACGACGAATAATGTCCAACCAAATCGATTTAATTGGCGAACTCTGCGACTAATTTAGAAACAGAACAGCAATTTATTATTATGGGCCTATGTAGGGGCCTACTGCCAACTGAAGATACAGAAAATAGTTTTCAGTTGGAAAAAAACCCGTAAGAATCGGATATTTCCCGGCCCACGTACGAGACATCAGAATTATGTACGCGTGTCTAGAGCTAGCTGGCTTCCCCGGCCCGCCCCGCCCGGGCCGCTATGTAGTCGCATGCCGCTGCCCGATTAACATTTCCAAACCACGTCGTTTCGCTTTATTCTCGGCAAATTTTACTTTTTCGGGCCAGGGATCCTGAGTAGGACAGATGATGGTCCAGCCCGATCAACGCGATTGCTAGTATAATTGACAAGGTACAATAATTCAGCATTTTCAACTTTATTTTTGATGAAATTCTCCAAATACGCCATAGGGTTATACACACACAGCGCGCGGAGCACGGGCGCACGTTGCTTGTCTAGATCCTCCAGCAGAAATCCAGGTCCTCGAGTTTGACCTTTTGACCCGTGTGCATGCGCCCTATAAGTTGTTTCAATACGTTCTCTGTGCAACGGCACAGAAAGCCTGCGAAGAGCAATGCACGTGAACACAGTAAATCTAAGTCAGCGGCTTGATAAGAGGCCAACTCATGCAGTTTATGGCCAGAATTTAGTAGACTGGTTCCCGCTCCACATATTCCACATACAACGACTGAATATGAGGACCGGCTACTGTCGTGTTTAAAATAGCACTTTAAGCATTACGTCATGCATTTATTTTTAGGAGCACATAACCGTTAATTTTCAAAGCGCGCTGCGCGCTATGGCATGAGTGTACAACAATTTGAAAGGGTTATTCCATATTTGACCAGTACAAATTTAATATATTAACCCATTTTATTGTAGGCTAGCATCAAAAAGAAAATTCAAACCTTGTCTGCATCACCCAGTGAGCTCCATATTGTACAAGTAGTTTTAATCTGCTGTTGCAATCCCGTAACTATAGCCATTCATACGGTTACCGTAACTATAGCAACTGATAGCCACTGCGTAGTTTTAAATCCGTGGCATCACCATAAATACACACGCAGCGGCACGCGACGTCAATTCAAAATCTCAAAACAATGACGAACTGTACCCGACGATTAACGGTAGCGTCCGGACGTGCATTCGGGTAACTTCGGGAACCTTCGGAAAAAGGAGGAATTCCTCCTGTTCCAAAATGGCGAAATTGGCGGCTGCCGGACCTTAAATTCAGTCTAGTCAAATAATTGTTGGTCCGGGTACCAGACTAAGAATTTAGTAGCAAAAAGTCATATTATTTTTATCAGCCAATCAGCATGCGTTTTACAACACGATCGCTTTCTTGTGCATGCGTCTTAGCTCAGCTGGGCTGTCGATCGTACCGTGATTTTCATGATGGTTTTTTGCGCACCCCAGCATGGATCGGAGGAATGATAGCATGCTGCAGCGACCGTGTTTTGCTTGATCGTCATTTTTGTGGAAAACATCGTCCGTTCTCGTGGATAAAGTGTAAAAATGTATTTAAGAGTGGAACGGTAAGCGGCTATACGCCTTTCTTAATATTTATGCTGACGTCATCACTTACGGACCAAAACGAGGCTATAGTTCCTCTGATTTCAGTGCCGGAGCTCGAGTGTAGGCCTATATGTACTACGAATGTACCGATGTAGGCCTGCATGCCTACTCCAAGTTGGCAGCGTAAAACGTTCGTCGTTGGACTGTTTTAGGTTTGCTTCTATAGATTTCTGAGTGATAATGACCGCCAGAAGCAGGGGCTTATCAAAATTAGGAGAAACGAAGGACATATCTTCGAAGGACATTTAAAAGTGTTCGAACCGTGTCCGGAAATTGGGCCATGCAGCGACGATGAATTTGTTTTCCTTCCTCTTGATTTAACGGGTAAGAATTTACAAGTCGGACATCACTATTCCTTGAAAAAATTACTATAAATAACCAATGTTATCCGTCAGTAAGTGCAGATAAAAGAAGTCTGACTTGTAAATTCTTTCCTTTTGCATATAAAATGGTACCATTGGTAAGGGTTGAGAAGTTGATCATAATTTTGTTTTCTTTAAAAATAAAATGACTCAGCTAGCATTGCATCAACTTCTCAATTCTTTCGGGTACCTTCGTGCGAGAAATTACCGGTTTTTTTGACAATTTGCAAATGAATTATTCAACACAAAAACCATGCATGTATCTTAAAGGTTTTTGAATTATGGCCGAGTGAAATTTAAAAGGCATCCTTTAGTTCTGTAATGCTGTTGGTACTATTTTAAAAAGTTTACTAATCATGTCTTTAAAGGCAGTATACATCATTGGTAATCTCGAAAATTAGAAATGTTCACAGATTTACGCCTAACTTACACAATATAAACATGATGACCGTAGAAAACTTCTCCTAAAATGGTTTTGTCTGAAGTGCTATATATAGTCTTTGAGAAATGAGTAAAACAATTAGTTTTCGTCTCATGAGACGAAAATTCAATTCGCCCCAAAACCATTTCGCACAAGTGCAATTTCGCCCCAAACCACTTCGCCCGAGTGCCATTTTGCCCCAAATTACTTCGTCCAAACACTACATCGCCCAAATGCCACTTCGCCCCAAAACCACTTCGTGCACAGGCCGTGGTTTAGGGCGAAGTGGTTTTGGGGCGAAATTACTGCAAACCCTTTTTGGACTGTTTTCTCAAAAGTTAGACGAAGTACGGAGCTGGTTTTTGCTCAGGTTAGTTTTAATCATGCATATCTTCAATCACACAGGGGGATAAAACTATTTGTAACAGTTTACCAATCATGTATACTATCTTTAAACCTAAGGAATGAAAGCAATCATTGAAAGATAGGGCCTAAACATTTTCTTGTGATAAGCAGATTGTTGTATTTGGGAAGTTGATCATAATGTTCTCTTTAAAATAACTCATCTAGCATTGAAATTTGCATATTTAATGGAAAACCAAAAATTTCGAAATTTTCGAGCCTGCCTCATATGTTTTGCACACAAGGTCTGAAGCCATGATCAACTTCCCAATTCTTTCCGAAATCTGTAAACATTTCCACGCTAAAATTACGATTTCTTAACAGAATTTCACGTTTTGGTGGTTGATTTTATAGAAAATGTGTAGTGCAGGCATTTCAGTAAAATTTTACAATGATGGCACGACACGATCGTTTTACAGCATTCCTATACCTTTCAAATCTTGCACCTACGCCGCTGAGACGTAGGCCTACCTGCATCCTTTGCCAAACTGTCTGTCTTTTGATATAATCCTCGAGTCGACCATGAGTCGGCATAACCTAAGGCTAAGCTAATAGAGCTTCTGCACCGGCGGCCATGACAGGGGGCAGGTTTTCTTATGTAAATGCTGTAACAATAGAACCACAAAGCACCTACTTATGCATGACGCACGGTGACAATATGACTGCCCCCTGTCATGGCCGCCGTGCAAAGGCTCTATAAGGTCCCTTGCGTTGACATCGATAGCTGCCATGCATCGTGCGTGCGTTGAATGGTTTGTTAACGTTTCGGAATTGAGTAAATATGTAGACCTTGTGTGCAGAACGTATGAGGCAGACTGAATTTGTTTTGGAAGTGTTTCCTAAAACAATATCTAAATTTTCCCACTTAAAAGTTTGGAGTTTTTCCATCAAATCTGCACTCGCCGACGGATGCTTTATTAGATCTAGTCACTTTTTTTTGTATAGGTCTCGTCACTTGTAATTCGGGTCATTTTTTTCATCGAATTTAAAATGTGAACATTAGGCACATTGTTATGGTCTTTAAAATAACTCGCAAAAGAAGCTCTTATATGCAGCGTTTGATCATCCATTTTGAATTTCCCCAAAAAAAATACTGGATTGCTAAACAAAATTGAAAAATTGCTACGCAAAAACAATTGCATAGCAAATCTGCTATCCAATATTTTAGAACGAAATCGTTCAATGCTTAATTTCATGTTGCTGAAATTTCTGCAGACTATTCCAAGTAACATTCTTCTATAAAATTAATATCGTCAACCACAAGCTATATTGTTAGTGTTCAAGCTTGGTAATAATGAAATTTGTTTATAGCTGGCCATAAACAGGTGGCCATTTTACAGAGGTTGCGTTAGCATATTATACGGGTTTCTTTCATTTGCCTTCCCCCTCCCCCAAGTATAAATATGCTTTTTTTTCATGATGCCATGGAAACTTCTAATTAAGCTGCACTTTTAACATCGGCCTTTCCCGTGCTAGATTCAACCATGATTCAACCTATAGGTACCAGATTCAATGTACGTACCAGATAACTCCGCCCAACCCCCACCCCCACCCCCCTCCCCCACCCCCTCCCCCCACACAAATTACATTTAAAGTCGAAGACTCTAAATTCGAAATAGTCCAACGGTATAGATTTTATAGGGAAAATTGCAAATGTGCTGACAAACATTCTGCTGACAATATAATTGAAACGTAAATGACAAAACTGGTTTTGCCAAAAGCAGGTGTAATTTTTCTTGGTTGCATTTGAATACAATACTTTGAATTTGTGTATTCGAATGACAAGCGTTTTAAAGTACCGGGAAACTCACATTCGGTTCTGTCTATATGTACTCATATATGTACAGCACCAAATAATGCACTGCGTTACTGTACTTTACAAAATAATTTCACTTTACAAAATAATAATTCGTCGTTTGAAATATATAGTTGCTTTGGGCAATTGTATATAGGCCTAGGCCTATACATAATTTACACAAAATACGCATTGTACTTTAATTTTATTGGCACGTCATGCTGCATATGCATGGCACATGCACAAAATAATGAACTTCGTCCAAGTATTTTGGAGCATTCTCGTATAGCCGCAGGTTAATTGCCTTATTATGGAGGTATTTATGCACGTAAAACGCGAACGCGAACGCGAAATGCCTTGAGCACTTGTCATATATTGAGGAAGTCTCAGGTTCGAAATTTGGTCACGGCAAACGAGTTATCTCACCACGAAAGTCACATTTGTGGATTTTTGTTTACGTCTGTTTTAAGATTTCCTTATAGTAACGACAGTGCTCAAAGCATTCTGCGTTCACGTTCGCGCTTTACGTGTGCCCTCCTTATTAAACGGAACATAATCTTTATACGCACATGTTATAAGTAATTTTATAAGTAGGCCTACATGTAATTGCATCGCAACAAAAAGTATAACATTATGCAAAACGATTAAATTGCACTTACATTTGTCAATAATTAATCACAAATTTATGTAAAACCTTTTTCGCCGAAACTTCAGAAGTTACAACGTTCATCGAGTCAATTCGAAACCCCACCCGGAGTTTTTTTTTTCCCGCATTCGTGATGTCTTAGGACCTGTCTACTGTCCTATTTATTCGCGATGCCGCACTGTTCAATACACCCCCTACAATGCCAGGGTGGGAATTCGTTAACCCAGCGAAGTTACCAGATTGTAGCAGTTTCCTGAGATTCCCACCGCTCGATTCCTTCCCGTTAAGTACGTCGTCCATGAAGGTGATGTAGAGCATAGCAAGTCGGAGTGTCTCGATACGAGATAGTCGCTTCTCATAGGCGAACGTTGGCACAGTCTTGCGTAGAATATCGAAGGATTCGTTGAGGTTGAACATTCTGCGTCTCTCGCGAACATTGGCGGCTTTTCGTTGGGATGGCGTTGTGACTCGACGGCGTGTTTTGGGCTTTGGTGCGCCTAGTTTGGTGCGCTCTGGACGGTAGGTGCTGTGATGCTGCTGGCTAAGATACTGGATGCCTGGTAAAACGCCGTATGCGGTGGAATCTGCTGATACGGGTGGAGTAGGGGCTTGGATGAAGCTTAGTGGCACATATTCTAGAGGAGTTTGTGGGCATGAATAATTGTTCGTTGGTTGGTAGTTTTGTGTCCAGTCCAGGAAATTACCTTCAGGACGAATACCGGTTGCGTCTGGACTGAACGAAATCTGAGACGAGTCATCAATGTCCATGATGCACCTGGTCAGATCGGTCAAGTGAGGGACCATTTCTTGATCATCAAAGACGCCGGTGCTGAATTCGTTGTAGACCGGCATTATGTGCTCTTCGTTGAGTGCACCAAGTGCTGGCAAAGGTGTTTGGATGAAGTTGTTGTGTTGGTTGGATTCCATTCTTAAGACGATATCCAGCAACGCATCTGGATCTTGGTCGACGGAAGCCGCCATCTTGGATTAACCAGACTTGCACGGTTGTTATGTGTCTTGTTACGTTGCGACAGCCTCCCACTTTGTCAGTTAAATGAGTGTTTTTGGATGCTCAAAAGTGTTTTTCTGGTTTATGACAACGGCATAATTTTTCAGCACCTCAATGGTAAATTTTTGTCGTTTCAGAATAAGATGGTTTGCATGTTTGGAAAGGCTGCTTTTATAGATATTTAGTCTTACACCAAAATGTGCGACATCGTTAATTGGTTTGTAACGTCGTCTACGTAAAACACGTAAATGAGTTCTGCAATATCATTGGTCGATATTGGACAACTGATCAAGCAGTGATTGAATTCATTAAACAATCATCACTGCTGAACCCTGTGAATTAACTTTAAATTGGATTAGCTGGTCGAATTAAAACCTTGGTTAAGACCACTAGTTACACGCGTGCGAAATTAAACAGGCCTGGCCGGATGTCGCGTGCCTTGGACGTTTGACAGGTAAACACTGCCACACGTGCATGGACATTCCGCTCCGTCCAGTTACCGCAACAAAAGGGCTGGCGCATCCTCTACCCCACCCCCTTTTGTTCCTGACTTGTCCAGTTGTCAGTACTGACCGCTTACAAAAATCTGCGCAAGGACTCCCCATCTTTCTAAATTCGTTGAAGAACAAACGGCGTGTGGCGAGCTCGTGCGCTCGACTCGCGCTTGGCGTTTTACATTCAACGTGCCGGCTTCAAGGTCCTGCTCCTACCGACGACTGTTAATCCCCTCAAGAATGACACAAAAGTTCATTCTTGTCGGACTAATTTTTGGGGGATGCGAAATTTCCTAGGAAAACAAGTCCCACGTTGGAGTTAAGAATTCCAAATTCAAATCCTACAAGGGAATTCGGAATCATGTAATCCTTGTTTTAAGCGATGGTCCGGAGCACTTAACGTATGCAGTGGTATTGAGGTTTAGTAGCAAATATTGGAGTATAGTGAGACCCAAGATGATCCGGATAGCCTGTGTTTGTTGCCGATTGTCCTCGGAGTTTGTTAGGAAAGAAAATGCATCAAACCCGAGCCACTAAAAACATAATTGGCGCGGGTATATGGACCAAGTTCATCCTACCTCATAAATCTTACTCAATACATGTGGAAGATTTTCAATCGTGTCTCCTGCAATCAGTAATCCACAAGATGTAACTTCTTGTCTGAAAAGAGACCAAACTGTTTATGGTTCCAAGCCTCGTCTTTTCAATGAGGTTATTCTGGAAATGTCTAGACAAAAACTCGGTAAAGAAGGCAACTATAGGCCTAGTTACCGAAACGTTAAAGGATTTATATTCTGTTGGCATAATGTCAAATTATCCATGTAGGCCTAAATTCTTTTTTAAAAAAGATTTTCTGTACGATTTTTCTCTCATCCTAAGTTTTTCTGGACCTACCATTTATAAAACAAGATCGATTTCAGTGTGCAAATGGAAATTATTTTAATTTTTTAATGACAAAATGGAATATATAATACAGATTTGTATCCGTCATGGTAACCTGTACAACAGAGTTCTTAAGTCGCATTCAAGCCAAAGATAGTGTAGGGGACACGATTGGGAATTGCCGAGGTCCCATTTCAATGTATTAGTCCAACCTTCGTCGTCGCGCAGCGGCACATACACAGTCATGTTTTACATTGTCTTTATACATGTTGTCTACAATAGATTAGGAAATATCTGCGGCCCGGTGAGGCCTTTACGGCAGTGATGGTCGGGCGGCATTATATTATGGTATTTATGTTCAAATAATGACGATATTTTATCGAATATCGCGATATTTTTCAGACGATATATCGCGATGAAAAATGTCAATATCGGCACAAGCTAAAACTGCAGCCAAACTGAAATTTCTTTATGAATAAATTATGCCCACTGAAGTTTCGAAAACTCCGGGAAAAGTATGCTTCATAATGTGGGCAGACGATTCTGTTTGTGAGATAAATCTCGTTAGAATGGTTATTTTTCACGTAACTTCATTTGAAGCAAATCGGGAAACGGTACCCATGTCCTTGATGGACGCAAACAGGCCAAATTGAAGGGATTGCATGCCCCATTGTACACACACAATGTAACAAGTGTTGCTCGGCAGGGTATGACACGCGGTGCTCTGGTAACATGTTGGCATGTTGCATTATGTACAGATTTTGGAGTATCCTCAGCCTTGTTTGAGCCCACGGTTTGTGGAAAGAACCCGGCCACTTGTCATTTCGGCGTCTGGAGTGGATGTCACGACACTTGTCTGAAGAGCTCTTGAAACGTCTGTTGCGTTGTGTTTGTGGGTCAACGCCCCGGTTTTGGGTGGGAAAGTGATCTACCGCGTCCTGTTAGTGTCCATTTTATTTTTGTCCCTTCGACTGTTAAAAGTTTAGATACAAGTACAACCGTATACAAAAGCAAAACAATTAAGAACAAAATTGTTTCTAAATTTGGGTGCCTATTTTGTTAACTTTAAAAAGCTATGCAGGCCACACAGGGGCGGATCCAGGGAGGGGTTTTGCCTATCAGATTTTTATGTCTGCTTGTTTTGGACAGGCGGACACGCAAAAAATGCATTACATTATATTTTTTGGTGTCGGAGCAGGGGGGGGGGGGGGGGGGGGTTTGACCCCCCCCCCCCCCCCCCCCCCCCCCCCCCCCCCCCCTCTGGATCCGCGCCTGCCACAACTGTGGTGAATTCAAAAATTCAACTTAAAATTTGTTTGAGCCCAATTAGACTCATTTTCTTTACTAAACGTACTGTAAAACTCACACACGGAAAAATCTCGGGCGCGAGCTTTAAGAGTTGGCGAATTCGGATAGTACTCTTGGTAAATCCCTTGGCGTCACAATGTCCACGAGTATACTGCGAGCTAGTTACTACGACTTAGGTACGAGCCAGTTACGAATTTGATGCAAGCCTGGTACGAGTTGTCCCGAGTGTGCTACGAGTTTTACGAGTTATTACGAAATAGGCAGGAGTTTCCCAAGTCACGAGTTTACCACGAGCTTTCCGAGCTTACTGCGAGTCGGTGGGAGTGTAGCACGAGTTTGATAGGAGTAACCAGACTTCGGCATTTTGCGTGGGATTTGGCGCCAAACCATCTGGAATTTCACCGACTCTTGCAACTTGTGCTTGAAGTCTTATAACTCTCAGACCACTCGTACAGCTCGTATCAAACTCTATTCAAACTCGTGTGATACAGTTGGCTACGAGCTGTAGCCTAGGGCCTACGAGTGGCCTATTATAGTTATGAGTTTGCTCCGAGTTGCACGAGATACGAGTTGCTCACGAGTTGGCACCTCGTGGCCGAAATTTTGAACGTGTTTAAAATTATCGCCAGGAGTTGCGCGCTGCTACGAGTTGCTACGAGTTGCTACGAGTTGTGCCCGAGTTACACGAATCATCCCATGAGTTTTCCTGAGTTTCCCGAATTCACCAACCCTTGAAGCTCCTGTCGCTCCCGAGATTTGTTCGTGTGTATGAGAGGGCCTTAAGTAATAAGATACTGAAAAGGGCAAATGTTTAAGCAAAAGGTACAAGTTTGGTTTTTTGGTGCACCTGAATTCCTATAATATATAGATGATTCTAATTTATTCTGAACAAATTGTGTATTCGTAAGTTATACTTATAATGTTCGTATATTCGGCATGATTCTGAACTGTTAGTGCCGAGAGTAACTCTACGAAAGTTGTAAGAATTCTGTAGGAATATCCGAATTAGTTCAGAAACAAGAATATACCAATAATTGAAAGTTGATTTTCCGAATCACTCCGACATTTTTGACTAAACAAATTACCAAAATTGTCGGGGCGCTTTCCGATTTTTAACGACAGGCTATTTCACAGAACTATCATCACGAGGCATGACATAACCGACTTTACTCAAGAAATTGCCATTCACATCCATTCAGCTTTATAAATCGAGGCGTGTGAAAACAGCTGAAAGACTCAATAGTCCTAAGACATGCTGACGTCACTGATTTATTACATATGTTTTTAATGACAAAGGGAACCTGAGGGAAGTCATTATGTCCCAGGTCTATTGTCGCATGACTGACAAAACGGGGAGAGTATGACAATGCTTTATTGAGAAACAACCGCTTCACGTAACTCTACGATCGAAAATAGTGTGAGCACAGATGTGTGTAATGTGCCATTTAAGACAATAGATTATCGATTGTAGCAAATACCATTAGTGGTCGACCTATCACTACTTGGCAAGATGTTACACTCCGTGATGTTGCACATAGCCCGTCAGGGACAAACCTGGTGAATAGTGCACGTGTATGCATGTACGCTCTTGTATTTTTTAGAGTAGCCTATAATGCATGTCATATCATGAGGCAAGTGGGGTGGAAAGAGATGGGGCGATGTTATTAATCTGGTCACAGAACACGTATCTTTAAATTCAACTTCTATCAAAACTAGAGGTATGACGTTTGTTGTTACAAACGCCAGGTGATCGGGGTAAATGAACATTTTGTGATGAATTTCAGACGTTGTTATCACCTGTGGAATGGCAAAAATGGAAGTTCAGCAGCCGATTTCACGAAACTTTACTCAATATTGCGCAAGTCCACTTACGCCATTACTTGCGCAATAACTTATGGCGTAGGTGGACTTGCGCAATTGCGTAAAGTTTCGTGAAATCGGCTGCTGTATACACTAATCCGGTAACTAATATCTCCTCCCTGCATATCCGCCATAGCTGGGGGTTGATAGCTTGCACCGTTTTGAGATATGAATTGTTGAAATAATAATCTTTGAAATCTTGTAATGTGACACCTGTGACGACATCATGACGTCACAATTTTGTGCACAAATTGTTGAACAATATGTTGAACATCAAGTTCTTAAATGTGGCGAAGGAATCATACCAATATCTGTTGTAGTTTTCAAGATACAGCATTTTAAAACATCTCGGCTCCAAATTTGCGTAATTTGACACCACATTACGTAACCACCGTCCATGTCATGACGTCACCAATGGTATAGTCAAAAGGTCCACATGTGTGGAAACATTTCGTTCCGTAGAAATATGGTCAAATTCACTACCACTTTGAATCTATTTGCATTAAAAATCCTAAAAATTTGCACATTTTCGAAGAACTTCCGGTTTGGACCGGAAGTAGGCGTCACACAGGGGTCATGACATCGTATGATTTGTTCAGTTCATTTAGACTTATCATGTTGTGAAAGAATTGTTCAAGTATCTATAATTATAATTTAGGCAGTTTCAACCCTTTTATTTTAAAGCCCACATCGATTTAAAATCAGTGTCAATTGAAAGAGTGGTTATTGACTAGAAGAAATCTGTTTATTTTTTTCAAATCGGATTTTGCATTGCGAAGCTACAGTCGGTTTAGTCTTGGCCCAAGACTACTCTAGTCGATATTGGTTTGTGTACGCGTTGGCCATATAGTGCGCCCTCTTGCAGCACTAACGGACCAGTCTTTGCTCACTAGAGTAGTCTTGGGAATTTCTCCCGGAAGTTCAGCATTGGGGGCGGTACCGTTTTATGTAAATAGCTGCAGAGGGTTTTATGATGGCACACAAGGGACATGGCATATCACAGATATCTTTGCAAATATTTGCAATGTCGCAATTATCTTCATAAACAAATGTATTTTGCGATGTCATACGCCTTTGCAAACATGTTTGTAAATATATTCGCAAACATTTGCCAAGAAACTTATGCCACCGAAAATATTAGCAACGATAAAACGGTCATGTTCGATGATTCTTGTAAGCCGCCTTATATTTTTCAAACCATTCGAAGCGCGTGCACGCAGTGTATTTGGGTCACGCTCTGCGGTCGACGCGCTGTATTTGGGTCGCTCGCTGCATTCCCACGCTCTGCAGTATTTGGGTCACTCGCTGATTGGTTCCCTAGGAAAGCCTAGGCAAAAACAAAGAAAAAGTTAAACCTTCCGGGAGAAATTCCCAAGACTACTCTAGTGAGCAAAGACTGGTCCGTTAGTGCTGCAAGAGGGCGCACTATATGGCCAACGCGTACACAAACCAATATCGACTAGAGTAGTCTTGGGCCAAGACTACAGTCGGTTTGGATAATTGAAAACAGGGTAAAAATTCATCGGCAGGTCAAAGGTTATCCTATGTTTTTCTTTATTTCTAATTTGGCACCGACAATGGTCGCTGTGGCTTATACTTTTGGTTATATATCTTTGCTCAACTCTATCCTGGATGGCCCAAAGTTGGTACAAACAACAGTTATTAATATATGTACAAGGACAGATAATTAATTTATATTTTAAATACCTCATTTGCATAATAAATTAATAATTTATGCAAAAACGGTCAATTTTCAAGGGAAAACTCATTTTTCTCAAATTTATCTTAAGCAGGTTTGATTATTACAATGCATCTTGCATCATTTAATTAAAGTATTTACTTTAATTAAATGATGCAAGACATTGTAATAATCAAACCTGCTTAACTACAGATAATTAGTTTATATTGAAATCCCATAATTTGCATAATTTATGCAAAAATGTTGATTGTTAAGGGAACCTTATTTTTCCCCAATTAATGTTGAAAAATAGATTGATAAGAGATACTGATATAATCAAATCTGTCTATAGTCAAGATTGGGACTTGCATCAATAATTTAATTGACATAATCAATCACTGTATGTGTTAATTACCAAGCCAATACTATTTTGGAGAGGTGTGGATTGAGGGCAGCAAAAAAGAATGACAGGTAGCGCATCCACACACAAACTGTACAACTTTCCAAATTGCTTACAAAGTTACATTAAATACAAAACAGAGAAGAGAATGACGTATTATTCTTCAGAGATAAATAATTTATGTTTTGATCAAAACAAACGGATGTGGAGCCTAGAGGTTATATTTAAATCTTTACAAATAATAGTAATTACAGATGTTACTACGGGCAGGAGGCTCAACTATGGATGACGATTCTGCATCATCAAGGGACTCGTACTACCCTTTTTCATCTTCAGGCTCACTGGTGGTATGTCACAGGACGAGGACCACAGAAAAGCTGCAAAAATAATTAACAAATAATAATATTACTCAACAAATTATTTGCCTTCATTTGTTAAGTAACAACTAAATATCTTTAATTGGTGTATCTGATATCACGTATTGTCTTTGAATGTTAATAAATTCAATATCAGTTACAAAATTGGCACACAATTTTGCACAGATTGACGTAAAACGCAGGTTTTCTAACGCTGCATCATTGCTTGTTTCACGGGAATTACGAGATCATCGCGTATGCAGTGGGCACACCACCGCCGTACGTCCCGGCCCTACACACGGCGTGGAACTCGGTCGTACGTCGGTGTGGACATTGCACGCGAGCGAAGTCTCGGATTCCTGCTCAACATGCCCTCCTAAAAGTACATTTTTGCGACAAATGGTAGGCCTTACGGACTTTTTGTCAGTATGGTAGGATTGTTTAATGTCTACTTTTGTATACATACCTTGTCGCTTGGTGATTCACGTTGATTATGGATCGCTTTATGGACGAGAAAAAATGTTTTTGATCGCAAAAGTTGCAACCCGCGGTCGATTTTGTACGCGAATGGACCCCAGGCTAGCTGGAAACATACTCTTTTCCGATGATGACGTTTCTAAGCCAACCGGCCAATCAGAACGCGCAAATCTTTACCCGAAGTGTTCCGATCTTATTTAGCCCGATTCGTTTTAGCGTTGAAGTGTGTACCACTGACACGAACTCGCCGGAAGTTGTGTGTGCCCATAGGAATGTGCAGTAACCACGGGCGCTGTGTGTGGAGTATATGGGGCTCTCTGTTTACGATAACAGAAGTAGTCCGTCTGTGGAACAGTATTACGGTTCTTGAGATATGAATTTTGAAAATAATAACCTTTGAATTTTTGTAATTTGACACCTGATGACGCCATGATACTATACATGCTGGTGAAAGTCTGCCGTAGGGCCTATGTCTGTATCTAATTTACTAACGATTCAGCTTGGTTTGATGGGCATTGTTACTGGTAAGTGTAAAAACTGAGATTTCCGTTTTCGTTGAACTTTGACCTCCAATTGACCCCAGAAGGAAGGGTCAGATGAAAATGCCCACACAAAGAAAGTTGTAGCACAGAATGTCATCTATAAACCTGCCAAATACGAAGATCCTGGGTCACGTGGTTTTCGAGACGGAAGCATTTTAAAATATGCACATTTTGGTTTTTTGGGAGGTGTAATTTGACACTTGATGACGTCACGATGACGTCACGCTTGATGCCATCATAATATTAAACACGCTGGTGAAAGTCTGCTATAGGACCTATGCCTGTACTTAGTTTCTTAAAGATTCAGCTTGGTTTGATGGGCATTGTTGCTCAATAAGTGCAAAAATTGAGATTTTCGTTTTCGTTGAACTTTGACCTCAGATTGACCCCAGAAGGAAGGGTCAGATGAAAATGCCCACACGAAGAAAATTGTAGGCCATGATCTGATATATAAGCCTGTCAAATACGAAGATCATGGGTCACGTGGTTTTCCAGACGGAAGCATTTTAAAACATGCATATTTTGGTCATTTTTGGTTTGTAATTTGATACCTAATGACGTCACAATGACGTCACACTTGTATGCACATCTTCACATTGGGGTTGATGTTCCTACCAAGTTTTAAGTTGATAGCTTGAACCGTTTTGAAGAAAAGCTCTGGAAACGTTTGAGTGGAAAAAGAAAAAGAAAAAAAAACTAGAGCTACGTCTGTTCGTTGAACAGATCGTAGGGCTTTTTCGCCGCTTGCAGGGGGTGGGGCGAATGTTGCGTTTTTTTAAGATGAAAATCAATTGTACATGTATATATTTTGTTGTCTGTTAAATTTATTTATTTCTTTTTGGGGGTAGGTCGTGCGTACGACACCGGCGTACAGTGCAATATTTTAGAATGATCTATTTCATGACGTAAACAGACTGTCCAAGGTGATCGACCTTTTATATTGTATTGATGTTTAAAAATTTGTCAGTGAAATTTTCAATTCATTGTAATAATGACTTACGATGACGTCATCACGTCATTATAATACATGTATGTCATTAAGGCAATCGCAAACAGCATATCTTTGAAGTTTTGTTTCCGATGTTGAGTTTTGCAGAAATAAGTCATCCAACTGTGTACAATTTAAAAGCTTTACAAATCAATATTGCACATGAGACGTTTGTAAAGTTTCACACATCAGGCATACTGACGTGAGGCGATGTTATATACCAACCTGACAATTTTAGACAAACTTTCCCACAGACATCTGTTAAAATTGCGTTTTAAAGAATGTCATCATGCCGGTAGAGGGCACTATTACGTACGATGACGTAACCTTTTTTTTGGAAAGTGTGATGGGCTTTGGCACTAAGACTGTTGAACCCACCTTAACACCTCCTACCATTTTTAAACTAAGGGCCAGTTATAGTTTCGACTGGAAGTGAGGAAGGTGTGCACCGGAAGTTTGCAATGACCGGAGGTCACAATTGTGTTAGTGTTGAAAGTCGTGGAGAAACCTATGGATTTGACATTTACCATATGATGCGGAGTTAACAGATGTAATAACACGGACATTAACACGTACACAGAATTGCGTCCTCTCTCGGTACTGCAATATAGGGACCTGTAAAGGGCAGCTATGACAGGTAGAAATCTGGCTGTAGTCACATGGTTATTTTGTTTAGTAAACGCGTTTATTGTGCATTGACATTTGTAGCCCGACTGTGTGTTTGCGCAAACACTGCTTTTAAAGGGTTATTTTAAGACTTTTTAATTTCGCCGCTAGAGTGCGCCCTTTTATGGAATGACGTAGAAACTTACATTTTTGGAAACCCTATTTACCTTAGACACTAACGTACACTACCAACCGCATCTCGGCAGCGTTCCCCACTTTTACAAAATAGGTTCATTTAAATGCACTTCCGGTTGCTACCGGAAGTGAGCAAGGTCACAGGTTATGGCGATATTTTTTGGATACCCCACCCTAGTCGAACTCAAACACCTTTGAGAATATCCAATTACCTCTTACCAGTTTCAAATGGCAAGGCAAAGTCTTTTTGACCAATAGGGAATGAGGTCAAATATGAAGGCATGGGGGCATCTGAAAGACCTTTATTAATGATCGTATATGCCGAAAGAATCAAGATCGTAGGTCAAACGGTTGATTTTGTTATGAATTTTTGCATATGGAAACATTAAATTTCATGCCCCTTTAAACTTACACCTGATGACGTCATGATGACGCCATTGTTAGGTGCACACCTCTTCTACTATGTCTTTGATGTTGAAGTTTGTTTAAGAACAACCTCAAGGTTGGGAACAACCTTAAAAAGTGCCGACAACGCCCATGCGTTATGTCAATGGGGAAAAAATCAGAAGAAGAAATAAACGGAAAAGCCAAAAGTTAACGACCTTTGCTAGTGATCGTATATGTGAAGGAACCAAGGTTGTAGCTCGCATTTGTTAATATTTCATATTTATAATATTTGTATCACCTTTAATCTGACACGTGATGACGCCATTATGAGATCATCAGTTAAATGACTTTGTTAATGACCGTATATGGCGCATGAATCACGATCATAGGTGAATCGGCTGATTTGTTACGAATGTTTGAATATGGAAAACATTAAATTGTATGCTCATTTATTCTTATACCCATGATGATGAAAAGTTTTTGAGTTGTGTCAGTTTGCTGAGTGTACTGCTATACAGATCTGCCACTTCCAGGTGTTTGATGTACTGTGAGATACCAAGTCATGGCGCAGGTAAAAACATTTGATTACTTAATTAGCTCCTTGAGGAGTATCATAACATGTAGGTTCAGGATTTATACTAAGAGAGCCTTGAGCCAAATTTCATATAAAACAAAATAACATGTACATTATGTAAATAGTACAGAAGCCTTCATCGATTGAGAAAATATTTGTTTAGATTTGAAAATATGGCAATTTTCAATTTTTGCACTTTTAAAAACATCAATTAAGTTACTGTAAAATTAGTACTGTTTGTCATAATGCCACATGCCGTTATAAATTAAATATTTAAAAAGTTTATCCTGAAAACGTAGTTTAGAGGCAAGTTTTATTTCCCTTTGCGAATTATAAACTGTTCATTTTTACTAAATCAATACTCATCTGCTGTCTCACGATGTAGTCAGCGAAAAAGATTGTTAATTTGTAGTTTGTTTTGTTCACATTTCGGGTGGAAATCCGATGTTTGCTCAAAAAAACTTATATAGGCCTACATATATTAGTCATCAAAGGTATAAATCAAAGCACATAATTTGTTAAGATTGAAAAGAGTTTGGCCAAGAAGGAACAATTTCGTAATTAGATTTGTTTAAGATGGTTTAATAACATCCTGACAATGACGTAACGATATGAGGCCTATATTAAGCTTTGCACCTTACTAAACCTAAAAGGAAGAAAACAAACATTGGAATGAATGCTTCACGGCAAAACTACGACATTCCCTCAATAACATACAATTACTTTCTTGTAGAGAGTGGACTCTCTTAAATAAGACTGAAATAACATAAAAGATACTCACATGTCCTATTGTTAAACCATCTTCTGTATAACTACACGTCCGTGGTAGACACAGTCAAAAGTTACCGTGTCACTGTCTCGGTCGGCGCCGTGTCACACAGGGCACACGGAATAGACAGCTACGGTAAAGATTTATTTGTACGACGTTTGCTCGCATTGAGAACGGTCAAATCTAAAACTAGGCCCCTGGCATAACACTGGTCACTGCTCAGTCAACCGAAAACATAATGACATGATCATGGTGTCATTTTAAAGAGGAGATTCAACCCTAACAGATGATATCTCCCGTTCATTCATACGCGCCCTACTTTAGTTACAATTAGCAATAATATGTCGGTTTCGTTTTTTTTTTATCCACCCTGTATATACGGAAATTTTGACTTGGCTGAACTTTGGCCTTCAATTGACCCAGGAAGAAAGGGTCAGATGAAAATGCCTACACAAAAAACATTGTAGCCCATGATCTGATATATAATGTCTGCTAAATATGAAGACCCTGCGTCATGTGGTTTTATAGAGGGAAACATTTTACGAAATGCATATTTTGGTAATTTTCATGATAAAAATCCACTTTTGTGCCATTTTAAAATTATTATAATTACGTAATCATTGACGTCATGGTGACGTTCTACATGGTGGTGGACGTTTGTGATGGGGCCCATGGCTGTACCTAGTTTTATGAAAATCAAGCATGGTTGAATAGCTAATATTGCTTCATAAGTACAAACAAATACAAACAATGTGATTTTTGAATTGGCTGAACTTTGACCTTCGATTGATCCAGGAAGGAAGGGTCAGATGAAAATGCCTACACTAAGAACAATGAAGCTCATGATCTGATCTAAATGTTTGCCAAATATGAAAACCCTGGGTCATATGGTTTGGGCAAGGGAACCATTTTAAAAAGTGCATATTTCGGCAATTTTCCGCTTTTTAGGCATTTTTAAAGTGTTATAATGACGTAACGGATGACGTCACAATATAGCCATTATTGGGTGCACACCTCTTATACTATGTCTTTGATGTGACCAAGTTTGGTTAAGATCAATGTTTGGGAACAACCTTAAAAAGCGCCGACAACGCCTATGCGCTTTGTCTATGGGAAAAAAATCAGAAGAAAACGGAAAAAAAAAAAAAAAAATCAGAACGAAAACAAAGGCTTTTTCGCTGAAAGCGAAAAAGCCAAAAAAAAACAAATAAAGAAATCGTACGAGAGTAATAGGTGATCGGGCTGTTGGCCCGATCACCTAATAATTCATAATTCAAAAATAGGAATACAAAATGTACAGTTCACGTGTCCACTGTACACTTAAATGAGTGTGGCCAGATCACATTTTTGAGCCTCCCATTTTTTGTCCATGGGTGTTTTTATACCATAGGACTATTTATGTGTTATATTTTTCTTACTACATGTACCATTCTGAAATGTCGTGTTCTTAATCCGTATTTCAGGGGATATCGTCAAAAAAACACCGAAGTTTAGTAAACTAATTTGTCCGATTGCATAACACGATGCTCTGATTGAAATAGGATATACCGGATTGAAGAAAATTTTCGAGGGGCGTGGGTCCGGGTGGAAGATGATCTCTCTCTCAACACAGGATGTTTAGCACCTCGATATGAACAGGGGCCAATTTCATAAAGCTGTTTAAAAATTTGCTTATTGTGTTCTTGGCAAGAATAGCAGAACACCAGTCAATTGTAATACACATCACATACGATTTTGACTGCTAACCCATTTTTATAAAGCAAACGAATTTTGGATTATAATAAGCAATGTTTTCTGCTAAACAGCTTTATGAAAATGATTGGCTTCCTCTGCACACTGACAACAAGGCACACCGCCCTCTGTGGACGCAATCAATTAATTTAGGTCTGGTACCCTGTGTCCTCGCGGCTAGCACATTATGTGAACTCAAAATACATGGTAGCCTAAAAAAGCGTTGAGCGTTGCCAACGAGAGAGACCAAGTGTCACTCAGTGTCAAAGTATCATGTTTTGTGACAGTTTTCTAAACGAAGATAGATTTTCGGGAGAAGTGATCAGTGGAGGAAGGTACTTATGCCAAGTATAAAGCAAGTCCAAGTAACTTGGACCCTATTAGTATTAAATTATGTTGGTTGCACATCCTGGCACTTCTGTGACCCAGCATGCCCAGGGCAAAGTCAAACAAAAGTGTAGGCCTCCCTAGCCAGGTCTAGCCCCGCGAGCAGTGCTTCGGGAAAACCGTCAGCCCTGTCGTCTAATGTACTCCAAATCTGTGGCAAACTCACGCAAATGAAATTTGTCCCATGGCTCTGATATTTGCTCAATAGGTGCACTCACCCCAGTTTGCAAAGATTCCGAAGAGTACTAGTTTCGGTGAAATCGTGGGGAAAGTTTGAGACCCGATCCGTGCGATGAAATACCGACTTTCACCATGCGCGAGAGCGGAGAGGTCAACACAATCTAGACTGGTTCGCTGTCCTCATATTTACTTCCCTTCACGAAGGGAAGTAAATTGAGGATGTGGAACCAGTCTAGTGTTGACCTCTCCGCTCTCGCGCAAATGAAGTTTGTCCCTTGGCTCCGATATTTGCTTAATAGGTGCACTCGCTCCAATGTTCAAATATTCCGAAGAGTACGCATCGATCCAATTTGAGACCCTCCGTGAGATAAAATACAGACTGTTTGCCCCAAAATCAAATATGCGCATGCACGAGAGCGGAGAGGTCAACACTAGACTGGTTCGCTGTCCTCATATTTACTTCCCTTCGTGCCATGAATTACGCAGCTCCATGCCTTTGCTATGGAGCTGTGTATTTCATGGCACGAATTTGGCACGCGCGCATTGCTGACGAGCCCGTGCCTTTAAAAGTCCTATACTTTCAGAAAGAGTGGTAAAACCAAAATCTCTACACGTTCTACATACCGCAGGCAGTGGTCGTAATACTCTCAAAACTTGCGTACACTCCTTCATTTTTCTCCAATTGACGAATTCACCTCGACAGAACACGCGGTTTCATGTCAAAATGGCGAAATGCTACCTGCACTGCATCATGGGAGCTTGGTCACGTGTTGGTCACCGTTAGGATAAAGAGGGCACTATTCAAAATGTGTTCATTTATGCCGTTTGGGCCAGTGTCGTGTGTGGCCCGTGACAAGAACAGATTGACATGAAACCGCGTATTCTGTCGAGGTGAATTCGTCGATTGGAGAAAAATGAAGGAGTGTACGCACGTTTTGAGAGTATTACGACCACTGCGGTATGTAGAACGTATATAGAGATTTTGATTTTACCCAAAAATTGCAGTTTCATGTGAAAAGACTTGGTTAAAGATTCCGTTTGGAGCCGCGTTTTTGATGGGAGACAAATTCTTTCATTCTCTGAAAGTATAGGACTTTTAATAATATCACTTCAGTAAACAAACAGGCCTATACTTTCAGCTATCTGGAGGTAAACCGGGGCTAATTTCATTTTTGTGCTAAACAGCGCCTGGCCCATGAAATTGGCCCCTGGTGTCATATGCCTATACGGGCATATACACCGTGACTGGAGTGAAAACAAATTCGATCATGGTTATGGATAATGCCGTTAATAATGGCGTAAACAAAAATAGGATCATGACTCCGAAAAATTATAGCGTTATAACGGCGTAATAATTTTTTTATGGCCGAAATCAGCCACCGTAGTTATTGAACTTATGCTGATTTTTTTGTTTATTGTATCATTAGCGTTGATGTCTAACGGTGGATGAACCAGTCACCTGTTTGCAAAAATGGCCACTAAAAACCTGGACAACGGTATGCACAACCTTTCAATTGGCGATGATCCAGCACTAGTTGCTATGGCTACAGCCAATCGGATGGCAGCTCAATTCTTTGAAAAGTTTGAACGCTTTGAGCTTCAGGAAGTACTCGCTCAAACATCATACCAGTGGTTCCTGTCAGTCGAGGAACACAAACTGCTTGCTGAAGCCCCCTCTGGGGTCATCATGTCGATGGAACCATTTGCAAATAACAACTGCGTACTGTTGTTTCCCCATGACCCGACAATAGAGCCTTTAGATTATCGTGAGATTCATCAAGTTTTGCGTGAGCTTGTAGTTGGTTTGTACGGGTTGAACCAAGTGCCGTCACTTTCGCTACATGCAAATTACGATCAAGCCACAACATGCGAGTTGCCTCCAGCTTACATTGACACACATGTGGGCCAGCTTCTAATCAACATTGATTACATGATGAAGGGAATGTGGTATGGGGCTTACTTCCCAAGGGACAAACGTATCAAGTTTAACGAGAGGTGGAGGTCCAGTTTAGACGTTGATGCTCTTGGGGAACCACAAAGTAGAAAGGTCATCTTGACAGAGTTTACAATGGCTGGTAAGTTTACCAGTGTTATTAGTGGAAAAAACAACTCATTAAATCAGGAATTTGAACATATGCTTGTTCTAACAAGTCCGAGAAAGTTGAACCATATTACAGTAAACTCTCATTATAGCGCTCTTCAAGGGACCGGAAAAATTTGAGCTTCATATCCAGAGAGCGCTATACATGTATGTATAACCATTGCATGCAGAGAATAGCAGCTGGGACTTTAAAAAAGGTGCTTTATACAGTTATATCGAGAAGATCTTTATATTAGGGGGTGTTCTTACAAGAGTTTACTGTACCTTCATGAGCATTTATTTTGCCCGAATTTCAAAGGGCACTTAAGGCAACTGGTGGAGCAAAACACCTAACTTTGTTCCAAAATGTGCACTGGTTACATTTACACATGTACAAACTTAGCCTCATGAAATTTAGGAGGTTAGTTTATGCTGGCCAAGATATTGAGATAAAACCTAGGATTCCTTCGTTTGGTAACCTAAGGTATTTTTGAACAAAGTTTTAGCAATATCTGAGAGGTATCTTGTACAAGGTACATTGTACATGTACATGGGTCATTCCATAAATACGGGACCCAGTGTCCCCCTTTACGTCGTGACACTTCCGGAGTTGATTTGTATACATACCGGGCTTCAGAGAACGGTTACCCTCAGCATATGAACAATATATGGCCTCGTAAATCGAACAACACCTACATCTGGGTAAAACCAGAAGCTACCTTTTCCAGAAAGAACCTGGCCAAAAAGACTTGAAATGTAATCGTAAGAATAAAAAAATGCCTTGGTGTCCCCACTTACGTCGTTAAACAATTTTCTCAAATATTATCAAAACTATGACACCAAGACATGTCTAAATGTTTGGAAATTGTTTCAAATATCCTACACTATTCAGATATTGCACGGAAATTTCTTGATGAAAAGGCCAATTTTACAAAAGCATCAAAATGTCACACTTTGGCCCCCATATTTATGGAATGACCCACATGTACAGTTGAAGTCGGATGTTTACATACATGCTGTATACCACTACCATCATCACCCAAAATGGTAAACAGGTCTACCCGATCCATTGCAAGGTGTGCAAGCTATGTTTTTAAGTACTGCAAGCACGTGAGAAATTCCACAAAATCACGACTTTAGTAAAGACTGTTACAAAAATGGTGACAACGCAAGTTTAAGCACACCAGTTTTAACACAGTGGTATGTAAACTTCTGACTACAATTGTGTTTAAGTGCACTCCTAGTCTGTTTTCTTCATGAGATTTTTGTGTTACCGACCAGCGCCGTTTGTCATCTTTGACCGTAGTTGGTGGGTTTTGGGTCTGTGTTTAAAAAAAAAATCATCTCAATATTGGCTCTTTTGACACAGAATGACCCTACTGTATGCTTTTGATGAGGGTTAATTAACCAAACAAGGGACGGAAAAAGTTAGGTGCATTTTTCTGTCCATTTGTTTATTATAAAAAAATGAAAACAATTCAAAATTGATCATGTTTAATACATGGGCCTTTACTCTGTTTTGTGCTGTGTGCCTTCAAATAAACCTGTGACACGTTGTCTCTTAATGGTGGATTTTGTGTGCATTATTGTTCAAGGAATGACGGACATAACCAAGGACACTGATTATTCCGGAATCTACGACGACATGCGGCTGTTTCCGATGAGTGAGCACGACGCTAATGCAGACAAACGCCTCTTCATGCAATACGTAGATGACATGAGTATTCAACTGACGTGGAGACAGAAATCTATTCAACAATACCAAAACCTCTTCCTGATTGACGCTGGTTTTGAGGCTACTAGTGTCATGCGTCTCATAGAGGAGAAAATTGATCGAGATACGTTTCAACGGCTGCAGACAAGGCTACATGCTCATGTTGATGTCATCCAGCGTAACCTTGGTAACAAGGCAGAGACAAGGCGGCAAATGGAAATGGCTAAGTTGGTTAGTTTTTTGGTGCCGTTTCTGATTGGAATGAGGCGAAGGAACAAAGTACCAGACATCAAACGGTTACTCACCCCATTAACAGGTAATCACATAAACACTAGATACAGTGAAACCTGTATATAGTGGCCACCCTCGGGACCGCAAACAAACTGGCCACTATAAACAGGTGGCCTCTTTATAGAGGTTGCTTAAGCATTATACAAATGGTATTTGGGACCAAAGACGGGTGGCCACTATAAGTAGGTGGCCTCTTTATCAAGGTGGCCTTAATAGCAGGTTTCACTGTATGAAGGCCAATTTTTAATGAGACAAACTGTTGCTTCACGAGTTGCTTCACGATTTTCCTTGATTTTCATTGTTGATAGCAATGGTAGCAAACACTATGATTTTTTCCCAAGGTCTAAAATAGTAGCTTTTTGTAGGAAATTAACAACTGAAGACCAAACAAAATAATGCGTGCAAGCTTATTTTTTAGCTTTCACTTAACACAACATTATCCATGGATTTCAAAGGTTTTTTGAAACACTGCTATGAAGCTGATATTTATAATGGAGGCTAGTTTAAAGGGCCATGACATGCTAAACAACTTAATGCCTAGTGTTTGCTTCATATGATGGATTACTTTTGTTCGTTTTGATGTAAAATCAATGAAAAGTCTTGTTCAATTTTGAAGATTTCATTGCAGTAAATCACAGAAAGAGGGTGCTGTATGGAAAGCATCGCTGCAGGAAGACAAGGGAAAAGTAAAGAAAAAACAAGACTTGTGGCAAATTGCTGCAGTTTCCGCACCCAGTTTTGTCATGGCTTACTACGGTATAAACATGTAAAACAAACTCAAACAGCCATGGATTACAAAAGTTTCAGCAAGTTTTAGGAAAAAAGTGGAATCTTTTGTGCACAGTTGAATGTGATTTTCCTGTGTTTGCCTCTTGTGACATCACAACGTTGCCATAGTATGCATATTCATATTAGCACACAAAAGCTAAAAACCTTTGTTTTAACCCCCAAAACAAGCTTCAAATAAGATTTGTATGACTGTAACTGAGTAGAGTAGTTTCATAGCATAGATTTCATTGATAGAAATCACTAATCATGGGCCCTTTAAGTAACTAACGTTCTCTGTGGTACATCGAGCTATATTTACTATTGTTCATCTGCAAATGATAAATTGGGCCTTTAAGAGAGGGTAATCACTTATAAAGACAAGCTAAAATAGTTCCCTGTGACTAATGTTGGTGTTTAAAACACTGGGATAGATTGCAAAATAACCATCCTGTGTCATAACTGAATTTAGGCGTCCTAAATACAGTTAACTTGTATTCAGTTAACTTGAGATACAAGTTATGACTCATAAATGTTTATTGCAAGACAAAATAATCTATGATGTCTTAAATATGTCTTAGAACTTAGACGTCTTGCATACTTTCTTTATTGCAATTTAAATTTCCCAGAAATTTCACAGTGCTTTGTGGTGGACTGTACGTAGGCATCATTCAGGGTTGTATACGGCTATTTATTTTTTATTGGAAGAAAAATAGCTAAAAAGTGCACTTGGCACACATTTTCAATTGGCTTCGGTGACCACATTGTGAGACAAAAGAATAAGAAGCACACACATGTCCAAAGTTTACTTTTACATGTATATAAGCATTACTTGATGGCATTTGTTGTCGAGGTGTTTAATTCGATTTTCCTTGACTTTCATTTCAGCGGATGAGTGCAAAACTGAACGTGAACTACCTCCTTTGATGATTTCTTCAACCTTCCGTTGTCCCAACTTCAACCCTTCTCATAAGTACTTCCATCTTCATGGAGGTATGACCTTTGACATTGAAACTGACCCCTGTGTCGCACCCCCTAGAGAGGTCGTTGACCTGTATGAGCAGATACAGCTTGAAGCCATGGAGTACTTGGCCAAGATCACGGATCCGAATCAACCACTACATGAGAATCTTCATGTCCCAGTCAAGGAGATCGCTGGGAAAAAGTAAGTTTTAAAATTCAGAAGATTGTACATCTTATTTTTAATTTTTATTTATTTAATGAACTTCAATTCGCAGCCCGTAGGCTGAATTGCAAGAAGCTTACAAGTGTCTTTCGCCAAAACATTGAGATACATAGGTGGGTGGCAGCCGACAGCCAGAGACACCAGTGAATCCCCTAACTCTTCACGAAAGAATGCTCTTTTAAGTGCGTTACACAACACACTGGACCAACGGCTTTACAACCCTTCCGAAGGATGGAGCAAGTGTGTTTAAGGGCACAGGTACCATGGCTGGGTATCGAACCTGCAACCCCCAGTTTTCACCCGAGTGTTGCGAGTCAGTGACCTAAACCACTCGGCCACGGTACCCTGGTGTTTGATCTATAAATTGGTAATTCCACGTACAGAATGTTATTTGGTTTCCAGAAATTCAAGCAATAACCTGTTGATTACTTTTAAAAGTAAATGTAGAGTACAGTAGTGCTGTATTAAACCAAAAGGACGAACTGAACGAGATTTTGCCGAACATGGCAATTCTGAACCGAACCGGACCGAACCAAACATTGGTTCGGAATGGTGACACTGTCTTATTTTCATGGAATGGCCCATATGGCAGACCCTCTGAACTGGCAGCCATGACAGGGGGCAGGTTTTCATTTTTAAATTATGTGACAATAGGTCCACAAAGTGCCTACATGTACTCGTGCATGATGCACAGTGACAATGGGAAGCGCGTGTGGTCTAGTGGGTATGAAGCGGGACTCCCAATCAGAGGTTGGGGGTTCGAGCCCCACTTCGACCAACGTGTCTGTGTCCCTGGGCAAGGCACTTAATCCCAGTTGCCTCATCAACCCAAGCGATATATGGGAAGCTGTTATGGGGAATGCCACAATCTAACTGCTGATAGGGTTGTGCGCCTTGGCCGGGTTGCCACCTAGTTGAAGCGAAATGGTTCTGGTGATTTCCTGATGGCAGCGGTAATAATGACAACAGCCGCCTCGGAATATGTCTATATAGATAGATGGCGCTTTACAAATGCTTGTATTATTATTAATGTGATTGCCCCCTGTGATGGCTGCCAGTGCAAAGGCTCTATATTTGGCATGCATGCTTGTATTAATGAATCCCTTTTTACTTTACCCCAGGTACTTCGTATTATCCATGGATTTTGAGACCTACTACCCCGTTTCCCCACCCCAACCCCTCTGGGTCCATGCTTTCTATAACAAGATCACCGAGCTCAAACCAAAGCGTCTTCCACTGACTGACATTCAGATGCATGAGCAGTGGAAGAGGAAATATGGCTACCATCAAGCCATCAAATACAAGGTATGTCCAGATTATTGTGGCACACACCATACACTATGAACAACTAACAATGGAAATTGGGCACACACCATTGTTAATAACAATGGTTTGTGCGGGCGGCGGTGTGGGGGGGGGGGGGGGGTAATTGATGCAGTTGATGAAATTGAGCAATTGGGAACTGGGATCTGTCATCTGTTGGGCACGTTCTTTTCAGTCAAGCTTTTTTTAAAGCTTTTTTTATTTAGCCAACCCCCCACCCCTCTCCCCCTGCAAAAATTCCTGGATCCGCACCTGGTTATATACAACCTCTAGACCGTCCGAAAGAATTTGGAAATGCTAGGAGTCCATTTATGCAGGGGTATATGCCCCGTTCATTGAGTTACACACTGCCAGCTGTCGACTGGTACACTCCTGTAACTAGGTACCTGGATCGCCCACGCGTACCGCAGGGTTAAAGATTCTGTTAGATTCAACAAAAATTTGCTGATGAAGTCACAACATGTATGAAGCATGAAGTCACAACATGTATTATTCTACTTTTAAATAGAATCTTCAGTCTGGTTTAAAGATGTCTTCACTGCGCGGCTTTTTGTCAATCTTACAAACTCTGGCTCGTAAGTGTCCTCCGTCGCTCTTGAGTAAACAGGACGAGGACGGTTACACCTGTATGCATCATGCTGCCATGCAGAACCGACCACTAGTCATTGAGTTCTTACTGGTACAGAGGCAAGATATTGATGTACGCAGACACCACCTCACAAACCCTAATGGTAAGAGCTCTCATATTGCCTGGTGTCTCTAATAGATGTTTATGTAAAGCCCCATCTACGTACACTGGCAAACATTTCACATAAAACATGATCGACATAACAGAGTGGTTGTCGACTTGGCGGGAATGGCACGGTCAGGAAAACGCTGACCAAAGGCATCTGCTACTTGCTGGAGGCTTCCAGTCCTCAACCACTCTGTACCACAAACACACGCTGCTCAGTTGTTAGCTGCATTTTGCTGGTCTGAGGAAATGAACAACCTTTCCAACTTTTAAGGAGTGTGCAATGAAATAACAGGCTGAGGATTGCATAATTTGGAGGCCCAACAAAAGCCCTGCACTGGGCAGACATGGTTCATTATGAAAACATATTTTTGGTGCAAGACCAGTTCTGACATGGTTGATTATACTGCTCCGTGCTCAGTCATGTGTGACCGTAAATTGGATTTCGTGGTGTCATAAGAAAGAGGACATCATTTGCTAATGGATGGTGGTTGCCAATTTCCAAAATATTTAGCCATCTCCACGAAATTAACAAATTAATCTCGGTTTCCTTTTTTTTAAAACACCCTGTACAACACTAGCAAACAACAGCAGACTTCACCAAACCTTGTTTGCTGGTGTCATGGACATGCAGCTATTGGCATCATTTGTTTGCTCATGTTTTATGTCTGAACCAACCAGGAACCAGTTTCAGGTCATGTGATTAGAGCCAGCCGATCATGATCATGTGACCGTTTAAGATGGCATCCCCGAATGACGCTAAAGATTGGACGAGCCCATCTATCCCGTTGTTTTTTTTAACCGTATTTGTCGTCCTATCGCTGTTCTTATTTTTAGTGCAGGGGCACCAACAAACAGAGCCTTTACTTTGTCTTCCTTACTTTTAAGTTGGAAATTCTTTTGAATTTCCCTCCAATTTATACAAAACACAATATAACATTGCTAAACTGCACCAAACAAAGTTTTGCGAAGTTTGCTTCTGTTTGCCAATGTAAACACACAGAAAAACATCAGCATATTAGTGATGTGTGCAAACAAAAAGTTTGCAAATGTTCCCCAGTGTACATGTAGACGAGGCTTAAGACTTGTGTTAAGAAATCTTGGTTATATCCAAAAGAAAACACCACCATAATTTACCCAAAGAAAAACAGATCGGCATGACCATCAAAACTGTTCAGATATTTTTAACTCTAAGCTAAACATTTCCAAGTTGGCCCTCTTTTTCATGGTAACTCTATGTATATCCGGTTCGTCAGAGCAACATCACTACAACTTTAGCCATGCCCGCCGTACATGATAATGCAAATGGATCCAATCAGCATAAAAACAAACCAGCGAAATGTTGTGATGCAGTCAGTTACTAAAAGCATATTTTAGTTGATTTGGGTTTTGTATTTGCTGACCACTTGAAAAGTGTGCTGGCTCATTCTAAAATACAGCTTTTGCCTCATCTCACTATATTTTGCTGCTACTTCATGTACACTCGACCCAAAAGGTTCTGTCACCAGTAAGACATTTGTAGATATTTATTATGAAATTGGATTTAATGTAGGAAAATAATATATCAAATTTTAGCTGAACATATCACTCAAAGGAATAGAACTCAACGGACTCCATGATGGCAAGCTTCACGGAACAGGAATGCAACAGTGTGGGGTCAGAATGAAAAACACCAAAAAACAACGATGTCAACTTTATTGCACTCAAGCAAGGGGAGTTACAGTTCAGTATTTTGCTTTCATCATACCTAATGCAATGGCACGATTCAGATTGGACAATTTAACCATTTTGATTTGGATGTTTTTGACAAGACATTGATAAATCCAAACTCACTTAAAAATTTCCTAATTGTCTACACACAAATTGCCCAAATCACAAGTTGCATTGTTCTTTGGTGTTTTTCATTCTGACCCCACACTCCTTTGTTGCATTCCTGTTCAGTGAAGCTTGCCATCATGATCTCTCTTGAGCTCTATTCCTTTGAGGGATATGTTAAGCTAAAATTTGATATATTATTTTCCTACATTAAATCCAATTTAATAATAAATATCTATAAATGTCTTAGTCTTACTGGTGACAGAACTTTTTTGGTCGAGTGTATTTTAAAATTTGAAGTAGAAGCAGAATGCAGTATAACCCTATGCCTGCAGTTGTTTACTGATGCCAACCCAGTTCAGCATTATTCTTGGACAGTCAGTCACTAGTGTACATGTACATGTACACCAGCACATCTGATTTCTTTTAAAAAAATTACCATTCTGTCACTCATTCATTATTTATTTTGCTATTCACAAATCCACATTGCTGACAACTGAACAATAAGAAAAGTTGTGGTCTTCAAACGGTACATGTACATGTACATGTACATGGATCTTTTCATGAAGTTGACACACAAATTGTGACATTTCTTCATTTCCACAAAATGGACTTGACATGATGAGCAACAAGTTCTTTTAGTAATTTTGGAGTCTCGGTAGAGTATGGAATTCTTCAATTACTTCCCGATTCGAAAGTGAGGTATTTGGGGTACCAGTCGTAGTGCAAAGGTTATTGCACGCAAAAGGCTAATAGCCTGTATCCCTGAGCGCGTGAGGGCACTCGAACTAGGTGATTTGGGGGAAAATGGCCATACATTTACATGTATGTAGCTGACAGTGAAAAATGGGGGGAATACGTCCGTACGTGGGAAAAAGTCACGTACGCGGAGCGCGGGCCCGTGATGCTCGCGGACACAGATTTCCATTAAAAGTAAACGTTTGGAAGGCGTGTGTGCATAGCGCGTTTTGTGTTCGAACATAACACGCGATGGGCGCGGGCCACTTAACAGCGCCCTTGCGCGTTTAGGAATACGTCTTATTGCTGCTGCATACATGTATACATGTAGGCCATCCCCAGTAAAGAAATTCAGTGGCCATGGCTGGATATTCAGTATTAACATCTGCTCATGTTGACTTTTAACTTTGAACAAATTTTTTTCCTCATTCTTGAAATCACTCCTACTATAACATTAACAGCTGACTTAGAAATCTGTGGAGGTAAGACAAATAAAGAACAAGCATGTTTTTGCATGACTGTTTCATCACTCGTGGCTTATTGTTTCACATTGTTGGTTGTCTCGTTTATTAAGCAGGAATGCATCTTTTTCAGGGATCTTTAGGTTTGTGTGTTTTTTCAAAAACCAACTGTGGGAAAAAGTACTGATATTTTTACCATGCTTGGAACCATGTGCAGAAATTGTTCGCACAAAATCCAGGAAAAAAAGATAAGCTTATTAGCCGTACGTATAATAATGCATGCACACACTGCACAAAGTGCAGGATATTGTTAGACAAAATGTACTACATGTCGTTGTGTGCCTGGTAGAAGGGCATAAAGTGGTCTGGTGCCAAAAATATGCCTGGCAGAAGTGGCATATAACTGATTTTTGGCACCAGAGTGCTTATATGCCCTTCTGCCCACACGATAATGTGTACATGTAGAATATATATGCCTATCGATGATGCAAGTGTTCAAATGAGTCTGAAAATGAAGCACACAAGAATTGGGACAAGAGTTTTTTAAAATCCTTTCCCACGTTTTGGACTTTGAGTTCCATGTCTGCTAAACCTTCAGGTCAAAGATATTTTTTTCAAAGGGTTGTTTATTTAAAAATTACATGGCAACGTTTTATAGTTTTTAATTCGCCAAACTCAAGTTCTGTGCAGAGTGACTGCTAAAATACGATTCCAGTAATAGCCATGACACTTGGGCAAGACACTTTATCTCACTTTCTTTCGGACAACGTACACACCTTGCATGTCCGGATATGACCATATAATCCCTTAAGGAATGCAGATGGATATTTGTCTTGTAGTGGGCCACTATACACCCTGTTAAAAGTTATTGTCTTTCAGACATAACAATTTGTATTGCATGTGATACATACTGTACATGTAGAATATTAACACAAAAACCAGTATTCATAAATTTACATCATTCCTTAATTTTCCATTCTGAATTCCTGGTATTATATTGTACTGAATGGAATGTAAAGCCTTGCATGTACATGTAGCAGTGGCGGATCTGAAGGGGGGTGGTTATGGGGGTTGCAACCCCACCATTGAGAGCGGTGAACTGATGTTTAACGACGGAGGCTTGTCAATGCACGACGAGCTAATTCGTGCCACGAAATTCACCATCCATACCTTGCCCGAGCTCTTACGATCCCGGAGGGTAGATGCGCTCTCGACAGCGAACAGTATTAAGTCGGATCATGCATATACGTGTGGTTGTACAATGTATGTACGTACGTACGTAAACCAATGAGCCTGCACCGTCCGGGATCGTGAAACCTTAAAAAAAGTACCTTAGATTGCAGGAGTAAGCACCTAAATTTCCAAATTGTCTGGGGTCCCCCTATTGATTGCTTTCCGGTGACGTCACCCCTTCCATCCACCATTTTGGTGGGCATTTTTCATGACCCACGTGGCTCGAGTAATAACCGGCAAACAGAACAAGAAAAGCGCATTGGTTGCACTTACTTTTGTTGCTTAACCTTGCTTTATGTTGTTGCGCCATGGCTGTTGTATCGATAAAGATAAAAACGTATTTCTTCAGGCTAAAAATCGCGATCAAGTAGAAGCACTTTCGTGTTTACAAGCTGACTGCATGCTCAATATTTTAAACGTATCGCAACGCGCGTGTGTGGCATCTTCGAATGAAAATACGCTGGTAAGTATTTTTTACGCGCGTTCATGTGCGTCTATTGGCGCGCGCGTGTACGCGCGTGACTGTTGCCCACCACACATTCCCGGATGTTCTACGTTATCGAAAGCAATCAATAGCAGGGGATGTTTTCGACACACAGTACGAGCCACAACCCCACCCTTAACCAAAAGCCAGATCCATCCCCGTATAGTTTCATCAAAGTATGCTGTGTTATTTTATGTAGAAATGTGAATGTGGTGTCATGTTTTCAAACACACTTCATATATTTTTACATATATCTGTGCATGTTTCATTGAATGCTCTTATTCTATCACATTTTTTTATCATCTTACATACATACATATAATGCCTCATTTTTCACATT
This sequence comes from Henricia sp. BOLD:AAB3569, assembly GCA_037783545.1. Taxonomy (NCBI): domain Eukaryota; kingdom Metazoa; phylum Echinodermata; class Asteroidea; order Spinulosida; family Echinasteridae; genus Henricia; species Henricia sp. BOLD:AAB3569. Next base: position 501,417 of record JBBELK010000415.1, on the reverse strand, counting down.
CATTTTGCTGAAATAAAAATGCATCTTTCTGTATGATAGCATTCACATCTACTTCATTCAATGTTCGATGTTACTAAGTAATGAGCCGCGTGACTAAGGGGCTGTTATTAAGGGGCTGATACGGTTTTAACCAATGACTGAGCGACAGAGGATATACAGACAAAGAGATACATGTAACTAAAGATCCTTTCATATCCTAGATATTCTTTTGTTCTAGCCAGTCCTCGATCGTATGTTCATGTGCTTTTCTCTAGGGAAGAGAGGTAGGAACAAAGGGAAACACAAAGGATTGTCCTCGATCATAATGGTACATGTAAAACACGTACTGTGAGGAGTGGGAAAAAATTGAGATGTGTGATAAAAATGTGTGGCCTGTCTAATATGAATTGTACATAAGGTCTGAAACCATGGTCAACTTGTCCATTAAGTTTTCCGATTTATTAAAAGCAAATTTTTGGTTTGCTCCCCCTCTACGCAATGTCAACAATCCCCCTCCCCCTTCCGCATACATACTTTATGTATGGACCCTATGTCCATGTAATATTGATTGATACTTCGTTATTGTGGTACTAGGTACAACTCCTCTCCATCTAGCTGCTCGTTGTGGCTCTCTAGAAGCTGCCCTGTGTCTGGTGTCTAACCGAGCTGGTATGATCCTAGCTGATCCGGATGGTTGGGCAGCAATTCACTATGCTGCATTTTATGACCAGGCCCCAGTTGTCAGGATGTTTGTACGCAAGTTCATTGATCAGATGGAGCTGGAGACATGGGACAAGTAAGCCAGGGGATTGTCAATTTTTTTCAGCATTACTTCACAAATCAACAAGAAAAACCTGACTAAAAGTGTTGATGGCAATAGTATTAAACACTATATTATTTTTTTTCTCTTATAAAATGGTACCTTTGTGGGTGAAAACAAAAACCATGCATGAATTTTTAAAGAGCTAGAATCCCCCTTGAAGGGAAAACCTAGCAGTTAGGCTTTTTTTCGATAGTCCAAACATCCCTCTTGCCGACGTTGATTTTTTTTTTTTTAATTGTCTGTTTTAAGTGGGTAAATTGCAAGCAAAAGTGCGCTTTTGGAAAATGATATTTTCGCGATTTCTAAAATGCTAATTAGGTATTCATGATATGCGCTGACCCCGTGACGCAATCCTGAGAAAGAGAAGTCAACACGATTGTTAGCTCCATACGTTTACACGCAAAAAACTTGCAAAACCGTCTGTTATATTTTTTTGGGGGAAGAATTTTGTTGGTCCAAAAAGCCAGAGATATGCCCAGTAGCTGCGTGGTTGTATGTTTTACCAGACACTATGAAAAAATGAGTCACTCATTCTAACTTGTACCGGCCGATGTTCAAACACGTGGGAACTACGGCCTGCAGGGACCGTTCCATGCTGTACACAGACCGCTGTGAATGCCGTTCGTTCCTTGACAAAACCACCCGTCGCAATGCACCAGTATATATTTCAAAAGAGCTTCATTGTGAGCCACAATTTCATCGTTTTTTCACAAAACAGGTAATAGTAGATTGTTGTCATATTACATGAAGTGTTTTTCACGTTTGTATTTTGAATTACAAGGACAAAACAGGCATGATAAACATTCACTTCGTGTATTTTCCATTCAATACTGCATAGGCCGTTTTGTATGTTTCTCAGGATGACGTCAAAACCCTGTTGATAAACAAACCAAGTGACCTCGAGCGTTTCAGAATTTCGGGTGAAGAGGGTCGGAACTGCTTTGCGTTTTAAGCAAAAGTCTGTCGATTTTTTGTGGAAAACAAGTTGTGATGGTGTTGTAGACACATACACCTCCATGATAAACAGGAAAACTTAAAAAATGTGGACGGGGGGATACTAGCTGTTTAAGGTTTTCTGAAGTATTAGTGCATCTACATGGCTGATATTTCTACAAGGCCGTTTATCAACATTATTATTTAGTTATGTAATGCTGTTGTTCCTGTTTTTAAAAGTTTTCCAATCATGTAATCTGTCTTTAAAACTTGCAGTTTAAAATCGGTGAACGTAACATTTATTCGCTTGATAATCATGATCTCTGCAGTATCATCATTTTCTGAACATGAACTGATCTAAAATCCAAGAGGTACTTTGATATTAGCACTATAGTAAGTTATTGACAGACCAACATTGAAAGTTGATTTTTTTTCTGCCAAGGTTGAGAAGAACTCCTCTGTTGTTAGCAGCAAGCAGCGGTGCCTTGGAATCAGTCAAGATCTTAATTGAGCTTGGTGCTAACATCCGCAAGACCGATACAGAGAAAAACAACATGATCCATCTAGCGGCATTACGGTTCCACACTAATGTGCTGGAATACTTCATTGACTGGAACCATCCTGATGTGCCGGTGTGGAAGACACTTATTGGTAAGGGACTTGCCCAAGAGTGATTTTATTTTATCCCTTTTTAACCACTTCGTGAGGACTAGGCATTTTCCCGTTTATTCCCCCTTGGAGCAGGAGACTGCACTAGCAGTTTTGATTATAAATGCAGTATACATGTATGTCTCTGGGGCTTGAGACTTGATGACTGGTTTTTATTTCAAGTCGTAAATCAATCTTATTTCCCAAGTCCAGTCATAGGTCAAAAACCAAAAACCAACAAGATAAGAGACCAGCTCTGGTCTAATTCATGGGCTAATTCTGTATTTTACCTCCCCCAAGACACTCACACTTAGAACTGCATATGCCAGGGATGTGATTTTTCAGGTTTTTTCCTGAAATCAGGTTTTCTTGTGAATCGTGTGAATCCCACGCCGTAATGGCTTCACGCTGCGTTCTTGCAATTTCAGGTTTTTTTCAAACATCCAATCACATCCCTGATATGCAGTTCCCCGAAATGCAGTTCCCCGAAGTGGTTAAAGGTAAGGGTCCAGTTTGGTAATTACCCTCCAAAGAAATGACTGAATTTATCTAAAAGCTTACTTGTTATCAAGATGGTAATAGTAGTAATCATCCTGTGAAATTATTTAGTCCGAAGTGCCCCCATTGATGAGAAAAATGTCAAAACTATTTGAATCTCCAAAGATTGCCTGTAGGCCATTTTTTTTTCATGAACAAAAACCATGCTTGGATTTTTTCAGGTTTTCTGAAGTATTACTGCATCTATGTGGCTGAAATTTCTACAAGGTAGTTTTGTTGACATGGGCTTTCGATTACGAGTGGAAACAACTGAGTTTTTAACAGTTTAACAATCATGTTACTCTAACTGGTTATGGATGAAATGTTTTCAGAATACTGTGGATGCTTTTGGTTTACAGGGATGCTAAATTCCAAAACTTTCCAGTACAAAGACAGTGCTGTCAGATCGCTGGAGGTCCTGACAACATCCAGTAAGCAATATTGGAAGCCCATTCTTGAGGCAGGTAAGCCAACTTTGACCTCTTATATTATCTTCCTATATCCTATGAAGTGACATACATGTTTCTACCCTATCCCTCCATGTGTGCATATGTGTATGAATTTTGTTGACAAGCACTTTTCATATCATAAACACGAATGTGTACTTGTATTTTATACGGTTACAAAAAAGAAATGAAAATCATACTGGTCTTGTTTTTTACAATGTAGATGGCATTCCAGCCTTAGTTGACATCCTCAAACTCCCTCAGTCTGAGATGCAGTCTCTCGGTGCTGCAGTCATCTGTAACATCTCACAGAATGCACAAATCCGTCAAGCTGTGGCGAGATCAGGCGCTATCCCAACCGTAGTCAAGCTACTGAACTCTGCACATGATGACATCCAAGCCAGGGCAGCAATCATTCTAGCGGACCTCGGTGTCTCTGATGAGAACCGAACCCTAATCAGTGCAGAAGGTGGAATTCCACCTCTCATTAACCTGATGAAATCACACCTTGAGGACGTCCTAGTCGAAGCAGTCAATGCACTCAGGGTGCTGTGTTTAGGCCATCATGATAACCAGAGCTTGGTTGCCAAACACGGAGGAGTGGAACCTCTTGTGGAGTTTCTGCAAGTTAAATCAGGTAATTTGATGTGTGTAGAGTACGCTTAAGTGCTATTTAGTGTTATCTAGTTAGACAAAATTCTACTTTGTACGACGTAATAAAAGAGGTAGTTTAAACAATGTTACTGTCCCACCAACTTACATGTTTTAAAGTCAATCAAACTTTGATGACTACTTGAATTTTTTATATGGTACTTTTCACATTCTTAGCGGGGCTGGCAACACAGAAATGCACACACACATGGATTTTCAGAATATGCATCAGGCATGCGTATTTGGCCAAATATCACAAAAAATTACAGAAAAATTATGATATGCCTAATCGATAGTCAAAAATATCTAAGTTCAAGCATTCGCACTGATCGAGAGTACATCACATGGATAGTCTTTATAAATGGATAATCAAAGCCCGGCTTGTTTTAAACACTTTATAGTCTGGTTTGGGTACTTAAAAGAAAAAGCAGGAATGGAACAAAATCCAGTGTGCCCGATGCCGAATGCTTCTTGGAGGTGGCATTTGACATCTGCATTAACATTTTCTGCATTTGTGTATAACGCGCATAATACGTACGAACATATTTTAACTTAGGAGCCATCCAAAGTTGTCAACATTTTCACGGTTCTACAGAGCGTAGTATTTATCAAGAACCGCTTCCACCCCCCATCATACCCCCGAAATACTACTTATCAACATTTTTTGTCACTACCGTTTAATGTCAACATTTTACAGTCGTACGCAGCCCTCGACCCCCACTCCCCCTTTCCTACGCTTTGTAGTTCCTTGAAAATATTGACAACTTTGGACAGCCCCTTAATTAAAATGCTTGTTGTTTGCTGTAGATGTACTGAGAGCAGCCAGTTCAGCGGCTCTTGCTGCTTTAACATTCAATCACCGTGGCAACCAAGAGCTAGTTGTCGAATGCAACGCAGTACAACCTCTAGTTACTCTCATCAGAGGGCGAAATATATCAGTACAGACAAAAGCAGCCGCAGCATTGGAATCGCTAGCTAAGGACAATCCCAAGTGTCAGGCGGCCATCTTAGCAATGCAGGCACCTAGCGCCCTCATAAGGCTTCTCAAGGTTAGTAATTAGGGAATAAAAGTGGGTTTTGCCAGTCTTAAACATACCGGCTAGGGGCATGGACGCTGACAATTGCCCAAGCACGGTGAACAGCGCCCTCTGTAGTTCAGCGCTGACATATTGGCTGTTTTTAAAACCACCGTCTTCGTCTGTGGCTCCGGCCGGGTGTATCCCAGCAATAATAATGGATTAAGAAACATCTTGGGCCAATGCTAATTTGAGCGTTCACCCCTCTTGAGCATATTTATTAACACCAAGAGAATCCACGAAGGTACATGTACATTGTAAACATGTACACACAAAGGAAGACATCAAATTCAAAATACCGAGCCTAACCGTAAAACACTAAGCGTTTCGAAAACGGCCTATGTGGAACAGAATTTGCGTCTACGTCGACTCGTCCAGACGTATCACGTGCACAGCTACGCCCTGGTTACTGCTATTTGCATATAAATTGCTCGCCGACCCGATACTTTTCATTGGGAAAATACTCCAAAATCATAAAGTGAATGGATCTAAAAAGGTAAGAGGATTGTATTTTTTTTCATAGACTATCGACTGGTTCAAATCAATCGGACAGTGCAAACACGGATTCCCCCGTTTAAGGTCCCCTTTAATTTATACAGAACAAAATGTTCAAGAAATAATTCATTTCACATTGATAATTTGACTTTATACAATTATGAAAAGTAGTAATGTTATGGTAACTTACTGACCCCCTAGATCTCTACATTGTTCATTGTTCAATTAGATCTGGGCCCTTGATGTAAAAGAGCAAGCTGCCTGTAGTCTATGGGCTTTAGCAGGCCATACAAGACCGCAACAGAGAATGATAGCAGAGGTCATCGGGATAAGCGGAATCATTGATCTCATTGTCAAGTCGGAGAAGCTGCAATATGTTGGTAAGTTTATGAAGACGTGGTGGTCTAGTAGATATCGTGTCGGACTTTCGGTCGAGAGGTCCATGGTTCGAAACCTGGCCATTGCACCTGGCCTTGGACAAGACAATTCACTCCACGTTGTCTCTCTTCACCCAGGTGTATAATGCACCTATCAATTGTATGACGCACCTTCGGACCCCCGGGAAAGGTGCGTCAATGTCCACAGGAGCGTCATCCTTTTGGGTAACATGACGCACCCTCCGTCACTTTTTGTGACGGACCATTCTTGTCAAATGACGCTTCAAACTACCAAATTTTGACGCACCATCTTTGGAAAACGACGCACCTTGACGGACATATATGACTGACATACATGTATAAAAAATATAAATGTACACGGCGAAAATGAATATCGAAGGCGAATGCCCGGCAAAGGCGCCGCTGGCGATGGTGATTCCCGTTTAAAAATCCAACTGGAGCCTAGCCGGCCGGACGACGGGCGTATGTATGTACGCATACGATCGATCACGAACGCATGCAGCCGGCGCGAAAACATCTCTGGCATGCACGTTGGCCAACAACAGGTACCCAGCTTTCCATAGACGCGTGCACAAAAGTACTGAAACCAGTCAACAACCGGTACCCGGCTTTCCATAGACGAGTATATACAAAACTAGTGTAAACCAGCGCGCTTGGCGACCATCTTGCTTTCAGAAGATACCATTAAGCAGTAAGGGGTAGTTACATTGATTGCGTAGGAGTTTATTTTTTAGTACCCCAATAAAATGAGTATGAACGCAAATAAACCGCGAATAAATGGGACACTAACATTTATTCGAATTTATTTCCCGCCAGTACATTGTATATGAAACAAAACAATAAAGACATTAAACAGATGTACCTCGAAAACGGTACGGTCACCCTCCTTCCGAAATGGTATTACTCCACACAGCAGTATTTTTCACGTGTTTCGTTTTTACTCCTGTTTTTCATCCATTTTTAGAAAGTACATGCACATGCAATGGGGAACTAAAATGATGTTTCAAATCTGTTAAATTCCATTTCACTCTGTGGTGTACATTAGGGGGCTTCAATATTTTTTAACGGGACTTTTTGAACGCCGTGCCGTCGTGGTTTCGTTTGATCGGGCGCTGTGGAAAACCGATGGACACTGTACTGACGCACCATTGACGTACCTTGACGCACTAGTCATGGTAATCGTGACGGACCAATGTGTACTTTGACGCAATACCTTCGTCAAACTGTGACTGGACATTCCGGGACATGACGCACCTTTCCCGGGGGTCCGAGGGTGCGTCATACAATTGATAGGTGCATAAATGGGGACCAGCAAATACGGTTGGGGAAACCCAACTAGTTGCTGGGGGTAGACCTGCGATGGACTGGCATCCCATCCAGGAGGATCAGTACATGTAAAATTGGTCCTAGTCACTCCATGCCACGGAAACCGGGGATGACTACCGGCCGTAATGAGCCAATTGGCTCGTAAAAACGACTTACCTTATGAATGGAGTCTTTGCACAGTGCAGGGGCGTCGGAAGCATTTTCCTAGTGTTACGGTAAAATAAAAATAAAATAATAAAAAATTGGTTGTGAACTCCATTTTTCTTTACAACTTATATTTAGCATGCAAAACTATAAAACTGCTACGCCTACTTATTAGCTGTGCCGACACAGAGTTCACAGGCCTGGAATCTGTTTGTTTTTTTGTTTTTTACGAAAAGTGATACGGTCAAGACTGTAGTGACGTATAGCTTCCGACGGCCTTGACAGTGGCCATCTTGGGAAGAAGCTCATTGTCCCCGGGCACTTTACACAAATTCCATGTTTGCAAGAACACCAGCGCACAAACACCTCAGCTATATATCAGGGTTCCTGCAGTCATGAAAAACTTTAAAAAGTCCTGGAAAATAAAAAGTTATTTCCAGGCCTAGAAAAGTAATGAAAAAAGTCATGTGGAAAATCAATCCTATTGATTTTGCTCCCGAAAAGTCAGTCTAAATCCAGACCACACAATTATATACTGTATCCTCCCGCTGGGTGTGGAAATAAAAATTGCGTAGTCTTGGAAAGATCTTGGAATTTCATTTTTAAGAAACTGTAAGAACCCTGATACGTGTTTCAGAACCGAAATGAAATCAAGCAAATATACTACATGTAGCGGTATGATACGAACTTTGGCACAGCACATATTACTAGGGTTGTAGTCGGGTCCTTCACAAGTCCATCACAAGTCCTCACAAGCCTTCACATCTCCACCACAAGTTCCTAGGTCTTCAATTAAGTCACAAGCTATTCAAATCAACTCCAACAAAGGCATTTTGTGTGCGTGTTCATCCTTTGCTTCTTGTTTAACTGGACTCGACTACAACCCTACACAGTACAAAGGGCCAGTAAAGTTAGCATAACATTATCATTAGTTTCTAATTTCATCAATTATCAAAGTGTCAGATTTTTAAAATTGCGTCAATGTCTGATCTCCAAAATGTTTCGTCCTTATTTCGGCATGGAGGAAGAAAACACATGATTTGGGTGACCTCATAGGTAATGACTTAAAGATTTAAGGAAGATTGAAAATTGTGTGCAAATTGGAATTATTTTCATAAACAAAAAAATCTTGATTTTGTTTTTCCATGTTGAGGTTGTATGGCTATGATTGCTCTGACAAGAGCCAGCTCAGATAACCAGAATCGCATCGAGAAGGAAAATGGAATCTTGCCAATTGTGAGGATTCTTCGCTCTAGTAAGACATCGGAGAGGGTCTTACATACAGTCATCAAAGCCCTGGGGACACTCTGCATTGGTGGGTACAATGGGGCTGTGTTGATACAGGTAGACTGGCAGACGTACAGGCTTAGGTGTATATTAGGCCATTTTGTTTTTTTAATTAGTTGAAGTACGGATTTTTACGGTTCCCAAGTTTGGCACGTAGTGGAAAAAATAAACAAAAAGACTTGTATTTGAAATAAATATGGCATTTCTAAATTTTGCGGCGAAACAATAATTGTGAAAGAAATCAACGTATAAATACAGCTGTATTGAATTAAACAACAGCTTTTCCCCCACTTTTATCTTTTGAAATATAACATCTCCAACTTACAAACACCAGTACGGTGAAGATCATGAGAGAACTCGGGGAAAAAAATGGCTTCGGCTGCGGCGTGCGGCGGCCATGACGGTGTGGTCTTTACACTATGTGTTGAAACACATCAAGCATTCTGACCAACATGTCCTGAAATACTGTAGAAAGGTGGCAAATGGGAAAAATCATTGGTATACTCCCCCGTAATTGCAAAGAGTTTGAGTACATGGACTAGCAGTGGTATGCTCAATGCAACTCTCATCGTACGTCAAGATGTTGGACCCTCTTTTGTTCCTATGCACCCCAACCACACTATTGAATATATGTCCAAACTCATCACACAGACACCGTACCATAACCCTCGTTTGTAATGTTCTCAATTTACTTCCCCTTTTGGCAGGTGTCGCCAATGTGAATAACCCTATCACACAGGCCAGGATAGCTGAGGAGAATACCATCTCCACCTTGGTCAATATACTCTGTTCCACGAGCAACGAGGACATCAAGGTGGAGATTGCCAAGACGTTAGCTTGCATCATCCTTGGTAACAAAGACAACCAGGCATTGCTCAAGGAAGAAGCACGCTTTGACATGCAGATGCTTCTCAATCTGTTACACTCTAAAAAGAAGGTAGGGATCTTCGTTATTGCCTTGTGCCATTGACAACTTCCTGGGCTTTTTTTAGGAATAGTACATGTGTTGCGATATAGTTTTCTTTGGATATGAAATGAGCCTAATAATCATATCTGATAGCCAGGGTTCGTCATTTATACCCATTTTTACTACCAGGGGCCAATTTCATGGCACTGTTTAGCAGCTGATTTTGTGCTAACGGAGGCTCCGGTTATTTCATGGAGACCGTAACCGTAAACACTCCTAAACGTCTGCTAGCGCGCTTCAGAGGCAAACAATGCCTGTTTCCAAGCACGAGCATGATTAAGCACGCCGCTGTTGTGAAATACCCTTAAAGTTAGTACAACTGTTGCAAATGACTTGACATTTTTTTTTACTTGAGTCTTCCAAAAATGAAATTGAACTTTTATGATTTTTGTTGTCATTTTGAGGACCAAATTGTATTTCATCAGCACTACAGAAACCGAAAACTAAGCTTTGTTTAAACATGGAGGATTTTTGCCCAGAACAACAAAAATACTCTACACAAATGCAAGTTTCAGCATTTAGACTCATTTTGAAATTAGCTTGAACAAATTTACTTGCGTGACTACAGTAAACTTGCGTTATAACACCCCTGATATAAAGCTCTTCCTAATATAAAACTCCTTTTTCTAAGTCCCCGCCATTATTCTTTGCATTGTGAAAGCATTGGTTATAGCGCTCTCTGGATATAAAGCTCAAATTATTTCGGTCCCTTGAAGAGCGCTATAACTTGACTTGACCCGACTTGCCCAACGTGCATGACTTGACTTGACTGGACATTGGTGTCAAATGACTTGGGACAAGAAGGCAATTTGACCCGACTTAACTCGGGACTCGGCAGTTTGACTCGAGCAGAAGGAAACTCGTTTAATTCAACCCTGGTCGGAATTTCACTGTGATTTCACTGTTATTTTTATTGTGGACGGGTGGAGCAAACATTGGAATTTTTTCATAGCATTTCTCATAGTGTAATGGTGACATCACTAAACCACAATTGATAACGTTCACAGACGCCATCTTCGTAGGAAAAAATGCTACTGCGTATTAAACACCATAAAGTACGTGCACGCACACGCTGGAACATGTTCCAAACACGCGTGAGCGTTGCTCGAAATATTTTGAACAAACAGCGCAACCGATGCGCGTCACAAAAAAATACGCTCAAAATCATGATGCACGTGGCAATTTGTAGAAAGTGACGTCATTTGAACGTGATCAATTAGTTCCGTTGCTGAAAGTAAAAGTACATGTAAAACCTTTGAAATTAAACTGTGGTTTGTTTGTTTGTTCACTGATTAAAAGGATGTACAACTACAAGCAGGCAGTGCATTGACGATGTTTGCCTTTAACAACACGGCGCAACAGCTAGCAATCAAGGAGGCAGGAGGATTGAAGATGGCAACATTTCAAGAGTTTTTAGAATCGGAAGATGAATCTTACCAAGCACATGCTGCATTTCAGGTGCGTTAGTTATGTATCACAACCCATATACCACCGTGTTTACACTCGAATCAGCAAAGGTGGATACAGATCCAGCATTTTTATTGCGACCACAAAACTGAACATTTGCTGCGTTTACACTACACCCCAAATCGTTTCAACTCGCAAAAGTCACCACTAAATGTAACTGCAGCGCATGCGTGAGCTGTAAGGTGTTGCTGCACTAGTGCCAGATTGGTCAATTAAATCTACTACACTGCGGGCACCGCCCAAAGGACACTCAAATTGCCGAATCTGTATTCGGGTAGCGTTTACACTACAAACGACCTTGACGATTGCAGGGTTCAACCCCGCAATTGCGGGGTTCAACCCCACCCCAAAGGTGACTTGAAAAAGGCGAATCAGACCCGGGTCTGATCCGCCTTTTTCAATTCACCTTTTGCGTTTACACTTAGTGCGTACCCGGCTTCAACTCCCCTTTTTGGAAATTGCGGAGTTCGATCCGCAAAGGCGAATCGAGTGTAAACAGGGTGTACTAATCAGGGGCCAAATGCATAAAACCCATAAATAAATAAGGCGCATGACCAGGGGCCAATTTCATGGCGCTGTTCAGCAGCCGATTTTGTGCTAACGGAGACTCCGGCTATTTCATGGAGACCGTAACCTTAAGCACTGCAAATGTTTGCTAGCTTCAGAGGCAAAATTTGCTAAACACTAGTGACGCAACAATGCCAGTTTCCAAGCACGCGCATGCTTAAAAACGCCACGGCCATGAAATAGCCTTAAAGTTAGCACAACTTTTCTGCCGCACATTTTTAGCTAGCACTTAAGCAGCGCCATGAAATTGGCCCCAGCTCACATTTTACCCACCCATTTTTCTTTATGGTCAAATAACTATATTAAATTTTTACTGAATCAAGCTTTACAATTCATACCATGGTTGATAAGAAACTGTTTGATTTTTCTTTAAAGATAGTTGTTCTTGCTCGAGTTGTCTTGGATCGAGGGCAGGTTTCACTCTCTGCTGAGGGCATTACAACCCTTGTGCGGTTACTAAGATCAGAAGATGACAGCACTGTCATACTAACAGGTACAAATATGTGTGTGTGTTTTTTTTTTCATTTATTGCTTGACAAGTCATATTTAGGGGCACTTGTCCAGGACATGGTCTTATCACTTTCCCCAGTTTTCAATAGACTAGACCAATGCAGGTTGCTACACATTTGAGCTACACATTTTATTATTTAATAAGATTGTATTGTATTGACCATTGTGTAGCACTTACATGTAAATACCCAAATGTAGCATGTAGTGCAAATATATAAAGAGTTTATAAAATAAACCAGTATTTATAATAGTTTTGAAATAGTCATTTTGGGAGTCAAAATTAAGGGATCTCATGGTGTTTTGCTGTGCGCGTATGTGTTTGAAAAGGCGCAACACGCGCTTAATGCATTGTGACGTGGTTCATTTGACTCCCAAAACAACACTGAAAATGCACGTGTGGCTGATCCGCACAAGCTCAATACTTTATCTGGCTGCTTTTCTGAGCGATTGCGAAAAGAAATTTCGAGCAGCACAATTTCAGCTGTCAAGAGATATTAAGGTGTTTCAAAATGACATGAAATGTCTGTCAACTAGAGTTTCAAAATTTCATTTGACTGAAATAACTATACAAAACCAGTGATTGTTTTCTGGATCGGATGCCCTCATAACCAGCCTACCAAGGTTCGTTAAGAGTACACCAGCATAAATATGTGTTAACGATGATGATTGTGTTTTCTGAATCAGGTTCCCTGATGGCAAGCCTGGCCCACACTCGTGCTGGCATCACCGATGCTATGATCACATCAGGAAGTGTTGATATTCTCATTAATCACCTGTACTCCCAGAATGCAGAGGTACGGGGTGCAGCTGCTGTTGCCCTTGGTTACCTCACATACAATCGCAAGGTGAGATGTTTAGCAGGAAGACACGACAGAGAGGTGTGACGGTGATTGAACACTCTGCGTCAGGACGGCCAATGAGCATAAAACACCCGTCGGCCTTTTTTTTTGTGGATTCTTGTTTCCTGACGAGTGAAACTCAAACAAGGAACAACACACAACTGATTCAGGAGACCAATCCAGGCCGGTCTTATTCTTGTTATCCCTTACCAACAACTGTTCATAGCGAGCCCACCAGAACTTCCTGCCCTCTATACTGCAGGAAGACGTGCCTTCCCACGTGGGCCTTCCGTTTCGTTCTTCAAACAATTACAGAACCTCACTCAACAGGTCCTTATCTTTGCATTGCAACCGAGCCATATTTTCTGGGCTAAGGTCCTGCTGGTTGTGGGTCACTTCTGGGCCGTTTTTGGCTCCTACAGTGGTAGAATGTGGTGGTCTGCACTGGCGGGGCAGCGTGCAACGGGGGTGGAGTGCATTTCTTAATTGGCTCTTTGCATGCCGAAAGTGTACATGCTTTTCTATATGCAAAATATCTCTTTTCCATCTAGGTTTTCTTAACTTTTCCCCCCCACAGGCCACAAGACTGTTACTAATAGCAACACGGAACACTCCTGGCCTGTACAAGCGATTGATGGACAGTCTTGACAAAGATGGAAAGATATCACGGGACTTCACAGATGAATTCAGAAGGGCTAAAATCGTGGGACTGCCAGCACTCAGGTGAAAATTACTTTGAAAGTGGTGAAGCTGGCCACTAACCGAGGCCTTTTTTTTTCATATGCAAGTTGTACTCTAGTCTAAGTAATAGCTACTGAAGTCAAGTGCAAAAAAACTAGCCCATCATACCGAAAAAACCCACAAAAGTCCGTGGGCCAATTCCCAATTGCCTCGTCAATCCAAGCGATATTTGGGGAGCTGTCGGGGGAATGCTACAATCTAAGTGCTGATAGGGTTGTGCGCAACTAGCCAGGCAGCCACCTAGTTGAAGCGAGATGATTCTGGTAATTCCATAATAAGGGCAGTGATAATAGTGGCTACGGCGCCTTCTTTGAATGACAGTCATGTTCGATACTGTGCGCCTTATAAATGCTGTACCATTATTATTATTAATGTGGCTAGGAGTAATATGAACTGTGTTGGACGCAACCTCAGCTATATTTACCTTTATCACAGTGCGTCCATCTTTGTCTTGTTCCCTGTAGTAGTGTCGGGCACGACCAGTGCATCTGCGCGACCACGCATGTAATCTTCCGTTGTTGAGAGAATCACTGCCCCCGCTGCATGTTTTCTTGATCACACTACACTTAATTGTGATGCACACGAGCAATTTCAACATGGGACCAAACTGTTTTTCCTACAAGCCTCACTTTGGCTACATTGATTTTAATAGGGAAAAGGGAAGATGGGCCACACCGTGATATAAGTCTATTAGGCAGCTCTTGCTTGTTAATTCAGAATGCTTCTTGCCGAGCAGAGCAAGAAGCATCATGCCAGCAGGCTTGTACACTGACATTACCTTTAGCTTTTACAGACCTAATACATGTATTAACACAACGTTTGAGCCTAAACTTAATTTGGAATTCAGCCTTCTTTTATTTCATGTCTAGATTTCAGTGTAGTAGTTTTCTGAAATGTCTCCAATTGTCTGTTTGCAGTTTGGAGATCCACGGTGGTCCACCAGTTGTTCCTCCTCCCAGGCCAAGGAGACGGAGTAAGTTGAATCATCACTCAAGCCATGCAGTCTTTGGCTTTCCCCCAATAAATATTATTTTTGCAGTAAGTTTTAGCCAAGTTCCGCAAGACAACTTGAGTTGGACTCTATTCCAGTCAGTAACACACAATGTGAACCCAAGTTAATTATTGTGATTTCTTCTTTCTTAGCCCGTCCTCGTACAACAGGTGGCTTAGAGAGACATAAATCCCCCGAGCTGCACAGCCAAGGGACACCAAACCGTGTTGTGTCTGCTCCTGCAAGAACAGGACAACAGAAAACCAAGACAACTGATTTTGATGCAGGTGATCAAGAGATGGGACCAGGAGGGGACCAAAGGAGAAGGACGTTGGGGAAACCGACAACAGCCTGGTCTTAAGCCGCCCTGCAAATTTCTTGCATTGCAAAAAGTAACACTCGGGTCACAAAACTGAACAAGCAGGAACTTGAGACAGTAATCACAGCCATTCTCGTGTCACGTATGATCTGGTCTGAAAAGGATTATGTGGCAAAGATTTTCCGGATGCTGTTTGGCTGAAGGAAAATTGCATCCCTGTGTAACGCGCGCCTAGTGCACTCCAGGTTTTCTTCATTCAGTTTGGCTGCAACGGTCAGGATCACATTACAAAGGTTGAAAAAAAAAAATATTTGGCCGGGGAATCAGGTTGGCGTAGCGGTTCTTTCCTCGCCTTGCACCAATGTGGCCCTGGTTTAAATCCCGTCAGGGTCTGGATTGGGTTCTCGGTCCCTGCCGTGGGTTTTCCCCCATACACGTTGGTGTGTGGGGCTTTCCTCCCACCTCTAAAACTGAGAATTTCTTCCTGTTCTCTCGCACTTCGTGGCCATGCTGAAGAACCTCCTAGGTGGCTACAGGGCAACGACTTGAGTCGACTAATCTCAGCAACGGGATCCCTTTAGGGGATCATACGAAAGAAGAAGAAATTGTTTTGCTCTTGCGAATGTTGGGTTTTTTAGTGCTGCCTGTTGCCGATTGTCTCAATGTCGCCAGAGCTACACACAGGTCTCAAAACTAACTTAATGCCCACTAGCATAGCTCAGATGCAATCTGGTCTTAAAAAGCCAGTCACCAACTGTTCTGTGACATCACAAGGTTGACCTGAGGGTGGCTTAAGGACCCCAAAATGTGTAGTCTGCTCCAGCTGGGAAACGAAAGAGAGCCAAGGCGACTGATTTTGATTAGTTAGATGAAGGTGATCAGAGAAGTATGGAAATCAGATGAAAGCCTCCGAGGACTAGGGAACCCTATATGACGGAAAGACAAGATAACCGTCTTGGACAAAAGTTAGGGGTCGTCCAAAGCATACGAAGGGAGTTGAAGGTCGCATACTACTTTAAATGCACTGAGAAATTTTGACAAGTACTATTTTGGGGGAGATCTTGAAAACAAATTTCGTATTAGAGGTCGGATTTTTGCACACACTTTGGATGCTACCAGAGTGTATCTGGCGAAATTGCATTGTTTACTTGTGGAAACAACGAACACAACATTTGGTATGGTGCCTGATCACCATGGAAATGAAACAACCAAACTTGGGAAAAACCGTAAGGGCCTTATCGGGATTCGAACCAGAGACCTCTGATTCACTAGGCAGAAGCTCTACCAGCTGGTATACTCCTTGGGTTTTCCCTAGGGACCCAGTTTTTTTCTCGGTGTTGCATGGTAGCGTAACTTGACAAAGTATTAACGAACACAACATCTTGTATGGTGCCTGATCACCATTGAAATGAAACAACCAAACTTGGGATGAGAGAAAAATAGTAAGGGCCGTATCAAAACATTTATATATTCACACTTTGGCTCAAGTGTATATATTTTATCTCTATTTAATTTGAAATTTTATTCACCTTGATCTGTGTATGTGTGTGGTAAGAATGAACTTTTTGTCTTAACTACCAGCATTCCTAATTTCTAACTGATGTATTACTCGTGGTGGTGGTGCGATTAGTGCAGAATAGTCAATAAGTAATTTGGCCAGCTTTTTATGACATTAGTTTTTCAACTGAAATAATAAAACGAAGGCGGCATGAAATTGATATTTAATGTAACGTAATAAACATATTTTGGCCTTATTGTTGCCTTTACAATAAAACAACTTCTGTCCACATTTCTATCAAATTAATTCACCCTGCTTGCCCCTAAAATTCTCGTACTTAGTGAACGTTAATTGGGGCAAGGCGACCAGGGGTTTGGATCGTATCTTAATATGTTCGAAATACGGCGCAATCGATGTGCGTCAGAAAAATTTACACTCAAGATTCTGTAGGAAGTTACATTTGAGAGAGGTCCATTGCCCAAACATCAACTTTAGGCATGTCATAATACCCATCATGTTTATCATTTCATGCAAATATTATCCACTGGAGACTTTCATGTAGCGGCAAGTCACTTAATACAGAAATGGCTTGGCCATGGTCAGCTCATTCAAACAGAAAAAATGTGCACCCGATACATGTACACAATTAATGTCAAAGGAAGCTGTTGCCGTGCAAGGTGTTCAACACCACATCAACAAAATCCTTCGACATCTTGCCCCATCCTGTTGATCTGGGGCATATCCTCGAGTGGCCATCGCTGCACTGTCAACCTTTATTTCCCTGACGACTGCCTGAACATTCACCAGAACTTGACCCTTTTGATTTTGATGTCTGCTGCCCTCACTTTGTCAGAGATGTCTCGCCCAATAGGATACCTGTTGAATAGACGAATCCCAATTTGAGACCGGTCTGCGCACTTACGGGTTTGATAATGAGGCTCTTCGTGTAAAGCAACTAATGTACGCACGTGAATGCACAATCACTCTTAAATGCCACACAGAACAGCACAGTCACTGTACAATAATGTACTTGTAGCGCACGACTTGACAATTAAAGAGCCTCGGTTTCATTGCGGAAGTGCGCAGAATAGGAATGTGAAATTCGTCTATAGGTGAATTATCCAAAGTATTGCCTTCATGGATCATTTAGCGAGTGATAAAGCACAAGCTTTGCACTTACGTTTTGATTTACAAACTTTTCAAGAGGCCAAAATACATGTGGGTCTGTCCACGGTAATGGGGTACATTTCTGTAACATTCAAGATATTAGGTCCCAGTTCACTTCAAATGTCTTAATTTTATCTTTAAATTATCAAGCTAAACTGAGCAAATAACTTTTTCACCAAGGGGTAAGAAAAATAGTCCTACAACATACATTTGTGTAAACCTCGTGCACAAATTTTCCTATTACGCATGTAACAAAGACGGAAAAAAATGTCACAAAATTGTCTGTCCACGTTACATGCGTAATAGGAAAATTTGTGCACTTGCTTTTCAAAAATGTATGTTGTGGCAGCAATTATTTACTTTTTTGGGCAAAAGTTATCTCCTGAGAACAAATCAAGGACATTTCTTTATTTCTGAGATAAACTAAAGACATCTGAAAGGAATTATTGACTTATTTTTCAAATGTACCCCATTACTGTGGACAGACCCATGTACATTTACACACATCTACAATATAATTTACCGTTTTTTATAATTTGATGCATAGCTGAGCTAGCTGTGAACACGTTCACTATACACGCTGATGCCCTTTTCCACGGTTGCGGTCATACATGTACATTAGAAAATGTCATCACATCCCTCTGCAATGTGGGGTTATTTAAAAGCCCATATCATTTCCAGATGAAACGTTTTTATGAATGCCAGGAACAACAGCATACACATGTACATATAAACTAAACAATGATGTTGATAAACTGCCTCGTCAAAATTTCAGTTGCAGTAATACTTCAGAAAACCTTAAAATTCAATACATATTTTTTGTATTGAATGAATGGTAAAGAAATATTTTTTGGAAAAGGATTTCTTTTTAAGCACCTTTAGTTAGAAATACTAATTTTATCAACATCTTCGGTCAGGTTTTTCTTGTCAACTCGAAGTAAAATTTTGGGTCACTGCAAATTATGTACAATGTACTGGGGCTTTAAGGGATATATTAGATAATATGTGCTTACTGATTGTTATGAATGTTTATGGCAACTCACTTTGGTTCATAACGGACACTCTGCGCATTCTCAACGATTCCGATGCCAAGTCTGAATTTCTCTACACCAGCCCATGCAATCATAATGCCATTATCAGTGCATAATGCTGGAGGCGGACAATGCAGCTCATAATCATTTCGATTGCAAGTGAACCGAAGGGCACTTCGGATGTAAGAATTGCTGGCCACACCTCCGGATACCACCTAACAGTAAAAACAGAGCCAATTAATACAGACAACATCCTGCTTATAAAAACAGGGTAAGAGTTGAAAAGTTGATAAGAATTTGTTTCTTTGACTTGGGGAGGAAATGTTTCAGGACTTATACAACATGTTACCAGTGAGAGTTATTGGGTTAATTAGTGTCAAAAAAGTAGTTGTGTGTGGCTAGTTCTAACACTACTTTTAATATTCTTCTCACCAAAGATTTAGAATTTTCTGGTAGAATGTTCCCCAAACGACAGTACTCCATGGCCCTCGCAACTCGTGTGACTAGATGGTGTGTTACTTTATGTTGGAAGGATGCTGCAATGTCGGGAATAGTTGGTAAGAAATTGTTGTCATCGCAGGAGATACCTGAGAGAAAGTAAATATTGCAATATTTGACCTTGTTTTCTTTCTAGTTAAATTGTCTGCGAATGTTTTGCTTTCGAGAGGATTTGCTCTTTTGGTGTTGCTGTTTAGATTTACAGTAAACTCTCATCATAGCGGCGAAGCGCTCTTCAAGGGACAAAAATTTGGAACGCACATGGGTTCATACCTCTAACAAACACATAACGTTCTGCGAATGTTCGCTGAATGTTTGTTTTTGGTCGCATTCGGTTTGACCGTCAAGGGGACGTTCTGCGGACGTTAGAATCTAACGTTGTAGTGTACCGTTCTAAGAACGTTCTGACAAAGCAGATCGCACGAAGAAAATGTTTCAGTAAATTTCACGAACAAATGCATTGTTTTAAGCTTTATGTTGTAACCACGCACAGCCTGATTTCAAATTTGTGTACTTTTGTATATAAAACCCATCTATAGTCTAAAAAGGTAAGATTTTCAAGAAATAATAGAAATATAGAATGTTTTGTTCGCAATTAACATGCGAACAAAAATATTGCATACTTTGCATACAAAAATATTGCATACTTCTAACGTTCAGAGGACGTTCGTTTCTAACGTTTGGAGGACGTCCAGAAAACTCCACACAATGACGTTCCCAGAACGTTATTTCATGACGTTCTGCGTGACGTTAGTTAGTTAGCTTGGCCGGCAATCAGTATTATGTTGGATGCAATAAATTCACCTATGTGACCTCCAGGTTACATTCAGGTCAGAGTTAAGTCACGTTAATCGGTAATGCACTGAACCAACTCACTCTTAACCAACAGAAACATGTAAAATGTCAAAACAAAAAGAAAACTCAGGCTTACCTTGTTGGACTTCATGGTTGTAGATGAGCCAGTTTGCAAAACATTTCAAACCAGAGAAG
The DNA here is from genome assembly GCA_037783545.1 of Henricia sp. BOLD:AAB3569. NCBI lineage: Eukaryota > Metazoa > Echinodermata > Asteroidea > Spinulosida > Echinasteridae > Henricia > Henricia sp. BOLD:AAB3569. The sequence continues at coordinate 481,089 of JBBELK010000415.1, read as the reverse complement.
GAGAAACTACAGTCTCTGTGTCTAAGCAACGGCCTTTCCTTATCCATCAGGAGTCGTATATTGCCTCCCTTCGCCATGAGCTCAATAGCCTGGCCACCAGACAATCCTTGGCATGAGGGGTGATGATTGAGCTTCAGGCGACGGGCTACCTATAACAAGCAAAGTTGAAGGGTTTGTACATTCAGCGGTTGAGGGGATTGCCGCCACCCTCAACTTGACCACCAACCCACGTCACCAAAATTAGGAATCAAATCCCACTTGCCTTGTAGATTGAAACCCACTGGTTTGGCATTTTTCCTGTAACAACAATGCAATTCAACAATGCTATTAAGGATTTCCTTCGGGTGTACACAATGTGAGTGATCTTATGTACAGCCTCATTTATATATCAGATGTCCTTGGGACTTTTGCAAGTTGCCTTGCTGTAACAGCTAAGTATATCGGTAGGGTAAGTCGTTTACGAGCCAATATTGGCTCATACGGCCCGTACTCATCCCCGGTTTCCGTGGCATTGAGTGACTATATGACCAATGCTACATGTAATGATCCTCCAGCAACAGGTTGGGTTTCCCCAACCGTAATTATACACCTGGGTGGAGAGAGACAATGTGGAGTGAAGTGTCTTGTCCAAGGACACAACGCGGTGCAATGCCCAGGTTTCGAACCATGGACCTCTGGACCGAAAGTCCGATACCGTTACCACTAGACCACCACGTCTCCAATTGCTGTAACAGGAACCTTGTGTTATTGTCATTGTTATGTATGTAAGCGAGATCATGGTTCGATTGTACATGACACCCTTATCTGGAGCCTCCTGTCCTTCATTGTACTTTCCTAGTATTGGTTGTCAATTCATTGTGTGTAGGTTGTACTCACGTACGCGGTGCTGTCGTGTATACGTGCTGCGCGTTGTACATGCTACACCAGTGTTCTTCGTAAAGTGCGTGTACAGTTAACTATTCTCGGGCAGCCGGGAAAGATTGCTTCGTAAAGCATGTGCATAGCAAAGTATTTTCCGGGTATTAGTTTACTACGCTTAATTGAGTGTTTGACATGCAAGCGGATCCGAGCGTTTGTGTACTGGTAAACAGCAAAACAACCACTGGCATGTGATGGTCAATGAACCAGCCAGAACAGGACATTTATTTATGAATATATGTATGAGGTATGGTAATTTCAATTACTGTAAAAGCTGAAATATTCGCAGTGGTTTTATTTTTGCGCATTTTGCGCACTAGACAGAGCCCGCGAAAATAACAACCCGCGAAAATATTGTTTGCAACAATTGTGGCGATCCCTGTTAAGGTGACATAATTTCCATCCGCGAAAATAACAACTCGCGAAAATGTCAGTGATGTTGAAATGCGCGAAAAAATCTGTACGCGAAAATATTGGCTTTTACAGTTGCTGCACTTAAAGCCAGTCTACAAACCTTATCAAAAGCTTCTCCTGGAGCACTATCCAAAGTCTTCCCAAGTAAATTAAAATCATCAACTCCCCTAGCAACGGCTAACAAGCAGTGACCTCCTGAGACTAGCAGTACTAAGTATGGAAACTCCACCCTGGCAATGCAAACAGAAAGGCAATGATGGTGGGGTGAGGCATAGATTGCTGCAAACACTGGTTTATTGGTAAAAATGTACTGACAATGCAAGATACACACATGAAAAGATGCGCCAAAAGTAGAATAGTATACAAATACAACATGGTTTGATGGTTAACAGTTTAGACATATGGACTGGCAATGAGGTCACTAGTGCACGTCTATGTACCCCGAGGGACTAATTTGTAACAAGAGTGTCCTATTTCCCAAGGCAGAAGCCTCGCTTTGATTACGTTAATTTTAATAGAAGAAAAGGGAAGATGGCCGCACTGTGATAAAGGTCTATCGACATTTCACTGTATCAGTTCACCAAACTAGTTCATTTTACATCTACATTCATGCACCCACAGCATATTGTTGTGTCCATGAGAATGCAACCTACTTTTCTATCATCCTGATTGTGAGAGCGTGAGCAATCATGTGATGCACTGGAATGAATGCCATTGGTCGATGGCGTAGTAGGTCTTTGCTGTACTGGAGACCAACTTGAAGACACAATGCTAAACCTGGCATCGTGGTGGTTGCCAAAGCAGAAACATTCTATAAGGAATATAAACATGTATACGTACAAACTACAACCATCTAAGTCTTGTTTTCCCCTGACATGTAAATGTGTCCATCACCCCCATTTCTTTTTACCATTTTACTTCTGCAGAACTCACAATTACATGTATGCTGGGAACAGAATAATGAAGCTATTTAGTTTTTTGCAGTTTCGCTGCAACGCAATGGATTAATATTTTACCTACTCACATCTCGTGAATTAATTCTACGGAACAATCAGAAAACCATTTAAAACCTCAACCCATACATGTATATTCTTAATGTGATTGACTATGGGGTCAGTTGACATCACTTTAACACCTCATTCTTGGATTATGTTGCTTGTCAGGTGTGTAACATTGGGTAGAGCGAGGCATTTTTTTGCTATACACCAATCCGGTAATAAGGTCTTCTTCCCTGTATATCCGCCATAGCTGGGGGGCTTCCACTGAACGAATTGTATGTTTTTGCTGTTGCTGAAGCTGCATTTGTTTACTTCGAACAAGTTGCGCGTCTTTGTCGGGTTGTGTGCGCGCAAAGGCGGGCGCGTCGCGTATATACGCGAAGGAGGCTCGTTCGTGCATGTAATGGATGAGCACTTTTCGTTCTAACAGCAACACAAAACGCACAGCCCATGCACTGGACGCCCCCCAGCTATGGCGGATATGCAGGGAGGAGATATTAGTTACCGGATTGGTGTATACTGCCCCTTGTATGTTTGAGCTTGTTGGCAATTGCCAATGTGCTTATTAACAAAAATCTCTGAAGTGTACATAGTATGCAGTCTTTTTTCCCCTCATTTTTTTCAGAAGAGGATTTAACTGAGTGTTGGTGCTCAGTTTGTTTAATTTCCCACTGACCCTAAATTGATAATCTGTACCAGCAGATTCGTGTGCAGATCGATGTCATTTTGGTACCCTATCCGGTTCGTAAGTGCAACATCACACACGGTACACGCCACTGAGTAATTGTGTTTACTTTCAGTAAACACAAATCAATGGTGCGCATGCCGCTTGTGATGCAGTCACTTATGAACTGAATAAACTGCGACTGTACCGTTAGGTGGGCTCCTGCGTTTTGCAATGCCTTCTGAACCACTGAGTCAATGTGCTGTCTGTGAAGATCCTGAGCCAACGATGGAATAATACCTCCATTCCTGCAAGTAAATGTCAAGGACCGAGTGCATCATTTTTAAATGTATCATTTTATAAAATCCTGCATTTTAATGTAAAGCCCTGGAAGAAGAAAACAAAAACTACTGGACTGGCCCACATTGTTAGAATGCCTTTTTGCCATGATTGGTTGATACATGTACATGTCCCAGGAATGCATGTCTCAGTATGGGTTGAAATGTTGCACCTCAGATTCATGGTCCTTTTAGTGATTCATGTTCTTTTTGCGTCAGAATTCTAATTTTGAGGCAAAATGAGCAAAAGCTGTTTTCGTGTTTAGTTTTCTACCGATACAAAAATAGTAGGGATAAAATCTTTGTCTAAGCCATCGTATACATTGTACCGTGAATTACAAGTTCCTGCAAGTCCTCGCCAGTCCATGTCCTTGCAATCGCAAGTCATCCTCGCACGTTCCTTCCTGCAAGTCCTTGTAAGTCCATCACAAGTCCTGCAAGTCTGCCATCACAAGTAATTGAATCTTAGTGTACAACAGTGAGAGACTTTGAGACGCTTGGTGGCGGCAAATATATTACAGTCCCACATAACTTTACTGAAAATGTTGGAATAAAAACACTGATCATAAACCTACTTGACATGGATACGTTTCTGTGAAACAAGTCCCTCTCCAAGAACCCTTCCCTCCGAATCCAGTACAGCAGCTCCTGTCTCATCACAACTTGTCTCAATCCCGAGGACTAGAAACTTCTTGAATCCTTGGGATGAACTGAACCCTCGTTCGAGCAGCAGCTCGAGGTAGCAAGACGTCACAAACTTTGTCCCAAACTTTGTCCTTCCAGTGAGTAGTGATGATAAACCAATTCGTCTTGCCATGTCTCAACCAAGGATGTCCATGGTAATATGGACATGCTGCTGGTCAATTACTTCAAAAAATAGAGAAATGGATACTTTCAATTATTCATTCAGACAGTTTTTGACAGTTCACCCCATTGTTGCAGTAGTGCCTAGTAACTTCTTCAGTCATTTGTCCAGCTTTTGGTTAACCTTGCAATTGGTACATTTACTTTTGCTAATTTACAAGGACTTTTTTCTTGAGGGGAGGGGAGAGGTGGTGTGGAAGGTTAAGAAAGATACGTGGAAAAACCAAAAAAAACTAAGGAAGTAAAACTGTGGCTAAAGGAAAAGAGCATTCCAGCAGCAAAGGACTGGATGAAAGACGAATGGCAGCTAAACCTGAAAGGATGCTGTCAACCTGATGGCACACCTAAAGCCCAAACATGTCATCAACATTGGATGTTGGAATGTACGAACAATGTTCTAAACAGGAAAGCTAGCTCAAGTCGTTACAGAGGCCGAGATGTACATCAACATCCTGGGCATCAGTGAGGCAAGATGGACAGGCAAAGGACGACAGAAACTGACATTCGGATACACTTCAGTACTCCGGCAGAGAAGATGGAATTCACCAAGGAGTAGCTCACTACATTTGACAAAAGAAGTAGAAAGATCTCTAATAGAATGGCAGATAGTGTGTGAATTAAGGATGTTGATTGCCCATTTTTATTCCAAATTTGCCAAGCTTTCAATCACAACTGGCAGCAAAGATTCTTTCTATGACCAGTTCCAAGACATGCTACTGAATTGTGGGCGACCCAAATGCTAGGATTGGAGGAGATCGTTAAAGAGCAAACGATGGGGAGCCAGCTCTTGGCATAATGAATGACAGTGGTTAACAGCTCTATCAGTGGCGTGATGTAAATGCTGAGCTTGTAATACTAGGAGGCAGTATCTTCCAACACAAAAACATCCACAAGCAGACTTGGACATCACCTGGGGCCAATTTCATGGAGCTGTTTAGCAGCCGGTTTTGTGCTAACGGAGTCTCCAGCTATTTCATGCAGACCGTAAGCACTGCAAAACGTTTGCTAGCTTCAGAGGCAGCATTTGCTAAACACTAGTGATGCAACAATGCTTGTTTCCAAGCACGTGTATGCTTAAGCACGCCACGGCCGTGAAATAACCTTATCGTTAGCACAAGTTTTCTGCTAGTAGTTAGCACACGATTCCAGCTAGTGCTCAAGCAGCGCCATGAAATTAGCCCCTGATGATCACAATCTGCAGATCACAACTGCCAGTGGAGGAGATCCTTCTCATGATGTCCGAGTGAAACAAGGGGTTGACGTTGGAAGTGATCACATTACTTCTGGGTAAAATCAAGAAACTCAAGCTACATGTAAGAGCAAACAAACAAGTCTCAGAGAAACCCACTTTCAATTAGAATATATACATGATGTAATAGATTTATCATTTACCATCTTGATGAATGAGCAAGATCTGTCCTTGGGAGCATTTAATGAAGCCATGCTGTAAGAAAAGAAAGAAAGAAAAGTGGATAACACCAGGAACCTGGGAAAGGATTGAATAGAGGAAGAAGGTGAAACGGCAACTGAACCACGTTAAATCTGCAGAAAGATCAGCTGAGGCCTCCTCCATATAAAGAATTTTATAAATCTGCAAGAACTAAAAAGATACGACAAATTAAAGACCTTGCCGAAAAGGCTGGAGAGACTCCAGACAGGACATAGGGACCCTGTACAGGATCACTTGTGATCTGTAGCTACCGGTACTGGGGGGTAGGTGGATATAATTAGACCCGTGAAGCATCCCTTAAACTTAGAAGACAAAGATGGAAAGCCAATCACAGCAGAAGAATAGGAGGTGAAAAGAACTTTTAGAGAACATCTTGAATGGAGAGGAACCTCGGCCATTGTCGGCTGGGACATCAAACCAGCAGAGGCGGATTTGGACAGGCCACTTGTTGAGGAAGTGGAAGACTCCATCAGAGCAATGAAGAATGTATAGGCCTAGTACGTGATGAGGCTGCTGGGGTAGATAAAGTGCAGAGATGCTGAAAGCTGATGCATACTTATGGAGAAGATCCAAGTTGATGGAAGTTTTCAGAGAAATCTGGATAAGTGAAATTGTTCTTGATGATTGGAAACAATTATAGAAAAATATGACACATGGTTTATGATGGTATCAAAAATCTCAAAGCCATAGCCATAGGGCTAGGCCTATGGGCTATGGCATGGAAAAAATGGGGGTGGGGGATGGGGGTGATGTTGGGGGTTGAGGAGGGGTTGGGGGTTGAGGGTTGGGGGCGGGGGGGGGGGGGGGGCGGTCAAAAATGTGATATCAACACCGGATTTTACAAAGTTCCCCAGTTTACTGAGAGTTCGCGGACGCCCCGCCCTCGCCCATATATCGGCGCACAGACTGTTCTTGACATATAGGCCTAGGAAATTTGTTTTATTTCTCAATGGATAGTGCGTGATCCTATTGTTCCGAGTACATTGTTCTCTTGTCGTGTTCTCGACCTCCCCATTCGGGCGCGAAGCGAAAACGAGTAGGCCTAGGCCGAAGTTAAATAATCCGTCATGCCCGTACAAGAACAGACCGCCGATTCCTCACGTACGCGCGCACAAATGATCTGTCGCAGTGTCCATTCAGCCGCCAGAGGGCGCTCGCACTACTTGACAGTAAATATGGCGGGCCCCCTTGGCCGGATGCGGAGTTGTTGAATGTTTTTTTACCACAGCATATTTTAAAAATATGAGCTAATTGGTGGTGTTAAAGGTATGCAACGTTACTAATTAATTCTTATGGTAAGAGTTAAGAAGTTTATCATAATTTTTTTCGGTGTTTTTTTTCGTCCAGATTGAACAAAGATTTTAAGAAAATTACCTTTTTCTAGCTCTGAGCTAGGGCCATGAGAATGAAAATGATAGATTTGCGTCCACCGCCCGCATGCTCTGAAAGCTACCGCCGAAAAATTTCATTATTTTTCATTATTTTCAAAATTTTTCATTATTTTTACAAAAAAGACTCTGCATCACGAATTTTCAAGTTTCAAATCATCAAACAATGGTAAAAGGTTATATTCACGCATTTTACTAGTAGACAAGGTCCCGTTCATCGACTAAAAATGTAGTCAGGATGCCCTGCCACACAAAGAAAAATGCATGCGAAATGCCGTTACGAAATAGCCGACTTCTGGGTACCAGTCGCTGCACACTTTATACAAAAAGATCGACTTGTTGGGCTGCTTTCGAGCGCTCGTCCCTGGCGCTGGTAACGTTACGTCACACACATGCAGTTTGTGCCTTTTGAACGCGCACCAGGGAACACTAGGGATCCCCTGGTGCCGCGCTCGAAAGCAGCCCTAGCCCTATTGAGCTCATGCCAATGACGTAATTTGGGAGTAAACACGCTATGATGAGGCTCCCATTGGTGAACTAAACCGCGTTACGCCCACCAGAGACACACACAACGCGCATGCACATTGCTTCCACAATGACTCAGCATTATTTGACTCCCTAAATGGCATATTCGCACGTGTTCGAAAGGGGTCAATGGCGCATTGAAACTGTGGCTTGTGCGCGTGCATGTGTATGTGTACATATGTACGTCGTGATTCTGTTGCTCGGGCGCGCGCTCGACGATTTTTTCCAGGCGCTACATTTATTGAACGGGCGCATCTGGTATTTTGAGAATTTTGGACGGACGCTGTTTTTTTAGTACGCATGGTATGTACGTTGTATGTGAGACAGATGTAGGATAATCTCAGGAGTTTGTGTACCCAATATAGCAAGAAAAGTACCGTGTGTAAACCTGAAACTTTTTTTCCGTGTCGTCGTAGGTTGGAGGTGCAGTATTTATAAAAATATTTGGACAAATTCATGCAGACATTGGGTCATGAATCCCTGCATGATTTAATAAGTTTTCATATTTCAAAGAACAACCATTTTAGTAGTTTATTGTGTTACCTTCACAAACAAAATGGAACAGCCTGATCATTCATGTTAACGGGACTTTTTCTCTGCTCTTGACTCTAAAATGATGTAGACTTTGGAGCATGTTTTATTAAAGTTTTATGACGTTTTCAATGAAAAACTCTTTCAGTAGTTTCTGGTGTTTCCTTCACAAGCAAAATAGATATGTATAAGCTACTCCTAGAACCATGAGAGGTTCGTTCCGCTATCGTCTCCACGAACTAGGGGTATGTATAAGCATGCAGTACACATGGTATTACGCATCACTAGCATTAATAACTACATACATATTGCAATTACATCGTTGAAGAAGCTAGTACGAGAAAATAATGAATAATGAATAATGAAAAAAAGCCTCATGTCATTTCAAAAATGCCCGGACGCAAATCTATAACTTTCATTCTCATGGCCTAAGATAATCTCAGCTCTACTGTACTTCCAAATACTGAAAGTGAAAGCCACCCAGACCAACTGGGTGGCTTTCAAGAACGGCACTTTTTTTTCCCCATCAAAATCGTTGCTCAAAATGGAATCTTTAAACAAGTAATTTTACAGGAAATTGCTATTTTTGGTAAAATCAAAATCTCTACATAGGCTACCTCCCTGGCTGTAATTTTCTCAAAACTTACGAACACACCTCCGTTTTTAACAATTTGACGATCGAATTCAACTTCATAAACTTCAACTCGTGCCGATTCGTGGCATCGTTATTTTCAGAGCAATGGCGCTCGCCTCTAACAATTTCAAGCACCAGACCAGTTCCAGCACGTACCATTTTTGGACGAGGGGGATTTGTTTTAGTGTGCCACTGTGTGGTCGGTGAATGAAGGATTCACGTCAAATGACTTTTCACTCGTAAAGTTGCCACGCGGGTCGCTTTGACAAAAAGCCGTTTGGTGGTAATTTGACGTGAATCCTTCATTCACCGACCACACAGTGGCACACTAAAACAAATCCCCCCTCGTCCAAAAATAGTACGTGCTGGAACTGGTCTGGTGCTTGAAATTGTTAGAGGCGAGCGCCATTGCTCTGAAAATAACGATGCCACGAGTCAGCACGAGTTGTTAAAAACAGAGGTGTGTACGTAAGTTTTGAGAAAATTACGGCCAGGGAGGTATGTAGAACGTGTAGAGATTTTGATTTTACCAAAAATAGCAATTTCCTGTAAAATGACTTGTCTAAAGATTCCATTTTGAGCAACGATTTTGATGGGAAAAAAAAAGTGCTGTTCTTGAAAGCCACCCAGTTTGGTCTGGGTGGCTTTCAGTATTTGGAAGTAATCTCAGCTCTTGCTTTATCATATTTCATTGGGATGTGGTCTTTTTAGCAGTAGAGCTGAGAAGCTTTAAGAACATGAAAACGCTATCACAAAACAAATGTGTCATTTTCTCACCGTGACACACTAATTCCCCCTAAAACTCGCCCAAACCTTGTCAGGCATAACCACTACGCAGGTCCTTGAGGGAAATAACCAGCCACGATGATTATTTTGCCAACAAGCCTTGCCGTTGTCTGGTTGTCATGTTGTGTTCAAAAAGTCTATCTGCCTATGTAGTCTGTGTACAAAGGAATACCAATGCGCATCGGTTACCAAATTTGGGCCGCAACAATTACGCTTTCGCGTGATTTTTGTTTCATTTTCTTTCCTGACTGATAAAACGTAGCGTGATTTTTCGCTTGGCACAAAATCGCGCATTAATTACTGGTTACAAGATCAGAAAAAAAACGGTACGCGAAACGGTCGAGTTGGTACAAGTCGAGTTGGTAAACGGACGAGTTGGTTCAACGGTCGAGTTGACTGTAAACCATCGACATTCTCATTCTCAATTGGCTGGCGTAAACCTATGAGTGTGATGAGGCGGACGCCAACTGGGCAACTTTGTTACTCATTTTCAAGAAAATCACTTATCACTTTTTATTTTATGCATATCAAACATACTGACAACATGCAGATGCTGCAGATGCGAGAAATCATCGGGGATTCCCTTCATGGCGGGGGAGTCCGTGTTCAGTCTGCCTTAAGTAGCCTCTGACTCCATTACAACCTTGGAAACTGTTTGAAAGAGCGTATTTCAGGCCATCTTCCCAATTAATTTCACACACAAACCTAGTAGCGTAGTGTGCGCATCATCATTTTCAATCGCTCTCTGGAGCATGTTAAATTTGAGATGACTGTAAAAAATATTAGTATCATCCGCAAATAAAATAAAGAAAGTATATTAGATGAATTAGATATATCGTTTATATAAAGAAGAAATAAGACTGGTCCTAAAATGGACCCTTGTGGAACACCGCAAAGGCATGGTGCTGTTGGCAAAGAAATAACAATTTAAGAATTAATATGATTTAACATCGCAATGCTATTATATCATTGGTATTACCGGTACATTATGTCGACACGAGCTGTCGACCAGCTGAGGGGGCGAGTCGGTGAGGGGAGACTCGGTGAAGGGGCAGGATGGCTAGGGGGCAAGTGGATCTTGGGTTGAGTTGGCAAAGGGGTTAATAGCGTGAGTAAGGGGCGAGTTGACTTGACTGAAAGGATCCCACAAAATGGGGCGATCCATTCTTTTGTACTTATTTGGACAGCACAGGCTCTATGACAAAATGTTTTCATTTCATTTAAAACTAAGGATCCGTATTTTCGAAAGTTGTGAAATATGGTACAGTATGATTGATTTTTAGGAAGGATTTTCAACTGAAGCAATTTAGGTAAAGATTCCCATATTCTCCTTGTTTCATTAAATATTTGGGTTATATTTTCTTCAATCCAGTTTCTACAAAATATGCAACTGTACTGAAAGCTAGGACCATCGATTAGCAACCATGGAAATAATTGTAGCAGTTGCCATTGGAATACTCTCCTTCCTTTTTGTGGCCTCACTCGGTGTTCTCCTGATAATCTGTCGACATCGATATTGTCGGATGCTGGATCTCACATTAAAAGAAAAAGTCAACCACAGGTACAGGTTTTATGTGCTACCACAGGTACAGGTTTTATGTGCTAACAAGTCCATACAGTTTGTGTTCAGGTTATTCGGCACACATGTTTTTATCTTTATATACATGTACATTAGTGCATGCATTATGACGTTATGGATTTATGGAATTCATACCACGACAGTGATTGTACGAGGCTGGCACAAGAGTCGCAGCAATGCCTTTGAGATACTTGTACAAAATTGTCAACATTTTCACGGTCATACACAGGGTGACCCCTATAATGTCAACTGTATCCATTCTCAAATCATGTTATATTTGAATAAAATTCTTACGTTCTCTTTTAATTCTCCCTGCAGATCCAGCAATGTGACTTTAGTAAGTCATGCTGAGCTGCCTAATGAGGATTATGAGGTCGAGCTAAATGACGTTTGTTGGAATAACCTGGAAGAGCTTTTAGATGATGATGCAAAATGGGTCAGTGACGCAAGGTACGTTTTCCCTTTACTTGTGTGTAAACCAGAGTTGGACTACTCATGTAGGAGACTTAAGCCGAGAAGGTGGCTTTTTCATATCGTGGTCTTCTACATGAACCTGTTACAATTTTGACAAGCATTTTGACAAACATAGCTCATGATCAAGTGATATGAATGGTCAGCAATTAGGTAAGGATTTTATAGAGGCCATGAATACATTGAATTTTGCTTGATATATGTACATGTACATACAGGGTTCCCTCGTAATACATCCCTTGTAATATTTAGACTGTCCCACAGTCGCCCTGCCACCCCGTGTTCATACATGTAATTTGGCTCCCATACTTCCAATACTTGTTTTTGTTTTTTGTTATGCAAGTCATTTTATACAACCGTCTCAGAATCTTTACAAAAAATTTGCGCAAAGAAAAACATTTTTTTGAACACAAATAGAGAGCTCACTGAAACCGAAAACACTAAAACCGAAAACACTATTACCGAACCCCCAATACATACGTCCAGTGAAGCTGAAGTACATGTAAGGTGTTGAATGCATGCCATGCACAGAGCTGCCAACCCTCCTGGATTTTGGTGAATACATCTGGGAAAACAGGTTCATTCCGTGACTCCAAACACATCTAAAAATCCCAAAGGTTTTTATCCATGCCAGGACTCGCAAAATTAGTAATTTTCTGAAGAATCTGTTGCAAAATCCAGGAGAGTTGGCAGCTCTGTATGCATCAAACTGGCAGTATTTGCAAATCCATGGGTACTGCATATGCAATACGGAGCTCGACCAATAGCAGTGTCAATATTTTCGCATGTGAGCCCTCGTGCATAATATGTAACAACGGTTGTTAGTGCAAGGAATGTCTGCAATTTTATTTTCTTACTTTGCGATTTTGAAACTTCGCTGGTAACTTCGAGATTTTTACAGATATTTTGTATTGTGTTCCATATGCAGTGGTTTGATCCCAGAATGCATTGGCATTCTGAAGACTTGCCATCACCTGACAGAGAAACTGGTTGCCATGACGATGGACAACTCTGTGCCGGTCAAAACACCCGAGAGTTTGAGTGAAATTGTCAAGGTGGCTAAAAGGATAAGTCCAAGGTAGGCCAGTATCTATGGTCATCACATATCATTATTTGGGTGTTTGAAATTTTTGATTGAATAGAGAGGCAAAATTTGGAATCAAGATCAGTTGGTAATGGCTGCAAGCATTTAACAGTCGGCTAAGATGCTCATGCGGAGACGTGGTGGTCAATTCATCAAACACCAAATGAATTATAACATACAACACCGAGAACAGCATTTTACATTCACACACTTGTCATGTTTTCGTGCTTTGTTTTGTGTAATTGAGAAAAATATTGCAATACCTGTAGAAATAATACATTCAACCAAAATATTGTTGCCTATATTTTAATATTAATTGGTAATGATTCAATATGATTACCATCTGGGAAAAACATTGCGATTTATAAAGATAATATTAATTTATTCTTAGTCATGGACTCCCTTTATTTTTGGGCATCAGATGAAGTAGTTGCCACTGTGAAAACTTAAAACATTGTAACAATACCTTCAATGGGGCTCTCCACATTCACGTTCTTTGGCAAAGCTCAGTACTGAATGTCCTGTACTAGTGAAAAGCCAAGTTGCTTTTCACTGCATCCAGATTTTCCAAACTCATAGACATTTGTCCACATTTGTATCAAATTTATTCACCCTGGCGGTCCCTGGGTCATAATCCCTAAAACAAATTATCACTTATTCATACTTAATAATTTGGGAAAGCCGAGCAGGGGTTTTGGGCGTATCTTAAATTATCTCTGGGAGGGGTGGTAATCTCATTGAAGGGTTTATCCTTCTGTAGGGCTTACTAAGCTCACGTAATAGCCAATCCAATCAGTGAGAAACAACTACACTACCGTGATTCAAGACCACCAGTTGGCTTCATAGCTCAATTGGTAAGGCGTCTGCACGTTAAGAAGAAGGTCCGCGGTTCGAATCCCGGTGGAGCCAAGTTGCTTTTCACTGCATCCAGATTTCCAAAACTCATATGGACATTGGTCCACATTTTTATCAAATTTATTCACCCCGGCTGTCCCTAGGTCATAATCTCTAAAAAAGAAATCACTTATTCATACAAAATAAATAAAGCAATATTTTGTCTTTGTCCAGAGTGGATGATGTGGTGAGGTCAATGTATCCACCGTTGGATCCCAAGCTCATAGAGGCAAGGTAGGTGTGGACTTTTAGGAAAAAGATGCTCTGCTAAAAATCATGCTTCTTTGCAACATTGTGCTGAAATAGCCTTTTGCATGATGTTTCACATGACTAGCGTCTGGTGTACTGACGTACTTCCTTTCACGTGCACACTTAATATCCACTTAACCAGACTTAATTTTTGTTGCTATGTGGTGCACGCAGCAGGAGTGAAGTACAAAATCAATACTGTGTTTAATGTCGAAGAGAATGGCATAAAGCAACCAAACAGTTGGTTGCTAGGCACTGGCGTGCATCACGTTGCAACAACAGCATACATGTATTAGGATCCAGGGGACCTTTTCGTTTCACAAATGCACTGAAGTTGGAGTACTTAAGCTAAAACCAATCCTAATTTTTGTTTCACTAAGACTGGTAAGATCTCTTTAAGCTTTAGTTCATATCAATTACATGCAAGTCCCATGACAGGTTTTAAGGCTACATCTTTTCCTGAAGAGACTTAGTAAAGATCTTAGTAGTGGTCCTTTTGGCGGGTGTTTTGTGACCGAAGCAACCCATTGGATATGTTTGGTGATATTGATGTACAAATCACTACTGCTTCACCAGACGAGGTGTTAAGAATGTTAGATATTATGGTTCCACGTTAGGAACATCCGTCCAAGAGAAGTCACGCCATTGATGGGACACTGCAAATGATGGAATTGACCTATATTGCACTGTGCCACACAAAAACTGCATGAGGATTTTCTGAAATAAGGGGTCCAAAACATGGGAGTAGGCTGGTTTGGTCCTGGGGGGTGCGATTTTTATGAAAGCGGTACTCCAACTCATGACATATGAGCCAAAATATATGCCCACTATTTCTTCAATTGGGCATATATTGAAATCAGAGCATTGTGTTTGCAAGACGAAACTCCTTTGCTGCTGGTGGGTCGTGCACCCCCGCCCCCAGGCCTACAGGTCAAAATTAGCACTAGTCCGCTAGTTGGAGACTAGTGGATTTTGCCGGAGGACTACGAGCTGCATTGTGCTAGTAGTCCGACGGGCTATTGGGCCAATACATCGTGCTACCAGTACATCACACACTGTCTTTCATTCAATAAATAATTTTGTCTGTTGACATTAATAACCTGATGAAGTTCAACACTTTTGCGTTTTGTGTTGCTTGTGGATTTCCCGTCGTTTTCGTTTGTCCATATCATCTGGTGCATGCACTAATGCAGTACACACTGGCTGTGCTTATGGGCAGGTTACCATGCTGGGGCTTTCCCCGTGATGTTCTTTTCAAACTACAGATGGTGCTGTGTTGTCGCATGCTGAGCCGCAGGCACTTCATGGAGAAAATGCTAGCATGTTTTCGCTGTAGTGAGCTGGTGATTGGTTTCATATGGTCACGTGTCAGTGTATTAGGCCGGCGACTGTGCTCTGATTGGGCAATGTGCGGCGCAGCAGCGGCTTGGCTTAGGCTAGCTATTACGGGCCCATATGATGATCGATTATGTTGTTCATGCGTTAGGAGACCAAAAACGTTAGCTAGGCTTAGCTTGGTTCATTTTTAATTTTTTTTATTTCAGCATCGTAATAACAGCAATCAGGCAAAAAGATAAGACACTCAAACATGTGAAAGTTTAGGTTCTTTTTTGTGTTTTAATTCATCCTTTATCGATACTGTAGATTTGAATAATTATTAAAATAAATCATGTGTGGTGGCGCGGACTAGTAAAAACTGAGGACTCGTGAAACATTGACGTGACTAGTCCTGTGGGCTGCCAAAAAATTCAAGATAATTTCGGATCCTGACTACGCCCCTGCAAAAGTGTCATAAAAATGTGTTTTACATGTAACTGATTTAAAATTTAATAAGTATAAATACTGTTAATTACAGATAATTTTCTCCAAGTATCCCAAAAAACTCTTGCACCTAATTAGTTTATTCAACACTTTTAAAGCACGAAGTGTCTTGGCAAAGCTGGGAGTGGGACACCAAACATTATAGATTTCTAATTTTAGGAGTGACCCATAAAAGTTCAGAGCAACTCATGTATAAGGTGACTTCACATTTTTTATATAAGATCACTAACTCTCCTGTTTTTGTCTTCCACGAGGAAAGAGAGAAGAATACAATCGCCTGCTACTCCTAAAACATTTCTGTGATTTCTAAATGTGACCATAGACTGTATCGAATAGCTGCAATCTTGTGGGGCAACTTTAGTTATTTAAATTATCAACAACGTAAGCACAAAATGTGCAACCATTCATGTCCTCAAGGAACAAAGAGACTGCCCCACAAGATGGCAGCTATCTAATACGGTCTATGTTGTTCTCTAACTTTTTCTGGAGGACAAACATGGGAGAGTCATCAGTGTGACATTTAGCAACATGAACACACTCTTTCGAAATCTTCTACCTGAAGTTTCCTCTTTCGTTTCCTGTCAGATCTGCTGCTCTCTTGTTGTCTGTAAACCACCTGGTCTTGGTCACCAAGCAGGCTTGTCGTCTCCCAACCTCGGTCAAATGGATCGATAGCTCCTTAGGAGAGATGGAACAACACCTGCAAGTGATGAGGGAGATTGCACTAGCTAGCGAAGTTGATTCTCTTGGTAGGGGGTCTATTTCATCGGGCACAGAGAGTGCTCATCAGCCAATGCTGCATAACGACTTTGCAGCACGCAAATCCCAGACCAACACGCCTGGCCCAAACTCAAGTACCTAAAACCTCTCTTGGAGAAAAAAAACATCTCCAGATTATGAGAAAGATTTTAAAGCTATGTATATTTAGTGGTTTTGATCATCGAGGTGGAGGACCTGGGATGTGTCATTAAACACTGAAAGTGGTCATTGAAACATTCTACATGAAAATGTCCAAAACTAAAGTGCCTATCTCCACTAGGAGCAATAGAACAGTATCTTCAGTTTATATATGTAGGAGAGGTGTACATGTAGTACATTCTTAAAAAGTCCTACTTTTGACCCTGATTAACTTTGTTATTTGCCAACTAAAATTTCAGATCATGTAAATAAGGGCCGACAAATTGTATTGAGCGACTTGCGTCAGCTTTGACTGAGAGGATGATATTTAAAAAGAAAATTTCAGAGTCCGCCACTTTTGACTGGCGTCCTCCAACGTCAAGGAAATTGTTTGTCAGAGGTCCCTTTGCATTTTCTTAATTACTGAGTTGCACAAAAACAATAAATGAGCTGTGCAATGACATCAGGGGTGATCCTGCATTTTTTTTCAGAAGCTTTTGGCCAATGTCTGATCGATGTATCAACATTGGAGGATATTCTGAAATTATGGGTTTTTTTGTAAGGCTTTTAAATCTCACCATTTTGGACAAAGCTGATTCCATTCGCCCAATAATGTTTGTCGGGCCTTGTTTAAATGATCTGAGAATTTGGTTTAAATCTGTTGGCAAATGACAGTTATTGAGGATCAAAAGTAGGATTTTTTTGACAAGTAGTAGCTGTATAGCACAGTTGATTCCCACTATATAGGTGGTTTATTTTAATAATAGGCTTAGACTGAGTGCTCCTTGGCTCCTGCTGTGTAATGTTTTAACAGTTCACAAATCCCACACTAACTCTAGTCTACTGGCACAGATTCAAGTGCCTAAACCTCTAGAAGAGACCATGTATGAAGTAAATGTACAGCACTAGCTACTAAAGTAGACTCGCAACCAACAACACTCGTACATTCTAGCTACATGTAGATGGGAATGACCTGACTCGGACATTTTAATAATGGTAGAACAGACAAGTGTTGAAGCTCTATAAAACGTTTTGATGATGTAAAATTTACATGCAGTGCTTTCCAAAGTCCAAACGTCACTTACCTCTTTTGTGAAATATTTTACATGCCTGATATGGGAAAATCATGTTAAACATTGTGTAATGTGTTTGTATGGATTCAAGCAGGTTTCCTTGCTTTCTGATGTCAAATTCATATAATTAAATTAAGCTTATATACTACTACAAAAAAAGAAATGCAAGTCACTCGAAAGTCAGTTTTATAGTGGTGTTTAGCGAACGATATATGCAAATGCATATGAAATGATCCACAGATCAAGCTATTTGTGATAAAATACCTTTCGAAGTATAATGGTTCAGCGCACACCAAAAGTTTAGAACCGAATTGAACTAATAATCCCCTCCCTCATGTGCATGTATGTGACTAGTGATTTCTGTTACAGTCGCTTGATCAAAGTTGCGCTAGCTTAATTACCGGCGGTGACGTTTAAGCGCTTAATTCACCGTTCTGCCATACGGACAAAAAATCTGCGGATGGGATTTTACATGAGAGAAGATCTTTGCTTCAAAAACGGTATTGTAAAATATTCCTTTTCAATTGAGACAAAATGACCACCAGCCACAACATGAAAAGGGTGTTCTGTCCCCACGGTAACCCTATAGGACAGAATCATTGTCTAGGATAGCCTTTTCCAGTGGCTTGCATTGCAGCCAGAGGAGGCAAAAAACCCCATCAGGGCATTTCTTGTGCATTTTGACTGTAAAATGGACGCACTTGTGGGGGAGGGGAAAGGAACAAACACTTGCAGTTTATTTTTGTGAGTAGTATAAGGAAGTCCCACAGTCAAAGAAGGGGAGAAATGGGAGTGAGAGAGACGTTTAAAAGAATGCCAGCCATTTAAAATATTCAAATTATTTGCAGGATAATGAATTTCTCACAGAGCTCTGTATATAATGTATATATGCTGACATTTGTCAATTTAGGCTATATTGGAGGCATTTTCAAATCCAGTTTTGGTGTGATTTCGAAAGTGACATCTATGCAAGACAAAACCATAATTATATTCTTAATCCTTACCCTAATTCAAAGTTCATTTTATTATTGTATTTGTACCCATATAAAATTATGGAATCTATCAGGGATGTGATTGTTCCGGTTTTTCCCCGGAACTTTCTTTTGTCTCATTAGTTTGTGACAAAGATTATTCTGGGAAAAACCGGAACAAATCACATACCTGATCTATACGCGTAAGCGGTGTTGTATTTTTGTGTCGTAAAAAGTGGCCTGCCACGGCAAAATGAGAAATTGCAGCAGTGAAATTTTGTTTACCACTTTTTTTATGTACACCCTATTTTAATATTTCTTGTAACTTACAGCATTCTTGTTGCCGCGTAGGTTTTTAAAGTAAATTTCTTGCCATGCCACTTTATACAGAAGCACATTTCGAGGTTTTCCTCTTCATTGACATTGTGCAAAAGTGTTACAGGCTTAATATCTGGAATTTAGAATTTTTCCGTAGCAGGTCACGATTTAAAAAATAAAATAAAAAGTGGATTGTATATATTTTTTATTAAATTGTTTATTAGTATTTTAACCATGCATTTTTACATGGAAATTTTACGAAATTAAAATTTACAATATCTAGAAATATCTACATTTTAAATTTCGCACATTGTCACAGTGAAGCAAAAACAAATGTTAGGCTTATTTTGCCGTATAAAAAGTGTATGAAATGTTTTTGTTAAATAATATTAGTGATTAATGAGAGCACCAGAAATCCGTGGTGGATCCAGGCCCCATTAAATGGACCTTCTGGGCAGTATTGACCCATTTCGAACACGTGCGAATATGCCATTTTGGGAGTCAAATAATGCTGAGTCATTGTGGAAGCAATGTGCGTGCGCGTTGTGTGTGTCTCTGGTGGGCGTAACGCGGTTTAGTTCACCAATGGGAGCCTCATCATAGCGCGTTACGCGCGCTATGGACACACACAACGCGCACGCACATTGCTTCCACAACGACGCGGCATTGTTTTACTCCCAAAATGACGTCATTGGCACGAGCTCAATACATTCCTCCTACAGTCTCCTTTCGCAGTGGTTTGCGGACGAACTAGGCATAGGGCGCGCAAACCACTGCGAAAGGAGTGTAGGCTAACCTTCCCCCATGTACCTATACTCAAGGCGGATACACACTATCGCGGAAAAATCACACTGTTCCATTGGTTTGTGCACAAACTGGTTTGCCGCTTGTGCGCGGCCTATCGCGACGCGCAAAACGTTTTGAGCTGGGTCAAAGTTCAAATTTGTTGAACTTTGACCGCGGTGCGCTGACCTTTCCAACGCGCAGCTAATGAGGTATCAGAGAAGCCCCAAGTTACCAGAGTGGAATTTTCTATTTTGGAATAATCGGCGATTGGGAGCTCATGCAATGCGGTGAGCGCAGCGCGAAAGTGTGATTTTTCCGCGATAGTGTGAATCCGCCTTAAGTACCGCCCGATTGTTGATTTTTTGTTAGCGCCGCCTGGTGCCGGCTTTAATGCCGTCAGAACTAGACTCTGGTCCCAAAACAATCGTCGAATGATTTTGATGCCAACGGGCGTATCTCCGGCGCAGCTTGAATTCCGATGTCACTACTTTTTCCTTAAAGTGATTCTAAAGCATCAATAGCCTAAGTGCAAATCTAATGGGAAAAAAACACCAAAAATTGGAAGGGAAAAATATGAAGATTTCCCTTAGGAAAAACTTAACCCGCAATCTCTTGCTACTGCTCGCTGCAGCTGTGTTCACATGTAGATGGAGATTGACTTACTTCCAGATAGCTGAAAGTATATGCCTGTTTTATACTGAAATTATATTATTAAAAGTCCTATAATTTCAGAAAGAGAGAGAATATGTCTACCAATATACATGTAGGCCTACGTGTGAGCCAATTTTCTAAATATACTGAACCGCAAAAGAAACGTCGCTTAAATCTGGATAATGATAGAAATAAATAGTGAAGTCAAGAGACTAGACTTTATTATAATTATATGATTGTTATTAATTCTTTTTGGTATTTAAACCAAGGATTCCTCAAAAGTGTCTGAGGCACTGGAACTCATATTTTATATTGACTTTAGCTAATTAAAAGTTAGCCCAAGCAAGTCGCTCAATATGCAATTGTTTTTATTTTTTTATTATTAAATAATTTTAGAATTGTTCCTACATGTATTTGCTTGTCATAAAATCGTTTGCTTTCAGAGTTGTTTTACGTTAAAACTGTTTAGGTGAGTTTAAGATCTTTCCGCCGTTACGTAACAGGTTTAATTCCCACGTGAGATTGCAGTTTCTTTTGATCTGCTTGGTTCACTTCAAGATGTTTCATCGCAACTTAAGGTCTAAATAAAAGTTCCGAACAATTTCCTCAGGGAATAATAGTGCCACAGTGGATGTGTACTCTGACTCCCGATCAGGCGATTGGGGTTCAATTCCCGTCACTGTGATGTTGTAGTTTCTTTTGATCTACTTTGTTCAATTCAAGACGTTTCATTGCAACCTAAGGTTTAAATATAAGTTCCGAACACATTCTTCAGGGAAGACAGGTGGCACAGTGGATGTGTACTCTGACTCCCGATCAGGCGATTCTGGTTCAATTCCCGTCACTGTGATGTTGTAGTTTCTTTTGCTCTACTTGGTTCAATTCAAGACGTTTCATTGCCACCTCATGTTTAAATATAAGTTCCGAACACATTTCTTCCGGGAAGACTGAGGTGACGCAGTTGATGGGTACTCTGACTCCCGATCAGGGGATTGGGGTTCAATTCCCATCGTTGTGAGATTGTAGTTTCTTTTGATCTACTTTGTTTCATTGCAACCTAAGGTTTAAATATAAGTTCCGAACACATTTCTTCAGGGAAGACTCCCGATCAGGCGCTGAGGGTTCGAGCCTCGGCGGTTTTATGAGAGGTCTTTCTAGGGAAAAGAGGTAGGAATTTTATTTGACTTAAAGATAATTATTGTACAAAGTTTTAGCAAAATCTCATTTTATTTTATCTAGTTGGGGAACCAACACCCGTGGATGTCGGAGTACAGTAGAGCTCGACCAGCCACGGGATCCTGTTACCCGCGGGATCGTTACCGGGATCCCGTTACCCACGGGATTCGAACCCGCAACGACCGATTGGGGAGCGACACCCTTACCGCATGCACCATCTTGGGTTCCCCCCCCTCCCCCCACCCCCCGCGAGAAAAGCGATTCTATAATATTTAAGTAATAGCCCCAGCAGGAGAACGTGAAGATAAAACCTTCCTTAACCAGGTTTCGAACCCGGGTCCTCGGCACCGCGGTCCCGCACTTAGCAACAGTATACCGGCCGATGGACGAAATTTGCGCCGAAATTTAAATACTTAAGGTACCAGTCCGGACTTAGTTATTTTTTTCAAAATTTGATAATTTCAAGGTGCTGGGAGGAACCGAACGGGGGTCCTCAGGCCTCGGAGTTCCGCTTACTACCACAGCGCCACTATCGTTGGTCGAACGTTGCGCCGAATCTTAGATAATTAAGGTACCAGTCCGGACTTGGTTAATTTTTTCAAAACGTGATCATTCCATCAAGGTGCTGTGAGGAACCGAACGAGGGTCCTCAGGTCTCGGAGTTCCGCTCACTACCACACCGCCACTATACACCAATCCGGTAACTAATATTTCCTCCCTGCATATCCGCCATAGCTGGGGGGCGTCCAGTGCATGGGCTGTGCGTTTTGTGTTGCTGTTAGAACGAAAAGCGCTCATCCATTACATGCACGAACGAGCCTCCTTCGCGTATACGCAACGCGCCCGCCTTTGCGTACACGCGACGCGCCCGCCTTCGCGCGCACACAAGCCTACAAAAACACGCAAATTGTTCGAAGTAAACAAATGCAGCTTCAGCAACAGCAAAAACATACAGTTCATTCAGTGGAAGCCCCCCAGCTATGGCGGATGTACAGGGAAGAAGACCTTATTACCGGATTGGTGTATTGTAACGGCCATCCCGATTCTCCAGTTGAGGGCGCCAGCACCGTTTCACGGTGGGTCCGCCCGACGTGCTGAGGGCGCTATCACGACACCACGGAGTCGTGTGGCGTGATCCCCTGCTGGAGGATCGGGACACCCGTTCCGCGTGGGGAGCGCGTCCCCGCGCCATCTTTGTTGCTGAGTTTGTCATGTAAAGACGTGAAAATACAGTGCTCCGAGTTTTGCAACCTGAGTTTGGTTTCCTGTGTCCTTTCTTTGCCGTGTCGAGTCACAGAACAAGGACAGACAAATCCTTGTTACACTGGAGGCAGCGGTGGGACGACACGGAAGGGGAAAACGACAGGAACAGGTAATTTGCGTTGGTTTTTTTTGGAGTCGGATTCACGCAACCGACTATGGCATCAGACCCCCCACGCAGAGGGGACATGCCCGGCAGCAGACACGAGTTGTCCCAGGATAGGGGGCAGACTTTCATGTCGCATAGCAAAACGTTTGTTACGGTGGACGAACTGTCCTCGTTTTTTGGGGAAAGCCCGAGAGAAAACTCCGGGCGACGGGAGGTTTCAGAAACAATGTTGGAACCGGAGATTGTAGAGGGGAGGCCGGGACATGCAGTACGGCCTGACCCTGCCAATCCGAGTAGTTTTTCTAGGGGGACGGACCTCAGTTCGACCCCGGTGCATTTTGAGCCGGGAAAGTTCCGGCGGGTTCCGGGGGATCCACCCCGCACCGTATACAACCACGTGGCACCACTCCGTTCGGAGCCCCGCACGCCACGGTCTTGCGGTGCGGAATCCCCGGATCGATTCCGAAGTACACTCGACCATGCAGAACAGCTCCGCTTGGAGCCCCGCACGCTACCAGACTACGGCGCGGAATCCCCGGATCGATTCCGAAGTACACTCGACCATGCAGAACGGCTCCGCTTGGAGCCCCGCACGCTACCAGACTACGGCGCGGAATCCCCGGATCGATTCCGAAGTACACTCGACCATGCAGAACGGCTCCGCTTGGAGCCCCGCACGCTACCAGACTACGGCGCGGAATCCCCGGATCGATTCCGAAGTACACTCGACCATGCAGAACAGCTCCGCTTGGAGCCCCGCACGCTACCAGACTACGGCGCGAAACCTCCGGATCGACTCCGCATCGTACACGACCACGTGGCACCGCCCCGTTGGGAGCTCCGCACTGCACAATGCAATGGAGACTTGCTCCGCACTGCACAACCCTATGGTGCGGAGCAAATGAATTTACTCCGCACTGCACAACCCTATGGTGCGGAGCAAATGAATTTACCCCGCACTGCACAACCCTATGGTGCGGAGCAGATGAATTTACTCCGCACTGCACAACCCTATGGTGCGGAGCAGATGAATTTACTCCGCACTGCACAACCCTATGGTGCGGAGCAAAAGAATTTACTCCGCACTGCACAACCCTATGGTGCGGAGCAAATGAATTTACTCCGCACTGCACAACCCTATGGTGCGGAGCAAACGAATTTACTCCGCACTGCACAATGCAATGGAGACTTGCTCCGCACTGCACAACCCTATGGTGCGGAGCAAAGGAATTTACTCCGCACTGCACAACCCTATGGTGCGGAGCAAACGAATTTACTCCGCACTGCACAATGCAATGGAGACTTGCTCCGCACTGCACAACCCTATGGTGCGGAGCAAAGGAATTTACTCCGCACTGCACAACCCTATGGTGCGGAGCAAATGAATTTACTCCGCACTGCACAAGGCAATGGGGACTTGCTCCGCACTGCACAACCCTATGGTGCGGAGCAAAGGAATTTACTCCGCACTGCACAACCCTATGGTGCGGAGCAAGAGAATCTGCTCCGCACTGCACAATGCAATGGAGACTTGCTCCGCACTGCACAACCCTATGGTGCGGAGCAAAGGAATTTACTCCGCACTGCACAACCCTATGGTGCGGAGCAAGAGAATCTGCTCCGCACTGCACAACTCAATGGAAGCCTGCTCCGCGCTGCACAAGCCTATGGTGCGGAGCACGGGAATTTGCTCCGCACTGCACAACCCTATGGTGCGGAGCAAGAGAATCTGCTCCGCACTGCACAATGCAATGGAGACGTGCTCCGCACTGCACAACCCTATGGTGCGGAGCAAAGGAATTTACTCCGCACTGCACAACCCTATGGAGGCTTGCTCCGCGCTGCACATCCCTATGGTGCGGAGCAAGGGAATTTACTCCGCACTGCACAACCCTATGGTGCGGAGCAAGGGAATCTGCTCCGCACTGCACAACGCAATGGAGACGTGCTCCGCACTGCACAACCCTATGGTGCGGAGCAAGGGAATCAGCTCCGCACTGCACAAACCTATGGGGCGCCAGCCTCGCAGCCAGCCACGAGGTCCGATCCATCACCGATCCATCGAAGACCGATGATGCTTCCAGATAAGTTTGATGGGGTTTCCTCGTGGTCGGATTACTTGATCCATTTTGAGAGCGTGGCCAGAGTCAACCAGTGGAGCGCGTCCGAGAAGGCAATGTTCCTGGGCTCCCATCTGAAGGGCTCGGCACGGGAAGCTCTGGCTGATATGGCACCGGAGGCCCGGACGGATTACCCCCGTATCCTAGAGTACTTCGAACATCGTTTCGGAGTCACGGCCCAAGTTCCACTGCATCGGGCCCAGCTTTCGATGCGCACTAGGGGACGAGACGAGCCTATCTGCAACCTGGGCCAGTCAATACGGCGGTTGGTTTCGCAGAGCTACCCGAGCCTACCCACACCAGCACGGGAGGACTTGGCGGTGGAGGCTTTCAGGAACGCACTAGGCGATGACCAGTTGCAACGCCATGTGTTCTCCAGGAAAGCAACGACCTTGACCGAGGCGGTCACTCTCGCGACGGAGATGGAGGCGTTCTTGACCTCGCAACTGCAGGCCAAGAAGTGGAAACTGGGAGTCAGGGACGTCCGGTCAGTGGTACAACCAGCGCAATCCGAGCCGGACTCGAACACCGGGAGCACAGGCTACGCGCGGAGACCGTTCGACCGATCGATGGTGGAGTGCTTCGGGTGCCACGAATTCGGGCACTTCCGGCGTGATTGTCCGCGTAGGAGACAAGGATTCGATAACAATGCGAGGAGAGGACAGAGCGAGTCTAAGCCGACCCAGTGGACAGCCGGGGGAAGACCACCAGGACATGACCGGACGACACCTAATGTGCCGCTGGGGGAAAACTACATTGCGGGGAAAGTTGTGTCGAAGCCTGTCTGCTTCTTGCTGGACACGGGAGCCTCGGTAAGCTTACTTTCGGAACGCATCTATGACGAACTTTACGGACCCGGGAAGCCAAACCTCCAGCCCCCGCCCCAGACTCTGAGGCAAGCGGATGGGAGCCCCATGCAGGTCCGGGGGAGGGCTACCTTTGAACTCCAAATCGGAGATCAGGTCTTGAGCCACTCCTGCATTGTGGCTAAAATTGAGCCGGATGTCATCCTGGGGATAGACTTCCTGTCGACATACCGTTGTCAGTGGCGGTGGGGGGACAACACAGTGTTGATCAATGGAAAGCCCGCGGCTTTAGGAGGCTACGAACAGCACCCATCGGTGGCAAGAGTTCATGTTTCTGAGAAGTCAGTGATAGGGGTTGGGACTGTGTACCTAAGCGAGGCGGCGACGGGGTGGAGAAGATGTTGTCAGCCCGACGCAGCGGCTCCCCGCGAAGAGGAGGCCGCCGAGACGGAGAGAGACCTACTGGACCAGGAGACGCGGCCGCCACAGGAAAACCCAGAAGAGGACGCGAAAGCCGGAGGCCGGGAAGCGCTCCAACCAGAGCAGGGGACCATCGCCAACATCCGTAAGATGGGCCGCTTCCGATGCCGGCACTGCGACAAGCGGTTCAACCGATTGGGAAACCTTAGGCGGCACCAGGCGACGGCCTGCGTGGCTCTGCACCCGGAGCGCCCCTTTGAGTGCCCCCTCGGATGCGGGAGTGCGTTTTATAGGGACGACATCCGACATCGACACCTGCAGTATTGCGCCCGAAGCCCAGGAAGGGTGGCGACGGTGACGCTCGGCGACGAATTAGAGGTGTACGCCAGCGACGACGAGCTGGATGGTAAGGACCGGGAGCGGCGGGGAGCCAATGACCAATCGGAACGGCCCCCAGGCGCTACGGGACACCACCCGGAGTCTACCCGGCCTGAACCACCAGTTCGTGGGGGGCGTCGCACCACCCGGGAGCCACCCCCAGTCGTGGCGGCACCTCCACCGGCCCCACCCTCCCTCGGCCGTCGTCCCCGGGAGGAACACGCTCCGCGAACGCCGACATCGCCCCCGCCACGACATCGGCCTGAGGAACGGGGCCGGTCCTGGACCCGATCTCCCCCGCACCTACACAGACAGCCGCCACCCGGGAGCCACGAGCGTACAGAACGCGGCACCCAGACCGACCCAGAGGACGTGCCCCGCGCCTATTGGGAGCAACTGTTCCATCGCACGACAGCACAACGACGGCCACCTCCCCCATAATTGACTCTTTATAAACTGTTGGGATTGTTCCCCCCTTCCTTGTTTTGTTGTTCTAATGTAACCTTGTGTTGTGTTATTTATCGTAGGGGATCGTCTCTCCGGCGGAACGTGGGCGTCGCCGCCTGCTTTGGGGACAAGCAGGGTCCTCGGAGGGGGCGGTGTAACGGCCATCCCGATTCTCCAGTTGAGGGCGCCAGCACCGTTTCACGGTGGGTCCGCCCGACGTGCTGAGGGCGCTATCACGACACCACGGAGTCGTGTGGCGTGATCCCCTGCTGGAGGATCGGGACACCCGTTCCGCGTGGGGAGCGCGTCCCCGCGCCATCTTTGTTGCTGAGTTTGTCATGTAAAGACGTGAAAATACAGTGCTCCGAGTTTTGCAACCTGAGTTTGGTTTCCTGTGTCCTTTCTTTGCCGTGTCGAGTCACAGAACAAGGACAGACAAATCCTTGTTACAGTATACCGTTGGCCGAATTTTGCGTCGAAACTTAGATACTTAAAGTTGCACTGCCCGTGTTTTGGCCGATTTGGGCGTCAATTTGTTTTTAAAAAGATAAATAGGTATTTTTCTAGAATAGAAAAAGTTATCAGCTTTCATTTGGTACCAAGAACGCAAAAATCCGTCAAGGATTAATGCCAGTCGATTAAAAACAAGAAATTATTAAATGGCTGGCAGGTCAATTAATCGACAGGGTTATGACGTAAATGTACATGTGCGCGTACATGTGTACATTGTACACATACTATGTACATATGAGCGTACGCGCACATGTACAACATGTGAAGCACGTTTCAAGAAAAAGGCTTGTATCTCCAATTCCCGACGTCGGAAATTTAAGTTTTTGATATTTTTCGTTACAGAGACACGTAAGCTTTCTAAATTCGTTCGCTTGTGTAAATTAATTTTTTTAAATCCTTTCACCGAAACACGGGCAATGCAACTTTAAGGTTCCAATACGGACTTGTTATTTGTTCAAAACTTTATCATTCCAAGGGGCTGTGAGAAACCGCCATAACTGGGGGCCATCCAGTGCCATGAACTGGCGTTTTGTGTTGATAATAAGCTGTTACATAATATGTTGTCACTTCGAAAAATGTTGCGCGTTTACTTCGGTTACGGATTTGACCAAGTTGACGTAATTAGTCACAAAAATTAATTGCGAAGTTGTATCTAGTGCGCGAATTAAGCCGCCTTCTAGCTTAGAGAAATTATGAAATAAGAATTAAAAGGGTCTTAAAATCGATTTATTCAGACATGTAGGCACTTTTTGTTACGATTTTTCAGCTGTAATATAAGAAATATTCATGTAGAATCATCATCAATCAGCTTTATCGTCATAGCAATCGATTTATAATTAGTCAAACAAATTAATTGCGAAGTTGTATCCAGTGCCGGAATCAAGCCGCCTTAGTCCATGGAGGAAGATGCTTAATCTTAGAGAAATTGGGAAATAAGAAGGGGTCTTAAAATGCGATATATTCAGACAAGAAGGCACTTTTAATTTAGATTTTTCAACTGAAGCATACGAACAACTCATATAGAATCACAATCAACCAGCTTTATAGTCAAAGCCATCGATTTAATTAGTCAAAAAAAATTAATTGCGAAGTTGTATCCAGTGCGTGAAGCCGCCTTAGATATGTTTTGTGCACGCACATGCGTCGCTTGAGGCCGCTCTTTGCACCTCCTTCAAAATGGCCGCGAAAATGGCCTTGCTTACGAGCAAAAACAATGAACAACAAAGACACGTTTTGTGTCAAATTTGGGGATTCCGTGGCCTGCTTTTTGGAACAAGAGATGTTCGCCTGCTCGATCGTCTGTTCACGCCAAACTGAGCGGCGCCGAATAAGCCAGTTGGCACGATCGATTTTGCTTGCATTAATAAATTTCGTCATGAATCTTTGTGAACAACGTCGGCGCATGGTGGGTCGGCGCCTGTGGCCATGGTGGCTGTGCAGCTTCGCCGCCGAGTGGCTATACGCCTATAGTTAGGTAATGTTTGGTTTCGAGTCAACTCGGTCCCAAGTCAACTCGGTCTCGGTCAACTCGGTCCCAAGTCAACTCGGTCCCAAGTCAACTCGGTCCCAGGTTAACTCGGTCCCGAGTCAACTCGGTCCCAACGAACTAGGCAGGGCCCAGGACAACTCGACCGCTCTTGAAAATGTACAAGATTTCGGCACAACTATAGAATACAGGGCCCACTATACTTCAATCTTAACGTCTCCGGAGACGGAGTCACCGTCACGCACTGACACACATTCATATATTGCGCCCTCTCTAGAATGAAATCAAAACATTCACAGACGTCTCCCGTCTCCGCGTCTCCGCGTCACCAGATACCCTCTTGCCCAGAATAATCGAGTCACACACGTCACGCACTTACACATTCATATATTGCGCCCTCTTTAGAATGAACTGTTCAAGCCTATATTGCGCCCTCTTTGGAATGAACTGTTCAAGCGGCGCGCTCGGAAACGATCCCGTCGCCGGAGACGGAGTCGCGCACTTCTTTTATTTTAATTACCGACGAACTAATCCCCAAAATCCCCCCCCCCCCCCTCCCCCCGCCCATGGCGGCACGAGAGGGATGTTTTAAAAAAGGTAAATAAAGACCGGAAACAGTGACGTTTTTATTCAAAGTATTTTGGTGTCCAGAGAGGGCGCTTTTCTTTTAATTACCGACGGGATACCCCCACAGTGGATACCCCCCTCGAATTCAAAACACTCACAGCCGTCTCCCGTCTCCGCGTCTCCGCCTCTCCAGAGACACTCTTGCCCAGAAAAATGGCGGCACGAGAGGGATGTTTTTAAAAAGGTAAATATAAAGACAGGAAACAGTGACGTTTTTATTCAAAGTACTTTGGTGTCCAGAGAGGGCGCTTTTCTTTTAATTACCGACGGGATACCCCCCTCGAATTCAAAACATTCACAGCCGTCTCCCGTCTCCGCGTCTCCGCGTCTCCAGAGACACTCTTGCCCAGAAAAATGGCGGCACGTGATGGATGTTTTTAAAAAGGTAAATAAAGACAGGAAAAAGTGACGTTTTTATTCAAAGTACTTCGGTGTCCAGAGAGGGCGCTTTTCTTTTAATTACCGACGGGATACCCCCCTCGAATTCAAAACATTCACAGCCGTCTCCCGTCTCCGCGTCTCCAGAGACACTCTTGCCCAGAAAAATGGCGGCACGAGAGGGATGTTTTTAAAAAGGTAAATAAAGACCGGAAACAGTGACGTTTTTATTCAAAGTATTTTGGTGTCCAGAGAGGGCGCCTTTCTTTTAATTACCGACCGGATACCCCCCTCGAATTCAAAACATTCACAGCCCTCTCCCGTCTCCGCGTCTCCGCGTCTCCAGAGACACTCTTGCCCAGAAAAATGGCGGCACGAGAGGGATGTTTTTAAAAAGGTAAATAAAGACCGGAAACAGTGACGTTTTTATTCAAAGTATTTTGGTGTCCAGAGAGGGCGCCTTTCTTTTAATTACCGACCGGATACCCCCCTCGAATTCAAAACATTCACAGCCGTCTCCCGTCTCCGCGTCTCCAGAGACACTCTTGCCCAGAAAAAATGGCGGCACGAGAGGGATGTTTTTAAAAAGGTAAATAAAGACCGGAAACAGTGACGTTTTTATTCAAAGTATTTTGGTGTCCAGAGAGGGCGCCTTTCTTTTAATTACCGACCGGATACCCCCCTCGAATTCAAAACATTCACAGCCGTCTCCCGTCTCCGCGTCTCCAGAGACACTCTTGCCCAGAAAAATGGCGGCACGTGAGGGATGTTTTTAAAAAGGTAAATAAAGACAGGAAACAGTGACGTTTTTATTCAAAGTACTTCGGTGTCCAGAGAGGGCGCTTTTCTTTTAATTACCGACGGGATACCCCCCTCCAATTCAAAACATTCACAGCCGTCTTCAGAGTGTCCCTTCTCGGACACTTTGTACTTCGGAGATTTTTTATAAAAGTAGAATAAAGCCCGATAACAATTCCGGTAACGAATTCACGGCACATTGGTGCTTTCGACCACCAGAGGGCGCTCATCTCCCGTCTCCCGTATCGCCGTCTCTGCTAGATGTTCGATCACATCGTCTACGACGTCTCCATTCAACTTTGAAAAGGTGCTGTCGCGTGGGCCCTGTATTCTATAGTTACTCCAAGATTTCTAAGCAGCTCAAATTTTTTTGGATTCATTTGACGCAATATGCCGAATTACTTTAAATTTTTGTACATGACAAATTCATACGCGAGGGCTTGTGAAAGCGAACTTGACGCGAATTTGACAGTTTGTGCCACAAATTTGCTTGGGCCTATTATTATTAAAGTTCAACTTAAAATAGGGCCTAGGCGAATGTTTACTGCAAATTGTTTGACGTCAGATTTACGGGCAATTTTGGTGGGGCGCGGATTGCATTAAACGGTATCAACATTTTGGGTTGTACTCTCGTTTTAAGCATGAACCGTGCCGCAAACCTTGATATTTTCCTGGGCCCAATGTCGTGCGCGTGCGGCGTATTGGCGACTACGCCGATTATGATCTTCAAACTTTTCTTTTCGTAGCCTACATTTATTTGCCTATTTTGCCAATGACGGTCGAGTTGTCCTGGGGTTTAGTTCGTTGAGGCCGAGTTGACTTGGGGCCGAGTTGACTTGAGGCCGAGTTGACTTGGGACCAAGTTGACCTGGGACCGAGTTGACCGGGACCGAGTTGACTTGGGACCGAGTTGACCTGTACCCTGTGCGCACCTTGTACTGATACTGTATAGTTGAGAAGCTGACCCTGTTGACTTATTAAGCATCGTTAAAAGGGTTAACATGTGCAGATTTGATGGGAAAAACCAATATTTTGGGTGAGAATAGTTTAAGATTTTGTGAGGAAACACATTTTCCAGTCTGTTTGTACACGAGTTCTGAAGCCATAATAAACTTCTCAATTCTTTAAAGATGAGCACAATTTTTTTTTTGTATTTGTGATTATATACCTCATGCGTAGATTCCTGTCATCTGATTGGTTAAAAGTGGGGGCATTGAATCGGCTAGACCCGGCACGTATATGCCCACCGGGCAATAGTCTTTGCCATGCCCCGGGCATAGTCATTTAGCGGGTTCCGGACGCGCGCATTACATGTGTTAGCATAGCTGTGCACCAACTACGCAGCTGGGCGCTTCACGTAAACATTCATCAGGACGGTAATGGCGGAATCTCGACGTCTGTCGTACTAGATGATGAAGTCCTTAAGAAAGTAAGAGAAGTGGCCTACAGTGAAAACTGTGTCAGGTAAAATGTGCTACTAAAGTGTCAGGTGATTATGCTACAAATGTTTGCTGTAAATATACAACTTTTCCGCCGTAGACCAGCTTCCGAAATCGAAACTCGAAGGACCACTGTCATGACTGTATGATGTATCGTTACTTTTAACCAACCAGATGACAAAAATCTACACATTCGGTATAAAAAAAAAAAAAAATAATGACTGCTGTTTATTCGGGTCATGGTTAAGATTATAGGCCCTCGGTGATCTCGAAGCCATGACTATGCCCCTCGGCGTCCGCCTCGGGGCATAGTCATGGCTTCGAGATCACCTTGGGCCTATAATCTTAACCATGCCCCTCATTGCAGTCAATATTTGTATAATATATACTCTACAATTCTTTAAAGATGCTCGTCATACTATAGGGACTGCTATATAATGCTAACCCAATCCACATACACGCCCAGGATTCGAAACGGGTACGCCAGAGGAAAGGCGAGGAAAGAACCACTACGCCAACCGGACCGCCCTTAAGCAAATTAAATTTAAAATGATCAACGGGGGTTTTACTGCAGGTTGTTTCTTTCTTATTTGTTTGTTTGAATAAAGAAATACAAATAAAGCAAACTAACAAAACGGACAAAGTGAGAATTTTATCAATATAAATTTCTTTATTTAAATTTATAACAATTTAAAACAATGTAACGGTACAATCTGGACGATTCCAAGATTTTGGGTATCAGGCTATAAATAGTTTCATTATGTAATAATGTACGACTAACTAATTTTTTGACAAAATTAAAACCTCCCAGATATAGATGTTTAAAAATCATACACCTCAGGTGACAGACAAAAAAGGGGAACATAGTTAGTCACACGAATTTGGTCACGTGACGTCCGACTGTCACGTTCCTACATAATCATGATAATGCCGTATTCCACTCGTGCTCGCGGGATAACTAATATTATCTTCAAGCAAAATTGACGCACTAAACACGCGCACTCTGCAAGTACTACATGTACTCCGCGCATATGCGTAGGGACACAGTTATCTTGGAATACCATGGTGCATTACCGGTACGCAGAGTGCAATATGAGAATCGGAAGAGTATTATGAAACATTATCACACTGTTGGTTGCCATGGATCCGCCAATCAAAACGACTGATTCAAGTTTGCTTGAAGATATATTAAGTTATCAACATTTGAAGTTATACAGGGTGTATCAGAAAAAGTAGACACTCATAAAATTGTAGATAAAATGAAAATTGTAGTATTTTTAGAAAATTGGCTCACAAATATTGAAATATCGGTAGACATAGGTTTCGAGTTTTCATCATGTTGGGAATTTCACACCTGGCTGAACAGGGGCTAGTTTTGTAAACAAAGCTAAAATTAACTTGCGCATAAAAATGGAAGATGCAAAACAGGATCAAGGTGCACGAGAGGTCAATTTGACATGTCCTTTTTTTGCTATCAGCTTATCAGAAAGTATAGCTTTACAGAAAGTGTGTACCTTGAAGGGGCATCGGGGCCAACTCAGCAGGGCTTGAGGCCATTAGCCTTGGTAGCCTTGGTTAATGTCAAGGCCTGGGATAGGGTATGCTGGCCAAGTTGGCCTCAGAAAGTGTATATCTTGAAGGGGCATCGAGGCCAACTCAGCAGGGCATGAGGCCAACTCAGCAGGGCATGAGGCCAACTCAGCAGGGCATCAGGCCATTGGCTTTGGTAGCCTTGGTTAATGTCAAAGCCTGGGATTGAACCCTTTCGAACACGTGCGAATATGCCATTTTGGGAGTCGAATAATGCTGAGTCATTGTGGAAGCAATGTGCGTGCGCGTTGTGTGTGTCTTTGGTGGGCGTAACGCGGTTTAGTTCACCAATGGGAGCCTCATCATAGCGCGTTACGCGCGCTATGGACACACACAACGCGCACGCACATTGCTTCCACAACGACGCAGCATTGTTTTACTCCCAAAATGACGTCATTGGCACGAGCTCAACAGGGCATGATGGCCAAGTTGGCTTCAGAAAGTGTATCTTGAAGGGGCATCGGGGCCAACTCAGCAGGGCATGAGGCCATTGGCCTTGGTGACTTTGGTTAATGTCAAAGCCTGGATTGGTTGCATTTCTGTCACAGTTGCTAATTTTTGTTCATTATGTATTCACAGATTGGAGATGGAGCCCACAGACTGTGGAGCTTCATATTACACACTACAAAAATGGACGTGTTGCCATGGATACTGAAAACACAGGAGAGGTGAGTTTTTGGCCATCATTCTAATTTTATTACAGTGGAAATTCGCTATAATGAACACCAAAAAGAACATTCAACTACAGTGAACATCGCTCATGGCTCCCAATCATTTGTTCGCGTCAAACGCCACCAAAACAAACACTTGTATGGTTCAGATATGATGCCCATTTATGGTGACTTTCCACTGTATTAAAACTTGTCTAGCTTCCGCTTATAGCATGCATGGGTAGGGCTTCCTCAAAGATGATATAGCAGCAAAAGTGCAAGATAGCCCACCCATGCGAAATCAATTCAATAAAGTGAAGTATGTAAAGGCACCATTTTAGTAATAAGCAAACTAGACGCGCCTTGTGTCTGTTTGACATGCCTCTCGTAGTGTAATCTGTGTGTCGCGGCGAATAGTTACAGCGGCATCCACACTTGGGATGAGAGAAAAGTCGTAAGGGCTTTATCGGGATTCCAACCTGACACCTGTGACTCACTGGGCAGATGCTCTACCAGCTGAGCTATAAGGCACAGTAGTACATGTATACACCCTCAGATTTTCCCCAAGACCTCTGGCACACCAGGCAGATGCTCTACCAGCTGAGCTATAAGGCACAGTGGTATACTCCCTCAGGTTTTCCCCAAGACCTCTGACACACTGGGCAGACGCTCTACCAGCTGAGCTATAAGGCACAGTGGTATACTCCCTCAGGTTTTCCCCAAGACCTCTGACACACCGGGCAGATGCTCCACCAGCTGAGCTATAAGGCACAGTGGTATACTCCCTCAGGTTTTCCCCAAGACCTCTGACACACTGGGCAGACGCTCCACCAGCTGAGCTATAAGGCACAGTAGTATACATGTACACCCTCAGATTTTCCCCAAGACCTCTGACACACCGGGCAGACGCTCCACCAGCTGAGCTATAAGGCACAGTAGTATACATGTACACCCTCAGATTTTTCCCAAGACCTATGACACACTGGGCAGACGCTCCACCAGCTGAGCTATAAGGCACAGTAGTATACATGTACACCCTCAGATTTTTCCCAAGACCTCTGACACACTGGGCAGACGCTCCACCAGCTGAGCTATAAGGCACAGTAGTATACATGTACACCCTCAGATTTTTCCCAAGACCTATGACACACCAGGCAGATGCTCTACCAGCTGAACTATAAGGCAAAGTGGTATACTCCCTCAGGTTTTCCCCAAGACCTCTGACTCACCAGACAGATGAGCTACAGGGCAGATGCTCTACCATCTGAGCTTCAAGGCACAGTGGTATACTCCCTCAGATTTTCTCCAAGACCTCTGCCACACCAGGCAGATGCTCTACCAGCTGAGCCATAAGGCACAGTGGTATACTCCCTCAGATTTTTCCCAAGACCTCTGACTCACCAGACAGACACTCCACCAGCTGCTGAGCTATAAGGCACAGTGGTATACTCCCTCAGGTTTTCCCCAAGACCTCTGACACACCGGGCAGATGCTCTACCAGCTGAGCTATAAGGCACAGTGGTATACTCCCTCAGGTTTTCTCCAAGACCTCTGACACACCAGGCAGATGCTCTACCAGCTGAGCTCTAAGGCAAAGTGGTATACTCCCTCAGATTTTCCCCAAGACCTCTGACACACCGGGCAGATGCTCTACCAGCTGAGCTATAAGGCACAGTGGTATACTCCCTCAGGTTTTCTCCAAGACCTCTGACACACCAGGCAGATACTCTACCAGCTGAGCTATAAGGCACAGTAGTACATGTATACACCCTCAGATTTTCCTTAAGACCTCTGACACACCAGGCAGATGCTCTACCAGCTGAGCTATAAGGCACAGTAGTACATGTATACACCCTCAGATTTTCCCCAAGACCTCTGACACACCAGGCAGATGCTCTACCAGCTGAGCTATAAGGCACAGTGGTATACTCCCTCAGGTTTTCCCCAAGACCTCCGACACACTGGGCAGACGCTCTACCAGCTGAGCTATAAGGCACAGTGGTATACTCCCTCAGGTTTTCCCCAAGACCTCTGACACACCGGGCAGACGCTCCACCAGCTGAGCTATAAGGCACAGTGGTATACTCCCTCAGGTTTTCCCCCAAGACCTCTGACACACCGGGCAGATGCTCCACCAGCTGAGCTATAAGGCACAGTGGTATACTCTGTCAGGTTTTCCCCAAGACCTCTGACACACCGGGCAGACACTCCACCAGCTGAGCTATAAGGCACAGTGGTATACTCCCTCAGGTTTTCCCCCAAGACCTCTGACACACCAGACAGATGAGCTACATGTACAGGGCAGACGGTCTACCATCTGAGCTATAAGGCACAGTGGTATACTCCCTCAGGTTTTCCCCAAGACCTCTGACTCACCAGACAGATGAGCTACAGGGCGGACGCTCTACCATCTGAGCTATAAGGCACAGTGGTATACTCCCTCAGGTTTTCTCCAAGAACCCAATTGTTCTCTTATTGTTGCATGGGACCGCAACTGAGCAAAGTAACAAACACAATATTTGGTATGGTACCTAATCACCATTGAAATGAAACAACCAAACTATGGGATGAGAAAAAAATCAGCAACTGCGAGAGTCATGTCAAACGGACATGAGGCGCATCTACCGGTAGTTTGCTTACTAAAATGGCACCTTGAATTTCTACGGAGGTCAGCCCCTGGTAGAGTAGTCTATCTTGCAGCAGGCATTTAACTTTAATAGTTTGTGTAGTATTCAATTGTTCGTATTCAAATTTATGCAAATAAATGCCTAATTTACATATTACTGCACCATTAATTAATACTGACATATTGATGTACTGTTCTTGCCTTAATCAAAATTATGCAAATCTGCTACTTATTTACATGTCACTGCAGCATGCTAAATTTACTATTTTGCCCTTGCTCATGTACATGTATGGTGTTCCCCTGAAGTGGAGTTCCAGTTTTGTTTTTTAGAAGTCACATCATGGCCATGGTTTCATCATGATGTTACCCAGAATGCCCCAATATTTTCTCTTGTTTATTCATGCATGGTATCCCTCTAAAACTGAGTTCCAGTTTTGTTTTTTGGAAGTCACATCATGGCCATGGTTTTATCATGATGCTACCCAGAATGCCCCAATATTTTCTCATGTTTATTCATGCATGGTGTATACCCCTGAAACTGAGTTCCAGTTTTATTTTTTAGAAGTCACATAGTGGCCATGGTTTCATCATGATGCTACCCACAATGCCCCAATGCATTGAATGAAATGAGTTAATACTGACACCAGGTGTACTATCCTTATCAAAATTTTAATTTTAAAAATTGCTCATTTACATGTACATACCATATTTCCCAAATATGTTTGTTTCTACTACGGCATGTTACTCACAGTGGCTCAAGAGTCCAAAAACATTTACTTCCAGCCAAAAAGCTACAAGAGTTGAATACACCTTTCAAAGATTTTTGCAAACTTTGTTTTGTTGATCATCATGTCTCTGTTAGGGGCCGTCCATAAAGGAGGGGGGAGGGGGTTGTTGACATTGCGTACAGGGTGGCAGGGGGGAGGGTCCAAGCCAATGCGTATGTACGCAAACTGAAAATTTGCTTTTACTAAAACGAGAAAGGAATTGGACAAGTTGACAAACATATTAGACAGGCCACACATTTTTGTCACTCATCTCACATTTTTTTCACTCCTCAATTTAGGTTTTTCCCATTAAATCTGCAGTTTCTGATGCTTGATGTCATTTTATGTGTAAACAAAAATGCAAAAACAATCTCATTTATTTCAGATTTTGGAGGCGACATGTGAATCGTTAGTAGTATATAGCACTATACATGTAGTACTGAACCATTTACCAATGCTTACTAATGCTGAGGTATATGGAATGCGTATGCATACAGGGGTGAAGAGGTTGGAGCCACTGTGTACGCCATGCGTACAGGGGGGGAGGGAGGGTCTAAAAAGTTACTGTATTTCTAGCATTGTGTGCTATGATATCATTGGAAAGCCTGTTCATTTTGTTCAGTTTGTCCCGTTCGTTATGAACATAATTTGTGGGATGAGCACCATCAAACAAATTTGTCAGTATGTTTTCCTCATTTCTGTTACTTAGAAAGTTGGTTTTTCTGTTGAACACTGTTAAGCCTAGCGTCCATCGACATTGCAACTGGAAGCAACTCGACCATCAGTTGCTGTCGATGTGTGCAGCAACCTTGGAACATCCAGTTTTCAAAGCGCACACATCGACACGGCAAATTGGTAAAGCCTACAGTACATTGACCTTTCAACTGGAAGCAACTGTTGCTGTCGATGTGCGCGCACGTATTCAGACACACGCGTGCAACTGACAGCAACTAGTTGCAACTACGCGTGCATGTACATTGACGCAACTGACCGCAACTGGGTACAACTACAGTTGCCAGAAGGTAGAACATGAGCAACTCGCGGCAACTCCAGTTGCCAGTAGTTGCAAGTACGAGCACATCAACCTTTTTGAGCAACTGATCAGTTGCTCCCAGTTGCCGCGAGTGCTTCCAGTTGCCGGAAACACCAGTTGCCACTAGTTGCTTCCAGTTGCAATGTGGATGTACGCTAGGCTTTAAAGACCCACCCACATTCACAACAGAGTAATTAAGTAAACTTTACATACTCATGCATTTCATTTGATTTCCTTTTAACAGGACCAATTTATGAAGCTCCCTTGTGTTGCTGCCCATGCTTGGCCTCACCTGGACTATTGGACTCCACATACATGTCTCTCTCTTGTTGGAATTCATTTGTCATCATGAGCAGCTTTTAGGTATTGTAATCATCAGCTTGTTACTACTTCTCTACATTAGGAATAGCTTGCTCTTTCCCAATATAATCTTACAGCACCTTTGCTCAGTGCTTTCCCAAGAACTATCATTATGTTAACAATTTGTGCTTAGGTGGGATTCGAACCCACAACCTTCTGCATTCTGAAGCAGTTGCCTTAACTACTCAACCTCTCGGTGTGCTGGTGTCAAAGGGCCTGTTTGATTCTTGCAACATTTAGTATCAAAACTAATCCCTCGCCCTTTTCCGACAATTTATAAGAACAATTAAAAATATCAAAATGTGCTTGGGTGGGACTCGAACCCATATCCTCATTCTCCTACATTCTACTACAACAGTTGACTTGACCACTCGGTGTGCTGGTTCAAATCATGGAGCAGTTGGGACTGGAACCTAGAACAGTTGCCTCACTCATTCGACCACTGAGTGTACTGGTCTCAAAGAGCCAGTTGGTTTCACAACTAATCCCCTGCCTTTTTCTGATGCAATTTATCAGCACTTTATGCTCGGAGCTTTCCCAAGAACTCTGTTAAAACCTGTGCTTGGGTGGACTTGAACCCACAACCTTCTGAATTCTAGAGCAGTTGTTTTTAACCTTTCAACCAATCATTACGCAGGTGTCAAAGGGCCAATTTGAATCATGGAAGTTGGTATCACAACTAATCTAGAGTAGTGGCCTCAACCACTTGACCACTCAGTGCGCTGGTATCAAAGGGCCAGTCTGAATCATGGAGCAGTTGGTATCACAACTGCCCTTTCTTGGTCAAATTTATAAGAACATCAAAATGTGGTTGGGTGGGACTTGAACCTAGAGCAGTTGTCTCAAATTATTCAACTACTCAGTGCATTGGTGCAAAAGGGTCTATTTGAATCGTGGAGCAGTTGGCATCACAACTAATCCCTTGCCCCTTTTTGACGATATTTATTTTTGCTATGTGCTCAGCGCTTTCCCAAGAACTATTTTAGAACCTTGTGCTTTGGTGGGACTCGAACCCACAGCCTTCTGCATTGTAGAGCAGTTGTCTTAACCACTCGCCCACTCAGTGAGCTGGTGTCGGACTGTCAGTTTGAATCATTAAAAACCAGTGCTTGGGTGGGACTCGAACCCACAGCCGAGCAGATCTTTTAAGCACTTTTGTAAGGCACATTTTTGTATTTTCTTTTTTAATTACTAAAACATCTTTGAGCAAATTTCGCTCAAACTCCATAACATTTTCGGGCCTGTTGTCTGTTTTGGCACCGATTTGGCACCGTCATATTTAGTTAGATGATAGCATTGCTGCAGTTGTAGCAGTGTGGATGAACTAGCTAAAATAAACCATCTTTGGTTTGGATCAATTCTGCTTTCATAAAATGCATTAAGTTCATTCATACCTCCACACATTTTCCACTTTAGTGTTAGATATTTAGTTTGAAGTCTTACATGTAGCTCTAAGTACCGTAACTTAGTTAACTTATATATTTTCTTTCCCTTTTAGTCTGTGGCTACTGTTCATATGCACCACCCATCATGTTGAGATTTGCTGGGAGAAGAAATCTGGCCAGTGTTGACCTACAGTATCAGTAAGTCACAGTCCATTGTTCTGTTCATCTTTACTGCAAATCCATTTTGGGTAAATTTTATGACAATAATTGTTTTTAAAAATCACAAGGGGTTAGTCCAGCAGTTATTTGCACAAATCGGCATAAAAATATATGACTTTTTAAAAAATGTCTCAGAAGTTATCAGGAAAACAATTTTTGCCCGTTTCCAACCTGTTTTGGTACGTTTCAAAGTTAAATTCTGAATCTTTTTTGTCTTTGCTGAAAATCCATACTGATGTACCCCGGTAGGGTCGTCTCTACCATCCCAATCAACTCTGATTGTGAATGTAGCCTGCAGTTTATACAGTGAACACTCATTGGGGAAGATTCCACTACACATTCAAATATTTGCGGAAATGCCTCTCATCTTGCATTTTAATTGCTCTACACGTTAATTTCTCCAAAGCAGTTTATTTGTAAACTCCACCATGCGTGAGGCAATCCATGATTTTAAACAAATCAGATGTGAATATTTGTAAGCAACCTAACGTGTCTTCATTTTTCCAGCCAAATTTAAAAATTCATCAACTTTTAATTTTCTCTAAACTTGCAGCATTTTATAACGTAGTCGTTATGTTTTCTTAATTTGTGACAGATGACAAAGACGTGTGTGCCAAGCGATGTCGACCAGGAGCTGAATATTTTCAAGATCTGTTTTGGCAGACCTCACTGCATCGTCTTCAGAGTGGCCAAGATTGACCCACGGTGAGCGGGGAATTTTGGCAACACATACCATATTTTCCAGAAAATACCTTTGTCTGGTCTCAAAATAAAAGAAATAAGTTTCAGTTGTTCTGAAGAGATAACTTGGGCCCAAAAAGGGTTACAAATAGTGTGACAACATGCCTTTCTAAAAACCCTGTATACCAATTTCCAATATACACTCGTAACTGGGACGGCCTAAAATGTAACACAAGTGTCCGTCCCGGTTACGAGCGTATATTGGAAATTTGATCACAGGGTTTTTAGAAAGGCATGTTGTCACACTATTTGTAACCCTTTTTGGGCCTAAGTTATCTCTTCAGAACAACTGAAACTTATTTCTTTTATTTTGAGACCAGACAAAGGTATTTTCTCGAAAATATGGTCTGTATTGCCAAAATGCCCTCTTTACTGTATAAAGTATCTCCAGTTTTCGAAAAATGACCATTGGGCCTTCAGGAGTTGCAGTTTACAGGCATGCAACTTTTCCTCATCTGCACCATCGAAAATTAAAAAACACTGTACAAAGTCGGAGATTTGTTTGCATTTCCCTTGTAACACAGTTGCCTGCCTGAGTTTACAGCATAGAAAAACATGATCTGATTCAACAAATATGGAAATGTTGCATTTGTGCCATCTGTAGATTTACTATACTGTTTAAAAACTTTTTACTTTTCCCCCGCAGACACAAGTTGAAGAAATCAGGATGATTGAACCTTCTGCCACAGAGTTCCCAAAAAAACCCAAAGCAACTTTCCAACAAGAAGCTCTGCTGTCCAAGCCTCTCTCCAAAAACAGTTTGTAAACATTGAATCAACAGAAGAAAAAACCTTCTATCCATCCTACAGTCAGTTCCTAAGCACAACTCTTCAATGTCTCAAAAAAATGACTAACAGCTTGTAAACAAACAAGCTGTCCTAAATTTGTTCAAGCCTCTCTCCAAAAATTGATTAGTTTGTAAACATTGAATCTTCTATCCATCCCTAAGCACACAACTCTTCAGTGTCTCAAAAATTACTATCAGTTTGTAAACATTGAATCAACAGAAGAAAAAAACCTTCTATCCATCCTACAGTCAGTTCCTAAGCACAACTCTTCAATGTCTCAAAAAAAATGACTAACAGCTTGTAAATAAACAAGCTGTCCTAAATTTGTTCAAGCCTCTCTCCAAAAATTGATTAACTGTTTGTAAACATTGAATCTTCTAACCATCCCTAAGCACACAACTCTTCAGTGTCTCAAAAATTACTATCAGTTTGTAAACAAACCAAAACTTGCTCAAATTATTATCTCTCAAAAAAAATGACTAACAGTTTGTAAACATTGAATCTTCTAAGCCACAACTCTTCAGTGTCTCAAAAATTACTATCAGTTTGTAAACAAACCAAAACTTGCTCAAATTATTCTCTCTCAAAACAAAATGACTAACAGTTTGTCTTCATTTAGCAACAACCAATTGTATTTATTTCTCTTGTAGCATTGTTAAATGTACTTTAACAAATATAGTAATGTTTGTAAACAATCTTATTTAAATAGTGTTATATAGTTAAAGTAACTTCCAAAGTCAAAATAAAAGTCACTGACAACAAAAGTTTCATTTGTAAACAAGTCTCATTTTATTCTGTACTCCAATAAGTAAACCAAGTAATATATTCAAGTAAAATGTTCATTAACTTAATTTATGCAAGGTCCTAATTGCTATTGTCTTTACAGATAGTCCAGGGCGCGGTGGACCAAAATTACAATTTGAAAATCGAACAGGGGTTGCCCCCTGTCCGATTTTCTAATGTATTGAAGTGGAGGTTTCCCTCCTCTACCTGTTAAAGAACAAATTAATAAAAATGGTGTACAAAGAAATACAATTAAAATGATTTATTAAACATTCACTGTAAAACAAGAAAATATAATTACAAACGATAACTGCAATTTCAAGAAACAAATCAGTAAAACACAACATTTGTAACTTGGTAAATCACAATTAAGTTACATATTGTTAGTAACAACATGACGATAAACTGAAAATTGACTTTCTCAAGTTTTCTGTCTACATACCCAATTGACTAAAAATACTATCGGAAATTTGTTCCAGATTACGACGTACCACGGCACAAAGACATCACTCGCGAAAAGATTTTAAAACTATTCCGTCTGGAACCGAGGTTGTAGTCGAGTCCGTCAAACGTCCAGAAGCAAAGGATGAGCATGCACAAACGAATGCCTTTGTTGGAGTTCATTTGAGTAGCCTGTGACTTGAATCAAGACCCAGGGACTTGTGGTGGACTTGACTACAACCCTGCTTGCAGCCTCATGAGCTCCCATTTCTGAAAAAGAAAATTACAAAAATTAATTTCAGATCAACACAATTTACAATGCATTTTATACCAAAACAAAATGATTTTTGAGTTAAATTTCTCATAACTTATTCCATTTGCCTAAAACAATTTACCAGTCGTACAAAAAAGTAGCTTTTAGCTGGAAATCATGTGTAGCTTTTTGAACTGTATTATGTTCAATAAATTTCCTGTTGGTGAATACTTTTGCATTAATATACATGTAGCATGGAAGTCATCTACAGGGGTCACCTTATATAATAATACAGCATTTGTCTCAAATTTACTTGAAAATTTCTTTTTACAGGGAAAAA
This sequence comes from Henricia sp. BOLD:AAB3569, assembly GCA_037783545.1. NCBI lineage: Eukaryota > Metazoa > Echinodermata > Asteroidea > Spinulosida > Echinasteridae > Henricia > Henricia sp. BOLD:AAB3569. Next base: position 436,852 of record JBBELK010000415.1, on the reverse strand, counting down.
ATGTCTGTTACGTGTGTGACATTTCTGACGTAACATACATTTTCCCCCTGTAAAAAGGAACTTTCAGATAAATTTGAAACAAATGCTGTACTATTATAAGGTGCCCCCTGTAGATGACTACCATGCTAAACTCCTCAAAAAGTTCGGAAAGTCAAGTTTGACTGACGATTTTTCTCTTGTTACTAAATCATTTCCCTTGAAATTTGTATCATTGGAAAGCCCTGTTATTCCTCTTTACAGTGATGTGTCATTTGTTATGATTAATCGATTGGGGGATGTGTAGTATAGCGGAATACAGGGGTGGGTGGAAAGTGAAATGTCACAAAATTCACTGCTATTGTCGTGCATTCCCCTTTTGCTTTGAGGATGGGAATGTGTCAATGCACTTTTTGACAATAGCAATGCATTTTGTGACATTACACCCGCCCCGTATTCAGCTGTACTGCACATCCCCCAATTGCTTAATCATAACAAATGACACATCGTAAAGAGGAATAACAGGGCTTTCCAATGATATAAAATTCAAGGAAAATTATTTTGCAACAAGAGAGAAATCGACAGTCAAACTTGACTTTCCGGAAATGCTTCAAAATGTCACACACATAGGTTTATTTAAACATGTCCAGTTTACGTGATCACTAAATGGGTTGACAGGAAAATTTCCACATGTTTAGTTTTATTAGAATGTAAAATGTTACAGCCAAAAATTTGATCAGGAAAAACCCAAAATTTACCCGAACAAATGTGACTTATTCTAAAATGAGTTGGATGTTGCACAGCCCGAGTCAAGTTTTTGCAAGTATAACTGGAAATCAGTGGCGGTTCTAGGCTTATGGACATTTCAAGCACTACCCAGATAGTGCCTGGATCCACTGCCAATTTCTAGTCATGATACCCCGGCTCATGGACATTTTAAGCACTACCCAGATAGTGCCTGGATCCACTGCCAATTTCTAGTCATGATCACAAAAACCTGGCCCAGGCCCATGGACATTTCAAGCACTACCCAGATAGTGCCTGGATCCACTGCCGATTTCTAGTCATGATCACAAAAACTCGGGTTTTCTGATGATTGAGTACTGAATTATTTCCTCATAAAACCAGGTTAATTTAGTTAAACTTTGAAAATGCACACAAACTTGTTTATGGTTTTTCAATGATTATCAATTTATAGGTAAGAATTAAGGTTTTTTTCCCTATAAAAAAACCAAACTAAATTTAAAAATTTGCTTAGAAACAATTTTTAGCCATTCTCGTGTTTTGAGCACAAACTACATGTTACACATTTCATTTTCTACAAAAAAGAAAAGGTCAATTCACGTGGCGTGGATTGCATTTGAGACAATAGAGAGGTTTCGCAAGGTGACGAATACGGATAACGGTAACCGTTCACGTTGATGCGCTCACTGATCTGGGTTTCGCACTGTGTGACTACGTGCATACATTCATCTGCTAAATATGCTCTGCGCTTGGCTTTGTTTGCAGCAGATTTTCCTCACTTTCACATGGGAATGATTCATTAAATTCGATCGGTATTCATGAAAGATACATCACAAAGAAACAAAATGCATAAAACTTATTAATCCATCATGGAAAAAGCGAAAAATCTGCATAACCGGTATCCGTTTTTATGCTACGCGTATGGAGGCCGACAACCGTTGTTCACGCATATGAAAACATGTGTACTATATACGGTTACGCGTCATGAGACGCGCATAAAGTCATGACGTATCGGTATCCGTGACGGTGCGAAAACCTCCCTAATGATTAGTTCTAAACGTGGGTTCTCTCCACCCAGGAGTAAATGGGTACCTATAAGGACAGTGAATGTTGATATGTTTGCTGGAATACATGTATTATAATGGCAGACAGTTCATGTTGTAACATGCAGTTTGTACTCAAATTTTAAACCACTTCAGCAAGTAAATTCATTCCCTTCGCACATATGCAATAAGTAAAGTTTGTTTAATCTACATGCCAAACATATTTGATTTTGTGCTGTACATTTACCAGCATGTCTGAATGAAAATCGTGGCCATGCACAACATGGAACCTTCCGATTTTTGACACAGATGAGTAGGTGAAGTCTGTACGATGTATGTATTCATGTAGCCTTTTTGCAAATTCAACTTGATGTGCACAGGTTTCAGGATGATATACGGATAAAAATACGTTACTATATTTTCTTCTTTAATAGCATAGTGCAGGTAATTTGCAGAATGAGTTATAAGTATCGTGGCAGTTTGGGTCATTAACTTACAAACTTCAGGTGGAAACACCCGAAGGTTGTGGTTTTCAGACTACTTGAGGTACTTGTGCCCTTGAGCAAGGCACTTTACCCCAATTGCTCCATCCTGTGGATGGGATGTAAAGCCCTAGGTCCAGTATTGTGTAATGCATCTTAAAGATCCTAGAACATTCTTTCGGAAGAGAAGGGGAATTTTCCCAATGTCTCTGGCTTAGCCGCCACTTGCCGATCTACAATGTATGTATCAATATTGAGGTGGTTCGCATTGAGATGTCAAGAGACATGAAATGCGCTATTAAAGGACACCAGAAATTTATCAGTAAATTTATTTGTGTACACTGATTTTGCCACTGATTTCTCAAGCAATGAAATTGCGAAAAGGCCAATAATTTAGTTATTTTCCTAACTTAATTAGTTTTAAAATTATCAAAAACTAATGGTTTCCGGAAAATGCAGGTATTGATTTTCATCATCTCTCAAGCCAAGTTTCTTTCATGTCACTGCAGGGCCACATATTCCAGTTTTGTTTTAGTTTTACTTTATGCCACAAGATTTAAATTTGGAGGTTAGTTCTTTCCTTCAAAATATACGTGGGGTTCATTACCATGCACGGACACCCAGGATTTGCCTTTTTATGATCAATAAACCAAGTAAAAACACACAAAAATGTCTGGGCCAATTTTAATATGAAATTTAGATATCCAAACAGTCAAGTGTCATGTATTCAATACCTTGGTTAATTCAAAAGGTTGTAGATGTGCCTTTGGGCAAGGCATTTTACCATAAATTGCCTCTCCACACAGAACAATATAGGTACCTACTTTGGTGGTGAATGCTATAAAACTCCAGTACTATTTATATAATTAACATCAACCTAAGAATTGCATGCCCAGATATTCATGGTAAAATTGGCTCCAAGCTCAAACAATGCATCTTTAAAGTTACAATAGAGACTATATGATACTTACATTTAAACTGGACCCTTGGCTGGTGATTAAAAACCTGAGGTGAAAAGACAAAGTATTGCCGTTAATAAAATAAATAAAAGGTTCCCAAAACCCTAACCATGATCATTCAAAATGGCCTCATTTTGTTGAATTATTGTTTTGTGGTAATTTTAATTGTTCCTATGTGGATTAAATCATGGAGGTATTCCTACCTCCATGATTAAATAAGAGAATTCTAGTTAAGAGTTGAGAAGTTAATCAGAATTGTTTTCCTTTAAAATAACTTATGTCGCGCTTACGCAATGTATTTTCAATGTATAAGGGAAAAAATACCGGGAATTATTCCCAGTTGTCCGATGGGTTTAATTAGTGCAGGAAAGCTTATGTGATGTTAGTCTTTCGGAAAGACTGCCTTTTTGCGCGCAATACACGATGCATGTACATAGACTATTCACCATTGGCCGCCAGAGGTACATGTAGGTACGCCCTCTGGCGGCTAAAATGAACAATGTGGGGATCGCGAACTCTAACAGTAAATTCGGTCTTGCATCAAGACTAATGTGATGTCAGACTTGTAAATTCTTTCCAAAATTACACTATCCACTATAAAATTCATGTTTCGGTAAAAGTTGAGAAGATGATCAGAATTTGTTTTGGTATGAATTCCGTTCACTGGTTGCCACTGAGACGCCGTGTGTTAAATCTATGGAACAGGGCAGTATTTTCAAAAACATTTTTGAATGTTTGTTACTGCACAATTCACTTCCCTTTCAAATATTTTGATGGTTATTAAGAAGGAGAATAAGTGGCAGCCAGTAAACATAATTCTTTCCTATTTTACTTAAATACCTGCATTATTTCATAAAAAAGTGAAATTTTGTTGTGAAAATATTTTCACAATATTGTTCATTGTGAAGGTATTTTATAGGTTGAACAAAGATTTTAAGGAAATTACCTCTTGGAATCAACAGATAATCCAATTCTAAGATATACTTTCCAGTTTCCACATGCAATTTTGTCGCAAATGTTGCTTTTCTAAAGAAAAATGACATTTTCTTCTTCAAAAATTGCATTAATTTAGTTGGTGCACAAGATGAACCATGTACGCTTGAATGCAGCGGCCTCTATTGTATTACTCGCTGTGATTTTTGTCTTACTCTCTGCAGTACCGGTAGTTTTATTATTTATTTATCTCAGAAATGCAACATTTCCGACAAAAGTGCAAGGGGGAAGTATATCTTAAAATTGGATTATCTATTGATTCCAGGAGGTAATTTCCTTAACATCTTTAATTGTTCAACCTAAACGAATAAAATAAAAATAAAACCTTAATTTTGTTAATGAAGTCCATAAGACTTGTACAAAGAGTTGAAAGTGCAGTTATTAAAGTAAAATCTTTCAGGAATTTCTTCCAATTAAGAGTTTTAACAGATCCGCAATTTACCTTTTCCAAGAAGCCGCTGTCATACGGTAGTACACGACTCCATCCTGAAAGCGAAAACAACAATCAGATTAGAAGGATGGTTACTTGATTAAGCCCCATTATAAGCAAGGAATCATAACAAGTTCATTTCACTCAACCCTCGACAAGGTTACCTCGGCCCGAAATTGTTCATGTGGTAATCTTTTAGACAAGGACAGGTTACCTCGGCTCGAAATATTTCATGTGGTAGCCTAATCTTTTAGAGATTACCACATGAAAAAATTCGAGCCGAGGTAACCTAAGCTTGTCTAACCATAGAGCAAGGAACTGTTAATTCCTTGCTGACTATGGTCTAACTCAACCCACGTATTTTAAATCCCGAACCAACTACTTTTCCCTTCTTCAAGTACTAGTAAAAGACCCAGAAAAACTTTAATCTTTACCATTCCCACATAGCATGAAAACATAGGAATAGGATAACCGTTACAATCGTAGTTTACGTAGGCCTACCTAAAAATCCCACTTGCGTAGATTGTCGAGGACGTCCCGTATCATCACCAGCATCTTGACCGGCCGTCGGCAGTTCGTCTGTTGCAAAATCTACCTGCTGCTTCCACGGTTCATTGCGTCCGGAATGCGGTGCATGGTTACGTAACCGAAGAATGGAAACGCAGGCTTGGGCGACTCTGGACAGCATTTTTGGAATCGATTCCGATTCCAATCGATCGCAATTCTAGCTACCCGGAATCGATTCCATAAGTGGCACTGAGCGGTACTGAACATTCATGATATGATATCAGAACCAAGCCGAGTACTCTTGCAAAACCCCATCTTCCTTTCGCAAGAGTCTTTGCTACACCGGAAACTCGGTAACTCGGTGTGCAGCGTGCAGCAAAGACCCTTGCGAAAGGAAGACGGCAAAACCCGTGTATTTTGGTTCCGGAATTTCTAAGAATCGGCATTCGGCAACCTATCACTGGGGATCGAATCTAGATAAAAGGAATCGATTCCTGAAAATTTGGAATAGTGACTCAGATTCTTGAAGTGGAATCGATTCTACTCGACTCCAGCGTGGAATCGATTCTACTCGACTCCAGCGTGGAATCGCCCAAGCAGACGCCCACACAGCATCTGAGAGTACACCTGTTCCTATTGTTATTTAAACATCTTAGGAATGTATATGCAGCACGATGTGGCAGAGGGTATGCTCCCCCACCATTGTTCCCCCATTGTGTCTCAAACATCCAAGGAATTCCTTTCAGTTTTTAGGGGAGTTGGTGTGTTAACAGAAGGGAATTAAGGGCCAGTGTTAAAGGAACACGTTGCCTTCGGGTTGCGCTTTATTGGGCGTTTTTGGGCTATTACAAGCGTTTGAAGTATAATGAGCACGATATGAAAGATGTTTAAAAAGTAGAATATAATGATCCACACAAACGTGCCTTAGAAATGCTTCAATTTTGCGTAATTTCTCGAAGCACCACGCTCCGCCATTTATGGGAGTCAAAATCTTGACTCCCATAAATGGCGGAGAAATTATATTAGTCTTATTTCCAGTCGCAGCTGTTGAAATACTTCTGAACAATTATTTCATTAAAAAAAAATTTCCTTCCTCCGTTGCGTGTGATGTGCCTGTTTTTTTTATTCGTGTCTACAATAACCATTGGGTATAAATCATCGGTTTGTCCCATGACAATATTCTTACCCTGATTGGCGAGGTTTTCGTTTTTTCTTTTTTGACGCGTCTGCTGTGTTCTCTTGACGATCCATTTTTTGACAGCCAGTCGGTGTGTGTGTGTGTTTACATTTCACACATGTCTCGGGAGGCGGAGAATGGTATGGTACCTTGCGTTCATCTGATAGGTTTACCTGACCACTGGCTACGGCGCCAGCCTAACTCCTGTTCGTCGCTGCATTTTGCCCACTACCCGGACGATCGTATTGACGGCTTGAAATACGTATACATTTCGCGGGACATGTAGTGGGGGTCAGAGGTCAGTGTTTGTTTTTTTTAATTACCATTCACTAATTATAACACATTAAATGTGTTTTATTGCAAGAACAACTCTTAATAAGTATAAGGAACACCCTCAAACGTGAGATTTCGTGAAATCTGAAGGCAACGTGTTCCTTTAATATAAGGAGGGGTTTGGGGTGGGGGTGGGGGTGGGGGAAGGGGGTAGGGGGTGGGGGTAGGGGTGGGGGAAGGGTGAGATCCGTTTGTCACATATCGTGCTGGATATAGTGTGGGGTTGATAGACTACCGAAGTGAATACGTCATCTTTTGTTAGTTGCCTAGGCAATGGCTCTACACTAAAAATCACTGAACCGTGTTCCTGTGCTTTTGAAATGGTAATTTTTCCAACCGTCACGGTGTTCGACCCCTAGCTCGGGATTAAGTGTTAACAGCCAAAGCTTGTTTTTATGTACACGTTTTTAAGCAATTGCTAATCTAGGAAGCTTTTGCTTGCAGAAAATTAGTTCTTGCTTTTATTATTACTTCTTGGAAACCAATGATTCTTCAAAAGTGCCCATTGCACTGTCGCTCGCAAGCGTGAGGAAACCCATGAGAAGACGATGAATTAGATACGGCCAGAGACACCTGAGAATCCCCTTGATCTTCACAGGGGGAGGGGTGGGGGAGGGGTGGGGGGGGGGGGGGGGTGGGGGGGGAGAGAACCAAAAAAAAATCACTTTCATTGAAAACCAGTCAAGTACGTGTGAGCAATTTATTATTTTAGCTTTTTTTTTAGCCATGCATAGTTTTTCTAACAATACACTGATTCTTTTAGCATCAATATTAATGACGTTCATACATGTACATGTATTAAAATGTTATCATTTGAGCACTGCTTGATCTACAATTATTATACAAAAGCCATTTAGAAACATCTATAATAAGGTCCAATTGTGCAAATATTTATACCATTTAACATTTTATTGGGCTATTTAATACAGCTTTTAACCTGTGGGTCAATCTCATAAACTGTTTAGCAGAAAAATGCTTCATGCAAAATCTGTTTGCTTTATAATAAAAATGGGTTATAGAATAAGATTAAGATTATTCATACCCAGGTAGGAGAGGAACCCAAACAAATCTTGGTCTTAGGTGGTGGCCCAGCCCGGCAGTTCATCTTCTTCTTCTTGCGTATGCTCTGCAGTAACTCTTCGTCACACTGCAGCTTAGTGGCGGCAAGCCATGCCCTCGTGTCGTCGTCCAGGGTAAATTCACGACGGAGAGAGACACTACGGGGAAAAAAAGCTGACCGCAACCGTCGTTGCATAATATTCCCCGTGCTGCTTAGGGCCTAAACCTATTTCGACCTTCACGACGACGCGTAATCAGCCACGTGACCAGAAAATGCATTGTCCGACGTCCTTGAAATACCCACGTCGCCGTTCTGTACACGACGCCAAAACACCCCAAGGCACGTCGTGACATTTGGGGGAAAACGAAGAGTTAAGGTCGCCGCATGCGCAGTAGATTTGTGTTACGTCATTACGTTGTGTTTCACGTCGCCGTCGTGTAATCGAAAGCTCCCTTATGCCGCAGTCGCATGCGGCAGAGTCTTTAAGTCCCCAGTCTCTCATGGTAGCGGCGAAACAGCCAACACCGGTTCAGAGACAGTTGTTGAGCGTTGTCTACTGTCTGCGTGGGAGGTCTTTGCCCAGCAGCTTGTCTGGCTCATCCACAAATCTGTGCAGCCTATGAGTGGTCTGCTGCCTGCCACTCTTCCATCTACATGCGTGTGAGCCACAGTCATTTGGAATACGGAGGGCTTCAGGCGCCAGTTCTTCAGATAGGTGGACAGAGTGTCCACGTCAGCCGTGAGCCCCGATGTCAAGATGGCAAGGGCGTCAAGATGGCAAGGTCATCTGCGTAGCTGTACTTCTTTGAGAGCGTGTCTAGGATGTCGTGCGTGTAGATGTTAAAAAGAATCGGGACGAGAACAGAACCCTGGGGGACACTGTTCTTGGGTCTTCTCAGCCTGCTGTGTTGGCCATCGCTGGTGTGGAGGGTGAAGCCATGGTTGCTTAGCATGTCCATGATGAAGCCCACCATGTGGCGGTCCGGTATTGTCAGCGGGAGCTTGAGATGGAGTCCGCGAAGCCAGACGGTGTCGTAGGCAGCGGTTAGGTCGAGCAGGACGACACCGGCCTTCTCCCCCCTCTGAAAGCTGTCCTCGATGTTCTGAGTGAGGAGGGTCACCTGCATGGTCCGCTGTTGACTTCCCGCAGCGGAAGTCAGCTTGCTCCTTCGGCAGTTGCGGGTCTATCACCGGGTCGAGGCGTGCATGCAGGAGCCGTTACATGATCTTGTACGGCTCGCAGAGAAGCGCGATGGGTCGGTATCCCTTTGGGTAGCCACCGGTTTGCTCGGCTTTGGGAGAGCGATGACCTTGGCGCGTCGCCATATCTTCGGGAGCTTGGACGTACAGATACAGACGGAGCAGAACGATCGTAGCCACTGTGTGGCCTTACTGCCCAGGTACAGGATGAACTCCGGGTGGATGTTGTCGATCCCGCGAGCTTTGTTTGGCTTCAGGTGTTTGATAGCCGACACCATCTCGTCGTTCGTGAAGTCTTCCGAAAGGTTGAGGTCAGCGCTGGGTGCCCTGCGTAGGTCGTTCACTTCGCCCGTGGTCTTCCTGGTGAAGTAATTGTCTGCGTCCGGGAACCTGCTGTTGCTGATGAGCTGGGCCGTGATGGCATCTGCAGCTATCGGGCAGGGTGTTGGTTTGGTTGCCTGGCCGGTCAGCTTGTTGATCGTCTGCCATGCTCGTCGACTGGAGTGGGTGAAGTCGATCGACTCTTGGTGTTCAGCCGGGTCAGGAGGTCGGTGGCAGCTAGCTGTGGCCCTCTCGTTGTTGCTTCTTGTTTCGTTGTAGGTGCGTAGGAGTTCTTCGCACACCTCGTCCCATCAGGGGACATAGTTCTTTCTGACACCCCGCAGGACGTGTTTCTTGGCGGCGTCCGTCAGCATTTTGCAGTACGCTTTATACACGTCATTAATTGATGTTGGAGGCGGTAGGTACTGGCAAAGGCAAGGCCTCGACTGCGGTGTTGACGACTCTCCCAAAGTCCGCCCAGTTGGCCTGGCGAAAGTTTCATCTCCGGACCGGTTTTCCCTCTGTCGACTGAACCAGCGATGGCGTTGTGGTCAGTGACGGGCGGTGTTGTGAGCGAGGGGGGCGCATGGCACCACGAGACTTTTTTTGGTATTCAGCAGGCGGTTCACACCCGCGTCAGAACCAAGTTCGGTATAGTATGGAAGTTGATAAGTTCAGGACCATCTGGGAAAGTCCTTTCATTTGTTATTTGGAAAATGGTGCTTTAATTTGTCTCTCTTTCTTTTGGTACCCTACAGGTGGGTTTTTCTTCTCAGGTTTTTCATTCAGTCTAGCAGGGGGCTCAAAACCCCACGTCACTTGGGTCCGGCGACTGGTCGCCGTTCTGCCCAGGGACCATCACTTGTCCCTATATTTCTTGGGGTGGTTATTATTTTCAGAGTAATATCTGAAATGCTGCATGCTCACTGAGCAGCCAGTATATTATTCGGATTTTTGGACGTGTCCCATGGGAAAAGGCCTGCTTTAATTGTCCTTGCTCCAAGTTGGCCTGGAATTGCACTGCATGTGTACAGTTCACCACATGTGGGGAGTACATGCAACTCAAATTACTTGTGTTACAGTTATAGTTTTCAAACTCACTATCCCTGTTTTGATGCATTTTGTGTGACGTCTGGTCACATCTTTGCTCCTGCTCGCCACACCCACCACCAAACAACTTTAAATTTAAATAGCCAAAAGTGTTATCTTTCCAAAAATACCCACCGAACAAATGGTCACTCCCCCTAAATTATAAATTGGCCCTGGCTCTTGGACAATTCTTTTTAAATCTGAATAAATCCGTTTTCTCACATCAATAAAACCTATTTGCATGAAAGCTTTGCTATTAGGGCATGTTCACCCATAAGTCTAGGTATGACAGAGTCACGACTGGTCAAGACTAAACGCCAAGTGTGAATGCATTTCAAAAGTGGGGCTTGGTTGGAGGAGTGACGCTCTATTATTGTCTGGTTCAATGTCACTCCTAAGTGTGAAATTTATAAACTGAATCGGGTGGCCAAAAACGCATCGCGCATAATTGGATTTAAGTTGGATGACATGACAATCTATGATAAGAGAATGAGAAAACGTGTCGAAAACATTGTTAAGGAAGTGTATCACCCAACTAATGAGTTCTTCCACATGATGCCTTCAGGAAGAAGGATGAGATCAATAGGTGCAAAAACCAACCGTTTCAGAGATAGTTTTATAGGTAGAATGGGGTAACTGGGACACTTAAGCATGTATTTGGTTGCAGTTTGTAGACAATAAGCTTTATTTATCAAATGAAAGGTTTTGTTGAATTACTAACACCTCTTGAACATATTTTGATCATATTTGTTTCCAAACAAGCATGTTGTGGGGAAGGAGGCGGCAAAACATGACGACCTGTGTTTGTCCCACTTACCCCGACACAATGGGGTAAATGGGACACCTAAATGGGGTAAGTGGGACGCACATAAAACACATGTAAACATATGGGTGTCAGCACCACAAACGCATGGCATTGCATTTGTTTAATCTGAATCATTAACTTGATCTTCTTTCACTATTCATTATTCATATTTAAGAAAAACAGGTCTTAAATTCTATTTGATACTGTTTCAAACGCGCTTAATTAGGTTCATCGTCTTTGCATTTCGCACATGCAAATTCGGTCAGTTCATTTGTTCGGCCGAACAGTCCAGTACATGATTCATGAAACCATTCCTCGCACTTGATGCATTGCCACCAGTCTTCTTTGTCCAAGTTGTCATCGTCTCCATAAAAACCACCACAATGTCCGCAGTAGTTTTCGGCGATATCGCGATCTACGTTTTCAGGAGTAGCGCGAGTGTTTTTTGTGTCCTTTTTTTTCTGTTTCTCCTGCTGAGCCGCTTCTCTGTTGCGTTTCTTTTCCTGTTGTCGCTGCTGCATTTCTAGTTTCTCCTGTTCTCGCTGTTCCCTCTTCTTCTCGCGCTCCACCTTCCGAGCCTCTTTAGCTGCAGCTTCTGCGTCTTTCTTGTTTTGTTTAGCCAGTTCGATATTGAAAACCTCATCGGAGGTGAGGCATCGCGCTTCTGTGACACGGCTAGATTTTTTGCCAGATTTGATGGTTTTGCTAACTACTGGCTTCTTGAGGACTGCTACAAATTTGTTGTTATCGCCGATTAGTGTAGCAGATATAGGGGAGACTGCGTTTGATGTGCTGGGTCCTGGTTCGATGTCCATAGGCTCAGGCTCTGGCTCGGGCTCGGTCTCGGGCTGTGATGGAATGGTTACCTCTTCCTGAACGGATGGTGGATCCGGTACCTCTGGGTTGGCATGGACGTCAGCAATGACTTCGATGATGACAGGCATAGACACGGTTGCTTCATCGTCTTGTGCAGGCTCGTCATCCTCATATGTCAGCTCTGTTTCCACAGAAGAGAACTGAAGGTGCTCTGGGGTGATAGCCAGTGGATTAAAGGGGTAAATCCCTGTTGACTTGAAACCACTGATGATGTTGGCCATTGTGAAAACATTATGATAGACATCAGCAAAAAGACCACTGAAGTCGTAGCGTGTGATTATGCGGTTTGGATTGTCGCGCATAAACTTGTCGCATCGCTGGTTGTAGGCACACTTCACCGACTTGAAAACTGACTTGTCAAGTGGCTGTGTGTGGTTCGTTGTGTGGGGTGGCAAACAGTACATGTGAACTGAGTTCTCACGAGCCAACTTCAGGGTAGAGATGCTGATGTGAGAACCGTGCCCATCAAGTACTAGTAGGACAGGGCGTACCTGTGGAATGGATGGCAGGAACAGCTTCTTGAACCACGTCTCAAAAAGCTCTGCGTCAATGAAGCTAGACTTGCTAGTGCCGAAGAGTGTGCCTGGTGGCGCATTAGCTGTCAGACCGGGATTGATGCGCTGACCCTTGAAGATAATGAAGGGAGGCAGTGTACTCCCTTGCGCATTGGCACATATTAGGATGGTCACATTCTCTCCGCGTTCTCCACTGGTTCTCGACTGCACTGTTTTTTTACCTTTCGTTGCGAAAATGCTTGATGGTTTGTGGACCAAACTCAAACCTGTTTCATCAAGGTTGTATATCTGACCTGGGCAGGATTTGAGATCGGCACTGTCCATGACATCTCCGAGCTTCTTGAAGTGATCGCCGATAGTAGTTGGGTTCAGCATCGAGGCTCGTGCAGCAGACAGGGCTTCCGGTTTTCTCAGGGACAGGTCAGGGTGGCGTCTCATGAACCCTTCATACCAGTCATACCCCGCACTCTTGTTGATGTGATTGAAGCGGTGCTTCATTCCGGCATGCTCCGCCATCTCGTAAGCAAGCTTGCAGACAGCTTTAACTCCAATGCCGAAACCTTGGCTCTCCAACTCTTTGATGTGGCGCACTAGTTGGCCCTCGTCGCCCATAGTGAAGACGGGTGGCCGGCTTGCCGGTGAAGGACTCCCCATTCCCTTGCTTATCCTTCTTGACAGCGTCGATTTCGGAACACCATACTGCTTGGCGGCCTCTCGAACCCCAAGTCTGCCGTCAGTTACAGCCTTATAAGCATCAACCATTGCTTCTGCCTTCCATTTGCCTTGCTGAGGTGTCCACGTTTTCTTTTTGCGTGCCATAGGTGATCTGTAAAAATATAAATAAACAATACAAACACTGTTATTGTTATGAAGTCAATAATAAATTACTGTAAAATTTACTTCACATGTACAATGTGGACATTGTTTTGAGAATATCTTAGTTGCATCTCAAAATAAAACAGATTTATGATCATGCTCTGTGAAAAATTGCGTGTCCCGCTTACCCCATTTACGCATGTCCCACTTACCCCGCTCCGATTGTGTAAAATTACTTCATTGCAGTATAATTTATCATTTGTATAAATGGTTAATTATTCCCATTCTATGGATGGCAATTTAAAAATAATAACCAATCCTAGAACCTGACACACTTTATTCTACTCATCTGTTTACACAATGACCCAAACAACATGACCAAAAATGCAACATGTGTGCTCACCTTATAAAATCAAAATGGCCACCATTGCGATGTGCAAGCCAAAATTATTCCAACAATTTCATCTTTTTTTACCTCCTACAAACATTTCAAATTGATACAAATGCTTTGTAATATATGTAATTTGAAGACTTCTTGTGTTCCTATATTTTTTTCATGGTTCTATTGATGATTTTAAATATATCTAAATGGAAAAGAAAACATCATGGTTTTGTACACAAACCCTTGACAACAACAATACTTAATCCTTGAGACAAATCAATAACATCTTGACGGCTTTGATTAAAAATTGCAATATTGACCGTATTTTTGTACTGATTTGATCCATGCACAAAATGCTTACCTTCACGGAAGTAGTCTTTACACAATAGAGTGAAGAAAATCGCCTCAAATTGCTTTTTTTCCTTCAAAATAACGCCAATCAGTTAGCCTCTATTGTTCTGTGAAACACAATTATTAGTATTTTTGAAGTCAGGGTGGAGGGCACTCGAGGTCGACGGAGAAAAACTCGATTTTGGACTCAGAAACACGCGAAAATACAGCTCAAAATTGCCACGTTGGTTGGAGGTGTTTGTTCGCATGGCACAGACTTCTTATCTCAAGTAATGATTGCTTGCTAAGGAAATACAATGAAAAAACATAGACTTGTCCCATTTACCCCACTGTCCCAGATACCCCATGTTACCCTACCATCGGCCGTGCGGGTTTTTAACAATGGGGACTTTTAATGTATAAAATGTGTATGTACATGTATTAACCAACAGTTTCAAAAATAGTTTTTATATCATCGGCCGTGCGGGTTTTTTTTAACAATGGGTTTTTTTAATGTCTAAAACATGTTTGTATAAATCAACCATTTCAGAAATAGATTTTTATATCGTCGGCTGTGTAGGTCTTTAACAGAGGAAGCTTTTTTTCATTTAATTTTTAAAAAAATTGTTTGTATACTTTATGTAATTATATGTTTATTATTGTTGTTGTGCGAGTCCAACATTACAAATTCCTGTGATTGTTTTTTAATCATTGGCTGAATAAAGCAATCTAATCTAATATAATCTTTAAAAAAGTACCGACAATAGGCCTACTTGGAAAAGGGGTGGTTCAAAATAAAATGAAATTTCAAGTTCATACCTTTTAACATGCTGTTAAGCAATAACTGTCTTGTGTGTTGGGCCTTGCCAAGCTTACATTGTACATGTAGGTGCTCCCACAAATTTCATTCTGGAAATGTCGTTTTGGAAATAAATGTACACATGTCCCATATGCCCCTTTTTTTGCGTCAACCCAGAGGATGTTCTATGCGCGACACCAATTTTGCTGATTTTTCACTTTGATAGTCTGAAGAAACAAATCCTGATGAAAAAAATACTTCTCAGAAGGTATGGTGTACATGTATGTACACTGGTTTAAAATCTGCAGAGATATGAAATTCTGTTTTACCGTACATGTATATCAGGAAGAGCATTATATCGGGAGGTTTTATAATAACAAGGGTTTATTACTGTACATATCCTGCGTGTCAAAAATTAATATGTCCTACTTTTAATCGTAAATAACTTTTAATTTTTCAACGTATCTGAACCAAATTTTTAAATCATGTAAATAAGGCCTGACAAATTTTATTAAGTGAGTTTCATCAGTTTTAGACGAGAAGGTGAGATTTAAAAGCCATACAAAAATAAATACTAAATTTAAGAATTTGCTACTTTTGACTGGCATCCTCCATTGTCAAAGAAATTGTGTACATGTGTGTCTGAGTTCCCTTTGCATCTCTGGATGACTTGCGTGAAACGATCAAGATCAGGGGCGGATCCAGGATTTTGAAAAGGGGGGGGCGTGAAATTTTTAAGCATGAAATGCTGATGACAATGAAATAGCGAGCGCGTAGTGCGAAGTCCTGACGGCTTCTAGATGCTCTGTGGTGCGATCTGACGCAATATTTAACCACTTTAAGCAGAAAAAGGAGGCACAAAAATAGGTTTTGTTTTTTTTTTGGAAAAGGGGGCGGGCGTGCGCCCCCCACGCAACCCCCTGGATCCGCCCCTGAAGATGGTTTGCAATAACATAAGGGGTTATCCTGCATTTCTTCACAAGCTTTCGGCTGCAGCATGCACACCACCACCATCTCCAACAGTACATGTATATCGACATTGGAGGAGGCCAAGTCGAAAGTAGTGAATTCTGAAATTGATCTTTTGTTTTTGGTATGGCCCTACCAGAAAAATCAGTCATCATTTGGTCATCAGAACTAGCATCACTTCAGAAAAGGCATCAAAGGCATCAAAAGGGCAGCAATTGGAACCACCAAAATAAAGAACTATAAGGAGTTTAGTCATCAACAGTCATCAAAAATGCTGGAATTGAGGTCACAATGATTACTGTTTGAAACAAAAGGGCATCAAAGAGTCATCAGATATGATTTGGGGCATCAGAAGTCATCCCCACTGATGACTCTTTGATGACTGCTTGATGCCAACTCATGTGAGTATACTAGTGATGCCTTTTTGATGCCTAATGATGTCAACTGATGACCATTCGATGACTCTGATGCCTGAACTCACATGATGCCTGATGATGTCTACTGATGACAGATCAAAAGAGTCATCAAAGAGTCATCAGTGTTGTTCAGGCATCAAACGGTCATCAAATGGTCATCAGTGTTGTTCAGGCGGTCATCAAAGAGTCATCAGTGTTGTTAAGGCATCAAATGGTCATCAAAGAGTCATCAAATGATCATCAGTGTTGTTCAGGCATCAAATGGTCATCAAAGAGTCATCAGTGTTGTTCAGGCATGGTAATGAAATGGTCATCAAATGGTCATCAAAGAGTCATCAAAGAGGCATCAAAGAGGCATCAAAGAGGCATCAAAGAGGCATCAAAGAGGCATCAAAGAGGCATCAAAGAGGCATCAAAGAGGCATCAAAGGTCATCGGCAAGAAAAAAACAGTAGGACCTTATTAATAAGAGGTCCTTTGGGACTACATGTATGTAAATTACCTTGTTATATCAGGAACCATGTATTAAGAGGAATAAAAACAATGAATGAATTGGGACCAAAATATTCCCTTGTAAATAACAGAATGTTAATATATATTAATGATGCTGTTATTAAGATTCAACTGTGAATCCTTTATAAGCAGTCATCAAACAGGGATCTGAAACGATACCAAAAGACATAAATGTGATATATTACAGTGGAAATTAATTTCCAAACTCAGTCCAAGCTGCTCTCTTGATCACATCACGGTGAAGCTAGATGGGTAGCTACGTGCCAAGTGAGATCTGCAGGTTCTCCTCTCTTCCTTAATTGTGTCAGTGTCATACACAAGTGGATGCTCTGTGCCTGGGGGGCGAAAAAAACATGAATAATTACAAAATGTAATGACTTCATCCCATAGCCAGTTTTATATTTCAGTTTGGTTAACATAAGTTTGCAAAAGTTCTTAGAGTTGAAGAGAAGTTAAATAAAAAAAATTGATAAACATGCCCTCGTTTAAATACAAATCGTGAACCTTTTATATGGCACACTTCCTTCTAAGAATCCAAAGAGGTGAATGCTACTTTCCCATGAATGCTACTTTCCCATGTGACACGTCTGTTAATTAGTAAAATATACAACATGTAGGCCTTGCAACTATTTCTACATCTAATTCAATAGACAGACTATTTATAGATGTTGTTCTTGTTGGGATAGAAAGAACACAAACAAGTTGGCCTTCAACAGTGCAGCCTGCCAGTGGTCAATTGGTCAAGTCCCTATTGGGCAATAAAAATTCTTTGCATTGACCAGCTCCAATCCTTGCATGCACTGAAGTATTGGTTAAGGTGACCTTCACTATAGGTGGGAGACTACAGGTTTTCCCATGGTAGAACTGCACAATCTGTAGCAGCATATGCAATGGCGTTTTGAACACTACATGAGAGTACTACATGTAAAGCAGATTGGCAAAATGTCCTCAAACCACAGGGGGAAAAGGAGTACGTGTACATGTGTATGCCTAACAGTTAACATATTAGTTATTACTTGAGCTTCATGAACTTATTTTACACGTACATGGTGTACTAGAGGAATTTGATTTTTCTAGATTGTAAATTGTAAATGTAAGCCTAATCATAAAATATCAAAAACTTGAGCCAGAACTACCGGTACATGTAGTCCATATGAAGGTGTTTTACACCAACTTATGAAATACACTATACATATAAGCTACAGTGCTAGCTGTCATCTTTTCCTACATATGCACCTCCATGCAAATGTTGTCAAAATGCAAGGAGCGTGTAGGAATGTTTTTCCTTCCTGATGATGTCCATACATGTAGGTTCCATACCATATGCATATGTCTTTTTCATAAATAAAGGAGGTTTTTCACATTTCTAAATAATTAAAATGAAAATGAACCCATCTTACCTCTGAAAGACTAGTAGACAAAAAAACAGTTGGTTAGGTTGTATAACTTGTGGTAGCTGTCCTGGCTGCTTGTTCACAGGTTGAAGCATGGAGGTCTTCCTACGTCCATGGTTGAAGCATATATGGTATGTCTGGAATCAGAATAACTGCTGACAAAGGGCTACTGGAGTTTCAAAATTCCCTGGTCTTGAGGTGTACTGCTGTTTCCTGCTACTTTGAAGTAATGCATGAAACAGTTACGTGGTACTACACCAAAGGAGGTTGGCGATGCCTTCGATGACTGTTTGATGCCTGAAACTTAGTTTTTTTGAGGAATTGATGCCTGTTACTTAGAAAATTTGGAAACAGTCATCAAGTGATGACTGTGATGCCAGTTTTGGATGGCATTTGATGACCAAATGATGCCTTTGGATGACACTTTGATGCCTTTTGATGACAAAACAATGTTTTCTGATGCCTTTTGATGACTCTTTGATACCTGTGATGACTAAATGATGCCCAAATCCCTCCATGATGACCAAATGATGCCTAATGATGCCTTATGATGACCAAATGATGCCCAAATCACCTAATGATGACCAAATGATGACTGATTTTTCTGGTAGGGGGCTTTTATATCTCACCCTCTTGGACGAGGCTGATGAAACTCACTCAGTAAAACTTGTCGAGCCTGGTTTGCATTCATGACCTACATGTGTAAACATATTTGTTTAAATCCAGTGGAAAATGACAAAGTTATTTTTTGACACAAAGTACTTACTTTTACAGTCATTGTACGGAACATGGTAGTACCTTTGTGTACTTTGACAAAAAATATATTGTACGCATATATGTAGTGACCGAAGGGAGTAAATACATACCGGTATGGTAATCAAAGTACAATGTATCTTAAACAGTGGAGCCTTGAACCTACTTTTGTAGTCTAAATACATACTGTACATGTGTCAATGTTACATTGTTTTGCTGTTTCGTGAGACATCCCACAAAGTAAGAATACATGTAGTTCTTTCTTGTTAAACACATTCCATATAGTACAGACAATCATTGTTCTGGTTATGAAATCCATACAATCTAACAATACAGTAAGTTGGTCCAATAACCACATCTGTGCAATGATTACATGTGAAACTTAAAGGGCCCCTTATTTAGGATTTTTATCAATGAAATCTATGCTTTAAAACCACTCTACTCAGTTAAAGTCATAAAAATCCTATTTGGAGCTTGCTTTGGGGGTTAAAACGAAGGTTTTTAGTTTTTATGCTGATGCAAATATGCATATTCATGACCAAGGTCACGATGTCACAAGAGGCACAGACAGGAAAATCACATACAATTGTGCACAAACGATTCCACTTTTTTCTCAATTTTCCTGAAACTTTTGTAATCCATGGCTGTTTGAGTTTGATTTACATGTTGCCTGCTGTAAGCCATGATAAAACTGGGGGTAGAAACTGCAGCAATTTGCCACAAGTCCAACTTGAAGTCTTATGTTTTTTCTTAACTTTTCCCGTCTGTCTTCCTTATGTGATGCACTCAAAACAGCGCCCTCTGTCTGTGATTTATTGCAATGAAATCTTCAAAGTTGCAAAAGGCCACTTTTTATTGATTTTACATCCAAACGAACAATAGTATGTCTTGCTGAACAAGTATTCCATCATTATGAAGCAAAGCTTAGGCACAAAGTTATTTTGGATGTCACAGGCCCTTTAAAGGCCCATTATGTCATTTGCAGATGAAATATTTTTACGAATTCCATGATCAACAGCATTACATAACCAAAGATAAACCACAGTTTGTAGAAATTTCAGCCACATACATGTACATGCAGTGAAAACCTTAAAAAGGTACCAATTTACCATAATGTGGTGTTTGTTACCATTGCTATTAACACTTTCAATCAGGTCTTTCTAGTCAACTCAAAGTAAAATTTTGGGTCACTGCAAATGATGTAATGGGGCTTTAAAACTGTTAAGGTACACTTTACCAAACAATCTCCGCAACAGAGCAGTTCCTACCGTACAGCGTTTGCCCTTAACTTTTTTCCCAACTGGCCAACAGGGCCAGTTGGCTTAAGTCTTCATTGGCCCGTCGGCATTTCAAGTGGCCCGGTTAAAGTTTTCGGTTGTTCTTTTTACACACAGTCGATCTTTAATGTTTGCAATAACCACATTTGAGTGAAAAAATTAGGAAAATTTGGTAGTCATGAAGTTCTCCCCAGTACAAGTTATATTTTAACTGGACAGCCGGACCATTTGGAGAGGCTTTCCAACTGGCCCGAGATGATTTCAACTGTCATTTGGCCAACAGACCAGTGCTAATTCGAACGCTGCCGTACATGTACATGCACATGCATAGACCACTTCCGCAGTGCCATGTTAGTCGGATCTTACATTTGTACATCATGGCTGGCACACCGTAAATTGATGTTCATTGTGTTACAACACTTCCTTGCAGGTAGTAGTTTGGGAATTCATGCATGATCTTCAAGGCTTCGTTGTGCAGAGTCATGTCTTGTAAAAACAAAAATACATGTATACTATAGTTAATTTAAAAGAGCGTGTTCAGATCACAAAAATTTAACCCCCTGAGAAATGAACAGAAAACTGACATACATGTAAGTGGGTCTTTCTATAAATTAGGGGTCCAAAAGTGTGACATTTGGTGTCCCCCGTTACACCCGATATGTGTTATTTTTCGTACAAAACTCTTTTAAATGGCTTTTAAACCATTTTGTATCAATTGTACTTTAAGTACTCACACTTTGAGATGGAAAGTATTTAAAGAATGTGTCCTGAATTTACAAAAACAAGATGTAAAATGTAACGGGGGACACCAACATTGGTCCCCTAATTTATAGAAAGACCCAAGTGTACTAGGCTTGTTAAAACATGCATCCGGGCATTTTGAAAATCGTCAAGCAGGAAAATAACCAGCAATCTGGCAACACAGTCATTTGAAATTTCAACATTATCTTTAATATCGTAAATGCCTCAAAAGTGCCCTGATCCAGGTAAACAATAAATAATTTACATATGTGCTAAATATGCTATTTTTTTTGTTTTTCACACATAAATTCAGAGCCGTTTTACACCAACTGTAATGCTAAACTACCATCATATAAAACTGCTATGTGGAAAATATCAGTCCACTGAAGTAATGTAAGAGCAATCAGTGAAATTGTTCACAATGGCAATGCTCATTAATATTCATTAAGCTTGCAAAAGTACATTTTATGGCTTCTGTGTGTTGTGCAGACCGACTGTAATTTTGGAATGACTCGGGCTTTTGTCTGAGCGCTAACGACACCTCTGATGATTTTGTCCAGGTAGCGCACCCAGACAAAACAGCCAAGGCCTTTTCACACTACCCACTTCTGACCTGTGTAACTTTCTAATGAAGGATTTTGGACTATCGAGATCGTGAAAGTGGCCCTATTTTGTACAATAGCGTATTCCAAAAATGAACGCTCCTCTGTTAGGCAGTTTTCACGTTAACCTGGGGAATCGTCTCAGGGCCGCCGTTAACCCCGAGACTGGTGGGTTAACACACCTCCAGACCAGGGCAAGAAATAACACAGGTTAAGTGGCATTCTTGGCCACTTAGCCCGGATAATTTGTAACCCTGAGATTTGCCGTGGGAAACGAGCACTTAACCTTAACCTATATTGGGGTTAAAGTGTTGTGGGAAAAAGCCTCTAGTGGATAACCGCCTGCCTTTAAGTGGCACAGATGTATTGTGAAAGTGTCCCTACCCGGTACATATATACTGTACATTTAACATTTTGTCCACAGCCGTTAAGTAGGAAACTTACCAAATTCTGCTTCCCCTATGTTAATGTACTGTGTACAGTTGATAACTCCTGGATTTTGGCTGATGTGCCCAATGACTTCTGTTATACCTTCTATCATGTCCTGCAACTGTCAGAGTAATAACCAGGAAGGATAAGTAACATTGAAGAAAACGACGACAAACAATGAAGAAATACAGTTTGTCAAACCCCGGATAAATCGGATCGAACGTGACCGAGCGATTTTATCCGACTTACGCGAGGATGAAAAACAGTCGACAGTAAAAAAAAACATGAATTCCAACACCAAATATGTTATTTTTACACTACATTGTCATTTTCATACATGTACTAATAAGGCAGAAAATTGTAAGCATCATTTGCCGGGTGCGATCATATAACATTTGTGCCTCGAGCGTCGCCATCATCTGATCCTTAGCCTAAAGGCATGTTCCCATTGGACTTTCTTTTCCGCTGCCTCGCGGGAAGTTACCGTGACCTTCGGTAACATTCCTTCGTGTAATATTCCCATGCGTTCCCATTTGCAATTGTTTTCAGTGCCCATGCGGAAAGCTACCGCGACCTTGCAGTAAACTTTTGCCGTGCAGGCCCATAGTTTACTGCAGGGTCGTGTTAATTTTACAGGGCGAAACTGTTCCCATTGGACTTTTCGATGGCCCTGTAAAACTCCCGCGGCTGAGCGGAAAGTTTCCGCGGCCTCTCTCACCCTGTAAGTTTTACATCGTGGTCGCGGTAGCTTTACAGGGACGCTAATTCTCCGTGCGTCCCCATTGGACTAAATTTTGTTACTCTCCCGCACAACCACGGGAGTTTTACCAAAATTAGTCCAATGGGAACACCACTTAAGTCTCATTTCCTTTCTTGGATATGGCAGCACAATGCTCAAGATTTTTGTGAACAACGATTTTAGGTTCAGATTGGTCAGCATTCATCAGTTACCGGTATAGTCAAAAACAGTACACGTACATGTACATGTACAAGTATTTCATGGTTTGCTTACCGGCTCTTGTAAGTTTACTTGCACATCAACGTTATCACAGAGGGCTAGGACAAATGATGTTCCGTTTGGGTCAATCTGTAAAATAGCAAATTTATGTGTGAATTATAGTCACTGTATGCACAATTGCATTACATGCAGCGGCATTTATGAAACTTGGCAGAATGATGGACAAATGAGTAATCATGGTAAAGAAAACAATTCGCATAGGCCTACTCATATTACAAATATTACACTGACCTTATGCAAAAATATCAACGATTTTTATGAGGGAAAAGGTCGGACATGTCGCCTCGGATGAAAATGTGCAGCTGGAAATGATCAGTTTCGAGAAATTCAGTCCAAAATCTAATGACAGGTACATGTATGTGTTCTATGATGTCATCAAAGTAAAATAACCCAGTGACAAACCGTGTAAGTCCTAAAAAACCTGATATTTCGAGGATAGGAGCATGTTAACGAAACGCTACCACACCGATCAAAACAAAAACGAGGCTACGAAAAGTTGGTGAGAGTAAGTCACAATGTTCACACATAGGCCTATCTATAGACCCGTGAACAGGGCGTTGTATACCTCCGCCCTGGCGCTGCATGTATACCACCAGTATGGCTCACTCTCCGCTCTCGCGCATGTGCATATTTGATTTGGGGGCAAACGACCTGTATTTTATCTCACGGAGGGTCTAAATTTTGCCCCACGATTTCACCGAAACGACATCGGATCGATGCGTACTCTTCGGAATATTTGAACGTTGGGGCGAGTGCACCTATTGAGCAGATATCAGACCCAAGGAACAAATTTCATTTGTATGAGTTTGCCACAGATTTTGGGTTGGAAACAGCGCCAGGGCGGAGTAACGCCCTGTTCACGGGTCTAGCCTAGTACTAGGCCTATAGTAGGCCTATAGTAGGCCTAACCTACTACATATGACAGCGTTCGCCCTTAACGTTTTTCCCAACTGGCCAACAGGGCCAGTTGTATTAAATCTTCACTGGCCCGCCGGCATTTCAAGTGGCCCGGTTTAATACTGTTAACATTTCTGGTTGTTCTTTTTAAACACAGTCGACCATTAATGTTTGCAAAAACCACATTTTAGTGAATAAATTAGGAAAATTTGGTAGTCATAAGGTCCCCATTAAAAGTTTGAAAATGTGTGGTACATTTTAGAGCTTTCTGGTGAATTTTAGAGCTATTCTGGAGTCTTGAAAGGCTCTTTTGTTATAAATTCTCAAGGATGCATGTTTTTGTGCACATTAACCCCTTCGGGACAGGGAACTGCATTTGCAGTTCTAAGTGTGAGTGTACTCTTGGGGGCAGTTATACAGAATTAATTAGCCCATAGTCAGCGTTCGCCCTTAACATTTTTCCCAACTGGCCAACAGGACCAGTTGTATTAAATCTTCACTGGCCCGTCGGCATTTCAAGTGGCCCGGTTCAATACTGTTACAATTTCTGGTTCTTTTTAAACATAGTCGACCATTAATGTTTGCAAAAACCACATTTGAGTGAATAAATTAAGAAAATTTGGTAGGACTTCATAAGGTTCTCCTCATTAAACGTTTGAAAATGTGTGGTACATTTTAGAGTTTTCTGGTAAATTTTAGAGCTATTCTTGAGTCTTGAAAAGCTCTTTTGTTATAAATTCTCAAGGATGCATGTTTTTGTGCACATTAACCCCTTCGGGACAGGGAACTGCATTTGCAGTTCTAAGTGTGAGGATACATCTTGGGGGGGGGGGGGGGGGGGGGGGGGGGGGGGTTATAAAGAATTAGCCCATAGTACTACCAGGCCAGAGCTGGTCTTTTTTCAACCTGTTGGCTTGGGTTCAAGTCAGTTTTTGGGTTTTGACATGTGACTTGACCCTGGAGAAAATGAAATCTTATTTCCTGGAGGAAATAAGATTGATTTACGACTTGAAATAAAAACTATTTATCAAGTCTCCAGCCCCAGAGACATACTGCATAACCAAAACTAGAAATGCAGTCTCTCACTCCAGGGGAATAAATTGGAACCGGCTGAAGAAAGATCAAAGTTATTTCATCACTCCTTTAAATTTAGTACGGCGGCGTGGGTCTGTTTTATTTCAACTGGCGGCCGGACCATTGGGAAGGCTTACCAGCTGGCCCGAGACCATTTCAACTGTCATTTGGCCAACGGACCAGTGCTAATTCGAACGCTGATAGTACTACCCCGGCAGAGCTGGTCTTTTTCAACCTGTTGGCTTGGGGTCAAGTCAGTTTTTGGTTTTTGACATGTGACTTGACTCTGGAGAAAATGACTTGTGACTGGACTTGGGAAACAACTAACATAGATATTTGAATAACTATCAACTCCTAAGTTGAATTAGAAATGGCCAGAGACACCGGGGAATCCCTCCCCTTGCTCGTCACGAAAGAATGCTCTGGGATATCTTTAAAGTTCAGTATTTTGCTTCCACCATAAATGCAATGGCACGATTCAGATTAGACATTTTAACCATTTTGATTTGGAATTGGATGTTTTTGACAAGACATCGATAAATCCAAACTCACTTAAAAATGTCCTAATTGTCTATGTACACACAATTGCCCAAATCACAAGCTGGATTCAAACATTGTTCTTTGGTGTTTTTCATTCTGACCCCACACTCCTTTGTTGCATTCCTGTTCAGTGAAGCTTGCCATCATCATGATCTCTCTTGAGCTCTATTCCTTTGAGGGATATGTTCAGCTAAAATTTGATATATTATTTTCCCTAAAAAGCGATATTGTACTATTCGGCGTCAGTGCTCAGACTAGGGCGAAGTGGCAATGGGGCGAATAAGTGGTAGCCTAGGTCGTATGGGGCGAAGTGGAAACAGGGCGAATACAGGGCGACCGATGTTACGCGAATTGTAAATTCTTTCTGCATTATTTTTGCAGTTTAATTCAGCATGCCATAGCCTCAACTTACATTTTTTACTCGCCCTAGCAGACATACTTCATTTCCTTGATATTTGGGTAGCATGGATCCATTTAATCGCAATTTTGGCTGCACATCTTGATCCATAATGAACTATAGCTGGCCGCCGCACATGTGAAATTGAACCAACTCTACTTGTACCGTTTGTAGTTTACGCGCACGTACGTTGTACCAACTTGTCCGTTGACCAACTTGACTTCAAAGTCGAGTCAACTTGACCGTTTGCCAACTCGTTTGTTGCCAAGCGAAAAATTACACTGCGTTGTCATGGTTGTATCGACCAGGAAAGGAAAAGAAGAAACTTCTTCCACCACGCCAAAAGTTTTAATATCTTCACACAAAACCCCGCCTGATCCTCCCGGTTTAAATAGTCAAGTTTCTGCTTGCGCAGAGATTCACCAGAGAGATTCGCAGGAAAATGTTAGAAGAGTTGACTGTTCCCATTGAATGCGCAAAGGTCGAGTTGGTACAATGATCTTGATAACTTCTCCGCACGCCTGTCCACGGGTGACACAGAGTATACTGCGCATGTGCAAACGTAACGGCCGTAGATGTGTGTTTTATATTTGGCGCGCTTTTTGGTGTCGAAATCGTATATGTTTATAATCCTACGCAATGTTTGGCAATAATAAGCAATAAACAACCAGTAAAAATATGCAGAATGACTTTTGAAGTCCTACATATGTAGGCTACTTTAAATAATTAAAGGCAAACAAGTCTTTAAAAAGGCAGATATGACACGGAGTAATCAGGCCCGTAACCAGCGAGTTTTGCGGGGGTTATCGAATAGTGCCGTCAGGCACTAGTTTTGAAACAGTAAAATGCCGGCTATACATAACATTACATACATAACGAAGAATGCATGGATAAGTAGATTTATTCTCAATATCCAACTGGCTATATTGTGCGACGAAAAATTGAATTATTCGAATTATTGAATTTTTATTTTGTCGTGCGATTGTCGCAAGACAAAACAACCGACCATCGTACGAGCATCGCACTAAAGACCATCGTACGTTAAACATTAAAGCGGGCCTCCCACTGTGCGATTTTTGCTACGAATTAGGTACGATTAGCTACGATTTGGTACGATTATGTATACACTCTACACACAATCGCACCCAATCGTAGCTAATCGTACCTAATTCGTGGCAAAAATTGCACAGTGGGAGGCCCGCTTCAGACGGTATCCGGCGCTTGTACCCTCTCCAAAAAGTATGGCCATCCTGCACTTCTCCCGCAACATGGACAGCAACGTTAAAGCAACGTGTAGGCTATAGGCCTACTCTAGCTTCGACGTCGTCCTCATAAGGAGCGATTCACGGTCTAGGTAGGCCTACAGAAGATCCCTGCATTTATATATAGCCATTAGCCAGGGAGGTAGACGTCCTGCGACTGTTTGAGGATATTTTTGTCTTGCAATGTTCGCACGATAATCCTGCGATAATCGTAGGACCATCCTACGACATGTGTGCGATTATCATACGATTTTTAGGGCCTTGGAACTTTTTGGAAGACTTCAAATTTTCCTTGTTATAAGCAGAATGTTATTTTAACAATTCTTATTATTGAGGTTCGACTATGAGTATGAAGGATAAAACTACATGTATAAAGGATGATTATAAAACCTAAACAAAGTCCTGCTTTGTCCTCAAATTAACTTTCCGAAATTACCACAAAAGCAAGCTTTATAATAAAATACCTATTTAATGCCTTTATAGAAAGCCTTCTGTAGCTTTTGTGTATAGTTTGAGGTTGTAATTTAAAATAATGCCAAAATTAAAGCCAGGCAGAGAAAGTGAAGTGGCCCGTGATTTCAACAGCCGGCACAAGTGCATCCTGAGATCTCAGGGAATTTCTACTCTGCAAAGCGACGTGACAATACGCGACGTGACTGTACGCAGGAGTTAGGGAGTGCGTTAAAGGGGCACTGTTGCAAGAGGATGGCACAAGTGAGGATTGGGAATAGGCCTACTTCGAGCAACGATGTTCCAATTACAAGGCTGCCACATACCTCATCACAGCTCAAACAGTCCTCCAACTCCTTGAGTGTTGTGACGATCGGGGCACCCATGCAGGAAGGGCCTCACACGGGCCTTATTCGGTGCCCTGGCCACCAGTGATGAGCAGACTATCTTACAACACGCGCTCTGCGGCAAGAAAACTTTATGGTACACAATACTGTACGAGCATTACACATACACGATGCGAACTTTCAGACAAAAGAGGTCCGCATAAACCACACAGCACCGTAACTGGGTGGACTTGCCCAGGTCCGTCCGCAGACGAGCTGTCTTAGCATTTAAAAAAGGATAAGGGAAGGGATCGGGGGTAACAAAAAAAGAGGATAAGGTGTGTAACGATGCCCTTAAACTAATTGTAAAGTTACCCCGAGGACGAAATCCTGCATTTTGATTTTGAGAAGAAAAAACAAAAACATTTCGGCCAAATTTGCTACAGTAGGTACACGCGAACAAAAAGAAGTCCGCATAGTGTATGGGGGAGGGGAGCGGGAGACTGCGTGCTGCAGCAGATGTGCAAAGACCGCGAAGAGCCAGTGTGTGCCTATACTCTGCTCGTCTCCGAGGCCATGTTGGTTGACATGAGTCCAGCATACAGTTCACATTTGGGTCCTTACATGTAGCAGGCCGAGTCTTCAAGTCCTCGTAAGTTTGCTTCGGGAAGTGAAGTATATTTCGAGTGCTAAAAAAAGTCAAAATCCTTTCAAGCGGTTGAAATGAAGTATTTCACATTGTCCAAATAATTTTGGGCGCTCGTAATAATATCATTTTGTCAAGTGTCTTATTGCAAATTGTGTTTTTTCCCACTGGACTATGGTGGACTTGGCCCAAGTCAGTCCTTACCGTACCGCCCGATTCAGTCAGCACTTGAGTCCTACAGAGCGCTTTTTAACAAATAACATCGGTTGCATTCTTGTTTTAAAAGTTTTTATTGAACGTCAAACCAGCCCGTGATTTGGCATGGCTTTATAATAGTGGGCCCTTTTAGTGAGCCTTAGTCTGATCTGGTGAAACTGAAGACCAGTTGCAAGACCAGTTGGGACACGGTTTAGTTATTTTTAGTGTAGAGCCATTGCCTTTAGAAGCAACAAACAAAAGATAACGTATTCACTTCTGCAGTCTATTGGCAGTTTATCTTTTATCAACAAGACTCTTAATTATTATCACAATTTTTGCATAACTAGAGTTTATACTACAGGTAGTATTTATGTAGAAATACAATGTAGGCGAGGTTCTGGTTTTAATACATCACATGGATAGTTCGCAAGACCTTTCTAAAGTAACCGATAATTGCATACAACTTCATTTCAAATGACAAGCGTTTGCTTCAGTTTCAAATGACACCGAATAAGACGCAATTTTATGTGTTGTTTGTACAAAATAAGCTGGGAAACGTATACTATTGTACAGAATAAAAACAATCAGTAACTACAACACATTAAATCGCACATGCGTAAACATTCTGTACATTCATAAATCCGCTAGGAGTGTTCCGGACTGTTATAGGAGTACAAATAACAAAAAGAAGAAGAAACATTAAACATGGTCAAACGTTATCCACTACATTTGTACATACTCACTTTTAAAACGTTTTAAAACTTTGTGGCCTTACCTTCCATGCCTATTCTCTAATTTGTAATTTTCATCAGCAACATTTTATAAGACACATTAAAACTGCATGGTAAAGGGGTTCATCTGGCGACCAACATGATATTTTCATGCAAATGACTCTATCTTGCTTCAAAATACAAGAAATAATTTGAAACTGTTTTGAGATGATAACTTGATCCCCAAACAGTGACACTAGAAAATTTTCCATAACCTGTCAAATTGTCCACATATTCTGTAATTATTTATCTACATGTGTACCTACATGTAAGAACTACAAAGATGTCACACAAGTATGACTGTCTTAGATGCCAGGCAGCGAAATTTTTATTTCCGAAGGACATAGCATAGGCAAAGGATTCTGCGCCTTCTGATTGGTGCATTGTGAATGAATATTCATACTCTCTTTACAGGGCCCTCAAGGAGTTGTTTAAAGCCGGGCTGAAAGCTTAAAGCTATTTGGCGAGGAAGAAAGTTATTTTATAAAACAGATATTACTTGATAAAGTCGCGTTTTTCTTATCATTATTGCTGACTTTATATTAGAGAGAAAAATGAAAAACTAGACTGTGTTCGTCAACCGGCAACAGGCCAAAATGAAAAACGGGGTGAATCCGCAGTTCCGTGCATGCATACAACGTGTACGTGTTTGCTGCGAGGAGCTAGGTACACGACCATAGTCAGTAAAGCAGCTCTGTGTGTCTCCTCGCTATGACGTCACAC
Organism: Henricia sp. BOLD:AAB3569; assembly: GCA_037783545.1. NCBI lineage: Eukaryota > Metazoa > Echinodermata > Asteroidea > Spinulosida > Echinasteridae > Henricia > Henricia sp. BOLD:AAB3569. The sequence goes on along the minus strand of JBBELK010000415.1, from coordinate 406,621 downwards.
ACATAGCTCAATTTGATTGACGCGACCTTTCATTTTCAGTTTCGCATGAAATAGGTCTTAGAGAAAGACTGACATTTTCTGACTTTTCCAGGATGAAATTCTGAATATAATGTTCTTAGTACATAAAGGACTATATAAAGAAAATAATACTGTTGAAAACCATGAAAGTGAGGGGAGATTTCCACCCAGCTTTTAATTCGGGAATAAAGGAACACAATGAGAGGCTTTGGCTAGATGCTTGGTGGTCTAGTGGTAAAGCATGGGACTATCAAGCAGAAGGACCCGCGTTCAGTTCTCGCTGTTATCTTTTTCAGTAACTGAGGAAAGACTTAGAAACATTTCCAAACTGCAGTTGTTGGGTGCATTGTGCATTAGTATGTATGTGATCCACCAATCAGAAAACAAGATAAGAGGTAATAACAAAAATATTCACTGCCAGGCATGTACAGTAACGTATTGGGCCATCCATAAAGGACGTACGCACGTAAGGGGGAGGGGGATGGAGGGGGGTAGAGGCGGTGAGGGGGGTAGAGGCGGTGAGGGGGGTAGAGGCGGTGAGGGGGGTAGAGGGGGAGGGGGTAGAGGCGGGGAGCGGAGGGATGGGAGGTTCGGGGTTCGAGCCAATTCGTACCTCCTACGTTAAAGCATATGGTTGACGTCACGAAATGTGCATACAGGGGGTGCAGGGGTCTAAAAAGTGGGCATTTCGTGCGTACGTACTTTATGGACGGTGGGGGGAGGAGGGAGGTAGAGGCAGTGAGGGGCGTAGAGGCGGTGAGGGGGGTAGAGGCGGTGAGGGGGTGGGGGTAGAGGCGGGGAGCGGAGGGATGGGAGGTTCGGCATATGGTTGACCTCACGAAATGTGCATACAGGGGGTGCAGGGGTCTAAAAAGTGGGCATTTCGTGCGTACGTACATTATGGACGGTGGGGGGAGGAGGGAGGTAGAGGCAGTGAGGGGGGTAGAGGCAGTGAGGGGGGTGGGGGTAGAGGCGGGGAGCGGAGGGATGGGAGGTTCGGGGTTCGAGCCAATTCATACCTCCTACGTTAAAGCATATGGTTGACGTCACGAAATGTGCATACAGGGGGTGCAGGGGTCTAAAAAGTGGGCATTTCGTGCGTACGTACTTTATGGACGGCCACTTTTTCTGTTGACCAAATATGGTAATAACATTCTTCACAAAAAGGACTACTTGTGTATACTCTGTGCATAACCTGTATTACTACATGTATATTTGTTCATCAGAACATCTGTTCACATTATACCATCACACCGACTTTTCTATGTTACACGGGAAATTTAAAGACCTTATTCACTGAGAAGTACAGCTTAAGTTTTGTGTTAAATGTTGCAGTTTATATTTCAGGAAAAGGGTAGTTTTTCTTTATCCCATTCAATTTCTAAGCAGCGTATGGCACCATACAACTTACCGAGCCACGCACGCTGCTTGTACAATGAACGCCGCATTTCAAGCCGGAACACTGTGTTCTTCTTCATCACTCATCCATCGTTCAGCCAGTTTTCAGCATGGTGTGGAACTTATGTGCCAAAAAGTCCCATTTTATATCAAGCCAAATATAGTAACATTCATCACGAAAAGGACTGCTTGAGTATGCTGTGTGCATGATGTCATTGACATGTATTACTAGTACGTATTTAAAAAAACATGTCCTACTTTTGATATTTAAATAACTGTCATTTTCCAATGGATTTTAACCAAAATTTTACATCATGCACACAAGGGTTGACAAATTTTATTGAGTGAGTTTCATCAGTTTTGACCAAGAGGGTGAGATATAATAGTCATATGAAAAAAAAAAGGTCAATTTCAGAATTCGCCACTTTCCACTTGGCCTCCTTCAATGTCGATACACGGCTGGAGACTGGTGGAATGTGCATGCTGGAGCCAAAAGCTTCTGAAGAAATGCAGGATCATCCCTACCGTTATTGCAAACCATCTTGATCGTTTCGCGCAACTCAACAAGAGGTGCAAAGGGACCACAGACAGACAATTGAATTGACAATGGAGAATGCAAAGTCGAAAGTGGAAAATTCCGAAATTTAGGGTTTTTATTCGTGTGGGTTTCAAATCTCACTCTCTTGTCCAAAACTGATGAAAATCACTCAATAAAATTTGTCAGGCCTTGTTTACCTGATGTAAAAATTTGGTTTAAATCCATTCGAAAATAAAAAAGTAGGACGTACATTTTTTTGACACGTAGTATATACCATATGGCAGCATATGACGCTATATAACTCATCTCTGATTATAGGAAGCTTCCTGCATGCAATGGAATGCGCGCATTTTACCAATTTGCCATCGATCGAATGGGATGAAACACTTTGGTGCCTTTTTAATACCATTTCGCCCAGCGATGCAACACAAGGGAGTGTGGTGATGGGACGAGGGGACCCATTAATGTTACATGCCTCCGAGTGTCTGAGACACTCTTTTAAATGTACCTCTTTACTACATGTACATGGAAAGTCTTATTTACATACATGCACATTACATGCACATTTAACTGCTTTGAAACATTCTTGACTCACTACTACTGCACATCTGAAGCTAGTTGAAGTGATTTGAAGTCACAGCACCCTGTGTTTTGGTGGCAGTACATGACTGAGGAGACATAGTAAATTCCCCAGGTGGGTAGTTAGGAAGGAGAGGACAGAAGGCTGAACTATCACTGGGCTTTAGCTTGAAGGAGACCTTCTTGTCCGGACAACACTCATGGTTTCCTCCGATGAACAGAAGATTTTGGCTGCAACCATAATAAAATTAAGAAACACAAAGCAATGTTTAAAACATCAAAAGCATTAAGCCAAAATGCTCCACAATTATTTGTTTTTTTTGTGAGAGATCCTCGACACCCCTCCCACCTAGCTGCTCTCCCCCAACTTTAAAATCATAAAATACGAATTACGTATTTCATGATTTAATTTAGAGTAAGCACACAAAACTAATATAAACACAGCAAAAAAGTTTCTGGACACTTATTAAAAGTCAAAATACATGTATTTCAAATTACAATTTTATAGAAATCAAACAAATGTATATTAAAAAAAACCAGACAATTCTTTGCCAGCAATGCATGGAATTGAGAAGTGAACATTCATGCATGGCTTGTCACATACATTTAACAATGGCAAGGGTGTATTAAAGGCACAGGCTCGTCAAGCAACGCGCTCTCGCCAAATTCTTGCCACGAAATACGCAGCTCCATGCCTTTGCTATGGAGCTGCGTATTTCGTGGCACGAATTTGGCGAGCGCGCATTGCTGACGAGCCTGTGCCTTTAACCCTAACACTCCTCAATCCTCCAAAATCAATAAGATTTTACATGTACATACACATCCTAGGGAGTTAGGGTTAAAAAGAAATTTGCAAAAATGGATCATGCAATCTTCCACACGTTGATTTAACAATGAAAACAGCTGTGAGCGGCAAATTGAAGGATTGAGCATTTAAACTGAGCTCAGACTGCATGTTTTTGACAAGCACTATAAAAATACCTAATCTTTCAAACCAAGATCATGCACAAGCTTCAGGATTTCTTCAATATAAACAGTCTGCGAGGCGTGTCGCATGCCTTTTTGATGTGTCATGTTAACAGTATCTCTAATTTGAATCAATGATACACAGACCGGAAATGTCAAGGACCACCTGACAAGTGGTAGACCAAAGGTCACAATGCCTGTAGAAGACCGTCGAATCAGGATTTGTGCTCTGAGACGATATGTGACAGCAGCAATGTTGTTTCCAAAATGGTTACTTTACGTGTTTTTTTTCTTCCGAGTGACAAGTTCCTTCCGTTGAAAAAGTGCAATGATTTATCCGTTTGTTTATGAAAACCATCAATTTATTCCTCATGCAATTGATTGATTTTGTGTTTTAACAGATCTTTGAGATAGACTGCTTCAAATGTGAATGACTGGAGTATTAATTTTTGCAATTTTGTTTTATACCCCTTGTCATTGTTAAATTAGTATGACCAGCCATGCAGGTATGAATGTTCACATCATACATGTAATTCCATGCAATAGTGAAGACTTGTCTGTTCTTTTTGATATACAGTTTCTATTAATTTGAAATATTTGCACTTAAATAAGTGTCCCAGACTTTTTTGTGGTAATTTCAATCAATTTTCATTGGTCTTCTATATGGCCTTTTTTTTAACGAAAGTAACTGGCTTTGCTATCTAACTCGCTATTCCACATCAGCATTCAGAACTAAACTGACTTTTGCCGTACAAAAACCTGACATTCGTTTGAGAAATGAGAAATTCTTTGTTAAGTACATATAGTTGTAATACACTCAGTTGGCGGAAATGAAAAGAATTTGAAAGTGTTTGAAAATTAAATACGTGTTTGTTTAAGTAAAACTCAACTTCTAAGGGTTTTTTAAATACATGTATATGGGTCTGTCCACAGTAATGGGGTACATTTGAAAAGTAAGTCAATAATTCCTTTCAGATGTCTTTAGTTTATCTCAGAATTAAAGAAATGTCCTTGTTTTGTTCTCAGGAGATAACTTTTGCCCAAAAAGGTAAAAAAATTCTGCCACAACATACATTTTTGAAAAGCTTGTGTACAAATTTTCCTATTACGTAGGTAACATGGACAGACCATTTTGTGACATTTTTTTCCGTCTTTGTTACACGCGTAATAGGAAAATTTGTGCACGGGGTTTTCAGAAATGTATGTTGTAGGACTATTTTTCTTACTCCTTGGTGAAAAAGTTATTTCCTCAGTTTAGCTTGATAATTTAAAGATAAAATTAAGACATTTGAAGTGAACACGGACCTAAGATCTTGAATGTTACAGAAATGTACCCCATTACTGTGGACAGACCCACATACATGCACATGTAAGAATGCAATGGTAATATTTTGAAATGTGTATTAATGAAGTCACTATAATGGGGTATGGTGCTTACTTAAATATCAAGATGATAACAATTGCGTGCATATTCATGTGCTCTTTTATACATTTCATACACCAAGAAACAAAAAAGAAAGGCAAAGAAACAATTTAGACCCGTAAACAGGGCTTCTGTGAACCTCCGCCCTGTCGTTGTTTCCCACCCAAAATCTCACAAAATTGAAATTTGTCCCTTGGGTCTGATATTTGCCCAAAAGAAGCACTTACCCAAGCGTATAAATATTCTGAAGAGTATGCGTCGATCTGATGTCTACTTTCGGAGAAATCTTGGGACAAAAAATCTGACGTCGGAGTGCAAAATCCAGCAGTTTACTCACGAAACGAATGTGAAGTGCGGAGGTCACGTGCGACATGTCAACCAATAGCGTTTTCACAGTTTTCAAAATTTCAGGATTCGGCTTTAGGCTTAGTTTCTTGTTTTATCTGTGTGTAATTTATTGGTCATATTGGCTTAAATGGAGGCAAACGTTCAAGTTAGTGTTGAAGTCTAATGCTTCTTTTTCGAAGTTACTATTTCTGGGATGCTGGGCCGAGTTGGAAACGAAGTCGACCGTTTCGAAAACTGTTAGATCATTTTCAGATGTTGCTATTGGGTGACCTGTACCACATGACTTCCACGCTCTTCATTTCATATTCGATTTGAATTTTTTCACAGGATTTTTCCGAAAGTAGACATCAAGTGTGTTGGTGCACTAGATGGTGGCACCAACTGCTCCCGACCTCCGAGTCGTCAGGACAACTGGGAGACATGCGCAGATGCGCGTACTCATGCATGAATCGGCAAAAATTACTGGCGCGTCGTAGAATGATTCTGGAAATTTGGGTTGATATTTTGAATGTTCAAGCTTCCACATCGAATGCAAATGTTGTAAATTTTTTCATGATTTATTTTCATCAGATACCTGTGATTAATTTTGTGGAAAACTAAGCTTTTATTAGCGGGGATGTAATTTTTAATGACCGTGGTGCACCAGGGATCCCGATAACGCTTTCGAGCGCGATTGTGTGTACGCATGTGTGTGACGTAACGTTCCCAACGCCAATGTGCACCAGGGACGAGCGCTCGAAAGCAGCCCCGATCGACACATACTCTTCGGAATATTTATACACTTGGGTAAGTGCTTCTATTGGGCAAATATGAGACCAAGGGACAAATTTCAATTTTGTGAGATTGCCATAGATTTTATGTGGGAAACAACGACAGGCCAGGGCAGAGGTTCACCAAACCCTGTTTGTGGGTCTGGAAACAATCGTGTAAAACACCAACTAACCTTGGCTCTTCAATGGAACGAACTTTTTCACAACCATCAGGTGGGTCTCTGGTTAGCTGGTACGACTTGTTGTGACTTGGAGATGATGCATACTTGCTGCCATGACAATCTGGTGATGATTCCCCTTAAATGAAAATTGTATTTATGCAAATTTTCCTTATTTAAATTAAGAGATGAAGTAACATATACATGTTGCCTTGTTTCCAACTAACAAGGAAGCTCAATACTGCAAGTTAATGAATGCAATGTTAAATGCGCCAGGAGCATAGGCTGGGGGGCGGGGGGTGTGAAAATGGGCAACACCGAAAGAAAAATTGGGTTCGTAGAGAAAACCAGAGAGACTATACTACCTCGCCTTAAAGCTCAGCTGGAGCATCTACCTGGGTTCAAGTCCCGCTAAGGCCTAAATGACTTTTTATACATATGATGACAGCAAAAACGTTTGGCTATTTCGGCCTACAATTTGCAAGCTGGAACACTGACAATAAGTTTTCACCAACCTTTCTCTCCTTTGACCTCATTGTGGTTCGCTGAGTTAGACCTGCTGTATGGTCGGGATGGTGAACCCTCCATTTGGAAGGTTGGTGATGCCGAGTGGCTGGGACTCCCATATTCTCTGCTGCCATTCTCTTCGCAGTTGCAATCATCTTGATTCTCTGCAGGGGTTTGGGTACCGGTGTCAATACTGTGTAGAACAGGAGGTGGAGCGCGCCGTCCATCTGTTGGGACTTCCTGATGAGTTTGGACTACGACCCCTCTCTGTCATGACATAAGAGAGCTTGCACGATTACATTTGAGAATATAGAACAGAAACTTTAATTGATTTTGCTCGAGTCTCAAACCAAGTCAAGTCAAACTGCCTTCGAGTCCCAAGTCAAGTCAAACTGCCTTCGAGTCCCAAGTCAAGTCAAATAGTCACGACAGTAAATTTATTCGAGCTAATTTCAAAATGAGTCCAAACACTGAAACTTGCATTCATGTAGGGTATTTTTGTTACTTTGGACAAGAATGCTTAGCGACATGACAAAGCTTAGTCCCAGGTTTCTGGAGTGCTGAAATACAACTCGGTCCTCAAAATGACAAAAAAAATGCATAAAAGTTTAATTCTATTTTTTGGCAGACTCGAGTCAAAACGTCCAAGTCAAGTTATTTGAGGTTCGAGTGTCAAGTCGTCAAGTCAAGCCAAGTCAGTGAAAATCGGAACTCGAGTCGACTCGAGTCATTACAACACTGATTTTACATTATTATGCATCACAAATAAGAGACTTGGTTGAAGTTAATGTTTTCAGTATATTCTGCCCAACATTAGGCAGAGATAGAACCAGGTATCCTACTACGGTAATTATTGGTTTACAGGCATCCTTAAAGAAACCATCTGGTGTCAAAGCACTATACTCCAGCAAAATTGTGTGTATACTTTTTTCCCACTGCCATGCAGCATGGTTAGTTGCAGGGCCAATAAATATCAAATTTGCCTAAAGATTGTTCAATTACATATGAACTGGTGACTGCATTAGCCAAACTATGACAACCTTTTTTAAACCTAAAATGTGGCTTCATTTGGAAAATTTATCACTAAATTTCTCAAGTATGGCGAAACAAAGGTAATTTAGCATTGAGTTAGCACAAAAAAAGTAGCGTTTAGCACACATTTTGCCTTAGCAGAAAACATGTGCTTACATGTGGGTCTTTCCACAGTAAAGGGGGAATTTTGGCAGCACATACCATATTTTCTAGGAAATACCTTTGTCTGGTCTCAAAATAAAAGAAATAAGTTTAAAGTGTTCGGAAGAGAAAACTTAGGCCCAAAAAGGGTTACAAATAGTGTGACAACATGCCTTTCTAAAAACTCTGTGTACAAATTTCCAATATACGCTCGTAACCGGGACGGTCACTTGTGTTACACTTTAGGCCGTCCCGGTTACGAGCGAATATTGGTAATTTGTACACAGGGTTTTTAGAAAGGCATGTTGTCACACTATTTGTAACCCTTTTTGGGCCCAAGTTATATCTTCAGAACAACTGCGACTTATTTCTTTTATTTTGAGACCAGACAAAGGTATTTTCTGGAAAATATGGTCTATGTTGCCAAAATGCCCCCTTTACCGTGGAAAAAGTCAGTTATGAAATTGAGCGGAGTGGAGAATTGAAGGCGCCCCAGGCAGCAAGACATCAATGCATATGCAGAAATAATTAACAGCAACATTAAGAGTTATTTGCAGCAATTATTCAAAAATATTCTTTAAAACTAACCAAAAACTCTCCAAAGGAAAATTTTTCCCAAGAACGATACCTTTTCCGTGTCATCTTCTCGTCGTCCTTGTAAGACAAGTCGTTCAATTTCTTGATTGAGACCCTCAACACTACCCCTGATCTTTGGAGCGGGTGCCTTTAGGGAGTTATTAGGAACGGGAATTGCAGTTGAACGAGGCAGTGTGTGATTAGCTGGTGGTGTTTGACTACTGCAGGGTGCTGTGTATGTGGTTGCAGTGGAATGATTAGCATGTACAGGTGAGGCACGCTGTGTGCCAACAGTGGCCTGGCGACTCCCCTGCTTGCGAAGCTGTCGAAGTTTCTGGGCAAAGATACAGCAGGAAATGTATGTTTTAGAATGGAAGTTGTGTTCAGTGGCACAAGTATGAACTTGCAGTCAATTACATTTGCCCTGATGGAAAACTTGTAAGTCGTTTTACGAGCCAATTGGCTCATTACGGCTGGTACTCATCCCCGGTTTCCGTGGCATGGAGTGACTAGGAGCAATGCTACATGTACTGATCCTCTTGGATGGGATGCCAGTCCATCGCAGGTCTACCCCCAGCAACTATTTGGGTTTCCCCAACCGTATTTGCTGGTACCCATTTATACACCTGGGTGAATTGGGACAACGTGGAGTGAAGTGTCTTGTCCAAGGACACAACGCGGTGCAATGGCCAGGTTTCGAACAATAGACCTCTCGACCGAATGTGCCAACACGCTATCCACTAGACCACCACGTCTCCACAATGGAAAACAGGGATGTCAGGAAAACATATTGTCAATTGAGAAAAAGTCTCAAAATTGACGAAATGTCTGATACTTGTGATACAAGTCTTTCTCTCAGATTAAAAAAGTCTGAATTCGGACAAGTCTGAAAATCTCATGTATGTGAAAAGCAAGGCAATTATTGCTGTGCCCCTCTGAACATATTAATTTGAGGCATGAAACATAGACAGTCATGGACAGACAAATTGACAGTTTAATAAGCCGGTTCTGGGTTAGCCCATGGAGTGTTGTGACGTCATTGGACAAATGTCGTTTGTACATAGAAGCAGGATCTTGTACACAAATCTATGGGCTTCCGGAGTTCTTATCCACTTCAAACTCGTAAAACGCGGTGAATTTGTGTTTTTGACACAAAATGATAACTGGTAATATAGAGCTCAGATACAGATTCAACCTACTGTGCCTCCGTTTTGGGGTCATATGGGCGTCTAGGGGTGGAATTGTTGAGATAACTGTCGAAAATCTGTGGTTGCATGAAACCGAGCGACTCCAACCACGCTTGGCTTCACGCAATACCGTAACCAAAGATTTTCGACAGTTATCTCAAAAATTCCACCCCTAAACGCCTATATAACCCCAACACAGATATACAGTAGGTTGAATCAGTATCGGAGCTCTATATTATCAGTTATCATTGTGTGTCAAAAACACAAATTCACCGCGTTTTACGAGTTTTTTCATCGTAAAACGCGCCTTTCACAATGCATTTGTGCACGTGGATCGTGCGTTTTTGTACAAACGACCCTTATTGCAGTCAAATTACAATGTAGCTGCCGTGCCTTCATCACCTGGTTTTTCCCAAAGCAAATCATTTTTTACTTCATGCATCTTTAAAAATACAAGTATTTGCAAATGTCAGGCCAACTCTTTGTACAGTATATAATCCAAAACCACAAACAGGAGCAAAGAAGTATTCACCTTATTTGTAAACACACGGACAGCTAATGACTGTATTCCTACTACATGTATAAAAACATAAAATTCTCCTTTTTAAATTTTTTGCCTTTAACATGAAACCAACAATTTTAAGAGCATCTTAAACTTCTACGCAAACCTTGGAAATTCCTATGCAATTTTCATTTTGCATAGTATGTAAATTTGTAGCAACTTTTCCAACGGACTTTTTGCTACCTAAATTAGTCCCTGTATTAAGTGGCATAATCACCTCTTTTAAATTGTCCGAACTTCCCCAGGATGAAGACCTCTTGTGGGACGAACCTCTTCTTTCAATTTCCTCCGTCTGTAATAATCAAGGCCAGTATGTTACCAGGTACACCATGTAAACCCAGAGAGTTACAGCCCACAAAACAAAATGCCCAAGTTACATGCGTGCAATAACTTTGATGTACATGTACACATGTATGTACATGTACTGTAGTACTGTACATATACCTATAAATATATCTCCTCAGGTTCCGGGTGTTTGGCCACATGGGTGTCTAGATGAACCTCTCGTGAACAACTCTGACAACTAGTTCTTTTGAAACACACATTACGAAGGGTATCGTACAATGCCTTCTTTAAAAATTGCTGTGAGAATTCTACCCAAGATTCACCGTTTGCGTGCGATACTCCATGTATTTTTGTCATGTATGCGTCATTCCCCCGCAGTTTCAACTAAAGCTTGTGCCCATGTACGCACAACCAGATCGTGGAAACGCGAGTACATGTATGTATAGTTACTGTGCATGTGCTTTGCGCCATTGAAGGGTTGATGAAGTGTCAAGACCCGGAGCCTACAGAGGTATTTGGCAACATATATGTCAGATCGCAGAAGCAAATACATGATGTGGAGCATGTATGCATCATTTTTAGTGTAGGATATATTGTTGCCAAAGTGAGCCATATTCACACACCACAGCTTATCAGAAGTTCTTTAAGGCCCGTCTACACAAGCCAACATTTGTTGGCCAACAAGGTCCAACATCTGTCTGACGATGTCGGCCAACCGAAAGTTGGATGGTGTAAACACCACTCCAGACAACGTCTAACATCATCCAACAAGTTGGTCCATGTTGGAACATGTAGCTATCGCCCGACTTTGTTGGAGCTTGTTGGAGAAACGGGCCAATAGCAGATTAGAACGCCTGTCTAATGAAGGCAGCAGCCAACTGCCGTTGAAATATGCTAGAACATGTTGGTTCGCACGGTCGACCGCATCCATGTACCACCCAACAAGTTCCAACTTCATGTTGGTCCTTGTTGGCCAACAAATGTTGGCTCATGTAGACGGCAACACAAATACATGTACAGTACTTGTTATCTTCTTTTCTAGCATCTATGGACATCAGATTATGACAACAAATGCAAATGTTACAGTAAGGGCTTCATCAACATTCACTACTCACAATAAGTTAGGGATATTGTGGGGTGTACGCAGATATTTTATTAAGGGTATTAGGGATGTCAGTAGGTGGTCAAAATTTTGCCTGAATCTTAGGAACCTTTGCCTGAAATGTGTATAAACATATGCAGTTATGTACAGACGAACAAAATGAAAAAGCCTGAAATCAGGCAATTGCCTGAACTCTGACATCCCTGGGGTATGCATTCTGCTTGAATGATTTTGTATATGACTAGACAATTGTGTCTGCATGACGGACACGCCTTGTCACAGGAATAGGTAAAAACAGTCATTTAAAAATTGAACCACACCAATATCCCTACATGTGTGTAATTTATTATGAGTAGTGTGTACCAGCATACATGTACCTGAGTTGACTGATCTTTCTGTCGAGGCTCGTGGCTGTTGGAGAATGAAGATAATGAAGCGGCTTCTGTACGTGGCCAGTAGCCTGACAAGTATGGACCCGTTATTGTATCAAGGGAGTTCGTGCGACGAATAGGACTTGCTCGAACAGCCTTGGGTTTCTCAACTGAACAAAAAGAAAAACAAACTAGAGATACTTTGTCTGTTGATAACAGTGCAATATAGCACCAAAAATACCTCAACCTCAAAAAAATTGCAACAAATTGTTTTATTGTAATTTCCTGTACTTTCAAGCATGCTGAACAACATATCAAAAGTTGGACAGAAACGGAGAACAGGAAAGTGAACAAATCTGACGAAAACAAATCTGACGGAAAAAAAATGGCCGCTATTTGTAAATAATTTGATGTACATGTATATATAGTTATAGAAAAAAGTACCCTAAACTCCCAACAATTCTAACAAAAGGTTTTTCAACGGTTTCTGGTTCTACTGAATGTGGAAAATGGCAGGATAAAAGTCTACCAAAATCTAGCCACCGGAAATGGGTGAAATCTGGGTCAATTCCAAGATGGCCACCGTTGACCTTGAAAATCGCTAAATGGCTTTAACTTATTTAATTTTTGGAGTAGAATAGTGATTTAAATGTCTACCCTAGGGTTTTCAGGGCCAGGGAATTCACTGGTATCCATAAAATTTCAATGCAACTTTCGACGAACAATAAAAGCCACAAACTGGCGGTCATAATTACAGGCATGCGGGAGGGGTAGAGACAACTTCTCTAATCTACATGTAAGTTCTGATGTCAGATGTACCGTAGCTTCTTTTATTGGTCAGTAATGTGCATAACATGATCCGCTCTTGTGGCAAGGCTGGCTGCATCAACCACCGTACGAGGCTACGAGCCGCTAAGGCATGGTGCACCACTCTGCCAGAATTGCCTCCCCGACAACCTGCACTTCTAGGGCTGTTTTTGAGACGCGCTATTCAGGAGGTCAGCTCACCACACGCAGGTTTAATCAGGATAAAAACCCCAACAAACTTGGCCATCCCAGCCCATCGTAAGGTCATCCCAATCCAGCCTGTGGCCATCCTAGCCCAGCCCGAAGCTCCCCACCCCCAGCCTAGCACAGCACCACCCCCAGCCCAGCCCAGCCCAAGGCTCTCCCAGCCCAGCCAAAAGCCACGCCAGCCCAGGCCGAAGCTCTTCTAGCCCAGCTTGAAGCCCCAAAGCCCAGCCCGAAGACCTCTCAGCCCGGCCCAAAGCTTTCCTAGCTTAGCCCGACGCCCTCCCAACCCAGCCCGAAGCCATCTCAACCCGGCCCGAAGCCCTCCCAGCGCAACTTAAAGCTCCGAAGCCCAGCCCGAAGCCTTCCCAGCACAGCCCGAAGCCTCCCCCGCACAGCTCGAAGCCATCCCGACCCAGTCAGAAGCCATCCCATCCCATCCCATCCCAGCCCAGCCCCCCAGCCGACACGAACTTTTCCTGTTCAACGCACAACAGTCAAGATGGTCAAGTCGAGTTGACCTGCACCCATATGGGGTACATGTCTAACACTTTCCACACTCAAGTGAATTGGCGCAGACGGACTGTGTGACGTGCTTCCTTCTCCGTGATTGACTACTAGAGATACAACAGACGACTAAGGAATCCAGCACGACGATAAAATAGGTTTTCGATTGGGCGATGTACCTTAGCTACATGTTTGCAGGTTTTACATGTTTCTATGTACATGTATTTTACGATCAAGGACAGACAGTTCTCAATCCTACCGGTACGTTCAAGTGCTTTCTCTAGGAGAGAGAAGTAGAGTACAGGAACAAAAGGAAAAACAAAGGATTGTCCTCGATCGTAATGGTAAAACACGATGGGTGTGTTTGTTTTACGAATGTTTGTCTGTGTTTGTTTGAACATAGTCACACTATAATGAGCCACCTTCTTTTTCGTTTTTGTTAATGCAGGGGCATAGGTTGGGGGGGGGTGGGGGGGGGAGGGCAAGGGCAGGGCAGGGCAGGGGCGGGGCGGGGGGTGCAGGGAGTGGAGGTTGGGACGCACCCAACAAACGCCCAACAAAACAGTTTTCACCCTGCTACAAATACACTTCAACACACCATCCGAGATACATTATCAAAAAAGCTGAGGTACATTGTACAATGAATTACGTACTACATTATTACATAAGATTAATGTCTGGCGTGATGCACATACATGTACATACACATACAATATTTGAATGCAGTGCCTGTCGCACACAGGATGTACATGTTGATGCAAATTTGGCAGGGCATCCGCGAGGCATTCTTAACAGAAAGAAACCGTCTCAAATTCGGACAGAAAACTGCACTTTCTGTAAGAATGTACATGTACACCTGTAAGTCACTGCACTTCAGCTTAAAACCTTGATATCTAACGTAAATGTCGGCATACATGTAGTCACCAGGTCCGTGACCTCGCCAGCCTATTGATGAATAATGGCTGATGAAAAGGGTGGCAAATCTCACAGACCTGGCGACTATGCTGACATTTACGTTACTTGTGTAGATGATGCACTGTGTCAAATTATTTGTAGCCATTTTTAGGGTAAAAACCGTTGCCTTTGTTTTGGTCGTGTGTGGGTCGGAAATTAATGGAAATAGTAGAGTCATTTTCATGGAATCCGTGACCGTTTTTAGCATACCTTTTTTTCTTGATGGATTTGATGAAGAGAACCAATTTTAAGAAAAGGTAGCTCCCATACACCTCCCAAAAGTGACAGCTAACTTTTTTATAGCACGTTTTTCAAAATGGCCGCCGATGCCATCTTGAAAATCATAAAAAGTGATATCTCTGGAACCAGTTGAATCATAATAACAGACGAAGTGTCATTTTCTACTAATTCCAGTATCACAAATCTGCTAGGATGGTATTTATGATTTTTGGGGCCATCTTGACCTCTAAATCCAAGATGGCTGCCGACGCCATCTTGAAAACATAAAAAAGTGGTATCTTTGGAACGAGATGAGTCATGGGAACGAACAAGGTGTCATTTTCTACTAATTGTAGCATCACAAATCTGGTAGAATGGTATTGATGACGTTTGAGGGCCATCTTGACCACTAAATCCAAGATGGCTGCCGACGCTATCTTGAAAATATAAAAAAGTGGTATATTTGGAAAGAGACGAGTCATGAAAAAGAACGAGGTGTCATTTTCTACTAATTCTAGCATCACAAATCTGCTAAGATGGTATTTATTGCGTCTTTGGACCATCTGGACCTCTAAATCCAAGATGGCTGCCGACGCCATCTTGAAAATGTTAAAGTGCCACGAGTGAAGTTTATTTCTGATTAATGTTGGCATATGGCAAACTCAATGGAAGTACACCGGCAGGTACACCAGCAGGCAGACCACTGGTGGTTTAATGTTGCTGGCTGCCGCTGGTGGTGGCTTGGGAGCGGTAAAACGCTGTTTGCATGCCACTTGCGAGCAATTGGTGGGCCGCCGGTGGTTTTGGGTCAGCGGGCCGATGCCGACCAGCCGCTTCCCAGCCGACGGCGGTCAAACGGTGGCTTGTGCACTTGGGAGTAGCCATCAACCCACGAGACAAGGAGTACAGACATGAAGTAGTAGAAGAAAATTATAACGCTGCCCACAATATAGTGACACTCCAAATCTGTTGACTTGAAAGCATAGAACGGAGAGATGGTTCAGTGGTATAGGGTACATTGTCCGGGTAATATTTTTCGCAATATGCCTTTTTGATGGGGTTAGGTAATTGGCTGGTACCGGTATATCATACAGTTTGGGTCAATTCTCGAGAAATTTGTAGTATATATGAGACAGAAGATTGTTTTTCAAATCCTCCGAGTAGCAAAAAGTAATCTTCTTCGTTCGTATGATCCCCTGAAAGGATCTGGTTGCTGAGATTAGCCGACTCAAGTCGTTGCCCTGTATAGCCACCTAGGAGGTTCTTCAGCATGCCCACGAAGTGCAAGAGAACAGGAAGAAATTTTGTGGAAAACCCACGGAATCAAGCAGGGACTGAGAACCCAATCTACATACGGACCCGGACAGGATTCGAACCAGGGCCACAGAGGTGAAAGGGGAGGAAAGAACTGCTACGCCAACCTGATTCCCCCAGCAAAAAGTATTACACCTGAATAAAACGAATGTGACAAATTGCAAACTGGAAAATGGAAAACTATCCCAAAATCCTTTGAGCATACCATACGTGTAGTTGATGTGATCATAAATTATTGTTAGACACCATTAAGGTTTCTACTTCAACCCTTCAACAGCGCAATGCGCATGCCAAATACCGTCCGCCGTACAATGCGAGTTTGCATACAATTTCGGTGAAACTTGAACTTGGATGAATTTTGGTTGAATTCCCACTGTAATTTCTCGGAAAGTAGGCATCATACATGTACCTATGCATGTATACCTAATGCATACTTCCAGATAGCTGAAAGTATCGGCCTTTTTTCTTAAATTAAAAAGATGTTATTAAAGCCGATACTTTCAGTAGAACTATTTTTTTCCCTATCAAAAACGTACACATGTAGCTCCAAACGGAATCTTTAACCAAGTCTTTTTACAGGAAATTGCAATTTTTTGGTAAAATTAAAAACTCTACACGTTCTAAATACCGACCTGGCCGTAATACTCTCAAAACTGGCGTACACACCTTCATTTTTCTGCAATTGACGAATTCACCTTCAAGGACAACACGGTCGTGTCAAAATGGCGAAACGATATCGTGTGAGCTTGGTCACGTGTCCGAGTGTTGGTCACTTTCAGGAGAAAGAGGGCGCTATAATCACAATGAACGCATGAACGGTGAAGTTCGGGCGTAGGCGTGTTCGTTCGTTTCTGCTGTTTGAGCCCGTGTCCTGTGTAGCCCGTGTCAAGAACAGATTAACCCAACTTCATCGTTCATTGTGATTATAGCGCCCTCTTTCTCCTAAAAGTGACCAACACGCGGACACGTGACCAAGCTCGCACGATAGCGTTTCGCCATTTTGACACGACCGCGTTGTCCATGGAGGTGAATTCGTCGATTGTAGAAAAATGAAGGTGTGTACGCCAGTTTTTAGAGTATTACGGCCAGGGCGGTATGTAGAACGTGTAGAGATTTTGATTTTACCCAAAAATTGCTGTAAAAAGACTTGGTTAAAGATTCCTTTTGGAGCCACGTTTTTGATAGGAAAAAAATAATAGTTATAACTTATACTGAAAGTATCGGCTTTAATAACATTTTCATTTAAACAGCTAGAATCCCCCCTTCCACATTTTTTTAGTTTTTCTGTTTATCATGGAGGTGTATGTGTCTACAACACCATCACAACTTGTTTTTCACAAAAAATCGACAGACTTTTGCTTAAAACATAAAGCAGTTCCGACCCTCTTCACCCAAATTCTGAAACGCTCGAGGTCACTCGGCTTGTTTATCAACAGGGTGTTGACGTCATCCTGAGAAACATACAAAACGGTCTGTGCAGTATTGAATGGAAAATACACGAAGTGAATGTTTATCATGCCTATTTTGTCCTTGTAATTCAAAATACAAACGTGAAAAACACTTCATGTAATATGACAGCAATCTACTATTACCTGTTTTGTGAAAAAACAATGAAATTGTGGCTCACAGTGCTCTCTTTTGAAGTAAATACTGGTGCATTGCGACTGGTGGTTTTGTCACGGAACGAATGGCATTCACAGCGGTCTGTGTACGGCGTAGTTTCCACGTGTTTGGACATCGGCCGTACAAGTTATAGAATGAGCGACTCATTTTTGTCTCTCTTGGTAATAGAAAAGAAAATCTTTCTGCTCTTTTTTTTTCATAGTGTCTGGTAAAACATGCAACCACGCAGCTACTGGGCATATCTCTGGCTCTTTGGAACAACAAAATTCTTCAAAAAAGACCATCTAACAGAGACGGTTTTCCAAGTTTTTTGCGTGTAAACGTATGGAGCTAACAATCGTGTTGACTTCTCTTTCTCAGGATTGCGTCACGGGGTCACGCGCATATCATAAATACCTAATGAGCGTTTCAGAAATCGCGAAAATCTCATTTTCGAAAAGCGCACTTTTGCTTGCAATTTATCCACTTAAAACCGACAATTAAAAAAAATTAAAAATCCACGTCGGCAAGAGGGATGTTTGGACTATCGAAAAAAGCCTTAATGCTGGATTTTCGTCAAGGGGGATTCTTCCTCTTTAAAAAAAAAAGGCTGATACTTTCAGCTATTTGGAAGTACCTATTATGCGTATCTTTTTAGTGTGAGGTATAGAGGTACAGAGGGCGCCCTTCTGCAAAGCACAATGGGATTTATTAGGGGTCAAACCATTGATAGTAGTTTGACCCCTAATAAATTCCATAGTGCTTTTCAGAAGGGCGCCCTCTGTTGGTGAAACACGATTGGCGATATGTCTATAGTGACCTGTGAAAGCTCCATATAGACCTTTATCACGGTGCGTCCATCTTTGTCTTGTTCCCCATAGTACGTGTCGGGCACGATCGGTGCATGTGCGCAACTGTGCGATAGCGCATGCGATCTCCCGTTGTTTTGAGAGAATCACTATCTTTTTCTGCAAGCCTCGCTTTGGTTACGTTCATTTTAACAGGGGAAAAGGGAAGATGGCCGCACCGTGATAAAGGTCTATAGGGTGAGGGTAAGAGTTGGGAAATTGATCAGAAGTTTTTTTTCTTTAAAATGACTCATCTAGCATTGGAATGTGCAGATTTGATTTAAAAAAAACAAATTTAGAGTGGGAAAAATTTAAGATTTTGTGAGGAAACACTTAGAAATTTTTCAGCCTGTCTCATATGTTTTGCACACAAGGTCTGAAGCCAGTTTAAAAACACCCGATGTCGGAGTTGTTTGTGAAAGGCCAATCTGGAAGTAGCTGTGGCCAATAAACCCTTTCACAGTTATCGACGCCATCTTGTTCACGGGGCACTTCAAACACGCGTTGCAGTGTGCGTGCGCGGACCGTAGCTATAAATGCACAGTGACCCAACAATGCATTCGTATACGATCCACGCACACACACAGCAACGCCTTTTCGAACTGCCCCGTGAACAACACGGCTTCGATAACCGTGAGATGGTTTATTATAAAGAGCAGCGTAGTCTTGGCCACAGTTTGGGGCTATTGATCACACGCCATCTTTGTAGGAAAAAAGCGCATCACAAAAAAATACGCTCAAAATCATGATGCACGTGGCAATTTGTAGGAATTAAGTGACGTCATTTGAAATTGATCAATTCAGGGCCATAGCCTAGGTCAATACTCGTAACTATCCTCACCCACCCCTAAAACCTGGTGTGCTGGGACTCCTTTCTGGGGATGCTCTGTGTTCAGGTGATCGCCTATGTTTTACTTTGTGGTCGCTCGAGGTGGGTGCCCATGGCTGTGTAGGTGACGACGCTAGGCCAACGGCAGGGCTTGTGCGTCGCCCGTTGCTAGCCCGCGTGGGACTGCTTTGTCTGACTTGCAAGGTAACGGGCAATGTTGCACGCATGGGTTGCGGCCCTGCTCTGGGTGAGGCATTTCGTCTTGGTCGATGCGGTGGTTGTGAGGACATAGTGCAAACTGAAAACTTCTCCACATTTGAACAGTTTATGGCTTCAGTTTCAGAACACCTTATCTGCACGAGACCAGAATTGAAAGGATTAAAGTCTCAGCCCTCCCTTCTCTGCTTCTCTTCCACCACGACCATCGCAGTCGACCTCTGCTGAGACTAGCTAGCTCTGCGATCACTATGTCGCGCGCGTTAGTGCAGCGCTGGTGTGACAGTCGATCCAGTCCGGCGTTGATCGAGTCCGAACCGACTCTGCATGGGTTCAACCGATTGCGTCCAGCGGTTACTACTTTGGATGGACAAACTAAAACACTATTTGGACCAAAGCTACTTGCAGGACTAGCTTTAAGTCTATTAAGAAAATAACTGTTACAAATTATTTGGGTCAGCGCCACAATTTACGAGTTAGTAGTGCATATCGTGGAGAAATTGTGTGTGTTCGTGCGGGCAACACGCCGTTTATTTTGCATTTACAGGCTAGGATTCTGGATCGTGCATCTTTAACTGTAACATAAGATCAATATTTCCGAAGAAGGCGTCTTTTCCATGAGTTTTAAGTTCCACTGCCCTACCCTCAGCTCACTGCCCCTCCCCACCAAATCCAGGCTCCCTGGCCCCGCTCCTCCATCTCCCTTCCTCCCACGTATAGGCCTATAGTGATGTCCCCTAACTTGGCGCACTTCGACAACTCACTGGAAATCCGCTCACATTATAGCAAAACCCCCTAGCAGAATTAGTTGAAACTTACACACCTTGTAGTATAATTCATAGGCTCCAAGAAAAAGTAATACTTTAATATTTTGACTCATCAACAAGTACAAAATAACACGAACAATCAGGACAAAACGATGAACACTTTTTTCCCGAAATCGCCCGGACTGTCTCCTAACGTGGAGCGCGTCGCTGATTGGCTGAAACGGTTTGATGCCTTACTACGATGGCCCACAAAGACCACTTGCACGCACACACTGTGACACTGTACACAACGCCAGTATGCCTGGTTTTATCCACGTGAAATGCCTACTACAGGCTTCCGTGTATGGTGTCATGACAACCTGAAGCAAACGGCGATGCCTTCACATTCCGGTGAATTTGTAGTAACTGAATGATTCTTCTCCGTATTTCAGTTTTATAATTTATGAAGGTACTTGAGAACTTTATTTCTATTTAATGCCAAGTGCAACAGATTGTTTATTGCGCCAAGAGAGAACGGAAAGTAAAGCCCGCCACGTTAGGGGCCGCGCTACGTTGGGGGACATCAACAATACTTCTTGCTGCCGGCCATCCCTGTCCTGCCCTCTTCCTGTCGGATTCCCGTCCTGCGTCCTCCATCCAAGTTCAAGTGTTTTAAAACAAGTTATCTTCACTACAGCAAAAAAGTCACACCTTAAAAAGTTCTGATGATTTTTGGTGGGAAAAACATTGTCAACGAATCTCTTGTCGAGTCTTTTGTATTCAAGTTGAATTGCTAATTAATTAGAGTTGCCATTTCTGACCAAGATGCCGCTTTTACATGCGTTTAAAAAAAAGAGTAAGATTGCGTTACGTTATTCTTGTTAAACGTCGTCTTCACTTGAAAGAAAAAGCTGGACCACAAATACTGCGCCCGGACTATATCACACCGTCCGTAAAACACTTGGACGGACCGTACCGTATATCATCTGGTGTCTATCCTGTCCGGTCGGACGCAAATCAACCCGGACTAGACACACTGTCACACCGACGCAAATGTATGAAATGCAAAGAGAGGGCGCTTCGAGCAGCGACTCACTGTAATTTCTCGATTATTTCTCCAATTCCCTAGTATACAATTAAGTACTAGATTTTGTGACAAAATCCAATCCATCCGTCTCACTTTTTTCAAACTTCCCACAAAACCGATTGCTTCAAAAGCTATGTACATGTACCAGGGTTGTAGTCGAGTCCATCACGTACAAGCCCATCATCACAAGGCCTCACAAGTCCACAAGCTATTTCAAATCAAGCTATTTAAATGAACTCCAACAAAGGCATTCTTGTGCGTGTTCCTCCTTTGCTTCTTGTAACTGGACTTGTGCGGGATTTTCACGGACTTGTGATAGACTTGTGAATAATGTAATGGGCTCGACTACAACCTACTATATGCGGCTGCGTTCGGGCGTGTACTCGTGTTAAGACGAGTATACTCCTGCGCGCGCGAACGGCAAGAATAACGACACTCGGGTCAACGAGAGTATGCTCTCGATACTCCCCAACAAATGGGGAGTGTGCTCTTACTCCTGACGAATGCCATGTGATTTGTACCATGGAGGAATTCCTCCATGTTTGTACTAAGATGGCGAGATAGGTTGGATTTTTGGTGAATTTGCTAAACGTGTCAACTGGATAACTGAAACAACAACTCACTATAAGGTTTGTTTTGGACGGCATCAAAGGTTCTCACGACTTACGGCATGTATTTCCTCAGTTTCTTTTCAGCAGTGAAACGGCGTTTTTGTGCAGTGATGGCAAGAGACGGCCATCTTCATTGATTGCCATTCGCGCATGCGGCGCGGAATGCGGACTTGCCGTTCGCGTGATGTGACCCGAGTGCAATGCGCACGCATTACTCCCGAGTAACGAGAACTGCACGCCCGAACGCAGCCTGTGCATCGCCGGCCCCTGCGCAGACGTCTCTTTCGTTGTGTTGTATTATTAGACGTCTCTAGAGCTGCAACTGAAGGCTCTATTGAGACGGAGCCAGTTTCCGATTAATGTTTCCGTAGGTTGACATCTCGCCGCTCCACCTTCTCAACCAGCTCAAGGACGTAGGGAATGCTTTATCAGAAAAAAACGTCATTTCCTGGTGGCAGGAGTCGAAAACACATGACTTTCTTCTGACGATTATAAGGAGGAAATTAAGGCCCTGCACTTTAATTGTTACAGAAGACAATTGTTAAATTATTTTTTGCTCCGGAGCTCTCTGCTGGTTTGAACAGTTTAAACAGTTTCTTCCTTCTAAGGTTTCGTGAGACGAAAGTCCAGAATTGTAACTATATTTGCTGAAGACAGCCTTGCTCCTTGTGCGGCTTTATATGATGCCCAGTCGAACCAGATGAGTGCCCGAATGAAGTCTCCACTGACAAGGTAGGCCTACTATATATATAGACGCATCTTAAATACTTCAAAGCTCATAGGTTCCTCGCCAGAGTCCGGCAACATCTCTTTATGATGTAGTCGACAGGGAGTTTGACGTTTTTAGGAAGATTATTCCTCGCCTGTGGGCGAGCTGTTTTTATCTCTCATGAAGGATATCGAGGAGACAGAAACTAGAGGCTAACAATTAAGTTAGCAGCCAAATCACATTCAAGGGCACCTCGTTCTCTTCATCGAAAGGTAGGCGTTTCACGCCCTATACCATATGCTGTAGCGCAGAGCTAGCATTCAAATCACGCCTATCATTCAAGGGTTCCTTCTGCAGTTACGGCAAAACTCCCCATTAAAAACCGAGCCAGGTATAAGTTATCTGCTTCGTGTCCTCGAAGTGCTATAAGCAATTTGCTTCACCAGATTCGCACGATGTAAAAACAAGCTTCCCCTCAGTTCAAACTTCCATGCATGTCCTCTTGCTGGATGTCTCCAACACTGTTTGCACCAGTAGTTCCGTACATCCTGGGATCCGTGGGTAGTACAAGTGCTGTTTCTGGCTATGAATTGAATTTTCTTACTCAGCCATTTCAATTTTGTTCTCCTGTCACTCGTGTCTGCAGACAAGCAAGCTGAAATATTTGATCAAGAGGTACAGAAGTTGCTTGAAAAAAAGGAGCATGCATATGTCAGTTTTCATCTCAGCTCTTTTCACCGTTCGAAAGAAATCCCGAGAGCTTCGTCCAGTCATCATATATATACAGTCTTCGGCCTCTAAACAAATTAATCCTATACGTCAAACATTTTCAGATGGAAAACATATCGCTGGTGAAAGACCTTCTGTCTCCCAATAGCTGGACGACATCAATCGACCTGAAAGACGCATACACCACGGAAGGGCATAATCTTCGTTTACAAAAGTCATGTCTCCCCTTCGGCCTTTCACCTGCACCGTACGGGTCTTCACTAAAAATTATGAAACCCGTGGCATCCACTATCTGAGGAAAAGAGGCATTCGCGGTGTCTTTTAATTGGATGAAATTCTTAGATCAGATCAAGAGTGTCTATCGAACATGCATCAACCAGTGTCCCTCCTCCAAAATCTTGATTTTGTGGTGAACGAGGCAAAGCTTTAGCTACAGTACTGCAATTATTACCTGGGATTTATTGTCAACTCCATGGATATGACCCTCTCGTTGAGCCAGGAAAAAGTGGACAATCTCCCAATGTCAATATTTTTTAGCGGCAGAGCGGTCTATACTGTCCTGGAACGCTCCAGGTTAATAGCCAGGATGTCGGCAACAATTTAAGCAGTAGTATTTACCTCACAAATATTTCACCGAAATCTTCAGCTCAACAAAACTGCAGCTCTTCACATCACAATAATTATTGACTGGTGTTCTGCTATTCGTGCTAAAAACACAAGTTGACAAATTTTTCTGCTAAACAGCAAATGGCCCCTGGAAAATTTGTTGGCAGCCTTGTTTTGTGCTGTTTTGGACTTCCAGCAGTTGGTCCGATCAGCAAGATATGTGACAGAGGGACATCTTGCTTATAGGCAAAAATATAAAATGTGTGCTCGTTGCATGGTAGTGTAACGCCGTTCCCAATCGGCTAGCAGAGGGCGCCAGCACCATTCCACGGTTAGGCCGGCTGACGAGCTGAGGGCGCTAACACGGTTCCACGGAGCCGGCCGATCGGTTGGCGCGAGCCCCTCATGCTAGAAGGTTGGGACACCCGTCTCGGCGGGAGACGTTTCCGGAGCGCCATCTTTGTTCTGGACGTTGTTGAATGAAGAGTGTTGGAATAAACGTGGAGAGTTTTGTGTCTGAATGTGTGTTCCTGGGTGTTCTTCCTTGTGTCGAGTATCAAATAACAAGTGAGAGTAAATTATTGTTACACTGGTGGCAGCGGTGGGATGATACTGGGAAAATGTTAGAGCCTGAGATTGTAGAGGGGAGGCCGGTACGTACAGTACGGCCTGACCCTGCCAATCCGAGTAGTTTTTTGCAGGGGGTTGGATCAAACCGCAGCGACCCATGGACAGACCAAAGTTCGACCCCGGTGCAATTTGAGCCGGGAAAGTTCCGGCGGGTTCCAGAGGATCCACCCCGCACCATAAACGACCACGTGGCACCGCTCTGTTTGGAGCCCCGCACGCTACCAGACTATGGAGCGGAACCTCCGGATCGACTCCGCGCCGCACACGACCATGTGAGACGTCTCCCCTCGGAGCCCCGCATGCCACGTGACTACGGCGCGGAACCTCCGGATCGAGGCCGCACCGCGCACGACCATGTCGGACGGCTCCCATCGGAGCCCCGCATGCCACGTGACTACAGCGTGTAATCCCCGGATCGACTCCACACCACACTCGACCAGGGAGAACAGCTCCGCTTGGAGCCCCGCACGCTACCAGACTACGGCGCGGAACCTCCGGATCAATTCCGCACCGCACACGACCATGTGAGACGGCTCCCCTCGGAGCCCCGCATGCCACGTGACTACGGCGCGGAACCTCCGGATCGACTCCGCACCGCACACAACCATGTCGGACGGCTCCCCCCGGAGCCCCGCATGTCAAGAGACTATGGGGGGCGGAGCACCAGAATTTGCTCCGCACTGCACAACCCTATAGGGCGGAGCACCAGAATTTGCTCCGCACTGCACAACCCTATGGGGCGGAGCACGAGAATTTGCTCCGCACTGCACAAACCTATGGTGCGGAGCACCAGAATTTGCTCCGCACTGCACAACCCTATGGTGCGGAGCACCAGAATTTGCTCCGCACTGCACAACCCTATGGTGCGGAGCACCAGAATTTGCTCCGCACTGCACAACCCTATGGGGCGGAGCACCAGAATTTGCTCCGCACTGCACAACCCTATGGGGCGGAGCACGAGAATTTGCTCCGCACTGCACAACCCTATGGTGCGGAGCACGAGAATTTGCTCCGCACTGCACAACCCTATGGGGCGGAGCACCAGAATTGCTCCGCACTGCACAACCCTATGGTCCGGAGCACGAGAATTTGCTCCGCACTGCACAACCCTATGGGGCGGAGCAAGTGAATCAGCTCCGCACTGCACAACCCTATGGTGCGGAGCACGTGAATCAGCTCCGCACTGCACAACTCTATGGAGGAGAGCTCCCCTCGGAGCTCCGCACTGCACAGCCCTACGATGCGGAGCAAGTGTATCAGCTCCGCACTGCACAACTCTATGGGGCGGAGCACGAAAAATTGCTCCGCACTGCACAACCCTATGGTGTGGAGCGCGATAATTTGCTCCGCACTGCACAACTCTATATGGGGCGGAGCACGAAGAATTGCTCCGCACTGCACAACCCTATGGTGCGGAGCACGTGAATCGGCTCTGCACTGCACAACTTTATGGAGGAGACCTCCCCTCGGAGCTCCGCACTGCACAACCCTACGATGCGGAGCAAGTGAATCAGCTCCGCACTGCACAACTCTATGGGGCGGAGCACGAGAAATTGCTCAGCACTGCACAACCCTATGGTGCGGAGCGCGATAATTTGCTCCGCACTGCACAACTCTAAGGGGCGGAGCACGAAGAATTGCTCCGCACTGCACAATTAACCCTATGGTGCGGAGCACGTGAATCGGCTCCGCACTGCACAACTCTATGGAGGAGAGCTCCCCTCGGAGCTCCGCACTGCACAACCCTACGATGCGGAGCAAGTGAATCAGCTCCGCACTGCACAACTCTATGGGGCGGAGCACGAGAAATTGCTCCGCACTGCACAACCCTATGGTGCGGAACGCGATAATTTGCTCCGCACTGCACAACTCTAAGGGGCGGAGCACGAAGAATTGCTCCGCACTGCACAATTAACCCTATGGTGCGGAGCACGTGAATCGGCTCCGCACTGCACAACTCTATGGAGGAGAGCTCCCCTCGGAGCTCCGCACTGCACAACCCTACGATGCGGAGCAAGTGAATCAGCTCCGCACTGCACAACTCTATGGGGCGGAGCACGAGAAATTGCTCCGCACTGCACAACCCTATGGTGCGGAACGCGATAATTTGCTCCGCACTGCACAACTCTATGGGGCGGAGCACGAAGAATTGCTCCGCACTGCACAACCCTATGGTGCGGATCGAGCACGTGAATCGGCTCCGCACTGCACAACTCTATGAAGGAGAGCTCCCCTCGGAGCTCCGCACTGCACAACCCTACGATGCGGAGCAAGTGAATCAGCTCCGCACTGCACAACCATATGGAGGAGAGCTCCACTCGGAGCTGCGCACTGCACAACTCAACGATGCGGAGCAAGTGAATCAGCTCCGCACTGCACAACTCTATGGTGCGGAGCACGCGAATCGGCTCCGCACTGCACAACCCTATGGTGCGGAGCAAGTGAATCAGCTCCGCACTGCACAACCCTACGATGCGGAGCAAGTGAATCAGCTCCGCACTGCACAACCCTATGGAGGAGAGTCCCACTCGGAGCTCCGCACTGCACAAACCAATGGGAAGCTAGGAACGCCTTCAGGAGGTCGGAGACCAATAATGCTCCCATGAGTTTGATGGAGTTTCTTCGTGGGCCGATTACCTGATCCATTTTGAAAGCGTCGCAACAGTCAACCAGTGGGACGAGGCTGAGAAGGCAATGTTCCTTGCCCCGCACCTGAAGGACTCGGCGCTGGAGGCCCTGGCCGACATGGCACCAGAGGCGCGAAATGAGTACCCCGCCTTCTGGAGTACTTCGAACAACGATTCGGGATCACGGCCCAAATCCAATTACATCGGGCCCAGCTGTCGATGCGCACCAGAGGTCGGGACGAATCTATCAGCAGCCTGGGACAGTCTATACGGCGGTTGGTTTCCAAGAGCTACCCGAACTTCCCCTCGCAAGCGCGGGAGGACCTGGCTGTGGAGGCTTTCAGGAATGCATTAGGCGAACAGCTGCAACGCCACGTCTTTTCGAGAAAGGCGACGACCCTGACCGAAGCCATCACCCTGGCCACGGAGATGGAGGCTTTCCTAGACTCCCAGGTGCAGAATAAGAAAGGGAAACAAGGAACCAGGGACGTTAGGTCGGTGGTACAGCCAACACAACCTAAACCAGAGTCGAACAACGATAATACGGGCTACGTGCGCAGGCTATCCGATCGATGTTGAAGTGTTTTGGGTGCCACGAAATCGGTCATTTTCAGCGTGACTGTCCGCACAGGAAGCCTAAATCGACACAGCAGACAACCGATGGAGGACCCCCAGGACAGGACCAGACGACCCAGGGCAGTATTCACTGCCGGCACTGCGGGAAGCCGTTCAACAAGTCAAGCAACCTGCGGAGGCACCACCGAACAGCGTGCCCGGCACTACACCCGACGATGCCGTTCGAGTGCCCGTTCGGTTGCGGGAGGAAGTTCTACCGGGAGGACATGCGGCAACGCCACCTCCAGTACTGTGCCTGGCGACTAGGGAGGGTGGCGACTAGGGAGGGTGGCGACTAGGGAGAGTGGCGACCGTGACAGCCACCGACGAACTGGAAGTGTACACCAGCCGCTGCCAGTTCGTGGGGGAGATAGCACCACCTCGGAGCAACCCCCGGTCGCTGCTGCACCCCAGCCGACTCCACCTTCCCCCGGCCGCTGGCACAGGGGAGAGGACCACGCGCGGAGAGCCCCGATGTCGCCCCCATCGCGCCATCGGCACCACGAGGGGACCCGGTCCCGGACGAGATCTCTGCTGCGTCTGCGAAGGCAGCCGCTAGAGGGGAGCCGCATCCGGCCGGAGCGGTCCCCGAATTCACCCCCATGTGTTTCTTTTTCTAGCCATGCTACCATTTGTAAAGGAAGCGTCTCCCCGGCGAGACGCGGGGTTCGCTGCCTGCTTTGGGGACAAAGCAGGGTCCTCGAAGGGGGCTGTGTAACGCCGTTTCCAATCGGCTAGCAGAGGGCGCCAGCACCATTCCACGGTTAGGTCGGCTGGCGAGCTTAGGGCGCTAACACGGTTCCACGGAGCCGGTTGGCGCGAGCCCCTGCTAGAAGGTTGGGACACCCGTCTCGGCGGGAGACGTTTCCGGAGCGCCATCTTTGTTCTGGACGTTGTTGAATGAAGAGTGTTGGAATAAATGTGGAGAGTTTTGTGTCTGAATGTGTGTTCTTCCTTGTGTCGAGTATCAAATAACAAGTGAGAGTAAATTCTTGTTACAGTAGTCTTGGCTACAAGACCTTCGATCCTGGTTTGGTTTTCCCCGAGAAAAACACTTTGGTATTGGTATTGATTCCCATACCGGTAGACAATTCCCGACCTAGCTCCAGGTATATAGGTAATCATGCACGGGAATCGATAACAAATTCAGAAAAGTAACGATTAATATAAGGCTAAAAGCGGGAATGACATGTTCAGAATGCTGAGCGCCAATTGGTCAGCTCGACAATAGCAGGAGCACGCTACTGTGCATGCGCAGTTAGATTACATGAGCGTGTGAAAACAATTCCTTCTGACTACACAACACGGATTTTGTGAAGTGTATGAATGTAGCCTCGAGCATGTGCAGATGCATGATACGTGCTCTGGCCAGTAGTGAACTGTTGTTCGCTGTATTATTTCGAGCACTCGGGGTGATCAAGCAAGTGTTGTCCTACAGCAGGTGTGCATTTTGGCCTGTGTGGCAGCTTTGCGAGCGTTCTTGTAGACATGCGACAGCCGTTTGCGGGAAGCAGGCATGTTGCTGCGGATGAAGGATGGAACATGCTGTTTAATGCGATCCGCCAGTCTTTGAGACGTACGACCTGCGTACCGAGTCTCACATCGGCACCGAAATTCATAGGTAACATTGTTAAGTTGTGTGGTAGGTATACGTCTTTAAGTAACTTACGCCCAGTGAATATTACACGCGGCTAGCTGAACAGTGTAGTAAGCGCGCGTCACGGCTTTTATTAGTTGTTCGAGTGTTTGTGAAACTTGTCCTCTCCACGGTACTTTAAGATACACGGGAGGTATCGGTTTAGAGCAGTTTGCGACCGAGAGGGATACATGTTTGCTTATTACCGATTCGGGATATCCGTTTTCGCGCTGGATTGACTTGATATAGTTTATTTCGTCGTGTAGCTTACACGGGGAACAGATGTTTGCTGCTCTATTAATACCAGTACTTTGATCAAGCCTATTCTGTACCGAGTATAAGCACTAAATGAGTCCCATCGCGTCGGGTGTACTGTCTATGTCCTGTGAACGTAGGTTTCCGGTACACAGAAGTGGTAAAGCCGGTGGGTGTTTTCTCAACCAGAACGTCTAGGAACGGAAGAGAGCCAGATTTCTCCATCTCGTGGGTAAACTTGAGTGCGGATGGAGACCGTTTAGCCTACCGTGCACAGAAGGCTTTGCATGTAACTCATGATCAAAGTGAACGCTTTTGAAGCACAAAGGAATTTTGAGGTTTTGATTTGGCCCTCTCGATCGGTTTCTTCATTTTGTATTAGCTGGTACAACAATGTATATATTTTTTTATTGTAAAACAAAAAGACATCACACAAATAACAAAAAAATACAAGCGTGGGAGATCCAACATTTTAATACCATATTAACCCTCAGCCAATGGTACAAAAGAATCAAACCGATGTTTACTTGTGTTACCTTTATTGACACACGAGACCAGTAATTCCCTAAGTGGGACAGTTGAAAATGGGAAAAATTAAGACAATTTAATATGAATTTGAATGAATCCCTGAATACATTGTGACAAGCAGGACTTCTAGGAAGGTCAACTTGTTTAAAATATACTACAGGCAACCGTATAGTATACCGCCCATGCATAACACATGCCATCAGATCAGTAGACTAAAGCCCCAGTCCCACTTAGGCGAAAGTCTTTACGACTCGTGACGATTTTAGATCGCCGATAGTTGTCAGGTAGTCGCAAGCTATTCCTAAAGACATTCGTAATCATTCGTTAACCATCGCTTGAAGTCGTAAAACGATCGTCGCATCGCTCCGAGTAGCCCGCCAATTTCAAAAATTTACAATTTCAAAAATTTCGCAAGCCGAGGTGAATATGGATTTTTTTTTAATAATTCGGAATTGTATCGTAAATAATCGTAAACATGTCGTAACTATTTGTAAATGCATCGTAATGCCGTCGTCATGTTCGTAAGATGACCGCAAGTAATCTGCAACAGAAAAATCCACGCGATTACGATTAAAAATGATTTTCGAATGGGGCATTGGCTGATGGCACGTGTACCTCAAATTGGCGCCACGACAATTTTTCGCAACAGTGTCTCAACAGCATCGCAAATAATCGTGAACACATCGTCAACCATCTCAAGTATTCGCAAGTTATCGCAAGTGCTTCGCAAATAGTTGTAAGTGCATGGTAAATGCTCGTAAAGAGTTCGCAAATAATCGCCTCCAAAAAGAACTAATAAAAACCGCAAAATGACACAAATGCTTCGCAAGTGTTCGAAAATCCTTCGCAACTACATGTAGTCGTAAATATTCGTAAAACTTCGCAAATTCTCGCCTCTGTCAAGTTAAAAATTAGTTAAAGTTAGGCGAATCATTGCGACGCTAAGATCGCAATGGTTCGTAACCTCAAGTGGAACTATAGCTTTAGGTCAAATATAACACTGGACAAAATAATATTCACACGTACAGTGTATAAGATTCAGAACAGGTTATGCTTTCTTTCTGATGCACGTATAATTCAACATTTCACATACAGTGGATGGTTCCTCGTATGTGCATCTTCGTAAAAATGCACATATTAAAAATAGTCCCTGTTATGGTAAAGGTACACAGTACCAGCATGATTTGCTTATTGAAGTGTGCACTACATGTACATTTTCATCTGCGCAACAAAGCATTTCTTTTGAACTTTGCAAAAAGGCAACACAATGCCACAATTTTCTATAAATCGAGATACGGTACCTACATTATACTACCTCGGACATTTATTTCGAGATTTGGAGGTGAAGAAAGTGCTAAGTTGAAAGTGTGCCAGTGGATTTCAGAAAACAATGTATGTATGTGTACAGCAAAGTTAATGTACATGCCTATGTTACAACCCAACTATACCAACAGTCCTAACTCACTGTTCAGCCTTTTTCAACAATAGGTCAGGGGCCAATTTCATAAAACATGTTATGCTTAATCAACATTTTTGATTAAGCGTAGCACGAAAATTTGCTTAAGCGACGGCGTTAGCATGCGATTTGGCTTGCTAAATAAGGGCTTTAAGCAAAAAAACGACTGCTTAATTCTTTTATGAAATGCCATCGGCCGCTTAATGCGCCGCTTAATCAAAAATCGGGTGCTAACATGTTTTATGAAATTGGGCCCAGGACTGTCCCAATCAAGGATATTTGGGCCAGCTCTAACTTATTGTTGGGAAAGCTTGAGCAATAAGTTGGCCTATACTCATTAGCCTATAGTTGAGGCGCAACACCTACATGATGTCGTGCAAGTTTCTTTGAGCATGGTATGTATCTGTGCACTTGTTGAGGAATTTGGCATATAGCCAGTGTTGTGTACATAGAATAGTACATACACACATTGCCAAATGGCAGTTGGTCTCAGCCTTCACTCAATTTTATCAACCAGCACTAACAAACAATTTAGTCTTTCCAACTGGAAGTGAAATTGAGGCAAAGATGCCTTTTTCTTAGAAATTTAAAAATCCAAAGTATTCTTTTATTTGCAAAACCAGACCACTTACATTGTTAACTTAATACAAAATGTGAAGTCCAAGATATTCAAAATATCTGTAATTTAGAAAAGAGGTTTGCGGTAGCACCATGTGAATCTCTTTTGTATATATGTGGTTCTGAAAAGAACCGGTGAGTGTGAACTCAACGTTTCGAACTCCTGAAAACGAACAGAGCACACTGTTCGAAATGTTCAGAACCACACTTTTAAAAAAATATACAAAAGAAATTCACATGGTGCTACCGCAAACTCATACACCTAGAAAAGAGGTACTGATAAAATGAGAATGTCTCTAACCCCATGGGGGCCGTCCATAAAGTACACACACACACAGAGGTGGGAGGGGTGTTCAGAGCAAATGCGTACACCCAATGTTAAAGTATACGGGTGACGTCACGAATTTTGCGCAGGTGGGGTTGGGGGGTGGTTAAAAGGTGGGCATTTCATGCGTACGTACTTTATAGTCGGCCCCATGCCATAATGCCTCTGTCTGGCACCGGTCAACCTCAATTCAGCCAGTAACTTTTGCAACTACAACATGGTTTTCTTGCAATATGTCCATAAAAAGAAAATAGACCTAATGTACAATTTACATGATTGTCGCGAAATACCAATTCTCCAAAAAAGTTACATGTTGTGGGAATTACATGCCACCCATGCCCCCCATACCACCCATGCCGCCCATACCACCCATATCTGGAATTTTGTCGTCTTTAGGAATCTCGGTAATAATTACCTCAGATGTAGATAAAAGGGAGGCTACACCAGCTGCATCAACTAACGCTGTTCTCACAACCTGTAATAAAAATAAACAAAAAATATATAGTACAGATATACATTTTTTGACTTAATGAAATTTCAACAGACCTAAAGACTTACGGATGTCATGTTTTCTTTATATGCATACTTTCCCCAGTGTCAAACATTATTAACAATATGCGATAACAAAATGCATGCGTAGAAATTGTCAAATGACGTAACACTAGTGCTGTAACGAAGTCCGCAAGTTCGGGTTCGGGTTTGCAAAAGTTTGAAAATTTCTTCCCGAACATTTGTTTGGTTCGGGTTCGGCAAGTATTACCGGTGATGTGGGTTGAAAGTGATCACGCCACGTACGTGCAGCTAACCTTTTTTTATAAAGCATGCATTTTAAAAAATCTTAAAACCCACTCTTTTACACGGTTTATATGTCGTAATAAACAAGATAACGGCTTTGGTGAGTTAAAATTGACCGAGGAAACTGAACGGAATCCGCAGTCGGGCAGCACGGCACTACGAAACTTTACTTGCGGTGTGCATGCATTTTGTGATTTGTACCACATGCAAAGTGTATGCACAGTACCATTGTGAGATGGCATTTTTTCCTAGCCAATGTGATTCATTTTCCGACGATTGTTTGTAGTGCCCGCAAGTATCAATGTGTTTCTGTAAGGTGGCTTATTAATTTCTGCCAAAATGCTTTTCATAACGTTGAGCAAATAATTATGTCCAAGAAAATCCGGTAATTTTAACACTCCCGATATGCCATTTTCACAATGCAAATGTATGCCACGCTGCTAGGGGGCATTTTCAATCGAACCGTTTTGATCAATCAACAGTTTAACAAATCGTGCAGATGCGCACTGCGCAGTAACTCTACGGCTTTGGCACGTTTTGGCCGGCGATGAAGCCAATACAATATTTGATCGGCATCGATCGAGTGACGTCCGTGTAGATATTGATCAGGAAGTCGTATGGATGGAGAAAGGAAAGTCATGTCATGCATGTCGTTGGGCGCCGGACTAAAAATATTGGGTCTGATTTGGCACAGGAATTGCTTTGTACAGTGCATGTGACGTTTGGCGGTTGACTACGAAGCATTTTTGCAAGTAACGGAAGTTATTTCAGTGCGTTTTCGACATTCAGAAAGCCAGCTCCCTTTCATATTTTTCATTTAAAATACGTAGGATGTGAAATCCAAAGTGAACCACTCCCGAACAGCCGAACTGAGTGAAATGTTCGGTTCGGTCTGGTTCAGAAGTGCCAGCAAGCAGGAGCTTAGGAGGCATTTTCAACAGAATAGCGCACTCAGCCTCAGTGGCTATTATGGGGACTGCTGTAGTCAGCACGTACGTGTGCACAGACACTGTACAGTATGTACATGTACATTGACAGTGTGCAATGCAACCACTGCTGTATGGATACAGCGCCCTCTATAAGTACTTCTGAATAATAGTCTGGTTTCGTGGTACTTTAGCCATGAATGATTATGGCCGGGATACAGACATACTGCATGTGTGCAAATCATCTACATAGGCTGTGCAAATCATGTACATAGGGCATATCCGGACACCGTTGATCAGTAAGTTAGATAATATTCCACGTTTTTTTTGACTTGAATAGTTGAAAATAATATTTCCGGCCGTTTATTTTTCCAGCCTGGAAAAAAGGCTTTGCCGGATTTCTTTTTCCGAAATAAGAAAAAGCCGGAATTCCGGCTATAGCCGGAAGACTGGCATCCCTGTAGGTTAAAACTAAATATATTTTGTCGAAAATCTGAACACGCTCCTTTAACCATATACTTGGACCCGAGTAATAAATGTACTTAACTAACTTATCTGAAACACATGTACTTGGTACATGTACAAGAGTAAAAATACCTTGCATTACTGCAACATTATTCAAGAACAACACGGCTCTGTGAGAGACTTACTTTGGTGGGGTCAATAATCCCAGCCTTGACCATGTCCACATACACCCCATTCATTGCATCGTAGCCAATCTCCTTGTCTGAACTCATGATCTTAGCTACTACCAAGGAACCTTCAGCACCAGCATTGTTAGCCAGCTGAGCACATGGCATCTGTAGTGCTTTGCGAATGATGTTTACACCTGTAAGTACATGTAAATACATGCACACCATTACCACTTTTGAAATGATCTACATGTAACACCGTAAAAACTTACAAAACTGTACTGTACAATAGACCTTTATCACGTTGCGTCCATCTTTGTCTTGTTCCCCATAGTACGTGTTGGGTACGATCAGTGCGTGTATCTCCTGTCCACGCAGCGCGCTCTCTTGATTGCGCAACGCCTGTGTCATTGTGATGCACACAATGAACAATTTCATAACGGACCAAACTATTTTTTCTGCAAGCCTCGCTTTGGTTATGTTCATTTTAATAGGAGAAAGGGGAAGATGGCCGCACCGTGATAAAGGTCTGTACAGGGGTACATGTAGTGGAAAAAATTTAAGAGTTCATTTGCAAAACATAAGCGCCATTTAATATTTGTTATGTACCTCGTGATTTCTTGTTGTACATTTCAGAAAATATCAAGCAAAAAGTAAAAGAAAGGTATTCATTTGGTAAAATCAAGTCACTTCTACTAATAGACCTTATGCGTAGCGGCCATGATAGAGGACAGGTTTTCATATTTAAATGATGTGACAATAGATCCACAATGTGCCTACTCGTGCATGATGCACTGACAATGTGACTGCCCTCTATCATGGCCGCTACGCATAAGGTCTATTGAATGCCTGAGAACTGAATTTTGCTGGGTATTTTCTGGAAGCCACAACAGAAAATCTGCATGAGGTATTTTGAAAGGCACTTATCTGTTTTTGCAAATGAACTCAATTCAATTGAGTTCAATTCTTGAAAACAAGTCTGGAATTGCATATCACCAATTAGGGTCCTGGACGCTGATAATTGCCCTCGCCTATGGCTCGGGCCATTATCACTCGTCCAGGCCCCTAGCCGGTTTTAAACGTATGTTTAAGACTGGCCAAACCCACTTTTATTGCCTAATTAAAGTACCGTCTTCCTTTATACCTGTGGCTTGATCAGTATTGTCAGTTTTAATGTCATCTAGCGATGGAATGCATCTCAGCAATGCTACTCCACCACCGAGCACAATTCCCTCTTCCACAGCAGCTCCTGTTGCATTCAATGCATCGTTTACTCTATCTTTCTTCTCATTCACTTCAATGTCACTTGATCCACCAATCTGAAACAATGACAAACACCAAGTAATGAATGTATTGTCACACTGTGCAAAGCACAAAACTATAAAGTTGGAGTAGCAGATACCCATGCGCGACAAAGGAATGTATTAGAGATTAATATTAATCTCTGTTAAATCAAACCCTCGCTATGGCTTGAGGAATAACATTAGCACTCTACTAAATTACCCTTCTGGTCGTAGTAAGGTCACCCTTGGAGATCGAGCTATTTAATACTGTGCACCAAATCTCTGGAACAAACTCCCACCCGTGGTGAGAAATGATTGTAGTTTAGATGTTTTTAAAATTCAGCTTAAAACACATTTGTTCAAGATTGTTTATGCTGAATATGTGTAGTTGCATATACGCGTGTGTTTCCAGGTTTTAACTGTAATTAGTTTAATTTTGCTGTAATACTGTAAAGCGCCGTGAGTACCTTTTTGGTAGATTTGTGTGCTATAGAAGACCCCTTTATTATTATTATTATTAATAATAGCTGGGCAGGGGTTTGGGTCGTATCTTACATGATCTTTGGGAGTTGTAGTTATCTCATTTAAGGGTTTATCCCTCTGTGGGGCATGTTTAAGCTCACGTGATGGCCAATCTCAATCGTTGAGGAACAACAGCAATACTGTGTTTCTAGACCACCAGTAAGCATCATAGATCATTTGGTAGGGCATCTATACGTTAGCAGAAGGTTCGCGGTTCGAAAACCAGTGGAGCCAAGTTGTTTTTTACTACATCTAGATTTCCCAAACACAGACATTGGTCCACATTTCTACAATTAATGGTTGTTCAAACATACCTTCAGGACTGCCACTCCATCCGAGAGCTTTGCAAGTCGCTCATTGAATTTCTCCTTTTCATATTCCGAGGTCGTATTCTCAATATCATCTTTGATCTGGGCAATTCGACGATCGATTGCTGCTCTGTCGCCTTTCCCCTAGGTAATTAAAAATACACATGGAAATTTTTACGAAAAGTGTGACACAGATTCCAAAATTTGATATTGCCATTTGGGTGAAATCCACCCCTCAATATTATTTGATCCCCCAATAAAATTTGGTCCCCTGTCACCCTTTCTCGTCCTTCCTGCTCTTTCCCCCTTCCTCCCCAGGATCGCTGCCTAAATGCTCTCGATAGTTATGTAATGTCAGTACAAGTGTCTGGTTGATAGAAATACTTGTTATGAGAAAAGGCAACGTAACGTCAGTTACCAGCATGTTCTCATTAAGGTGGTA
Source organism: Henricia sp. BOLD:AAB3569 (assembly GCA_037783545.1). NCBI lineage: Eukaryota > Metazoa > Echinodermata > Asteroidea > Spinulosida > Echinasteridae > Henricia > Henricia sp. BOLD:AAB3569. The sequence continues at coordinate 369,074 of JBBELK010000415.1, read as the reverse complement.
CCAACTTAAAATGAAAGTGGCTAACTGTCCTCTTATTTGTACGCATCATGTACTTCATAACCCAATAATAAATTCACATAAATTTCACCCTTCCAACATTTCATATATTACAAAATGATTCTGCACCAATATTTTTGGTGTCCTTTGTGCGTAACGTCAGTTACCAACACATTTTTACTCAAAGCTACAAAAGAAATATAGCTACAGTGAAAAACTTGCCACCTATTCCTTTAATACACATGGCGCTAATTAAAACCATACTGAGGAGATACCCCAATCATTCTTAAATACTTAGCTATAATAGAATTAAGAAGGCAAAAAGTGTGCAACAGTAACGTCAGTTACCGTAAAAATGCCCATATAATCGTATCAAGTCAAAGGAATATAGTGGAACAAAAAAGCCATACATTTTCACCATTTTAAGTTTGAGATAAACTGAAGACATCTGAAAGGAATTATTGACTTATTTTTCAAATAGGCCCATTAGCGTGGAAAGACCCATTTGAAAAAAAAATAGTACGCTGGCTCCAAGGACCCACCTATCCATAACTTTTAAAGAAAATAATTTCTATATCTTGTTTAATGGAAACTATTTGTTAAATTTCACTATTCAACAAAAAATGACAAACTAGCCTCAAATCCTAATTTGGCTTTTGCCATGGCAACAAAGTTAAATTTATAATTTGTTTACCATATTTGTTAGTTTAGGGCAAAGGGCCATCAAATATAAATTATATAGGAAATTCATTTTTTGACCGTGGCCAACATTTTCAAAAAAATCTTTGATATTTAGTCCCTTCCTCTCAATATGAGAAGGCCACTTACATAGACCTTTATCACGGTGCGGCCATGTTCCCTTTTCTCCTATTGAAATGAACGTAACCAAAGCGAGGCTTGCAGCGTGATTCTCAACGAGAGATTACATGTGCTATCGCGCGGTAGCGCAGACTGATCGTGTCCAACACATATGTGATCGGCTCCAGCAAAACCCAAAACCCAACACTTTAAATTTAAGTTTTGGTATCGGCTTAGTGTGCATACAAAAAGGTATCTTTTAAAACATGTTTGAGGAAATTCTGATAATTTTTGGCGAAGTTATGACCAATTAAAGTATGACAGATCAGAAAAAGTGAAATGGAGCTATTGGTCTTTAAAGTTTGACAAACTAATGGGAATGCCGAGAAGCGTCGGGTTTTGCCAGAGTCGGTCACATATTATGGGGAACAAGACAAAGATGGACACACCGTGATAAAGGTTTATTACATTGGATAGAATGGAAAGAGAAAGTGAAGGGGAACAATGCATGAATAATGTGCTTTACCAGACATATATACTCACTTTTAGTACAAGTGTATCATCTTTAGTGACAGTTACTTCCCCGATTTGCCCGAGATCTTGCAACTGTACATCTTCAATTTTAACGTCTATGGCCTCATCTCCGAATACCTATAAAAAAAAGCACCACATATAAATAAATAACCATAAACCATGATATGAACATTTTTTAAAGATTGGTGCATTCAAAATTCCCTGGCGAGGATATAGACCGTATCGAATAGCTACCATATCTTGTAGGGCGGTTTTTTGTTCCTTAAAGACATGCATGGTTGTATGCTTACATTGTTGACTAATTTAAATATCAAAAATTGTCCTACAAGATGGCAGCTATTTGATACAGTCTATACACGAATCCGGTTGCTAAGCACTCCTTCCCTGCACGTCCGACATTACTGGAGGCCATCCACTGGGCGTTCTGTGGTGTTTTTGAATCGAACAGTGCACAACGTAAGCCCTTCGCGTACACAGGCTTCGCAAGCTTACAATAAACGTGCAAAATACGTGCCTTTACGGTTCCCCCCACAATTCACTGAGCACGGTACATGGCGCAGTGCATGATGGGATACAAATCTAGTATGCTTTGCCTCGATGTTTGCTCTTCTCGTGTAGAATCGAAAGAGAATTGGCAGGTGACTGTATCTATCGGCCGCTTCAAACTCGTAAAACACGGCGAATTTGTGTTTTTGACACAAATGTTCGCTGGTAATATAGAGCTGAGATACAGATTCAACCTACTGTATAACTGTTTTGGGATTATATCGGCGTCTAGGGGTGGAATAAATGAGGTGACTGTCGCAAAACCCATTGTCACGGTAATCCGTGAAGCCGAGCGAGTGTGTGTCGCGAGTGCTGTGGGGCACGGTAACTGCTTTTCAGTGCGTATGTTTGAGTTGCAATTGTTCAGCACGTCTATACTTCTCCTTTAAAGCAATAAAATATGAGTTCTTATCCTCGTTCACAGTACACACTAGCTATTGTAAATGTTGCAATTGGCTATCGGGGTTGTGTTTCCATGATGTCCTCATGACCTATATAATATGGACTGGGTAGGCCACTCCCTGATCGAAGCCACCATCTGTCTGTACCAGACTAAATGTTAATGTTTAATACATACCATTCCTCCTGTTGCAATGGCCATGTCATGAACCTGATTCTTTCTGTTATCTCCAAATCCTGGGGCTTTTACAGCTACTACTTGCAGACCAACTTTCAACCTGGATTTAGTGGAATGAGGAAATACTTAAAATGCGTTCTCAAAATAAATACGATCAAGACCAAGATTAATAGTTGAAAGCCGAGACCAGAGGCAAGACCAGCCAGGCCGAGACCAAGTCCTAGACTAGCAGTCTAAGTCCAAGACCGATACTAATAAGAACTAGAAATCTAGTGTTTGTTAGAAACAAACACGCTGTTTCGGTAATTTTTACTTATTATCTGGTTTTCAGCTCAAAAAAATGTAAAACTGTTTGAAAAATATTCATGAAACTGTCTACATGTATACCCTCTATAAATTCCAGGTTATATATATGGATACTGTATTTAAAATACAAAAGTTGGTGTTACTATAAAGTTATTAACAAGTAACCTATCACCAAAATATTTTCGTTCGTGCGATAACGTAAAAATTGCCTAAAAAATGGAAAATGTCTCATTCTTATATGTATTATTTCCAACCTACATCTCAGTTTGCCAAAGAGATACATGTCTTCGTTATTATTTCAAGTCATCCTGCTATCACAAAGAAAGCGCAAATCGCAAGATTTGCTCTTTTTGTACGCGGGAATTTTGCTTTCCGTTTGGTCGTACCTTCCATGACTCATTCCTGCTATTGGGATTTTGTTGTAGTCATATGTGGTAAACATGCAAGCATACAAATAAATAATACTGTACAGAGCTACATATATAAACTAATTAGCACCCAATTCCGCATACTGTGATAAAGGAATTAACACACCACCCACTATCTCAAATATATGTACAGCAAAGTGGTCTAACACAGACACACTTGTGGGGTACCAAACACAATGGAACAATGGTACCCCATAAAGAAATTCAAAAGGAACAGTGGTACCCCACAGAGGAATTCTAAAGAAAAGGGAAAATAGGACAACAATGCATGTACCCCATAAACCCCTGTGTACACAGAAAAGTGTATATGTAGGCCTATGTATGTGTGCTTGTAATGCAGCTGCATTTTGCTCATTATGTACAAGCATGCATGTCAAAACACTATATATACATTAGTGTCAACATTAAAAAAATCATAACAAATCAACAAATGATGTCACACTAATATGACTTGGCACATTCCGATATGCAGAAGTGTGTAAACTGTTTCTTAGAAAAAAAGGGTGCCAAGAATAATAAAAAACAATAGCTGTTTCGGCCCTACCAAAACAGCTAACAAGACCAGGCACTAATCTGATGCTTTAAGTGCTAATTGGTACCCTTCCACAAAATGTAACGTAACAACCGGGGTATGATAATGCACACTTTTTCTTAACTTGCAAATCAGATTCCAGTCACTACAGGATATTTCCATAATTTTTGTTTTAAAATACATGATTTTGGTGGTCGCTCGACTGGGCTTTCGCAGCACCGATTTCTGCATTGTCGCCGCCCCCCCCCCGCACACGTCACGTACATGGTGTACATTCTCAGCAGCAGAAATGTTACACCTACATGTACATTCACATAAAAGTTGCCTTGCTGAGCATCAGGCTGGAAGAGTCTGTGTGCTCATGTAGCATTTCCCCAACAGCTACATAAAATATCGCTCGGATTAACGAAGCAATCGAGATTAAGTGTCTTGCCCACGGACACAAATGCATTAGCACATGTGGGGTTCAAACCCACAACGTCTGGATCATAAGTATGGCTGTGTTCCCACAAAACCACACGCGGTCGTTAAAACACCTGGATTTCCCAGCTAAGAATAGACCAATTACAATGTGCCTCTGATTGAGCAGTGGTTCGGAATAATCACTTTTATGTTCTCTACACATTTTTCTGCAAAATAAATAGCAGCCTTTCTTTACTGAGCAAGCAGGCACTTCCGTGTAATGTTTGTTTTTATCAACGAGTCTATTGTGCAAGGCATCCATGGTTAGACCCCAGAGTCAAATTTGCATATATATATGCAAATGTGTGGGGCAGTGCCTATTGCCACATTTTGGTACAATGTACATAGTATGTATTTCTTGAAGCTATCTGGTTCCTTTACATTAATACAAGACTTTACATGACAGAGTACACCATTGACTACATGTACATACTGTACATTACCTATTGAGAACCAGTGTACTGAGTGCTTCTCCATCCACATCTTCAGCAATGATGACCAAGGGTCTTCTCTGAGCGTTGGCCAATTCAAGGGCAGGGACAATACTTTGTACACTGGAGATTTTCTTCTCACTTATCAACAAAAGGGCATCTTCAAACACTACTTTCTGACCTAAAAAAACAGTGTAAATTAACCACAAGTATTTATTAATAAATGCCATGACCCTTGTTTGAGCAGACTTCCAGTGTCTGTGCATTTCTCACTGTAATTTTTGTTTTAATTTGCCAAATTTTCCTACTGTAACAGGTAGGGTTAAAAACACAGCTACAGGGGTTTTGTCAGTGTTCACAGTATCGCGGAAAAATAGCTTTGCGTGCGCCTGTGCCATTGGTTTGTACAGGAGCTGATTTTCTGCTTGTGCGCGGCCTATATGTATTACGACGCGCAAAACATTTTGAGCTCAAATTTATTGAAGTTTGACCGCGGTGCGCTCACCTTTCCAACATGCAGCCAATGATAGATGCCCCAAGTTACCGGGGTTGAATTGTCTATTTTGGAAAGATCGGTGATTGGGAGCCCATGCAATGCCATAAGCGTAGCGAACAAGAATTGTTTTTTCCACGATAGTGTGAACGCCCCTTTAGTCTTGACATAATGCAAATGAAAGGAAAAATACAAAACGGATCCTTAGGATATCAAACCTATATAATGCATTCACAGCGACCCTTTCTTATTCCAAGAGGTTTCCATATTAACTGTTGGAAGTCACTTCAAATGCATTTAAGAAAGCAATCATACTTTTAGGCAGTTGGTTACTTGTACACACAGATGTGCATTTTGGTTTTTCCTCCTTTTTGATACTTTGCCAACTACTCGCGATTAATCTATTACTCGCGAATAATTGCTGCAACTACTCGCGAGTAGCAAAATCCACTAGTCGCCCAGCGGTAGTACATATGTACATCATTTAATACAATAAACAAACAGTGTGCATCTGCAGAATATACATGTACATAGATGCACACGTTTGTGTTGGGAAATATAGTGTATTGTTATACCCCGTCTTGGAAAACTGCAGTTTCATTGGTCCAGAACGGTCACATGTCCATGCGATAAAAACTCATATCACCCTGCCGTATGCGAATTTAACTTCATATCACCCGGCCGTATGCACGTTTAACTTCATATCGCATGAAGCGATCTGCGTGTTCTTTGCCCCGGTCCATAGCACGCGTAACGCGCTGTATGAGGCTCCCATTAGTAAAAGAAACCGCGTGTTACGCCCGCTAGAGGCGCACAACGCGCACGCACATCGCATTATTCCACACGCTGTGCGCCAAAACAACAAACTGGTACGCGTGCTACTTTTGCAATGTTACACACGCACAGGTAGTAGTCCGAAGAATATAGCAAAAGTGCAGAGACGAATTTGTTTTACAATTTAAAATTCCAAATGATAGAAACGATATTATTATGCTGTACGGAGACCAAGACGGGATATAACAAAACAATTGTTGACTGGTTTGGTGTGGGATATGGGTTTTAACACCCTCGGGAGCTCATAGCACCCTCGGCTTTGCCTCGGGTGCTATGAGCTCCCTCGGGTGTTAAAACTCCATATCCCACACCACACCAGTCAACAATTGTTTATTGTTAGCCTACAATGTACATGTACTTCAGACTTCAGAAAAACGCCAACAATATATCACACAATATTGTAAAAATATTTTGCACCACCATTATTATCAATAAGCTGTGCTTGCAACCTTTACATTCAAGTAAGAATAGTTAAATTACTAGGTCATACCTTTTGGAGTGTTTATGAAGTACGGTGAGATGTATCCCCTGTCAAACTTGAGGCCCTCAATGACTTCCAGTTCATCATGTAACGTCTTGCCATCCTTAACCGTGATTACTCCATCACGACCAACACGTTTCATTGCTTGCGATATCAAATCACCTATAGCTTGGTCACCATTGGCTGAAATAGTTGCCACCTATACTCAAAGGGGAAAAAAAGCTGTGATTCTTACGTGTGTGTACAGTACAGTGTTCTTGTCAACAGAGCCGACTGTTTGCCATTTTGTCAAAAAAAATTTCAAAAATCCTTTGTTTTTATTCCTGATAATACAAGGTTTCTCTGCAAAGTCTAAAAGGGCCTCATCTTTTTAACCACTTGACGCTGGAGGACGTGTAAACACACCAAGATTTCCCCATCGGTGTAGCCGATTACTAGTAAACACGTTCAGGAGAAACTCGTTTGTTACAGTCGCAGTAATTTCCGAGAGAAATGGCCAAAAAAGTTTATAACAAAGCGACATTGTGGTGTACAATGACAGTGCATCGACATAACAATACTTCACCGCACATGGTTAAAGAGTTCAGTTGTTTTCCACCCTCCATAATTCTACTAAAAATAAACCCACGCAGCAATGTTTAAAATAATCCCGGCGTTAACTGGTTAACAAGAATGGCTGCAGCAAACTGCACATTTTTGTATTTTGTACAAGATTATACGACAAATTGTAAAATTCAGTCATTTAAAAAGCGCGTTCAAATGTAACACTTGTGTTACATTTTAGTCCGTCCCGGTTACGAGCGTATATTGGAAATTTGTACACGGGTTTTTTAGAAAGGCATGTTGTCACACTCTTTTTGGGCCTAAGTTATCTCTTCAGAACAACTGAAACTTATTTCTTTTATTTTGAGACCAGACAAAGGTATTTTCTGGAAAATATGGTCTGTGTTGCCAAAATGCCCCCTTTACCGTGGAAAGACTCTTATACCAACCGATTTAAATTGATTGATTTGGAATCGATAGGCCCATACATGTACATGTAAATCATATTGTTTCACATTAATTAAGATTTCATACCTGTGCAATTTCTTCTGGTGTGGTAACAGGTTTAGAAAGCTCTTTTAGAGTATCCACGACCTTATCCACTGCCATCATGACACCTTTCCTAATCTCGACTGGATTGGCTCCTCTGCTGATGTTCTCAAAGCCTTCTCTTGCTATGGCTCTCGCTAGGACGGTAGCTGTGGTAGTACCATCCCCTGCCTCCTCGTTGGTATTGTTAGCGACATCTTGCACCAGCTTAGCACCCAGATTCTTTTGTTTGTCCTTGAGTTCTATTGCTTTTGCCACAGTTACTCCGTCCTTGGTGATCTTGGGACTACCCCAGCTTTGTTCTATTATCACATTCCGTCCCTGTTGGGAAAGAGAAGTCAGAGATCAATTTATCAACACCTTGGTCTCTATTTTAACTTCAGTGTCTCACTTGTTAGCAGTTGGTGTGCGATAACCACTTATCTTATCGAATTGCAATTAATATATTTGGTGATTAGTCACCACACTAAATATTCAGTTCAATACCAATAGCAAGAACTTAAACACTGACACATGTATACTTCCAAATACTGAAAGTATCGGCCTTTTTTTATGGTTTTTATTGAAAATTATATTATTATTAAGCCGTTACTTTCAATAGAACCATTTTTTTTCTATCAAAATCAGTGCTCCAAACGGAATCTTTAAGCAAGTCTTTTTACAGGAAATTGCAATTTTTGGGTAAAATCAAAATCTCTACACGTTCTACATACCGCCCTAACCGTAATACTCTCAAATACCTTCAAAACCGTAGCAGATGTTAGTCCATCTAAAAGAGTCTTTCAAAATGGCACTATCTACCAAGCTTGGGCGAACTGTGCTCGAAATGTCGAAAGAGGGTGCTATTCAATCGAGTCGGACAGTCTATTCGTTCCAGCGTTCATTCCTGCCGTTCGGGCCCGTGTTGTGTGTAGCCCGTGTCACGAACAGACGGCCCGACTCGATTGAATAGCGCCCTAGCTTTTTCGACGTTTCGAGCACAGTACGCGCAAGCATGGTAGATAGCGCCATTTTGAAAGACTCTTTTAGATGGACTAACATCTGCTACGATTTTTCTTGGAAGAATCGGTTTTTAAGGACGTGTGTACGCCAGTTTTGAGAGTATTACGGCCAGGGCGGTACATGTATGTAAAACGTGTAGAGATTTTGATTTTACCCAAAAATTGCAATTTCCTGTAAAAAGACTTGCTTAAAGATTCCATTTGGAAAAACGATTTTGATAGAAAAAAAAATGGTTCTATTGAAAATAACGGCTTAATAATAATATAATTTTCAATAAAAACAATTAAAAAGGCCGATACTTTCAGTATTTGGAAGTAACACATGTATTCGCTGCATTTGGGTGCTTAATGCCTGGACTTGCTTAGCCAGGTTATCGATCTGATTTTGCATGGTGATGACTCCCTCACTTTGTATGAATACCAGTTTAGGTGCCGAAACGGCCGCTACTTGGGTCGAGTGAGACACTTAGATGATTTTGTCAGCAAGGTCAGCCAGTTGTTCAATGTTCACCGTGTCGGCAGTGGAGGCGAAAATCGACTGGGCAGTGGGTGGAAGACGCTGAAGAAAAAGTTGTTTGAAGATTTTCTCCTCCATATCGTCCGGGTTACCATTTGTGGTGTTGTATAAATTGAAGCTAACCACAAGAAGAAATGCATGTACCGGGTAATCTACATCTTTAATTAAAGGGACAGTCAATAATGGTCACTGCAGCATCATGAATTTCCTACATGTATTTGAGGGGACCAAACATGGATGAGAGAAAAATAATCACATGGGCCCCATCGGGATTCGAATCTGAGACCTCTGACTCACCAGGCAGATGCTCTACCAGCTGAGCAGTAAGGCACAGTGGTACATTCCCTCGGGTTTTCCCTATAAACCCAATTCTTCTATCCATGTGATTTTGCTCTCATCCCATGTTTGGTTGTTTCGTTTCGTGACTAGGCACCAGACCAAAAATTGTATTGGTCAGTGTTGTGCCGTAATCAACTGTAGTGACTTCAGGGGCATGTTCATAATACAACATGTGTGTATACCGACAATACCTTCAACGCAGAAGGTATATGGGTCATTCCCAAAATTAGGAGTCCAAAAGTGTGACATACTTTTAAGATTTCCAAGTGTTTTTAGTGATTGAAAGTGGTTTCCTAGTAGATAATAATAATTTTTATTTCAACAAATGCCACTTAAATTTAATGTTTGTGTGTAGATATGGCACCAAGGTTAATGCAAACTCATTCTACAGTCAATTTTCATTGGCGTAGGTAACCCGGGACACCAAACTCCTATTCAATACCATGAAACAAATTATAAGCTTTTAGGGTCATTCCGTGTGAAATCACCTAGAGGTTGTCAGGGGTCCGACTCGGATTTGGACAAAACTTTTTCTAAAAATACTTCAACCTATGTCATGAACATGTACAAAATTTTAGAGGCCAACTGCAACTCATTACTGAGATATGACCTCCAGAAAATGCCTACCCCACCCACTTTTTCCCAATCGTAGCCATGCCATTGAAGTTTTTAACATTTTTGGAGGCCTGTAGCTCAAAAATGCTTGGGAATTTTTCCCTGAAAATTGATATACACATAGATTGGCATCCAATCTGCATGATTCTGTTATCAAAAGTACGGTACCACGTTTCCTTTTCGAGATGTCACTCCCCGAAAACTCTAATTTTTGATTATCGTGGTAACTTTATTTCATTTTTGGCTTCCCATGGTGCCCACATGGATGGTCGGATTGACTTCATATTTTATATGCACACACACTAGGCACATGGGTTTGCTTCATATCAAGGACAAAGCAATTCCACCCTTTTTGGGGGCGTGGTCAAGGTTTAAAAGTGGGTCCGCAAAGAAAAATGGCAAAATGAGCCTCCTCTTCTGAGGGGTGGTTCCCCCGATAGGTCACTACCCAAGCGATTGAAACTTACATATCTTAAAATACTGTATCCAATCTACCTTTGGTATAAAATTTGGTTTGGTATCTTTTTTCCTTCATGGTTTTTTGAATTTTTGTAAAAGGTCAATATATTGCTCAAAAACGCTAGTTTTAATTGCATTATACATGTATACAGTGTACAACATGTTACTATGAGAGCAGTCTAATATGTCATATTTAATACCTGTTCAATTCTACAGGTTGTCAGTTCAAATCCAGGTGATGGCAATGTGAGTGTGCCCTTGGGCAAGACGCTTTGCTATGGACTACCTGGCTTCACCGGGAGCAAATGGATACATGTACCTACATGTACATTTTGTATGAGAGTGAAAGTGTTCTGTGTTTGATTGTTGGGCTCTCATCATGAGAGTCTAACAGGCAACCAGTGCTATACATGTATGCTCTCCAGTGAGCCCAGTGACCAGGGGTAATCATGTGGGCACCTTGCTTATACATGTAGTAGATTTGTGTGCGAACTATAATATGTTATTGGGGCACGACAACTGAGTGGTGTACTGTAACAGACTGATGAATCCAAGATTTTGGTGAAATCCACAGGTTGGTGGCTAGAATCCCCGTCTCTGTGGTACATGTACCTGGAAGGGTACATGTAGTAAAAAGTGATGTTTGGAAAGATGCATTTTTCGTAAGGATCATCAAGATCCTAGGAGAGAGTTTTTGATTATGTCATGAGCTTTGTGTGCATATTGTTCATCAGACCGGTCATTGGGGGGGGGGGGGGGGGGGGGGGGGAGGGTGGTCTCTCTGTACGCCAGACAAAAAAACACAAAGAATTGTTTTTTTAAAGACGACAAAAGATAAGGCCCTCTGGTGCTGACACATAAAATATCCCCACTCCCTATAGACTGTTAGTCTCGTTTCAGGTCACACTTCCGGAGACCTGTCGGGAATGGCATTATGGGGTTTTAACTTTGTGACGATATCCTGTGATTTTTCATCTCCTTTGATTTTTCACCGGAAATCGCAAAGACCGTATAAATCCGAATCGAGTAGCCCTACTTTTGGAAACGGCCATAATGCACTGAATTCGCGGCAACTACACTGCGGCAAAATGTTTGCACCAGTTGCAGACTACCAGCGACGCGGTGTCATGGCGGTATGGTTTTTCCATTACGTGTAGGGTTACCAGTTTATGTCAGACACAGAAATATTTAAAATTTTATTAACTTTTTGCTCAATCAACATTTCGCACAGGTGATAAATGAGATTTTAAGGATTTTTATAGTGGACCCCGAATCGGTAATTTTGAGGCGGTGTCAAAATGGTAACGAAACTGTCCCCACGCGTGATATAATTTCTATCTAAGGTCTCCGGAAGTCAACGAGTCTCACAGAGTCCCGCTCGTTCTCGAGGTCAACTTACACGGTCTATTGTGGGTGCACGTGCCCACTTTTGAAGGCATACAGAGTTCATCCCGCATACAGAGTGCACTCCACCACTCAGTTGTCGTGCCCCAATAACATATTATACTATGCACACAAATCTACTAAAAAAGCAAGGTGCCCACATTATTACCCCTGGTCTCTGGGCTCACTGGAGAGCATACAGTCCTGGTTGCCTGTTGGACTCTCATGATGAGAGCCGAACAATCAAACACAGAACACTTTCACTCTCATACATGTACATGTAGGTATCCATTTGCTCCCGGTGAAACCAGATAGTCCATAGCAAAGTGTCTTGCCCAAGGGCACACTCACATTGACATCACCTGGATTCGAACCGACAACCTGTAGAATTGAACAGGTATTAAATATGACATATTAGACTGCTCTCCTTTTAATAGTAACAGGTTGTATACTATGTATAATCCAATTAAAACTAGCGTTATTGAGCAAAATATTGACCTTTTACAAAAATTCAAAAAACCTTGAAGGAAAAAAGATACCAAACCAAATTTTATACCAAAGGTAGATTGGATACAGTATTTTAAGATATGTAAGTTTCAATCGCTTGGGTAGTGACCTTTCGGGGGAACCACCCCTCAGAAGAGGAGGCTTATTTTGCCATTTTTCTTTGCGGACCCACTTTTAAACCTTGACCACGCCCCCAAAAAGGGTGGAATTGCTTTGTCCTTGATATGAAGCAAACCCATGTGCCTAGTGTGTGTGCATATAAAATATGAAGTCAATCCGACCATCCATGTGGGCACCATGGGGAGCCAAAAATGAAATAAAGTTACCACGATAATCAAAAATTAGAGTTTTCGGGGAGCGACATCTCGAAAAGGAAACGTGGTACCGTACTTTTGATAACAGAATCATGCAGATTGGATGCCAATCTATGTGTATATCAATTTTCAGGTAAAAATTCTCAAGCATTTTTGAGCTACAGGCCTCCAAATATGTAAAAAACTTCAATGGCATGGCTACAATTGGGAAAAAGTGGGTAGGGTAGGCATTTTCTGGAGGTCATATCTCAGCAACGAGGTGGAGTTGGCCTCTAAAATTGTGTACATGTTCATGACATAGGTTGAGGTATTTTTAGAAAAAGTTTCGTCCAAATCCGAGTCGGACCCCGACCAATTTTCTGAAATTTTAGGTGATTTCACACGGAATGACCCTTTATGGTCTTTTGTTTTAAATATTTTTCAGGAATCAGAGAACAAAATATTGAAGAAAATGATGCTGCCCCCTATGCAGGCCACAGTCCATTACTGAGAATTTGTGATCAGGAGGGGTGATTTTTGAAGCAGAGAGTGTCATACGTAACTGGGACACCAACAATTTTGGACCCCTAATTTTTGGGAATGACCCATAAGAAAATACCCAATACCGGCGTACGTATTGCGTTATTGAACGCGCCCCTGTATTTACCTTTGGTCCAAGAGTCACTGCTACTGCATCCGCCAAGAGATCAACTCCTTCAAGCATGAGAGCCCTTCCTTCCGCACCGAACTTTATGTCTTTGGCATAACAACGCACTGTTGCTGTAACTCTAGATGAGGGGTACGGTGCCAAAGCTCTAGCCATCAAAGGCCTCATCACAGTTGGTAGACGAAACATGATTACTGCAATATCAAGATTCATGATAAACCCATATGTTGGTTACGAACCAAATTTTGTTTTTTATGCAGAATTTATTTGTGAAAACGAGTCATTCTCTTGTCCTACTAATGCAGTCAACGATATTGACCACAATGCTTCACCACGGAAAAAATACCACACTTTGTTGCTAATAATGTTGCTTTTCTAAAGAAAAATCACATTTTCTCCTTCAAAAATTGCATTCAGTTAGAGCACAAGATGAACCATAAATGTGCGCATGCAGCGCCCTCTATTGTCGCGCTTACGCACGGAGCACTCGCACCATGATTTTGTCCATTCTCTCTCCAGTAGTGTTATAATTTATTTATCTCAGAAATGCAACATTTCCGACAGAAGTGCAAGTGGGAAGTTAGTCTGTGAACACCCCTTTCATGTAGTGTGGTTGGTTGTTATTTTGGGTATTTTTTTAGTTTATGCCACAACTCGAATTTAAGGAAAATAATTATTGGAATCAATAGCTTGGACGATTTTAGAAAAGAAATACTTACATGCATTTCCGTCGCAAAGGCTTAGTTTTAGAGAAAAATCACGGAAAGAATATTGCATATGATTGCACGCAAAGCGGCCGGCCAGAAACCAAACGGATCATCACGCGCGCGCACGCCCTCTTTCTTCGCGCGCTTCACACACTGCCTCGGCCGGCAGCAGTTTCACACACTTTTGTATAGACCATATCGCAAATCGTTTTTCACCAACAGAGGGCGCCCTTTGCAATGCACTATAGGATTGAAAATGGGTCAAATTTGCCCCATTTTCAATCCCATAGTGCATTGCAAAGGGTGAAAAACGATTTGCGATATGGTCTATGGAGGCGGGCGTGACAAAAACACAGAATTTCATGGAAATGCAACATTTGCAATGGAAATGTCAATGGAAAAGGTATTTCAAACTCCGATTGCCCCTTTAGGATTTTGTGAGGAATTTTTTTTTCACTTTCGGCCTGTCTCATGACACAGCATGTCTGAAGCCATTAGGCCTAACTACTCAATTCTTTCCTTTCGGAATACCCCCACATTTATCCTACCTGGCAGTCTGGGTTACGAGGAGGAATGCAGTAGTTGTAGGCCTTGGTTTATAGAACAAGACAGGTTAAATCAAGTGTTGGACGTGGACGTTGATGCTCGACGAAAGTGCGTGTAGGCTACGTACGTACACTCGAGCGACTGCAGACCACGTGGTGGATCATGGATGGAGTGTGCTGTCTGTACGCACACATGGTACACTGACTGGAAATTTCTAGAGATCAGTAGACTAGCCAAACGTCTTGTTTTGCAAGAGGATGTTCTATACTTGTGCAGATCAAACATTTTGAGCAAATCAACTGTACCACTTTACTATTGCTCCAGAAATATAACCACAAATTTTCTTCAAGCTATTCAAACTTAGTCAATGTTGCCTGTGTGACCCGCACTAAAGGTCGAAACAGCGAGGGGAATATTGCCAGTCTACTAAAATTTCCAGAATGGCCCATCGCCTCAATTCGGGCCTATTTTATCCAACCTCGATTTCCAGTCTCACTTCCATTGTTCCTTTTTAAACTACATACATTACAGGGTGGTGTAACAAAAATGGTACAATGTTTCTTCTGGCCAAGACTTTTTTCCATGGATGTTAAAATTTGATACCATAAACCCCTCAAAATACTATCCATGGGAAGAAAACAGGAAATTTGCAATCTCCAATTTGGATGTGGAAGCCAAAAGGTTGGTGTAATTATTGCACTGCTTTTTGAAACCAGATAAATTAGTTTACAAAACAGTAGTAGGCCTACGACGATATCCTTGAAAATAGTACGGATTGAGAATGCGAAAATTCAGAATGGTAATAAGAAAATTATGACAAATGATATGGTATAAAAATCTCAGCGCCTATGGAAAAAATGGGGGGTCAAAAATTCGTTGCTCAGCCCATGGCTATGGCAATACAAAAGGTCATATAACGTATTTGCGGCAACGCGTTGCGAAAAAAACCACAACGCATTGTCGAAATTCCTCAGTGCATTGCTGTGCTATTATCCAATCAGAATACTGTATTCAACACAACGCGTTATAAACATCTCACAACGCGTTGCCGATATCCACAAGTACGTACCACAACGCGCTGCGACCGGGATGTCGTAACGCGTTTTTTTGGACACCTCGCAACACGTTGTGAGAAATACAGTATTCTGATTGGATAAAAATAGCACAACGCATTAAAGAATTTCGACGCGTTGTGATTATTTTTGCCGCAATACCGTATGACCTTTTGGCTTGCCATACACGGCTCCCTCCCGTCGCATGGTGTCGCTATAGAGCTATATACATGTATATGGCTGCGACGCCTTGGACAAAGGCTAATTAGGGCACGGAGAGGACAAGTAACCCTGTAATGTATGTATTCATGAAGGCTCGGGTAAGTTTTGAGCTCCCTCGCTCCATGATCCACGTGGTACATGGTCCGAGTACTTTGCCAGATAGACACGTGCGTGCGCGAAGTCGTGTGCAGTGCTAGCGGCAGAGTGACTTGACGTATTTAACTGCATCTACGGAATAAAATCAGCTTGTAGTTGTAGGCTCTAATCTGAGTACACAAAACAGCAGTACACGGCGTTCAACGGTAAGATTTCAGAAGTTGATCAATAGTTTTCATTAAAATGTGAAATTTTCAGAATGGACAACGAAAGGAAAAGACTACTTACATTTCTGCACTTTTATTTAAGAAGCGTGGCCGTGGTGACTGGTGGGCTAGACTGGTTCCCGTCCACATATTCCACATAGGAGAATAACTTAAGAACAGGTAAAGGGCACTTCATCTTGATCTGTGATTGGTCGTCTTTGCGCGTGCGCATTGTGTGTTTTATATTATAAAATTGGCCAAGCCCTTTGCTTTAATACACGCGCGCACGGCCGGGTTAAAAATTTCAATGCAAAATATACGCACTTACTAAAACAATAATAATAATAATAACCACGTGACCACGGGCAGATTTCTGCCCGTCATGGCCGCCTTTTACCGATCCTTATATTTTTGCAATAAGCGATAGGATCGGGAACCAATCTAACTGGCAGTGGTGGGATAGCTGCAGACATTGCAACAACTGACTGGTGCCCTGATTTCAAGAAAAAGATAAAGACAAGTGCACAAAAACACTTTAACCAATGGCAACGTAACGTTTGCGAAACTGGAACGCAGGATTTTTCACCTGACGCTCCCTCCCCACTCATCCCCTAATCACAATGAACGATGAAGTTTGTGACACGGGCCACACACGACACGGGCCCAAACGGCAGAAACAAACTTTTTCATTACCATTCTGAAATATGGTGTGGTTGAAACCCGGAGGTAGCCGGAGGTCGAAAGTAACCTGGCGGTACAATTTGTTGTGACCGTGTAGTACGTGCTACAACCATGGAGGAAGAAACCTACCTCCGGCTTGTTATTTTAATACCACGTAGCTCCGGAGCCACCATCAAAGCATCAAAGCACCTTTGACCACTTCGACCTCCGGGTTTTATAAATTTCCTCTGAAATTTCACGCTCTCGTAAAAAAAAACACCGATGATCATGTTTTGTAAACTCATTTATCTGGCTCCATAAAGCAGTGCGCAAGCCCAGTTATTGTACCAACCTCTTTGCCTCCACATCCAAATTGGGGATTTTGGGGAGGTATTTTATACGATTGTTATGTTAGAATGAAAATCCATTTTTAAAAAACTGGTCACGCTCAACACGGCTTGTGCATTTGTGCAAAAACCTGCTGCCCAAACTTTGTCTGATAGTTCATGAAAAATTATCGTTCATTTACCATGCATATCTACCGCATCGGCAACCCAATCCAAGGCCGGCCGATTATAGCCATGACAGCTGCATGCCTCTGCATTGAACAGCGCCCTTACACAGCAAACAGGGATTCACTGGGTTGGTCAGTGTTCATAGCACGACTGTTCTGCACAGTGCAGCCTGGCACGGCCACCCATTAACAGTGATCTGTGGAGAATCCTGTAGTCTGTTATGGGAAATGTGTAGAGCTGAGATCATCTCAAATTTAGTCTATATAGGCGACCATTTAGGTGGATGTACCCATACAGTACATACAGCGCAGGCAGATTTATTGGTCTAATGCTATGCATGATGTATTTCTTGTTATGACGTCAAAAGGAAGTACTACAAAGGCACAAGTAAAGATAATGGTGCCTTGGTCGGAGATTCAGTAATTATTTTATGTATTTTTACTTTTACATCACACTGCAAATATTTCCTGAATTGTTTGGTATCTTGCAGGTTCTAGAGTTCTTACTGTGAGCAGGGGAGCAGGTACTATCCACTATTCACATGGTAAGCCGATGTCAATTTTATGTTGTGCTATTCACTGTTTCAAAAACTGTTCACGATGTGTTCGTCCATATGCATTTGTACAATGCATATGGGCAGTTGAAGTAACAGGTACGTGAACAGTCAAATCTTTTTGGTGGCTGACAAAATTGACCACTCATCAAACCAATGAATTTCAACCTTCTGACAGGATTACCAAATAAGTTTTACAAGGCAGAAAAAGATTTGAATTATCAGTGTCAGTTTACGTGTATTTAATTCACAGGCTGGTATACGGAGATTGAAACCTCTGTTTGATCGCATTCTGGTTGAAAGATTTGCCCCCGAGGTGAAGACAAAAGGTGGCATCATGATTCCTGAGAAGTCCCAAGCTAAGGTTCTGGAGGCTACAGTATATGCTGTAGGCCCAGGTGCAAGGAACCAGGTATGTGCCCGTTAGATCCATGGGTAGCCCAGGTTGGACGTCGTCTTCATTGCATTACAAGTGACATCCATGTTACGATGTCTCTAAATAGGATGACTGAAACTTGCACAAACCTTTTGGAGCTATTTCACCTTTTAATGAACATCAAATTTATGTCCATATATCCTTGGCTTTGTCATTTACAGGAACGGGAAGTTTAAAAGTCATACACCAAATTTGATGAAAATATCCTGAAATTAAAAGCACAACCTAACATTGAGATTCCTTGGATGTTTGAGACACAATGGAGGAACAATGGAAAGGGGGTACCCTCTGCCACATTGTGCTGCATATGTGTAAAAATTGTTCTGATGTAATTTGTGTGTTGTAGGAAGGAGAAACAATGCCAATCAGTGTGAAGGTAGGGGACAAGGTGTTGCTGCCAGAGTTTGGAGGGACGAAAGTCAGCTTTGAAGACAAAGTAAGTTTCTCTATGGCATTGGTGACAATAATTGACCATTCACAACCAGTCTGTCTGATTTCATAGGTGTATTTGCACACTGTTAGCCAACAACTTTGCCACAAGTGTGAAGAAAAAGCACACTTGCATGGAACTTATCTCTGTGAAACCCCATTAGTGCCACGAGTTATCTTGCGGCCACAAGTTTTTAACAAACATCCCCACCCTTTAAAAGACATGCACCACTTTGTGAATACATACCACCTATGGCCCAATTGGGGCTTCATTTGGTGTAGTTTTTACATACACCCCATTCCTAGTAGCCTTGTCCAAGGCTGTGATCTTTTCTTAGTGTGCCGGCAATGGCCAAGCCGGCCGTGGAGAAAGGCCCAAGGGAAAACCCGGCCAAGCAGCGACCACGTGCGGCGAACAGTGAATAGACTGGTTGCCGGAATCTCTTGGTCTGTGTCTAAAGCACAGCCTTGTTCCATCCGCACACGGCGTGTTTCTTTGGATTTCCAATGCAAATATAAAGAAAAACATAACCGCGCCGTGTACAGAGAGAACAAGGCTGTGCTTTAGCCTACTGTGGGTAGTCTGGTTTTTAGACCAAGAGATTCCGGGAACCAGCCTATTCACTGCTGGCCACTGTTCGCCACATGCGGTCGCTGCATGCAACCACACCAGGTAACCAAGCCAGGTTGGCTTTCCTCAGGCCTTTCTCTGCGGCTTGGCCATCACTGGCAAGGTAAGACAAGTCACAGCCTTGGACAAGGCTACAGTCCTGGTGGTTTGGTCAGAGGCATGTTCACATGCTTTAGAGGACTGAAAAAGAAACATGTATAAAGTGTGATTGAAGACCCTGCAGCATTCCAATGATCTGATTATATTTTTTATTGTCTGTTAGGATTACTTTTTATTCCGGGAAGGAGACATTCTGGCGAAGTACGAGGAATCTGCATGACACCAGTTACCCTACCCCTCAGTAGTTACATGATATGTTAGTAAACTCATCATAAACCATTTTTGTCATTGTGCACTTTATCTTGGTTTCAAAACACTCTCCAATCTTTGATCCTTGCACTGGCGGCACTCATGGACCATAATTGTCTTTGAACACATGCACATTTATGGAAACCTTGCAGGCATTTCAACTTTTAAAGACATAATCTGCCCTTATTTCCCCTGATTTTGTGCACCTTCAAATCATTTCTTAACTTTGTAAGCTTGTATTCAGATCTAGGAACGTTAGAACTAAGAATTACGACATGAAAATGCATTGCTATTCCAGCTGCTATTAAAAGATTGGCCTGTGCGCCAAAGTCGTTGATATAATATAAACCTGCTGAAGGTATATAACTTAGCCACCAAGCTTGAATGCTGGTACTACATGTACATGGGACTAAAGTTATAAGCAGTGTAAGGAACAGGAGATGGATATTAGGTAATGCTATGAAACAATCTTTGTCGGACAGTTATACATAGTCAGACTGGACATTCATATTTAAGTAAGGCCAAACAAAATAAATGGTTTGTTTACGGTAACCCGACCGACCTGAAATTTTTGAGGCCAAATTGCCGACCTCAAACTTTTTATTGCCAATTTTCAAGTTGATATAAAAATGAGCACTAGCCTATTTGCAATAATTTCCAACGAACATAACAATTTCTGCACTTGAAGCTGACTATAATTTGACACAAACATACCTGTCACGAAGGCCCTACACCTGTTTTGCGCAGAATTTTCCGCTACGCAGCGCTACGTACGATCTTTATTGTCGTAAAATTTCACGCACAAAATAAATCACACACAACATTCACGACTGTCGCGAAAAACTTCACGCAAACTTTTTTTACAACCGTATTATGCCCCTCCAGGACCATAATCTTTGGTGGTTAATAATAGATTAAATATCAGGGGTGTGAAATCTCCGGTTTTTAATGAGCGTGCATGCCATAATTTATTTGTTTTGCGCTCCGTATTTTATTTTCCGTTTTTTTTGCTCTACAAAAAAAGTACAACGGGCCATTTTTTTTTTACCGAGCATAAACAGCGCCCTCAATCATGTCAATTGATTCATTTCGTGAAGCAAACTTGTGCTAGTCCCCAAGCAAGTGCAATGGCATTCGGCGCTTGTGTGTGTAGTGTATGCTAAATGTGCAGTGGTGCCGCGTGTGTGACTGCAGCGAGTGGCTAAACTCTAATCACTCAGCAAGCGCCATCTTTTCCTGCATCGCAAACCGGAAGCGGCTGTTCGTGCATCGCGTGCGTGTGTACGTGTGGTGTGTGATGCGCGCGTGGGGCGCTACATACACCGCGCTCATGATCGGCAGGCCGGGGCAATCCCTGCGCTCAGCAGGCCGGGGCAATCCCCGCGCGCGATGCGGCAAGCAGCGGGCAACGAACCAATTTTACTGGCCGATTTCGCTTGCCTGTCTTCAACGATCAATGTTGCCTAGATTCTTTTTAATATTATCCACACGTGTACAAGGTTATAGGCCTATTTAAAACAAAACTGGTTCTTGGGATAGTAAAAATGTTTTTTTTGACATTGCACATGCACAATGTTGTTAAACGATCTCAAAAGTTGAAGCACTCGTACTCGTAGTCTGTAACGCCTCTTCCCCGCCCCCTCCCTCAAGGAAGCCACGCCCCGAGAGCTGTAATTAAAAAACAAAAAAGGCAGTGCCAAGTTTAATTCTAAATTTTAAGGTTGTTTTGTTATTGAACTGTCTTTCTTTCTGCGTATTTAGAAGAATGAACAGATAAACTTAACTTACCCATGAGTCAACTCTGGGTCAGGCTGAAGTTTTCTTTGGAGTAAATTACCCATGGGTACAAGCTGGACTTGGAATTAGGAAGCTCTTTGCCTCGCAAATGCATTTTAATACCCAGAGACTCACAATTCATGTACACATTTTCGTTAGATTCCGACAGCCAGACACATTCAAAACAATGTTTTTACATGAATTGTGAGTTTCGGCTCTGTTAATGTTATGGTACACCTTGCATTACTGAGCCTACTGAGTGAAAAAAAAGAAGATTTTGCACCCAGCAACCCGGAGGTTCATCAGTCTGGGTAAAATGCAAGTAAGTGTACAACAATGGAAGGAAATGTAAACCAAATATACCTTCTCAAATTGAAAATTGCTGAAATACATGTTCACATTCAAAACAGCACTGATCTACATAGGTCTAAATTGTGCCCTTTTATTGAAAGGGGGGTACCCGCTGACAAAGTGCGAGAGATTTGACCACCTTCTGTATTGGCATATGTTTTCTTTCTTATTTTTTTCAGTCAATGCCGATTTTACCAGTTTCCAAATTGAGACAATTCTTTATGACTTATAAACAAAATAGAAATGAGTACATGAACATGGTTAATAGTGTTAATAGTGAGTTTCAAACATTGCAAAAAAACACGCAAATGCATGAACTGAAATGTAAAAATAAATGACAAAATAAAATTATTTTCCTACCTACCTACCTGGATTTTTTTTAGGCCGTTACCGTAAACGAACCATTTATTTTGTTTGGCCTAAATAATCATATTCTACTTTTATCTTGGGTTTGCTTTTTATGACCCATAAGTGGCAAACCTCGGGCAGAATTACTTTTTTGAAATGATGTACTCATGACTTCAACATGATCCTATTCTTTTGGATGTGCTCTTTCGTGGGAAGAATGTACCTTATTGAAACGGTATAGTAATAAGTATGCATGACTTGAATATTTCTTTAATGGTTTTAAACTCAAATCACGATGGCCATATGATATTTCTCCTCCTCTATTTGGTACGTGTAGTTTTGCATTTATATAAATTCAAAAATATTGCTAAAAAGTGTCCTGTTTTTTTTCTTAGCCGTGTTGTAGGTTATTAAATAGTTATCAAAATGGGCATAATTGCCAAATTGAACAACCTTGGCTTGCTATCACAATAGCACAAATAGGAAGGTTTCATTTTGCAAGTACATACGTACAGTGACAGGTTTTTGGTTTTATTTTCTTGTCGTCTGGAAACCCACCTCGACCACGAGCATCTGAACCCTTTGATACATTGTTTCGGGCGGTCACTAGAAACCGCCCTGTGCACCAAAGCGTTAACATTGAAAGATCAAATAAAACAATTAGCATTCATAGGTTTGATTTTCACTCTGGGCTTTCAAGTATTTCTGGAAGTGTGGTAAGGCCAACGACAAAAATATAGCGTATAAAGTTGAAGTCTCCCGAAATGACGCGGCTTTTTTTTTTTTTTGCAAGTGAATTCCGAGCGATAAAGTCGTTGAATATGAAACCAACAGTGGCCAAAAGTACCGGGAAAAGATGGCAACGTTTATGTCATCGTGAAGTAAGAGCACCGACTGCAAATAAACAATTGCCCAGGCAAGGACTGGGTGGGCCCTGGTGAAGCGTCACACAGGATTCATAGACAAAAGACAGGTTTTTTAATGATCCTACTGACATACAGCTGGGATCCGTCTCGGGTTTTACGCCAGCTCATAGTTGGGTTTCCCCCCAACAGTTTTCCAGTACCCACCTAAACCCCATCCACACATGTGTACTTAGTACTTATAGAGCAACCTGGAAACTAGCGACTTCTTCTCTGTACGTTTGCCATAGCTGGGACCATCTAGTGAATGAACTGTGCATTTTGTAATGATGCCGAGCTTTTGCATGCATAGGAAGTGTAATTGTACTTAGCAACGCTGTAGGACTCGGATGCCAAGACTCGGAGATTTGGGCCGAGTCCACCAGCTAGAGTCCAGTGAAAAAATATATATAATATTTTACAAAAAGTACATTAGTAGGCCTACAGGCGCCGAAAATTATTTGAAGTGTCTATCGTAATTTATTTTGGGGCGGAAAGTATTATGTGAAATAAAATTCTGAGACTGTAAAATAAATCATTTCTACCGCTTAAAATAATTTTGAAATGTAGGCCTATCTCGCGTCCCAAAAAAACATTTTCCCCAGCCTAAAGCAAACTTACGAGCTGCCAAAGATCAAAGGCACGAAGTTGACACTTGCACTTGAAATAAGGACTCGTAAAGTGGGGACCCTGGTACAGCTTATATAGGGGCCTACTTGTTGCTTGATCGAACTTGCTTATGATGATGTTCCAGGAGGCGAATTGTAGGGGAAGCCCGTCATTACAGCCACCTGTGATATCCGGCCCAAAGTTAAGTTGGGTTTGCTCGCCCAACGCCACGAGTGTGCAATCCGGATACAGGTCTGCCTTCCAAATACGCGAACGATTTGTTAACGTTGGCGCCAACGTTTGCTAAATGTGGAATGTATTGTCAAGATGGCGGCGCGCCCACAGTCACAGCAGTCGTACCGAGGTTGTAATGTGGCTCTCCGCTGCTTACCAATTTTTTTTGAGGAAATTTGACACGTTGCTATTGAGTGTGTATCGCCAGCAATAAGGGAGAAACCCACGAAAGGTGCAATTTATTTGTTATTTTCCAAACTGCAAATCATCGTCTGTCATCTTTCATGTCGCGCACGCCATTTTAAAATGACAATCCAAAAGTTTGTTGGCCAACGTACGTTGGCGGTGCACAATTCGTTCCACTCGAAATTGTTGGCGAACATTGCAGCCCAGGAGTCGCATGATGGGATTGGAGGCTGCCTCAACCATCAGGCGCGGATCCAGAGGGGGGGGGGGGGAGGGGGGGGGGGGGGGGGGGGGGGGGGGGGGGGGGGGGGGGGGGGGGGGGGGGGGGGGTTTGGGGGTCAAACACGCCCCCCACCCCCCCCCCCCCCCCTGCTCCGACACCAAAACATATAATGTAATGCATTTTTTGCGTGTCCGCCTGTCCGAAACAAGCAGACATCAAAATCTGATAGGCAAAACCCCCTCCTGGAAAAATTCCTGGATCCGCCCCTGTCCATGCTTGTCATTGAATGCTACTATTACCAAATATACTTGCTGACATGTTAAATATAATTCACTATCAACTGCAGAGTTTCTTTCAATTTTTAAAGGTTACGAGGTTGGATAAAATTATAAAGTGCGTGGTTTCTGTACAAGACAAACAGGGGCGGAACCAGGAATTTTTCCAGGAGGGGGTTTTGCCACCAGGGAGGGGTTTTGCCCATCAGATTTTTATGTCTGCTTGTTTCGGACAGGCGGACACGCAAAAAATGCATTACATTATATTTTTTGGTGTCGGAGCAGGGGGGGCGGGGTTTGACCCCCCCCCCCCCCCCCCCCCCCGGATCCGCGCCTGACAAAGTTTATAATACTAAACCATAATGTTGCTCAAGACTACCTTAAGTTTACTGACAAGGCGCTTTTTGTCACATAAAGAACTGGAGTGCAACATACAATATTGTAAGCAATCAGAGCTAGATTGAAACACACTACACCCTTCAAAATGTTTAAGACATCCAACAATTTTAGGGTTTTTGAAAAGGAAACATGATTTTGTTGTTTAATTGTAAAAAGTTAAAGGCCCTGTAGATGATCTGTTTTTGAGCGATTCTGCGACTAAAACCATTATAAATCAAAAGAAAGACATCAACAACAAGTTTCAGCTTTGTCAAATGTACCACGTTTAAAAAAAACATGAAAATCCATATGCATTTTCCTGGTCTTGGCGGGGTGTTTCAAATATTCGTTCTCAGTTGATCGGGTACTATGTGGCTTGCGTCATGCACTCTGCGGCGCACATACTGCGTGTGCGCGCGATCCATAAAAATGCATCGCGTTGGAACACGCACACACGGAGTACACAGCGCCCATGCATTTTGGACCGCGTAGATGCGAACCAAAAATAAGTAAATCGTTTGCAAACGATCTAAATAATTTCATCTTTATGGATTATTTTCTGGTAAAATTATATCATTTTGAGCGAAAACCTTTCAATGGATAGTTGCTATTAATACAATCTTTACTTTCAGAACTTGTCCCCTGTAAACTCGTCGATTACTTTTTGGGGTCATTGCAAATGATCCACTGGGCCTTTAAGCTATTTTAAAGCTGAAGTAGTTAAAAGCCGACAAAAAGTAATACACATACTTTTTTGTATTAACCAACGTAAAATAAAGCCAAGTTCTCACTTCCATTTTTTGGGTGCCGGAAGCCCACGGTTTTTATCTGTGATTATCTCTGGTAATTTCCGTAGACATGACCGTGGTGTTCCAGGATAAACCCTCGTTATTCCAAAACAGTGTTTGTCCAATCTGGATATTGGGAGCTCTGAATATCACCCTGTGTTGTGACTCGACTTAACCAAGTGAATGCATTCTTAGTAAGACTTAAGGCTATGCATGGTGGAAATCAACGTGTGTATGGGTTTACGGTATAGCACCATGTGGATCTCTTTTGTATATGTGTGGTTCTGAAAAGAACCGGTGGGTGTGTTCTCAACATTTCGAACAGCGTGCTCTGTTCGTCTTCAGGAGTAATGCCGGACTCGCAAGCCCACTCACACAGACCGGTATCTCCACAGCTCTTCATTCCAAAACCCGAGCATCAAATCCTCGGTCACTCGTGCCCTGGTACAAGAACATCTCCAAGAAGATCTCCACCACGGCACCACAGCACGTCAACACAACGGTTACAAGAGAAACCAAGTCAATACCCAAGACCTCTGACCGTCGGGTCTCCTATACCCAAAGTCAACCCATCACCTATAAGGCCACAGTTTCCCTTCCGTACATAGGGAATGCATCTCACAAGATTCAACGGATTCTCCACCAAGCCAAGATCAAAGTAATTATATACCAGTCTTCAACCAGGAAACTCCAAGGAACCATACAGACCCACAAGGACAAACAAGACCACCAGGCTGGAGTCTATAGGATCCCCCGTGAATGTGGGAAGGTGTACATGTGCGAGACTGGGAGGGACCTGCACACCAGACTCAAAGAACACAGATCCCACGGCCGCAGAGGAGACTGTGACAAATCAGCCATTGTCAAGCACTCGTACAGCGAGGACCACATCATCAACAGGAAGGCCGAACAACTGATAGCGCCCATCGACAGATGGCACCCAAGACGCATCAGGGAAGCCATCGAAATACACAAGCACAACACAAGTGCTACCGTAAACCCATATACACGAATAACACTTTATACGTACGTCATAGCTCACTAGCTAATGCAATATTCGTAATACAAGTCAATCGGTCCGAAAAATTGCATTACATTACAATTGGTAGCTAAGTGGATAATCCTGGAGCAAATTTGAACAAGTATAGTTTGGCTCAAATAAAGCAGTCTAGTCAACAATAAAGTCCCTGTGATCAAGATACAATATACATGTGCACCTCTTAAGATGTAAAAATGAGCTCCATTATGATCTTCAGGACAAAGAGTGAAACAATTGTATTCCTAGGAAATAATATTCATGAGATTTGTGTGAATTCATTTTGGGCTGGTCCATTAAGTTTTGTGACATACATGTATCTCAAAAACGGTCTCATTGAAGCCCATACTTGAGTCACAGGCGCAGTTCCAGAGGGGTTTGGGGTTCAACCTCCCCCCTCCCCCTCAAAGAAAAACAAAATGTAATGCATTTTCTGTGTGTCCGCCTGTCCCCAAAATTGAAACACAAATTGGGGTTGGGGGAGAAGAGGGCACCCAGCAGCCCTCCCAAGAAGTGATCTTTGCAATACAGAATGCCCCAATAATGGTCACATTTATACATTTATACATGTATATATTACATTGGCAGTCAGGATCGATACAGCACATTATGTTATATACTGAGCTAAAGTATTAACACTTGTCTGTAAATTCTTTCACGTGTGGGAAATTTGCACTGTCCTTTTCATAGATGTGCACATCAAACTAACTGCAAGGATCAGAACTCTGTTTTGCCGTTGCTGATACAGCACTGTACAAGCAATGTATGCACTGCAACGCATACAGCACATACTCGAGCAATGTATGCATCTGCAATGCATTGTTATACTGCACTCCTCCCGTGCTTGCACGGTATTTGCACCTAGTAGATCCATTGCATACATTAGTTCGCAAGTGCATAATTTATTTTCGAGGAGTGAGAATTGTTAATTATCTTACCTAGACTTGTTGATGCTCGCCCAACAGGTCTGGACACTAACTGTCAGGGCTCAACGCTAGGCTCAATGCTAGTCTCAACGTCAGTCTCGACGTCAGAACCTTTCACAATATGCATCCGACAACAACAGAGCTGTCGTCGATAGTATGCACATTGCCAATGGCTGTTCGATAAAATCAGCACGCTGCAAAAACCGTGTGAAAACGACGCCACTAGACTGTGTTTAAAAGTGTTTTGTATGCAAACTGTTACGATTGCATTTGACAGGGTTTGGGGAGGAAATTCTTCCCATTTGTTCAAACACATACCTTTATTATTATTAATAATAATAATAATAATAATAATAATAATAATAATAAAGGTATGTGTTTTGTTTCTTGAGTTTGTTACGGTACTAGTGTACACTGTGTGTGAAGTCTCCCCGCTTTGCCGCTGTGCTGATAGTAAGCCAAAACCTTTGTGGAGTTGCAGACTGAAATTCGATGTCAGCCAATCAGCAATGAGCCTGCATGGCTAGTGTCCAGGGGCCAATTTCATAAAGCTGTTTAGCAAAAATTTGTTTGCTTAATAAAAGTGGGTCAATAGTCAAAATTACATGCCAATTTGTGTTTTTCACAAGAATATCTGCTATTCTTGCTAAGAACACAAGTTGACATAAAATTTTGACTATTAACTCATTTTATAAAGCAAACAAATTTTTGATTAAGCAATTTTTTTTGCTAAACAGCTTTATGAAATTGGCCCCAGACCTGTTGGGCAAGCATCCCCATCAGGTCTAGCTCTGGGTATGAGATTATTTGTTAATCTCCGTCAGATTGACAGTGGGGAAACTACCTGGAGTTGGCTCAACTTAGTTATGTATTGAGGAATGGCCAACATAAATACGACCACTTATAATATAAGCTACTTGAGCTGTTAACTATATACATATGTACAACCCATCCAGAACAAAGCAGGCCAGCAGGGCAGGTAAAAGCCGTTATCCACTCACTTCTCCTCGGGTGAATTGGCACTAGATCGCCTGCTCGTCATTCCTGCAAACCAACAAACACAACAAGCATTTATTTTCATGAAAATTATTTGTTTTAAATTTTAAAAATGCACATGCTACGTGATCACTCTTAATTTTTCCTCCACCCTATATTCGGCGATTTTAAGGGTGGATTCACTCAGCATTTTCACGCGTAAATTTGACATGTATCGATTTAAGAAAAAGCAGCATGGTGGAAATTTGGAGAGAAATGATGTAATAAAACCCTAGAATCAACTTGGTCAGATAGTGATTTTGTAATTCTGTAATAAATTTTCAGTACGTTGTTTCACTCAAAATTCCCTCCACAAAGTTCCCTGGTCAATTTTCCTGGGTAGCAGTTGACCAGGAAAGGTAAACGCTGGACGAATGACACCGAAGTAGGCCTATATGAACAAACCCCAAAACGCACGCCTAGCCTATAGAACATGCCTTAGCTACGCACACTGCACAGATTCGGCATTACCAGGCAATAGCTAGCTTCAATTCACCACGCACATGTATATAGACACCACCCGATTAGAAATGCCTTTTATATGTACTTAGACTAGTTCCGGCACCACATATTCAGCAAACATGAGATTCGTGTTCGTATGTGGAATATGAGGTCCGGGAAACCAGTCTAATATGTATTGCGCCTGGGATACATATGGGCATACGTATTAATTGGGCAGCGCGCGGCTAGCTCTGGGTTACCAATTCCTGCTCGACACGCGTAGGAATCGGGAGGCAGTTTGCGTGCAGTCCACACTGTCTTTATCGAGTACTGCTATTCGAGTACGAGCACTTGGAGAGTCGAGTACAGTGCCGAGTCCGAGTATTTAGCTTACTGAGTATGAGTACGGACTGTTCGAGTACGAGTATTTCGACTTTCGAGAACGAGTACGAGTACTCTCACTCTCAAAATGGTAGTCGAGTAGTACTCGAGTACCGAGAACCGAGTACGAGTACTACAATGCTGGAGAGGACCTAGGGTATAGGTGACCCATCGGTCTGGTTGGTTAATAGGGAGTGCCAGATATTGCTGATGTTGAAGCCAATGTCTTGGGGTACTGTATTGTGCTTGTGTATTTCGATGGCTTCCCCGAGATCAAACCACAAGGTTTCTGTAATCAGGGCATTAAATGTTAACATTGTGCCATGTGCATTATACAGGGATGTGATTTGTTCCGGTTTTTCCCGGAATAATCTTTGTCACAAACCAATGAGTCAAAAGAAATCTCCGGGAAAAACCAGAACAATCACATCCCTGATTATAACAATTTTCCAGTGTAATGATAATCTACGCCATTGATTTTGGAACACAATGAAATATTTGTTGCCAAATACTTACCAGCTGGCCGGAGCACCAGAAAGTTGAGCAAGTCTGACAGCGATACAACACCAACAACGTGGCTCTCACCGTCAACCACAACCAGGCGATGCACCTTGGTGTCAAATTACAAACGGTAATGACTGATTATCCAATCATACACATAGAAGTAATGAACAAATTCAGGATTCCATAAAGTATACATTGACATCTCAATACGTCGAACCCATTCAACTAAAAAAATTTAAAAAAAACATAACTCTGTAACTCCAATAAACATTCGCCTCAAAAGTAGAACAACAGATTTTACTGTACATACACTTAAAGGTGCATCATATCTGCAATGCATACATCACATATACTCAAGCAATGTATGCATCTGCAATGCATTGTTACTGCACTCCTCCTGTGCTTGCACTAGTGGATCCATTCAATACATTAGTTCGCAAGTGCATAGTTTATTTTCGAGAAGTGAGAATTGTTAGTTATCTCGTACGTACCAGACCTGATGCTCGCCCAACAGGTCTGGACACTAACTGTGAGGGCTCATCGCTAGTATCAACGCTAGTCTCAACGCCAGTCTCAACGCCAATACCTTTCACAAAATGCGTCCGACAACAACAGAGCCGTCGTCGATAGAATGCACATTGCCAATGGCTATTCGATAAAATCAGCACGCTG
The DNA here is from genome assembly GCA_037783545.1 of Henricia sp. BOLD:AAB3569. Lineage (NCBI taxonomy): Eukaryota > Metazoa > Echinodermata > Asteroidea > Spinulosida > Echinasteridae > Henricia > Henricia sp. BOLD:AAB3569. Next base: position 338,316 of record JBBELK010000415.1, on the reverse strand, counting down.
CAAAAACCATGTGAAAACGACGCCACTAGACTGTCTGTGTTTAAAAGTAATGACTGATTATCAAATCATTCACATAGAAGTAATGAAAAAATTCAGGATTCCATAAAGTATACATTGACATCTCAATACGTCGAACCCATTCAACTAAAAAAATTTTTAAAAACCAGAACTCTGTAACTCCAATAAACATTCGCCTCAAAAGTAGAACAACAGAACATACACAAGGTAGAACACATGATTGGTAAACCGTTACAAATAGTTTCATCTCCCTGTGTGATTGAAGATATGCATGATTAAAACCAACCGGAGTAAAAAAGTCAGCTCCGTACTTCGTCTAACTTCTGAGAAAACAGTCAAAAACTGTGTTGTTAACACTTTTAAAAACAAACTTTGCTATGCTGGCGGTATTCTGGAGAACTAAGCGACCTTTTTGGAAGTGTTTCCTCTTCCTTGTTACAAGCCTACATCATCAACCTCTAGATATTTGGATGGTGGCAGCACACTAGTAGTGCATTTGCCTACAGATTGTTTCTTTAGACCCGAGTCTTTCCACGGTAAAGGGGGCATTTTGGCAACACAGACCATATTTTCCAGAAAATACCTTTGTCCGGTCTCAAAATAAAAGAAATAAGTTTTAGTTGTTCTGAAGAGATAACTTAGGCCCAAAAAGGGTTACAAATAGTGTGACAACATGCCTCTCTAAAAACACCGTGTACAAATTTCCAATATACGCTCGTAACCGGGACGGCCTAAAATGTAACACAAGTGTCCGTCCCGATTACGCGCGTTATATTAGAAATTTGTACACAAGGTTTTTAGAAAGGCATGTTGTCACACTATATGTAACCCTTTTTGGGCCTATCTCTTCAGAACAACTTATTTCATTTTGAGACCAGACAAAGGTATTTCCTCAAAAATATGGTTTGTGTTGCCAAAATGCCCCCTTTACTGTGGAAAGACCAAACTACAAAAACACTTAGAAAAGTTCACAAGAATTGATCACCTCTGCTTTGATAATTTTCTCCATGATGGTTTCTAATTTCTCAGTAGCTTGGCATGTGTGAACTCCTTCAAAGTAGGTCTGTCTGAATTGCAGAGCTTGCTGAATCGTGATGTCCAGGTTATTGTAAGACTTCTCTGCAGCAAGATTCTGGGAATCAAAACAAAATTAAAGTGGCATGGACACAGTGTGCTTGAACCCAAAAATACTCTTCTCCCAAATAGAAATGTAATTTCTCTTCAAATATGAATTATTGAAGTTTGTTGAAATAGTTAACTTGTGGATAACTTGTGGATAACTAGGCACTGACTGACCAATATTGGAATCACTTTAGAGACTGTTTTGCTTTAGTGATTTTGTCCAGATCCAAGCATACTTGTTTGAACAAAGCGATTCTCTCAGCAATGAAGTTTGACATCCAGACCTGCCAACCCTCCCGGATTTTGGGGAATACATCTGGGAAAACAGGTTCATTCCGTGACTCCAAACACATCTAAAAATCCCCAAGGTTGTTAATTGACAATCCAGGAGGGTTTTTATCAATGCCAGGACTCACAAAATTAGTAATTTTCTAAAGAATCTGTTGCAAAATCCGGGAGGGTTGGCAGCTCTGGACACCCATTTCTGGGAGAATCCTGCAGTTAAGGACTCTCGGAAAACCCGTTTTGTTGGGTTTTCCAACTTGATTTAACCAGTTAACGCCGGGATTATTTCAAACATTGCTGTCTATAGGCGGGGGTTTATTTTTGGTCGAAGCATAGAGGAAGGAAAACATCTTAACTCATTAACCATGCGCGGTAAAATATTGTTATGTCGATACACCATCATTGCAGACCCCAATGCCGCTATATTATAAACTGTTTTGCCCATTGTCCTCGTAAATTACTGCGAGTGTAGACGTCAAAAGCAGTAACAAGTGAATTTCTCCTAAACAAGTCCTCCGCTACACCGATGCGGAAATCTTGGCATGTTTAAACGTCCTCCGGCGTCAAGTGGTTAAAGCTGTTCGAGATGAGCTGATTTCTGGAGCCGCACGTCTCCTAAATAGCCGTAATAACGTGACAGGGATGTCAGTCTGTGTAACCCGATTAACCAGAAAGTCTCATGGGAGCATAGTTGAAGTGAGCACATTAACAAAAACTTACAATGACGTCAAACTTTGCGTAGATGTCAATGATTTTGTTGCTGTCATCAATCACGGGCAACGCTGATACTCTGCGTTCAACAAAGATCTGGAGGGCTTTGATGAGTGGTGTGTTAGGCCTGGCCTGAAAATATAATGAGCAACAAATTGCCGTCAATTCATTACATTATACAAGACTGGTGTATGCTGCTAAATACATGATGAAGACCGTCAACGAGTGAATCAGAAGTTGAAATCCTACGGGTCTTATTTCTAAAAAATGTTGACTGAGTGGGGTGAATTGATTGTTCCTCAATGTAAAAACTAATTCGCTTCTCTGTTTATTGATTGCTTTCCGGTGACGTCACGCCTTCCATCCACCATTTTGGGTGTCATTTTTCATGACCAACGTGGCTTGAGTAATTGCCAGACAAAAGAGCAAAAAAAGTGCATTGGTTGCACTTAACCTCTGTTGAATAACCTTGCTTTATGTTGTTGCGCCATGGCTGTTGTATCGATAAAAATAAAATGTATTTCTTCAGGCTAAAAATCACTTTCGTTTTTACAAGCTGACTACATGCTCAATAATTTGAACATATCGCAATGCGTGCGTGCAGCATTTCGAATGAAAATACGCTGCTGAGTATTTTTTACGCGTGTTCATGTTCGTCTTTTGGGGCGCGCGTGACCGGTGACACCCAAACATTCCCGGATGTTCTACGTCACGGAAATCAATCAATAGGTTAATGTGGTACCTTTTTTGCTTAAGTAGGGTATAAAAAACATTGAAATAAACCTCCTAATTTAATAGGAAAGAAAACACTTGTAAAGGGTCTTTTACAGTCAAAGAGTGCATGAGGAGATTGAGAATATTTTTTTCTTAAAAATGCTTTTATCTTCTTTGAAAACATAAGAATTAACTTAAATTTGTGCCGAGAAGGGTAACAGATCAAAAACGTCCCTGTAAAATTTCCCATTTACGTGACAAGGATAAACAAAGATGTTACACAATTACAAAGAGCATACAAAGTCCCAAAATGCAATAGGCCATATTCCTGAACGGTGAGGGCGCTGTCAAGTGGCCCGCGCCCATCTCACGTTATGTTCTAACACAAAGAGCGATATGCGCGCACGCCTCCCAAACGTTTACTTTTAATGGAAATCAGTGCCTGTGCGCGCCACAGGCCCGCGCTCCGCATACGCGACTTTTTCCCGCGTACGGACGTATTCCCTCCATTTTCCACTGTCAGCTATGGCCATTTTCCCCAAATCACCTAGTTCGAGCGCCCTCATCACGCGTTCAGGATTACAGGCTATTCAGTAGTCACTTACAGTTGCAATATTGTTGTACGTGCCAATACCGAGCTCTTGAAGGCTTTTCTTCAGGAAGGTTGGACTTTGAATCTCATTTTTCTAATGTTAAAAAATGAAGGCCATCGAGACATTTGAGAAAAACCTTTAAATACATTACAATAGAACACAAACTTCACTACTTTCCACAAAAATAGTACATGGGTAATTCCCAAAATTAGGGGTCCAAAAGTGTGACATGCTTTTTAAGATTTCCAAGTGTTTTTAATGATTGAAAGTGGTTTCCCAGTAGAAAATAATAATTTTTATTTAAACAAATGCCACTCAAATTTAATGTTTGTGTGTAGATATGGTTAATGCAAACTCATTCTACAGCCAATTTTCATTGGCGTAAGTAACCCGGGACACCAAACTCCTGTCCAATACCATGGAACAAATTATAAGCCTTTATGGTCTTTCGTTTTGAATATTTTTTTCAGGAATCAGAAAACAAAATATTGAAGAAAATTATGCTGCCCCCTATAATCACAGGCCACAGTCCATTACTGGGAATTTGTGGTCATAAGTGGTGTCGTACGTAACTGGGACACCAAACTTTTTGGACCCCTAATTTTGGGAATTACCCACATGTGAATGCAATTATGTTATTACGAACCATTTTTTTTAAAAACCACCAAAGCAGTACATAAATAATTTGTAAATTCACTTCCCCAAATGTGATTGGGATAATTTAGTCAATTTCCAAAAAGAGTTTTTCATTTTCAAATTACCGGTGTGGTTTAAATTACCACTTTAGCAAAATACCATTTTAGCAAATTTTCTTAAAGGATTTTGCCTGCATTAATAAGTCTTTCTTGAGAGTAACCTTTAAAACAGTAAGGGGCCGTATTGACGAAACTCGATTGAAGCATGGTATTTTAGGGCCTCTTAAATCTAGGCACTGAAATGTGTATTCACAAAAGATTTAAATATCACATTTACTATGGCCCACTGAGTCGTTCACCTAGGAATGTTCACATTTGACGCCGAGCCCTGAAAAAAAGCAGGCATCTAAATGAAAATGTATTTTTATGTTTTACATAAATTCATTTCCAAAAATATGGTATTAAAACGGGAGGGGATGGTCAAAAATGTGATGTGGAGCACGTATAAACTGATTTAATAAATTTGTTTTCGGAAAATGGCACCTGAACTGTAGATTCTGTAGCTCAAGACTAGCCTAAATGCCTTTGGCCGTCTGAAGATGGCCAGAGCGGTAAACCGCCCCTAACGGCCAGATTTGTTTGGGTGTGTCGCATGGGGGCGCGCTACGCGCCCATTCCATTACAACACGGCCAGGCCGCCGCCATGTTTTTTAAAATGTTAATGGAGAACAATATTTTTGGACCTTACGGAATGATCGTCGCCTCTTGGCCAGATGCTGGGTGAGAGGAAAATCTTGCTCAAGGTATGTAGCAAATTTAGTGCAAAAAGTCCGGCCGCTGGTGGCGGTTTACCACTCTGGTCGTCTTCAGGCATTCGGGCTAGCTCAAGACCAACTTACCAACAGACCAAGAAATTTGAGTATCCTTTTGTGAGTAAGAATGTAGATGACGTTGCCAGTAACTGAATCAAGGACTGGCAAACGGTGAATCTTGGAATGAATCAGCATCCGCACTGCTTCAAACAAACTGTAACATAAACAGAAAAACAAGCATACAAAATGAATTTGTTGTACATGTATGATCTGCAAATGATGCTCTATCTTATGGACTAAAAAACCTCAGTATCTAGCCCATCAATCCTTTACTTCGACATACTTTTAACGGGTTTCCTGCCTTTTCTTAACATGTTGTATATGATTCTACGAACACTCCAGAAGCTCTTCAAACCCTTTATTTTGGTCCAAAGGTCATTGTTTATGGGGATTTCAATGTTTGTGATGCAGGATGGGGGCAACACAAAACACATTAATGGCAAGACACTCAATGAAGCCAGTTAACTTCAGGTTGTTTTTGTTTGATTGCACGCACGCTGTACGCGCACGCACACAGTCTGGTAACTTTATGCGATTTGTCCCACTGTCAAATTTGTTTTCAGGTATGTGCAGTTTTTGTTTGCATGTGCATTTTTCATGCGCGCTGAAAGTGGGTACAGCTGGACAACAAAGTGATTAAAACCAACTGGGGCCAATTTCATTAAGCAAAAAAACTTGCTTAATCAAAAATTTGTTTGCTTTATAAAAAAGGGTTAATAAAAAATTTACGTCAACTTGTGTTTTTAGCGAGAGTTACAGCAGATATTCTTGTGAAAAACGCAAGTTGACATGCAATTTCCACTATTGACTCATTTTTATAAAGCAAACAAATTTTTGATTTTAAAAAGCAAATTTTTTTGCTTAATTGCTTTTTGAAATTGGCCCCAGATCTTCATCATCCGTTAAAGACCACCCACGTGACATGCTCTCAGTCAATAGGAATGTACGTGTAAACTGACAGTTTTTTTATTTAAAAAAATGGAAATTGGGTTCCTGTAAGTTGAAACAGAGTGCGAGTGCTGTTCATGTATGTATGTATACGAGAAAACACGAAAGATATTTACCTTGCATCTGGGTCAATCCACACAAGGGGCCTGGCTTTCTTACTCAGGACATCTGTCAAAAGAAAACAAGTGCATTTACACTTGCTGGATAAAAAAAATCATTGCTTTTAAATACAATGTACACTTCACCTTACCAAGTAGACAGTTCTGAACACTTTTTGGTTGGTGATTGTGTACATGTGTAAGGAGAAATAAACATTAATGCCAGTGGTGCATAATGAGCCACTGAACTAAAATAACTACTAAACAAATGAAGTTGTTTCCTTCATCGAATGAAGCAATTCTAATCATCGTCGAATGAAGAGGCATGCGTTCACATCAGGAAATCTCTTCGTCGAATCATCGTCGAACAAAGCGATTTCTCTAGTGAGAACGGGGTCCATGATGACTTGGACTCGAACATGGTGACTTGTGACTTACGAGTCACATTTCCACCAAAAAAAAGAAGAAGATATTCGGGTCATTTAACGAGTTGGGTACAAAAAGTGGGACATACGAGATCTTAAATATGAGTAACATTCCAGCCCAGCTACTTTAGTAAGTACATGTATATTCAAAAAGAAACGCATGTTACACTACAATAGAAGTATTTGTATCACACTAACAAAACTACAGACCTCCAAAATGTACTTGTAGGATTCTTGGGGAAAAACACACTACGATGCGTGATTATGTACACTGCCGAACCAGGCCGGCAAGGAGCGCACAAACACGTCATCATTTCACACATGTGAACGAAACTATAGCAGATTCAGTTTCATTAATTTGAAAGGGGCTACCTTGAAAGTTGAAAAAGGCTACCTTTCATTGATTTTACATCAAAACGAACAATAGTAACATCTTGCTAAACAGGTAATCCATCATAGCAAAGACTAGGCATAATGTTGTTTAGCATGTCGTGACCCTTTAAATATCTGAGCAAGCATCTTACGTCTCCACGTGGCTATCTTGTGTTCTTCCAACTCATCCATCTTGACCTATTTACATAAAAGAGACACCAAGGTAAATCTCAACACATGTGCAGTAAAGTCAATTCATTTTTACATTATGCTGGAGTGTATTTAAAGGCCCATGAGTTGACAAGAGAAAAACACTGAAAGTGTTGACAGCAATAGTAACAAACACCACATGAATTTATTTACATTCATTTATTAAATTACAGGTTTTTATAGCTAAGCCATGTTTATCCAACTTTTAACTCTTACATTTCTTCCTTTTCAAGGCACAGGTTCATCTGTGGTTATTCATCAAACTTACATTAAAGATAGTATACATGATTGGTAAACTGTTTAATACAAATAGTTTTATCCCCCTGTGTGATTGAAGATATGCATGATTAAAACCAACCTGAGTAAAAGTCAGCTCCGTACTTTGTCTAACTTTTGAGAAAACAGTCAAAAAACGGTTTGCAGTCATTTCGCCCCAAAACCACTTCGCCCTGAACCTTTTCGCCCTGAACCACGGCCTGTGCACGAAGTGGTTTTGGGGCGAAGTGGCATTTGGGCGATGTAGTGTTTGGACGAAGTTATTTGGGGCGAAATGGTACTCGGGTGAAGTGGTTTGGGGCGAAATGGCACTTGGGCGAAATGGTTTTGGGGCGAATTTAATTTTTGTCTCATGAGACGAAAAATAATTGTTTTACTCATTTCTCAAAGACTATAGCACTTCAGACAAAACCATTTCAGGGGAAGTTTTCTACGGTCATCATCTTTATATTGTGTAAGTTAGGAGTAAATCTGTGAACATTTCTGATTTTCGAGATTACCAATGATGTATACTGCCTTTAAAACACCACTTACCAATGGGGATTTATAGTAGTACTGCAAGATGCGGATGAAATCTGTAATTGTTAACATGCCTGCAAAATAAAAAAATAACAAATTTAACAGAACTGCAACCATCAAAGTTCAAATGGTTTGCCCAAATGCAAGGGCCTTTTACACTAGAGGTCTCTCAGAACAGGTTTTACACAGCCCTGGGTCACTGTGGAGTTTTAATTTTTCAACCCAAGTTCAACCAAGTATTATTTTACACTCGATTCATGCAAATAAATCAGCATAGGGCGAGTTTACATGTAAAAACACTGCAATTTTTCAACCAGAGTGGGATTTTAAACCATTGTCTAGACCAAGGTTGAGTTCAACCAAGGAGTAAACCAATCTCGGGGTTGACAAAGAGTTGCATTTTATTACGTCTGAAATGTAACTTGTTTGAACTCCATGTCAACCATGCGAAATGTCTAGTTTGAAAACCCAGAGGGTGAAGTTATTTATAATAATTCTAGATTTTTAAAACACGCTTAAAAGTGAAAAATTGTTATTTAATATTACCACACCTCATACATATTCATAAACGAGAGTCGCGTTCTCACTGGTCCATTCCCCTTCACATGCCAGTAGTTATTTTTGCTATTTATTCGCGTGCATGTCAAAAGCGCAAGCGTAGTAAACTACTCTTGGCTGCCCAGGAAATAGTTTACTGCGCACGCGCTTTGCGAAGCATTCTTTTTCGGCAGCTCGGGAAAAAAGTTTACTACGCAAGTGCTTTACGATGCAACCGGGCGTAACGCGTATAGCATGCAGTACGCGACAGCACCGCGTGGGTCAACACGCGTGCCGCACACGAGCTGAATGAAGATGGCTGCGGTCAGTGATTTTTTCGGCCTCGGGATCTAGCGTGTCAACTTCCAATACCTCGGGGAGCTAATATCGACTATTCACCCTCAAACCACGTGATATTTGTATACTATCCAATGTTTGGCAATGTGTGTGTTGCAACTTTTTTTCCCAAAGATATATACTGCGAAAAAAGCCTTTCTGCGTCAAACTTTTGGTGGCGCTTGTACATATGCATTGTGTATTAAAATTGCACCACATGAACAAAGATTTAAACTGTTACGTTAACGAGGTCTCACCGAACTTTAAGTTAAAATACATCGCCTTCATCGCAGTGGTCCATTTGCAACATCCAATAACTTATCTTGATTTTCTGGCTCTATTTTTTATTCCCAGGAAAAGATTGGCTGATCAAGCAAACAAAACGAGGATCTGCAACCTTTTCACTGTGGCAGTTATAGTTTCAATGTGGCAATTTTGTTTTTAGAGAGTGATGGAACTTTATTCATTAACTGCATGAAATGAAATTCAGTTTATATGTACTGCCTTGTGATGAATTCTGGGATTGCGTCTTTTGAAAAATGTACAGAGATGAGGTCGCATGTACATTGCAATGATGAATATACAGGAAGTGTACAAATTGTACATGGGTCTGTCCACAGTAATGGGGTACATTTGAAAAATAAGTCAATAATTCCTTTCAGATGTCTTGAGTTTATCTCAAAATTAAAGAAATTTCCTTGTACTGCTTTCAGGAGATAAGTTTGGCCCCAAAAAGTAAGAAATTGCTGCCACAACATACATTTTTGAAAAGCAAGTGTACAAATTTTCCTATTATGCATGTAACGTGGACAGACAATTTTGTGACATTTTTTCCCGTCTTTGTCACATGCGTAATAGAAAAATTTGTACACGAGGTTTTCACAAATGTATGTTGTAGGACTATTTTTCTTACTCCTTGGTGAAAAGTTATTTGCTCAGTTTAGCTTGATAATTTAAAGATAAATTTAAGACATTTGAAGTGAACTGGGACCTAAGATCTTGAATGTTACAGAAATGTACCCCATTACTGTGGACAGACCCACATGTATATTTTTTGTTAAGGTTTGACACGACTTTTTGAAAACATTTGTTTATAAAACTTACCAACAAAATCCTGCTTCTCACTGTCCCATAATGGAGCTGCTCTGACTCCATTGTACACCAGGGCAAAGAACGCTTTTTTAACCTGACCATTAAGAGAGTAAACAGTACAATATTTATCATTGGACAACTGATTCGGTACAATTTTAACAGCAGCAATCTCAAATTGAGCAAAAAGAAATAACTCAAACCAAAGCTTGACTGAACTGGGATTTGATCCTGATTCAGCAGTCTTCTTCACTCCATTTGTTAAAGGCAGTGGATATTCTGCCGTCGCCGGTAAACGTTCTAATATGATATTCTGCCGGTAGCTCTTCTCTGATTGGTCCATATTTATAAAGTCAGCGTTGCCGGCAATGCCCGTCGAGAGCTATTTAAAGGGCCTCTGACATACTGAACAACTTCGTGCCTAAGCTTTGCTTCATAATGACGGATTACTTGTTCAGCAAGACATACTATTGTTTGTTTGGATGTAAAATCAATAAAAGGTGGCCTTTTTCAACTTTGAATTTTTCATTGCAATAAATCACAGACAGAGGGCGCTGTTCGGAGTGCATCACGTAAGGAAGACAGAAGAGAAAAGTTAAGAAAAAACATGAGACTTCAAGTTGGACTTGTGGCAAATTGCTGCAGTTTCTACCCCCAGTTTTGTCATGGCTTACAGCAGGCAACATGTAAAACAAACTCAAACAGCCATGGATTACAAAAGTTTCAGGAAAATTGAGAAAAGTGGAATCTTTTGTGCACTGTTGAATGTGATTTTTTGTGTTTGCCTCTTGTGACATCGTGACTTTGGTCATGAATATGCATATTTTCATTAGCATAAAAACTAAAAACCTTTGTTTTAACCCCCAAAGCAAAGCTCCAAATAGGATTTTTATGACTTTAACTGAGTAGAATGGTTTTAAAGCATAGATTTCATTGATACAAATCCTAAATAAGGGGCCCTTTAACCATTCTACTAATATGATTGATAGCTGCTTTTACGCATGGCGGCAAAAGGGCCTTACTCAAATAACATACATGTATGTTTGTACACAAATCAATGGGCCTAGGCTTGAGGCCAAGATTCCCCAGGGTGGACCGGACGGGTAAGTGAACTCAACATTAAAGGTGACTATGGGGCACAGACTAGGGTAATCAGTTTAGGATTACAGGAAGTTTGAGCAGAATTGGGGCAAAGGTTTTTTATTAATTATAAAAATACAAAAATGTGCCTTCCAAGGGTTGAACAGAATAGACCGATCCAGTAAGCTCTGCCCATTTAGAAATTGCCTAGCAACATGCCACACGTGCGATGCACGTGTGCAGTAGAGTCGCTTGACCGTGCCGTGCGTCAGCGTCCGCACCCTGGTCAGCGCCCTTGAAACACGCACACGCACACAGAAACTGCACGCTCGAAAGCAAAATGTGCACTTAAGTATCCGGTCGTATGCGTGCACGTACAAACACGCCTGCAATACTCGTAACCCTGCCATCGAACAAAAACATCTCGACACACATCTAGAATGAAGTGAATGCACTACTTAGCATGACACTAGCTAATTTTGGTACGTTTTTCACGTTTACACAAAAACACATTTATGAAGAGATTAAAAGTAGGTTAGGATAGTCTTATACAATTTGTTTTAAACCCGCTAGGCCTCCTCTGCGCTGATAAAAATGGTGTTTTTGCGTCACTCGTGATGCATTTGCCATAGCTTTGTGCACACAATTTTGAGGACTCGGGTAACCAAAATGGAGTTCTGCTTTTTGGTTACCTGAACCTGAGGCTGTGATTAGTCAATTTCAAAATGGGCGGAGCTTACTGGATCGGTCTATTGATTAACAAAGTACACAAATTCACAGACCAAATGTAATGGTAATAAAATAAAATGCACTCACCAGCAACTGAACGTCACACACCACAAGCTTGGCACTCATTGGAATGATCTCATAGCATTTGTGATTCTTCATGAATTTTACAAATGTCATCTCTTCAGCTTCTGTTGGGAGAAAAAAAAATTACATTTTATCTTGACACTACCACATTAAGTGCAGTTAAAATGAAAACTACAGCCTAACATTATAAATACAAGAAGTCAGTAGTCAAAATGCAGCTAGTAAAAATTGTGACAATTGCCAAATTTGTGACTTGAGACTAAAAACCAGTTAATGTGCAGCCTATATTTAAGTTCACGAATGCATGGGCAAAAGACATTGGGGAATCTCTTGCACAAATTGCATTAAGTGATTAAAGCTTAAAGGGACACACCGGCTTTGTTGGGCTTGAAATAGACCCATACATTATTCTGAAGCACTTTCCAGAGTAAATTAGATATATCCTGAAAAGACGCCGTCAAATTTGGCCGTTTTTGAGAATTTTTCAAGAAATCAAGGTCATGTGAGTTAGTTGTAATTCCAGCCGTAGAAACCAGCGCGAAGTGCGAGTTGCTTCTGTCATTCGCGGTTGGTTTCTCTTCTTGTTGGAAAATAATACGAACACTATGTACATACCGTATTTTCCAATTTGTACACAAATCTGCCAACAGATTTCTTAAGAAGGGTTTCTGGGTGTTAATATGGACGAGAGAATATCTCAGATTTTCGTGTCTTTGCTTAGCTTTGCGTTCGCGGCGATAAATAATATCCGAAGAAAAAAACAGCATAGGCCTATTGAGGGCGCTGCAGACACCAAAACGTTGCGTTCGAGTTGCTTCCTCGAGTCAGCGCTGACCTCATGCAAGGTGTGATGGGTCAGGTAAAACAAGGAATCGAAGTTAAACACGTGTCTACCCATATCGAACGCCACCTCTATTTACAAACACACGATACATAATACATCGTGACGGCTGGTAAAGCGTATAGCCCAACTTTTGTCTCTTTTGTTAATTTTAAACATTTCTAGTTAATTACGTGACATTTTGATAATTTTTTTCACAACGACCATCGAAAAATTATTGTCAAGGATGCTAGATTGCTACATTATGTAAACAGTTAGCCGGTGTGTCCCTTTAAAGCAGCAGTCTTGCTGCTTCATTGTAATTTAATTTAGAACATACGTGGACATCGGAAAATAGTATTAAGTAACGAGAAGTTCATGGCGTGGTGACGCTAACGAACAATAGTATAAGGCTAAAGAGCATGCAGAGCATGCAGTATCATGCATATCTGCACATTCTCGAGGTTACATACATTCACTCACAAAACCTGTGTGTTGTGTCGTCAGAAAAAATTTGTGCACACACTCCATGTAATCTGACTACGCATGCACAGTAGCGTGCTCCCTGCTGTTGTCGAGCTGACCAATTAGTGCTCAGCATTCTGCACACGTCATTCCTGCCTTTAGCCTTATACTATTGTATGTTAGCGTCACCACACCGGTACCATTCTTGCGTTTTGCTCTGATGAGTGCAAGTCGAAAAGTGCTTTAGCATGAATTTGTCGTTACTCAATACTATTTTCCGATTTTGCAGTACCAAACACTTATTCATACTTGTACATGTATGTAAACTGTCTTTGCATATATATTGAAAGCAATTTTTGGTGTCCCAGTTATGTCAAACAGTGTAAATTGCTTGTTTGGATTAATACACTTGGTGCACTATTCACATCTGCCAATTACAAGTGCTGTTTCGACAACATTATGTAAACTTGTATAGATCTCAAAATAAAAAATAAAAAATAAAAAATTAACAGAACACCTTTTTAATTTCAATAAGTACAATATGAATTATGCTCTAAGGTTCAATTGTGGTACAGAAATCAGAAAAAGAGTGAGACCAAAAACGCCATAATAGCTTGCGTAGAATATCTTTGTGGCACACCTTGCCAAAAGCTTTCCAAACGTCAAAGACAAGTCATGGCCTGGTGTATTAGAGATAAACAATTTCTTTTCAATAATAAAAAACTAGTGCAATGATTATGAGCAGGCGTCTAAGCTTACTGCAAAGTGTGTAGTGGGTCGGAAGCCAAGGATGTATGTTATGACATGTATGATGGAGGGGTCTAGCTCTGCTTGAAAAAAAGGCTTGGCCAAGCTGACTTCAAGTATGTTGCGAGTATTAAACTCGCTCATGATTTGAAAATCCCTGATGTACTTGTGTTTGTCACCTTGGTTTTAAGGCCCAACAAAATATGTTGGGTCTCTGGTCCGCTCGCGCGTCGATTTCAAGCATGCGCGTCAATCATTTTTTTCTTTTCTGCGGCAGCTAAAACAGTGCCCTTTATTGCCACACCGCCTAACATTTTCAAGACTGATCGCCATCCTGTAGACTATGTAGGAAATGGGAACAAGTCTATATGTATTTTCCAGGGCACTCGACTTCATACTCGGGGCAATAGATTCAAATGATGCTGATATCGAATGAGAACGAATGATAGTGAGTATGAGGTTGTTTAATCAGCTTATCAACAACTTGGATCAAGCGCTATAGTCGACTGGGGTCCCTAAAACAACGGAGATAGTCCCCTTGAACAACGGGTCATTTCCGTTGTTCGAAGGACTCTAGTTGACTACAGTCGCTTGATCGAACTTGCTCAATGGCGGCTAGTTCCCAGGCGACACAAAGGACAATGAAGGAATTATGATTGTGAATTAGAGCATGTCTGAGCTAAGCTGAACACTGAAATATGCCACTTATTTCCGTGTCCATTGTTTGTGGAGTGAAAACTTGTGATGGCTCTGTAAGTTTACTAAAATACAAAATAGTAAAAAACACCTGGTCTGTACAATCCAAGCTTGGGGAAGAGGGATGGCAAGAGGGAGGGAAAACACCCCCACCCCCACAAAAACCCCGCATCGCCGCATCAATTCCGGAACTTTGGTCTGACCAGAGACAGACTATTTTTTTATTTTTTTTTTGCCGAATAGAATCACATCCAGTTGTCCTAACAAGATTCATACTACAGTGTATATGAAAATTGTATGCCATGGTTGACGGTGAATTCCATCCGGTGATTTTCACCTTTGAAGAAAGTCTGGCATACCAGAAGTGCCTAAACTAAAGGTCGAAAGAAACAAGACTGAAGATAAACTAGAGGACGACTAGTAACACATTATGGTTGAATGTAGCAAATAATAGCCGGACAGATACCGAAGGGAAAGACCATATCAGAGGCGGACCGATGGGGCTGGGGATCAAATCACCACCCTCCCCCCAATCCCCAGTGACGTCAAATTATTTTAAAAATGTAATGCATTATGAATGTTTTTGCCTGTCTGCGACAATCTGACATGAAGAATCTGATGGGTCTGCCCCCTCTCCCTGGAAAAATTACTGGATATGCCAGTGCATATAGACTGCTTTACTTATCTCGGAGCAAGAGCCAACTAGACAGGAGCTGAAGATGACATCAAGATCAAGCAAGGAAGGGACAGAGCAGCATATATCAGGCTGGGAAAGATTTGAAGAAGCAGCCAACTGAGCATTAGAAAGATCTGGATATTCAAATCCAATATTCTGGTAGTGCTGCTGTACGGCTCCGAAACATCAATGATGAAATGAGAAAAGAATCTGGACACCCATGGAGTTGGAGCAAAATCCTGACTCCACGGTTGCTTGAAAAGTTGCACTCACTGCAGTCAGTTTTGAGTATCATTGGTCATGTCACCGGAAATATCCAAAGGGAAACAGATTGTGCAACAGGTGATCCTTGATGTATGTCGTCAATTTTATATATATATTTTTTAAATGACTGTTTTCACCTATTCCTGTGACAAGGTGTGTCTGTTAGATACAATTGTCTAATCATATAGAAAATCATTCAAGCGGAATGCATACCCTCAATAAAATATCTGTATACATCCATAATATCCCTAATAATTGAAAGTAATGTGCATGTAGAGAATCTATTTTGGGAGAACCCGAAGTGTGGTTCCGAAAGGAACTGAGAACCACAATTTCTCCCCAAAGCGAGATTCTGTACACAGTGGTATCATGAAACATACAATATTCTACATGCGCACCACATATTCCCACCCCAAACTATCCCCACAGCCCCACACTGGGCACACACTATGCTATGATACTGATGAGTGGTGCATCAGGAAAAAGGGGATTGGTGATCTGATGGAAAAGGGTCTCGTGGTAAAGTGCAAAACACCTGCAGAATGTTATGGGCTGTACCTTGTAAATATACGCAATAGTGTACATGTACTGGACATGACAATACAGCCAGCACACGATTCACGGTCACGATCACATGAAAATTTAGGTAATGAAACACTGAAAACTGTTAAATATGGTAGGTGGAGGATTTGTGCATTCACTCAAACAAGTTTACAGCTGCATTCATTTGATTAAATTTTCCCAGCAAAACTTAACATTGAAATACATGTACCCACGTAACTGCTTGCCAAATAAAAAGCTGACGTGTCAGGGTCCCGAGGGTAATTTTTGTACTTGCATGGAACCGCCAGGTTAGAGGTACTTTCTGTATTTGCCAGGATGTGCTTGGGAATTGGATAGTACTACTGAAAATTCCCCAAAAGACTGACTTGCGATTCCGATTCTCAGATTAGAACAGGCTCTAAGCAGCTTCACAATAGAATCCTATGCCAATTCACTCCGTTCCATTTCCATGGTGCAGACTGATGACTTTGTTGTAAGGATCCCTCCCAACTAAGAAGGATGATGGGAAAAATGTGTCTCACCACTGAGGTGTTGTGAAACCACATTACAAACGCAGCGATTCATTTTTTATTTTAATTTTTTTTAAACATATTCCTTAGCGTGGAATTTTACTGGGTGTCCATCCTCAGAGTAACGTTTAACACCTCTAGCCATTGGGTCAAATCAGTAATATGCATCTTGACACCAAACTTCTCTTCTCGGTCGTCATGGCCAAAGCAGTGTTATACATCCTCTCAGTTAGCAAGTACAATCAACACACATTACTGTGGGGGTCAGGGCGATTCTATTGCACTCACTTTATCTGTAGAGCACAATACCAAATAGCACGAAGAATGGTTGGTGAGTGGGAGCATAAGCCATGAAAAGGGTATGAACAGGGCACACAGATTGCAAGGGGACCAATCTTCAGCTTGCTATACAAAGTAGTTTATGATAAATACTCAACCCTAAGGGTGGGTGAGTTTAATACAGGATGGTACTGCAGGGTTATGTGGGGTGGTTGACAGACTCCGGTGGTGCTAACCTAGGGCTGCTCTACTCGTCCAGTGGAGAAAAAGCCTGGTTCCAATTTGAATATGGCCCTTGGATAGGCCTAATGCTCAAATTTTGCTCATCTGGCAACCAGTTATCACCACAAAGAGAGGCCGTCTTTATCACCACATTAAGAAGCATAGCCTTTCCATCTATTTCGAAATGAGATTGCATAAGTGCCTGGAGAAGTTGTCCCTTGGGGGCCAAGACAAAAAAACATGCCCCTAAGCATATGGGTTAAGGACGGAGTCTGATACTAAAGATCGACTGCAAAAACCCCACGATAGCGGATCTGTAGTTCTTGACTGTGCGCACTGATAGCCTGGACTGGTAAACACTCAAGTTGGACCAGAAAATTGTCACAGTTACACTGGCTGGATCTGCATTGTCTACACCAATAGCAAATTGGAGAAGTTCACTCTTGAGTTAAGCATGTGGACTGCCAACTGCTGACTGCTGCAATAGATGTAGCATTCTTTGAAAGGCCTGCCTGATGGAAGGTGCTTTGGACAACAGCCAGCAGGTCAATAGACCGATCCAGTAAGCTCCGCCCATTTAGAAATTGCCATTTAGTGCAGTAGAGTCGCGTGGCCGCGCCGTGCGTCAGCGTCCTGGTCAGCGCGTATTGAAACACGCACATGCACACAGAAACTGCACGCTCGAAAGCAACGTACAATACGCCTGCATTACGCGTAACATGCGCGATCGAACAAAAACATCTCGACACGCATCTAGAATGCAGTAAATGCACAACACAGCAAAACGACGAGCTAATTTTGGTGAGTTTTTCCCGTTTACACAAAAACACATTTATGAAGGGATTAAAAGTAGGTTTGGATAGTCTTATACAGTCCGTTTTAATCCGGCTGGGGTCCTCTGCACTGAAAAAAATGATGTTTACGGTGCTTTTGCGTCACTCGTGCTGCATTTCGCCGTAGTTTCCCGTGACCCCTCTCGACATTTACATTTCACATCATTGCAGCAATAACTTGAAAGGCCAGGGAAGCTCGTTCTCCGTCCCCATTGGACCAAATTTTGTAATTCTACTGTACAACCACAGTACAGTCCAATGGGAATACCACTTATGTCACGCTTTCAGAGCTGGAATGCTCTCCTGGCCAGACAATCAGACAGTCGGGCACTTAGGTATTGGCGTAGAAGACAAGGAAATGTCTTTTCAGAGAATACATACGTACATGCTGATGTACATATTACATCCATAGTAATTTTCTGTGTAACTGTTTGCGTGTTGTGAACTTGGTTGAGAAAGTTGTGTGGATAGACGGAAGAGTGCAATTACAGTGAGATAAATACAAAAGTGAACGACATTATTGTCTCTACAACTAGAAAGCTGCATGTTTTGGTTTCAGGCAGCAGCCACTATAAATCAAGCTTTTGGCAAAGGGAAACACAAAGCAGGTATTCTATTAAAGCTATCATTAGTAGTGACTACATGTAAATCTATTGTGTTAATAAGCTCAGGCAGTTTCAGACTAAGAAAGAGTAATCACAAAAGTATCTTGTATTCAGAAACAGGCAACTTTTTTGAGCCACTTCCCCAAAAAGTTATTGGTGTTTTCTTTGCCTCAAAGTACCTAGTACCCATTTTTAAACAATAACTTTAATATTCCAACCAAAATTGTAATTTGTACTTAAAATTCCCACACTGAAAAATGTGGTGTCTAAACCTTGCCAAAAGACACCTTTTCCATAATTGAGACTCCGAGGACCGTTATTAACCCAAATAAGTGTGGTATGGGATGTCACCAAAATAGTTCCCGTAGGAATTTCGTGCTAAAATTTGTTTTTTGCTTTATTGGGTTGATTTGAGGTCAAACTATGGGAAAATGATGGGGTTCCAATTTTCCGACCACTGAATGACCCCCTGGGGGCGGGGTCTTCATTTCCCCCTCCTCCAGACCGACCAGGCACCTATTTTTGGTAATAAGAACCTATTATCATTTACACAATATTAGGGTCGTATTAGATGTTTTCGAGGACGTCAAGTCCATTTATGACACTTTCAAAGTGACCGGAAGTGGCTATCACTGACGTCCAGTGGAGAACTCTCGTATACCATTACCATCATCATCATCCACGTCAGATTCAAGGTCATTTTCACACTACCCTCTGAAGATTTTGCTACCATCAAGCCATATTGCTGAAACCTAAGACACTACTTGCACAGGCCAAGCTTTAAGATGGATGCTGTAATGACGTAATAGCCATTAAAACACTTAAAAACTGGCTCGGTGGATAATACCTGCATGTCATCTTAAATTCGCCAATGACTCTTTGTACCTATGTCTGCTTCATATAAGCATCAACCTTTGTCGTATTTGTGATAGTACGACGAAATCGGGAAAATGGGGAAACTATGACCAAGAGAAATCCCACCGCTGCCACCATTGTGGCGAAAACGGAAAGAAGGGGAATAAGGACCACGACAAATCCCACCGCTGTGGCGAAAAGGAGAAGGGGCCAACCAACTCCATGGGATCGGTCGGCCGATACAGTATCCGACAATATTCTACAGTAGTGCTGCCACCAGGCGAAATAGTTCAAGGTCTAAACGTACGGAGTTTCACCTCTCCCGAAGGTGGCCGATGCGGGTCCAGTTTCAACCAATCGTAGCAAGCCTTAGAGTCGATTGTTACTGGTTCTTCAGTTCCCCCTCTCCCAGACTGACCAGGTGCCTATTTTTGGCAAAAATTTACTGATTTACGCAATATTAGGGTAATTTTAGACGTTTTTTTAGGATGCATAGTCTATTAGCGACACTTTAGAAGTAGTTATCATTGACCTCCATTAAAGGCCGACCATCTCCAGTGACGCCATTTGGCGCCTTTATCATAGTAGTAGTAAACCTAGTGATACCTGTTTTTAGTTTTAAGGGTTTAAATACACGAGAAGTTGACTAGCGCAATCTATTTTTGTATATGGTGTGTATAGTGGCTTGGAGCTTTATGGTCGATAAGCGTTATACCTTGATGTCAGCGTGGTTTTAAAAGAATGCGTTGAATCTTGTGAGAAGCACTCCTTATGTAAGGGAGGGAGACTGTGGTCTTATATGTAATTGGCCGACTTTGGGTATATGGGATCTGACAGCCACAGAGCTTCAGATTTTGGGTCTTGGCTTGTCTCTAGTAATCGTTGAGCTGGAGTGCTGTGGTGAAGTTCTTGAATATGTTCTTGGTCGTAGATGTTATAAGCCCGCTGTACTTGGGGTGCGGATGGTCGAGAAATTGATTCTAGAATGATGAAATGAGTTGTGGAGATACCAGTCTGTGAGTTGGCTTGCAGACGTCATGCCCGAGGGTACCGTCTGTATGTCGGGAAATCTGGACGTCCAGGAGGAAAATGGGATGTCATTGTTCGTGTTCCATCATGAGTTTCAGATGCAAGTTGTTCAGAAGGTTTAGCAACAACTTGAGGTTTTGTGGTAATGTAGCCAGATGGTGGTGTCATCTACGTTGCGAAGCCAGGTGCTTGGGAAGCGGTCTGCTGTGAGGAGTGTTGTAGTTTTAAACTTGATGAGGTGAGCATCCCGTCATAGATCTGTTCGCTGATAGAGAGTGCTAGCTGTGCGCTCAAACCTCTTGCGATGTTGGGTCTAACCGGCCTAAGAACTTGGTGGATTTTCATGCGGAAATTATCTGCAGCTGTCTTGTTAAGATGTTGCAAAGCTGCCTCCGTTGACTGATTTGTCAAATTGGGATCGTCTCAGGTGGGATGGCAATCCACCGAACCAGTTCTTAATGTTTTAAGTCGGCCCCTCTCTCTTTTTTGCCACAATGGTGGCAGAGGTGGGATTTTTCTTGGTTGTTAATCCTATTCTTTCTGATTTTGCCACAATGGTGGCAGCGGTGGGATTTCTCTTGGTCGTAGTTTTCCCGTCTTCCCGATTTTGCCACACTATCACAAAGACTACCAGGGTTGATAATTACATGAAGCAGACATGTACATATACAAAGAGCCATGAGTGCACAGGCATGTAGCATCCACCGAACTAGTTCTTAATGTTTTAAGTGTTTTAATGGCTATTACGTCATTACTGCGTCCATCTTAAAGATTGACTTGTGAATGCAGTGTATTAACGACTTCCGATCACTTTGAAAATGTCATAAATGGACATGGCATCTTCGAAAACATCTAAAACGACCTTAACATTGTGTAAATCGGTTCGGTATTGACGAAATTAGGCGCCTGGTCGGTCTGGAGGAGGGAGAAATGAAGACCCCACCCCAAGGGGATCATCCAAGGGGCGGAAAATTTGAACCACACCATTTTCCCATAGTTTGACCTTAAATCAATACAACCCAATAAAGCAACAAAAAAACAAAACAAATCCATTTTAGCACAAAAATCCTATGGGATGACACTTTATACCGCACTATTTACCGTAGTGCACAAGAGAGTTCTAAAACAATCTGTGCATCAAAGGCTAACCAATGACCAAGGCCAAATACATATTTTGTTTTGAAGCTTAATACATGTACATGACCAGTTTGAGACTGCATATCCTGACTCAAATGGAACAGACAGGTTTTTGATAGACTGCATAGTCCATAAATTCCAAACTTTGTTCAGTTCAATCTGAAACGTCCACTACATTTTATCAGTCTTTTCTGTTAGTAGATTTTAATTTTAGGGATTGCATAAAACATGTACAATGTAGAAATGATTACTAAAAATGGTACTTTAGCTTTCCCATTAATTTAGTGTGATCACATGTGACCACATACAGT
Organism: Henricia sp. BOLD:AAB3569; assembly: GCA_037783545.1. Classification (NCBI taxonomy): domain Eukaryota; kingdom Metazoa; phylum Echinodermata; class Asteroidea; order Spinulosida; family Echinasteridae; genus Henricia; species Henricia sp. BOLD:AAB3569. The sequence continues at coordinate 316,651 of JBBELK010000415.1, read as the reverse complement.
ATTTTTTTCTTCAGATTACACTTATTAATGCACAAAAGCATTTTACATTGGTGTTCACTTTTGACTGCCGATGCGTTAGTTGTGAAAATGTGGAAATGTTATGTATGTGTTAGGATGGAATGTGGTACAGTATATTACCTGCAGAATCAACTTCCACACTTCCTAAACCATAATCAGCAATTGCCTGTAACTGCAGTAACAAATGAAAAAAAAAGGAACAAACAAAAAGGTGGAAGGGTCACGAGGTGACAAGATTAAAAAGTGAAACACCACTACAACGAACATCTTGGAAGCAGCACGGTGTGAACAATAACGGTTGCTTATTACTGCAGAGGAAAGTATTACATGTAGCAGGGTTGTAGTCAAGTCCATCACAAGTCTATCACAAGTCCAGAGCCGAAAAAATCACAAGTCCGTGACAAGTCCCGCACAAGTCCAGTAACAAGAAGCAAAGGCTGAACACGCACAAAAGAATGCCTTTGTTGGAGTTCATTTGAATAGCTTGTGACTTGAATTAAGACCCAGGGACTTGTGGTGGATGTGTGAAGGCTTGTGATGGACTCGACTACAACCGTGACATGTAGTGCAGTTTAAAGGCACAGGCTTGTCAGCAATGCGCGCGCGCCAAATTCGTGCTACAAAATACACAGCTCCATAGCAAAGGCATGGAGCTGAGTTTGGCGCGCACGCATTGCTGATGAGCCTGTGCCTTTAACGCCGAAGAGTCGTGTTCGTTATAGTGGTACTCACTGAATGGTCAATGAAATGAAAGAGCTGGTTTAGGTTACATGTACATGAAGGCGAGTGACTGCTGAACAGTGGAATGGTGGGAACAGGAAGTCTAAAGCGCAGTGAGAACGAGGCATATCACTGAGAGGCAAGTCATTCCGCAAATACATGAATGGTACTGAATTGTACATGTACAAGAGGCACTCGATAACTGACCTTTGACTTTCACATAAGACTCTGAATAACACCTCTGAAACAAAGAATAGTTAGTGCAATTAGTTTACAATGCACACTGGTTCTTGCACATTTTCAGAATTTTGTACACCATTTCTAACAAAAGCTGCAGAATTATTTTAGAGATTTTTTGGTTTTTTTGTACTTTTATTTTAAAAAGATTACAATACAATTAACGTTAAAAATGTTACCGTGCTCTAAACCAGGATAGAAGCTACAGTATGCTTTATCCGGATGAAAATTCAAGATTTATACCTTACCCTTGTGACAATTTGTTTTTAGAGTGGTCTTCTTGTTCCGGGACAAAGGTACATTTGCTTTTAACTCTTTCAGTGCCAGCGTTTTTTCAACATTTAACTCTAAAGTGCCAGACTTTTTGTGTTTTTGGTAATTCTTTGAAATTCTGTAAAAAAATAAATAAATAAGTTGTAATCACCAAACTTGTTGTATATTGTTCTTTTATAGGTTCTAGAATCAATGGTATTGTTTTGAGTGATAAATACCAATTTTTTCACTATCCGAATCCGAAAAATACTCAAAAAACTTCCTCTGCTGAGAAGCGATTGCAATAATGGACGCCGCCATCTTGGCTGCTCAGAACTGCTCAGAGTTTGCGCCCTCTTGAGGAACTCCGACGTCGTACCTCGATGATATTGCATATTATGCTAGATCAATGCACCCTCTAGCGATATTTTTAGGTCTTACAATGTGCGGCGGTTGGCGCTTTTTGAAGAAAAAAAATTGTTAAAAACGATATTCTAATATTTGGACATTGGCACTTTCAGAGTACGTACGATAGATCGTACTTGTACGGCCTTGGCACTGAAAGAGTTAATTAGGTGAAGTGTAAAATCTCTTCTTGCGGTGTGCAATTCCTAAATTTTTCAATCAAATGTTAGTAACTTTTTGTATACTGGTACATGTAATTAGTCAATTTAGACATTTTTAAATGCATAGAGTAAATGTTTATTCCAGTCTTTTATTCCAACAGTAGTATATTTGCTCTGCATGTCTGCACAAATAAGGGAATACATTTTATAGGGTACTTTGCAGGATGGTCAACCACAGTTTTACAGCGTAGTGTTATCCTGCTGAAATCCCTTGAAATCAGTATAACTGCTGTGGATGTGCAGAAGCTATCGACAACTGACCACATTTGGCCTGTGCACTTACCACAACCGTGATGCAAAACTAACAGATTTCAGTTTATCAGCTGTTCCAACTGGAATAGAATTGTTAATTTTGCACAAATTTGTATACATTCAATTGACCGTATCGAATAGCCGCCATTTCGTGGGGCAGTTTCTCTGTTCCTTGAGGACATGCATGGTTGCACATATTGTGCTTCCATTGTTTAAGTAACAAAAGGTGCCCCACGAAATGGTGGCTATTCGATACGGTCTATAGCCAAAAGGTCTGTGCTCACCGCATTGCATTAGCTCCCAATCACCGATCTTTCCAAAATAGAAAATTCAACTCCGGTAACTTGGGGCTTCTCCGATACCCCATTGGGTGTGCGTTGGAAAGGTCAGCGCACAACGGTCGAGGTTCTACAAATCTGAACTTTCACCCAGCTTAAAATGTTTTGCGCGTCGCGACTGGCCGCGCACAAGCGGCAAACCAGTTTCTGTACAAACCAATGGCACAGGCGCGCGCAAAGCCATTTTTCCGCGATAGTGTGAAAGCCCCTTAGCACTTGTAATGCAATTTCAATTGCTTACAAACCATAAGAGCAAGTGCCTTGCTCAAGGACACAGGTACCACTGCCGGCTATCAAACCCGCAACACCAAGTTTTCACCCGAGTGTCGCAAGTCAACAACCGAACCACTCAACCAAAGCACCTAATATATACCTGATCTTTTAAGAAATAATTCATAAATACCCTAGACAGTTTACGCATCCCTATTGGCTGAGAGCACGTCACATGAACAGTCTTAAACAGACAATAAAGGCCCCGCCAGTCTTAAACACTTTTGAGTCTGGCTCGTGGCTACACCCTTATAAGTTTCATCGCGTATGGAAAACACGCACGCACACAAAAACATGTGCAGAAGCAAATTTGATACAGTATATTTACCCGGCCGTGTGCATACAACACGCATGCCTGCAATGCACGCCACAGGCGCGATCGAACAAAAAAAACTCATTGAATAACGCGAAAATACTCTGCAAAATGGCAAAACTGCGACATAGAATTTTGAGAGTTTTACTGATTTACACAAAAAGTTACGGCTTGGACCGTTGCACTGTGCATTAGGAACATGTGTAGTACATGTTTTGTAATGTACATGTAGTGAAGCTTACCGGGTGAAAGCTTGCAGGACCAGAATGCTCCCCTTCAGAGAACTGCCTCTGAAGATTTTTGCGCGGGGTGCGTCTCTCTGGTTCCTTCTGATAATCTTTCAGTTTCAGTCTTTCCAATCCCAGTGTTTGAGGTGAATTCCCCGCTGCAAAACAGCAAATGAGAATTATTTCAATGGGTTATTCCGTGAAGTTGGGATACAGTGTGCCCTGTAACATGGTATACCTTTTTACCCTATATTTTGGGCTTATGAATTCCAATAGTAAACAGTACTCAGAAATACCAGCAGTTGAATGAGATACTTTAAAAACCTCTATTAACTGTAATAATGAGTGCAATAGGAGGAATATTTTCATGAGGTGAAAGATGGAATGTTCCATTCAACGAGGCGAAGCCGAGTTGAATGGAACATATTCCATCTTTCACCGAATGAAAATATTCCTCCCATTAAACGAATTAAAACATTCATTATTTGTTTTATATAACGCCCAAGTAGATTCTTGTCATCCTACCTTTTTTATACAAATTATTCAGGCTTACCCTTCAAATTTATTTCATCGTCCGTCACAAAGTACAAAACCCGCATGTTGCTTGTGAGTTGTAGAAAAACTTTTTGTGTCGGGGGTCGGTCGCGTTTACTGGTTGCGCTCGCGTCATACATTCGACACGCACATCGCATACAATACTGTACGCGCGCACAGTGGGCGCAGACGCAACGTGCAATGGAAAAACGTATGGAAAAAAATTGCAGGGCAGATGGAACAAAATTACAGTGACGTAGCATTAAATGGATTAAATATTAAACGACATTTGACCTGCTATCGTCTAATCAGATCACAAGGATCTACTTGGGCGTTATATAAAACAAAATTTAGGACATCAGTCAACTAAATTGAATTTTGTGCAAAGGCAGGTAGGACATTGTGTTTTTCAACAGATTTCTTTGAACCACATACAATTTCAAGTTAGAAACCCATAAATGTAGATTACAAATGATTGTTTAGATCGCGGACTGTGTGCTTATGTCAGATTCAATAATATCATTTCCAGGGTCGGAGTGAAAATGAGAAAAAAATTTGCGTGGCGTCCCTGTTACAACGGTATAACGATCATTTTGTCAAATAATTCAAAATTGCTGAACTCCATCAAAAATTATCACACAACAGGCAAAGCAATAATTGTGCAGCATCATTTATAGATGTCATATTGCTGCTCACTTATTGGCTATGTTGATGCTCAGCCTCCCCAAAGAAGTTATGTATACGTAGACCTTTCAGACAAAATTGAGATCTGGGGTCGATTTCGCAAAGCACTACAATTATTCGTAACTTTAACCAAAACACACGTTACAGTGGTTTACCCATCGCAACTGGTGTTACGAAGGATTGCAGCGCTTCATTTAAATCAGCCCCTAGACCATTTTTAATTAAACAGAAAAACATATTTTTTAAATATTTTTTTAGCAGAGTGTACTTGCTATTATGACTCGGATCAGAGCTGAGGACTCCTTTTCTTTATATCCGCCATAGCTGGGGGGCTTCCATTGAATGACCTGTGTTTTTTGCTGTTGCTGAGGTGTTGCATTTTATCACTTCAAACAAATTGCTCGTCTTTGCAGGATTGTGAATGCAAAGGGGGCGCGTCGCGTGCATGTAATGGATGAGCGCTTTTCGTTCCAACAGCAAAACGCACAGTCCATGCACTGGAAGAAACACTCCCCCCTGCTACGGCGGATATACAAGGAAGGAGACCTTAGTTACCGGACTGGTCGATACCTGTTCTTGGCTGGGGACTGGTGTACATCACCTTCCCTGGTAAACTGGATGTCTGGGCAGTAGGACCACTGTTCCATCGTCTTTTGATCTGAAACAAATTTTAGCCAAAATGCCCAATATTCAAAAATCATTTTAAAATACTCTCACAGCGTCGTGACAAAAGGCAAAACACTCCGAGTGTAATCTTTCAAATTCTGTTCAATATTTTAGGTGGAATCATTCACTTTTATTTACTAATTTCGACTTGAAATAAAACCACCCTTGCACGTGTGAAAATTGCTAAACAGACCAGCGTCCATACACTACTAGGCAAAATATGGCCACTTTTACGAATTAGATTGTCCAAAATAGTTTACAGTTGAAAGAAAGAAATATCCCACATCATGATAACAGGCAATTTATACACTAGATCGCATTCTTTCAGCTCTCAACTCTCTTTAGGGAGCACGTGTGGCCTAGTGGGTACACAGCCGTGCTCGTAATCGGAGGGTTATGGGTTCGAGCCCCACTTGTGCCAATGTGTCTGTGGGCAAGACACTTAGTCTCAATTGGCTCGTCAACCCAAGCGACATCTGGGGAGCTGTTATGGGGAATGCCACAATCTAGTTGCTGATAAAGTTTTGCGCCTTGGCCAGGCTGCCGGCATAGTTAAAGTGAAATGGTTCTGGTGATTTCCTGACGGCAGCGGTAATAATGGCAACAGCGCCATGATCTATATGGAATGGCGCTATATAAAAACCTGCTATTATTATTATTATTATTATAAAAACAAGTTGAGGGCACACAAAACATTAATGAGCTTGGCGCACCTATCTTTGCATATTTAGTGGGGTGCACCCATGCAGCCGATTTTACGAATCCTTGCGCACTGCGTAAGCCCGCTTGTGCAACTTATTATTGCGTAAGCTGCGCAACATTCCTGTGATAATTAAACGCAAGCCTACATGTATGGGGCTTATGCCATTTTCAAAAATTGCGCAAGCTACGCACTTTTTCGTGAAATCGGCTGCCGATGTGTGCATTTTTACTTACAGGTTTATTGGGATTGGATGGAAATGTGTATCTTCTGGACTCCAGAGGGCTCTGTGGGGACGAGGAGCCACTGTGACTTCCCGTTGCACCAGTAACAAGAGGCTTCTTCTCTCCCTCTGGTTCTTCTAATTGTTCTTCACTCTCCAAGAATGGCATGGCAAAGGAACTCAGATCCTGCAGTTACAGAAGATGACGGTTAGCTTGTATTATTCAAATTTAATTTACATGTTGGCTGTTACTGACCAACAAAGTAATTATGTCATGTACGGTTACTGGATCAAAACTCATTTGTGTGAGTGGAGAACCCCCAAAAAATCTGAATAAAATCTGGAACTGCAATCGTTAAGATGAAATTGCAAGCGCGAAGTCCGAAGCTCTAACGGCAATGGGTCCGGGGCCCGCTTAAGTTGCACTGACATCTTGATGAATTAATGTCCCCAGTTGGTATATTTTATGGCTTCGAGGAATGGAATTTTGTACTGAATGCTGGCTTGCACATGGCGTGTGGTAGCAAGTATACTGTAGAAAAAAAGCGGAAAATCAAATCAACGATTACGCATGGGGGGGGGGGGGGGGGGGGGCGGTAGTGGGGGTGGGCGGAAGCGGAAATATGTTGGGAGAAAAAACAACTGAAATTCAATTTTGGCACATTAAAAACAGAGCTGAAATCAGCTAAAAATCTGAAATTTCACACCCCTGTTATGTGTGGTGAATGTTTGTTCTGTGTTCTCCAAGAAGACAAAAATAAAAAATAATGGTCACTCCCACTTGTAAGTTAAAATACACTAGTAATATATCCTTGCAGAACAGTGCAGTTTTAATCCTCTGGTTCCGTGTTGAAAATACTAGATGCAAACAGCATGATCCGTCATTCATAAATACCTTAGTTTACGCATCCCTATTGGCTGAGAGGACGTCACGTGGCCAGTCTTAAAGGCCCAGCCAGTCTTAAATACTTTTAGCCTGGCCCGCGGCCATGCCCTAGTCATATGGAACACGTGCACGGACATACAAACTGCACACACCTGAAAGCAAATTTGATGCAGTGTAGTTTACCTGGCCGTGTGCGTGCACATGTAGCCTGTACATGTACATGTAGCACATACAATGCACGCAATCAAACAAAAACAATTTGACGCACAGCACTTTCAACAACGCGCACGATGCATGTACCGTAGGAAAACACTCTGCAAAATGGCCAAACTGCGACATCTATTGTCGGTTACTCAAGTCTACGAGCTGGACTCACAAGTGAAGTCAAACCTGAGTCACAATATGTTGAGACAGTTACACATGTACGTCATGTAGTAAACTACAACATCAGAGATTCTATGTACATTTGTACTCCTACTCTTGCTGGTCTGCTATGGCTAACAGGTAGCTCGCTATGGCCAACAGTTAGACCCCTCGAAACCGTCTAGCTGGAGCGGTCTAAAAACTACTAAGGACTAGCCGTAATTCACTGCAGTTCTGTGCACAGTCTAATGTGGAAACCCCCATGGGTGTAATAACTTTAAGAGCTCCTGACCAGCAACAGTTAAAACTGCCACAGCTGTTTGGTGTAGTTAGACTGCTATGCAGTGTGTAGTGAAAACGGTTTTGGACGATGGCTGAAGGCCCACTGACATACACATGGATTCTGAGGTAGTGGCACACTGGACGGTTTCAAGAGGTATAACAGTAGGAGGGTTAGCGTAAAATCTCCACACCAAACATACAAAAAAGTACATTAACTGGCAAAATTGTTTGCTGCTTTTGAGAAAAAATGAACTACAATGTGTATTTCGACTCTATCATACTCAAAAGACTATTTTACAAACCAACGAAGCAAAAACTATACAAAATAGCATCTACCGGTACCATAATGAAGTGCCAGCTTATGATACAAGGCTGCTAACATTGAGTCGATTTTCAGAGTGAAATTTTGTGAGTGAGGGGAGCACGCGGGACCGAGGGAGAATCGCGACTGAGGGGTGGGGAGGGTGTGGGAGGGGGAACGATAGGGAGCTTTTGCATTTTTAGGTACAGAAATTGTGCAATCTGGGGCATAAAATGTGCTGGCCTCTCGCATGTATCCCTCCAGTTCAGTCTCAAACCCAAAATGTTTCATTCATCAAAACATATTCCCTTTTCAACTCGGGTGAACCTTCTTGTGGAAGTGTCATAGGTAAGAATTTAGATATTCAGTTGACCATTAGCTTCCCCCCCCCCCCTCTCCCCCCCGCCTTATCAGTGAGTGCATATTTGACAAAAATTCCTCTTGCTTAGAAACACTTTTCCTACATGTAGCCAGTTTTGTACACAAACACTTTGTTACTTAATTCTTTTCTCAACCGTGTAAACTGTTTTAGTTTTCTCCAATTTTTTTGGGCCAACCACTTTTCCTACGATGTCCATTTACATTACAATGTCCACCTCAAATTATTCCTTTGCAATCCATGCCGCGATTCTTTCAATACACATATGCACGAACCTACAGACCACCAGAAGGAGGCGTAAAGGTGAAACTAATTGGGGGCATTTTTGCAATGTTTTCTGCAGATGACGCGTGTGACGCGCGAGACACGCAAGACAGGCATGATTAACACGACGAGTTGCGCACGTTATTAAATGCAACTTGCTTGATCAATTGTTGAGCAGCTTGTTTAGCTCTTATTAACAAATTACCAGCCTTCTCATGCTTCAAAACTACTTCAGCTAAAGTAATATAAACAGTGAAACCTGCTATTAAGGCCACCTTGATAAACAGGCCACCTGCATATAGTGGCCACCCACTTTTGGTCCCAAATGCCATGTGTATAATGCTTAAGAAACCTCTATAATAGTGGCCAGTTTTTTAGGGTCCCCCAGTTTCACTGTACATGTATACTCAAGTAAACTTATGGTGAATTTTCGCAGATGAATCAGTATGGATTTTGTTTCGCTAAAAAAAACCAAATTGTTTTGTGCACACTCACCAATCTTCCAAATAGTCGGGTGCCGTCCCAATTACTGTCGCGGCAACGTTATATGAATATGGACTGGCAGTCTACAGGTTCTTTACATGTATGTCTGTGTGTACCAGCGACCAGCGGCTGAGCTGCACAGTGTGTGTGTATACATGTATGCGATCATACACGGTAAGATCGATCGCCGTTACTTTTTTTTGGTAATTTTTTTTAAGCGCGAGAAAATGTCATGTGTGTGTGAGCGTGAGAATGAAGTAAAATGCGTGAGTCTCATGCTCAATGTGCGAGTGTTGGCAGCCCTGCCTGATATGAAAACTGGCTCAGACAAAATACGGCTGATACTCCATGTACCGGTATGTTTCCAAAAAATATGTTGCCCGATATTACAGAGTTTTAAAACACTCATACTAATAAACACACCCAATATCTACATTCTATGAAGCACACAGCATGATACGTATTGCACAAGCAAAACACAGCAAAGCACACGGCACAATCAATGGCATTTCTTACCAGACTTTGTGTGTTTGTGTTTTGATCCTCTGGGTTTTGAAACTGTTGATTATCCTAGATTTAAATAAGCAGATTGAACAAACAATGAGCATGCATCGGTCACCATTATTTAATTCAAATGCCAAGTACCTGTGGGGAAATTTTTGCAGTAATCGAAAACCAAAGTTTCTGTAAATCAGCAAATGTGTACAAAGATTGGTTAATTGTGTGCGAAGATATACCGGTACATGTAGTTAAAGATAGTATACATGATTGGTAAACTGTTACAAATAGTTTTATCCCCCTGTGTGATTGAAGATATGCATGATTAAAACCAACCTGAGCAAAAACCAGCTCCGTACTTCGTCTAACTTTTGAGAAAACAGTCAAAAAAGGGTTTGCAGTCATTTCGCCCCAAAACCACTTCGCCCTGAACCACGGTCTGTGCACGAAGTGATTTTGGGGCGAAGTAGCATTTGGGCGATGTAGTGTTTGGACAAAGTAATTTGGGGCGAAATGGCACTCGGGCGAAGTAATTTGGGGCGAAATGGCACTTGGGCGAAATGGTTTTGGGGCGAATGGAAGTTTCGTCTCATGAGACGAAAACTAATTGTTTTACTCATTTCTCAAAGACTATAGCACTTCAGACAAAACCATTTCAGGGGAAGTTTTCTACGGTCATCATGTTTATATTGTGTATGTTAGGCGTAAATCTGTGAAAATTTCTGATTTTCGAGATTACCAATGATGTATGTACTGTCTTTAAGTGTATCACAAAAAATGCTGGCTGCAGCCGAGAAATTCTGTAACAGGCGAGAAATGTTCTCAGCAATCATAGTGGATATTTGAAGATCAAGAAATGTTTACAGCGATCATTTGGAAATGACTGCGGCAAGAGGGGGCACTTCCCAATGGGCTCCACATGACAATACAATGTGAAGTCCATGATGTACTATTGTAATAAACCTTGTCGACATTCTCAAGGAATCACAAAATTGGATGACAAACAAGGTTGGCAATCGGTACACAAACTATAGGCCTTTTCCCACTAGTCCACCCTTGTTTGTCATCCAATGTATTGATGCATTAAGAGCGTCAACAAGATTCTGCTGGACCAGCCTTACCTTGCTTGGGCTGTCAAACTCAAACTCCATTTTCTCTGCCATTTTTATTCAACTTGGATTCGATGACAATATCAGCATACAATTTGCATGTAGTGACCGTAGGCTAGGCCTACGTCTCACCAGCTACAAGAATTGCTAACACTGATACTAGTACTGCATATGTACGTTGAAGGCCTACAGAATGACAGTAAAATGAAAAATAATGCTGTATCAACAAATTTCTGAAAAACCATATGACTATATCTGGCTTATCACTACTTTCGGTATTTTTTTCGTATACATTGAACAAAGATTTTAAGGAAATTACCTCCTACAGCCTGTATTGAGGAATAGCAAGTGACAGTGATCGCAACTGACCAATCACGCGGCGCGCATGTTGCTCGGTCATCGCGATGCCGATATACTAAAGCGCGCATGCACGTACGTACCGGTAGCACGACATTCAAAATTGCATCATAGCTACGGACGCTGTTGCCAACAGCAAGAGCCAATCCTGCGCCTCGTTTCGTTTAGTGGTAGCGTCCACTTTTACGCTGTATTTCGCTGTATTGCGCTGTATTTCGAACAAATTTCGAGCAACACGGGCGCGTGTTTGGAACGTGTTCCAGCGTGTGAGTGCGGGTACATGTATTTTATATGGCGTTGATTACGCAGTAGCATTTTTTTTTCCCGAAGATGGCCCAAAAGTCAATAGGTCCAACAAGATTTAATTTGAGTGCAGTTATTTAAAGCAAGAATTAAAGTTGACATGTTTTTGTTTTGTTTTTTAAAAATCTGAAATCCAATTTTAATCCACTTTTTTTGCCCGTTTTCCAAACGCCCTGTATAGACTGCCGAAGTGAGTACGTCACCTTTTGTTGGTTGCCTAGGCAATTGGATCCAAACTAAAAATCACTCAACCGTGTCCCAGTGCTTTTCCAATGGTACTTTTCCCGACGGCCATGATAGTTTAGATCCAATTGCCATGGCAACGCACGTCACACTTCGGCTGTCTATTGACCCCCTTTGAACACGTGCAAATACGCCATTTTGGGAGTCAAATAATGCTGAGTCATTGTGGAAGCGATGTGCGTGCGCGCTGTGTGTGTCTCTGATGGGCGTAACGCGGTTTAATTCACCAATGGGAGCCTAATAGCATTGTGCGTTACGCACGCTATGGACACACACAACGCAAACGCTCATTGCGGCATTATTTGACTCCCAAAATGATGATGATGATGATGATGATGATGATGATGATTAGATTTATATAGCGCACATATCCACCCTGCAGGGTGCTCAAGGCGCTGTTACCATTATTACCGCTGCCATCAGGGAATCACCAGAACCATTTCGCTTCAACTAGGTGGCTGCTGGTCAGGCGCACAACCCTATCAGCAGTTAGATTGTGGCATTCCCCTTAACAGCTTCCCATATATCGCTTGGGTCGACGAGGCAACTGGGATTAAGTGCCTTGCCCAGGGACACAGACACGTTGGTCGAAGTGGGGCTCGAACCCCCAACCTCTGATTGGGAGTCCCGCTTCATACCCACTAGACCACAATGACGTCATTCAGGAAAAAATACAGGAAATCAAAATACTATCCTCGCCAGTTGAAATTTTCTCAGTGCGAAATTCATATTTAGGCTATACACTGGGGTGTTATCGTGTCATATATCGTCAGAACCCCTAAATCCACGCGGTCCTATTTCTACGCACTCACCTTAATGTTTGCCGGCCAATGCGCGCGCGTGCATAAGCGTTAGGTGCGCAGATTATGGAGGATCGAGGATAGACTAAAGGAAGACAGTTTGCTAAAAGCTGTGGGAACTTGCCCCGACTGAATCGTTAAAAAAGTGGACGCAAATGTCAATGAGACCTCACTTTCAAATGACACCTCAACGAAAAAATATACGAACGGTTATTTATTAGACTCTTTTCCCTTTTTTTTGACTGACTGCCGGCTAAATAGCATAGGTGGGGCGGGGCGAAGTGCCAATGGGGCGAAGTGGTAATGGGGCGAAGTGCCGAAGTGGTATGGGGCGAACTGACATGGGGCGAACTGACATGGGGCGAAGTGGAAATGGGGCGAAGCGTCCGACAACCATTTAAAGACCATATTGGATGGCAAACATGCGATTTATTTCACTTTTTAGAAACCTCAGTCCAGTCAACTTACCACCAATGTGTTGTTGGATTAACTGGGAACATTAAAATTGTCCACTTACTTCCGGATGGACGATTTCAACGTTGATTTTATTGGATATATTTTTAGTGTTGGTGCAAGACGATTCTGTGTGTATTGTTTACTAGCCGCCGCGTACACTGTACCGGGGGAGGGCGCCATACTACTTTTACTCTAGTATATAGTACAGTAGGTCGTTTACATGTAGGTCGTTTTGCATCGGACTCGACTCGGAAAAACCTGTGAAATTTAAAGTGAATGGTAAACATTGCACCAAAAAAAACACTGAAACCAACGTTGAAATCGTCCATCCGGAAGTAAGTGGACAATTTTATTAATGTTCCCAGTAAATCTAAGAACACTACTGCCAGTACTGGTGGTAAGACTGGACTGATGAGTGGTTTGGGTCATTGACTCGCAATCTTGATCTTGATAGAATAATTGGTATTTTTTTCGTATACATTGAACAAAGATTTTAAGGAAATTACCTCCTGGAATCAACACATACATGTAGGCCTAATGTCATTTTAAGATGAATTCCCACTTGCACTTTTGTGGGCGACTCAGACACTCTCAGTCAGCATGGTCAGGAGGCGACTCGGTAAGGGGGCGACTTGGTCCCCTACATTGGTCCCCTACTGATTTTTTCCCATGAACCTTATCGCAAATTGTCAGTTTTTGGCATTGCGCATGCGCGCGCAAAGGACAGTGGGTAATTTTGTGGGGAAAAAAAAATCAAAGGATTTTGTTCATTCATGTCGTTATGCACCATGCGGCATCAGCCGATCTAGCGCACGTTTTTTAAACGCAGTGGCTATAGTTTAACCGCAACTGCTTAATTACCGTAACTATAGCCACGGCGTTAAATTTTCCCACTCCTAAAAAGAAATGTTTGTTTTTCTACACCTAGGCCTATCTTTTAAAGAAACAATATTTCTTTAAAAGATAGGCCTCCATGTAGAAAAACCGGATTTTTTTTTCATATATCCTCGATCCTCCATAATCTGCGCACCTAACGCTTATGCACGCGCGCGCATTGGCCGGCAAATATTAAGGTGAGTGCGTAGAAATGAGACCGCGTGGATTTAGGAGTACTGACGATACATTGAACACGGATTTCGGTGAAAATATGGAATCTATAGCTTATTCAATTCTAAGATATACTTCCCACTGACACTTCCGTCGCAAATGTTGCAAATTTGTGAGATAAATAAATTATAAAATTACTGCATGAAGTAAAGCACAAAATGACGTGGCGAGCGGTCTGTGCGTAAGCGCGACAACAGAGGGCGCTGCGCGCGCGCATGAATCTTGTGCACTAACTGAAGGCAATTTTTGAAGAAGAAAACGTGATTTTTCTACAGAAAAGCAACATTTGCGACAAAAGTGCAAGTGGGAAGTATATCTTAAAATATCTGTTGATTCCAGGAGGTGATTTCCTTAAAATCTCTGTTCAATGTATACGAAAAAAATACCGAAAAACCATATTCAATGATCACCTTCCTGCTCAATTCTTCACTTTTAGAGGGAATCCGACAGAAGCTCACAAGATTAGAACTGTTTCAGACTTTTGCAGAGAGAAATAACGGTTGCAACTGCAGGTACATGTATAAATGGCAGAATTTCCTAATTGCACACAATATTCAATCCGCAAATGTTGCACACCACTTGGGCAAAAGGGTGCTCTACTTTGGCACAGAATAGTTTCTTCTCAAGGTGTTCTTACATACCGAAGCTATAGCCTACTGTTGAGCGCGTTGCAAACATAGTGGTGAGAATCAAACGGTTTTGGCGTTGCATCGGGCAGGAAATGCACCAGGCGTTGCGTCGGGCAGGAAAATGCACTAAGCCTTGCGTGCGATATTTGCTGTTAATTAAATGACTGGTTGTGCTCACGTGTACATGTCGGCAAAAATAGTCTCGGTTTCTGGCAGACCTAGCTTGTTGTCACGTTGGTTATCGTCTCGGAACCTTTAGGCTACGCGGCAGTGCCGGGGCATGGTCACAGGCACCCATTGACGATGTGTAGCCATTTTACGCCGAATTTTCTGACTTTCTTTTGGCAATAATTTCATTTATACTGGACAATACATGCTCATTTGGTATTTTGTAATTTGCCTTTTCGTGTTTTGTTGAATAAAATGACTTTTATTAAACTGGAGTGATTTTAATTTTTGTTGTCAAAACCTACCTTTGAACATGTTGTAAGGCTTACCAGCTTATATCACCCATCAAACAGCTTGATATCATATCTTAGATTCTGCCTTGTACATTTATATTCATACAATGTATATTTTGATATCTTTACCAGGATGTGCTGAAGATTAAGCTGCAGGATCCCGCAAGATGACTGGCCTGCGTCTACGCTGTTTCTGCTGTGGTATTGTGGCCTCTTCCGTCATATGGGTTATTATCATTTATGCATTTTTGAATGAAGTAAGCTATCGTGAGCATAATGCTGTCGCTTTGCAGGGATACAAGCGCCATTCACATCGTTTAGTCATCCACCGTCCCAATGCAATTGAAACTGGTGACTTCCCAGCAAATATGGAGGGCCATAAAAACAATATTTTCTCTGACTTAAACTTGAATAATCCAAAGGATGGACACGGAGAAGAGAAGAAGTCAATGCAGATGAATGAGATGGACCTGGGAATGATCAGAACTGATGATGATAGACGGTTAAGGGATGAGGGATTCAGGCAACATGCCTTTAATGAGTTAGTCAGCACGCGAATTGGGTACCATCGCAACATCACAGATTCACGCAATTCATTGTAAGTACATTTCTACTTAGTATTGACAGTGAACATTCCTAAAAGGAAATTAACAGCATTACGGTCAAGACAACTTCTAAAATAAAGACCAAGGAAGTCTGAGACCAAGACCAAAAGTCTGACTCGGAGATCAAGACGAACAATCGGAGAAACCAAGACCCAAGACTGTCTATTCGAGACTAAGGCCGGGGTCACACGAATTACGACATCCCAATTTATTGTAGTATTACTATGGTACAATTATGAGATTTTTTTTCGTGTGACCCCAAATTTATTGTAATCGTATCACAATCGGTCAACGATGAGAATTCTCAACGTTCGATTGTAATCGTATTACAGTAAATTGGCAAAACACGCGTGTGACCCCATCTCGTAATCGTATTACAATCTCCTGCGGTAACCTTCCCCACAGGCGTGTACTTTTAGAAGGCTAAAAGTGTTGTTTTTGACGTTTATATTGGGACGTTATCATTTTCTTTATGCAAGAAGCTACAGCTACATGTACATGTACATGTATGCCTTGATTTCT
Organism: Henricia sp. BOLD:AAB3569; assembly: GCA_037783545.1. Classification (NCBI taxonomy): domain Eukaryota; kingdom Metazoa; phylum Echinodermata; class Asteroidea; order Spinulosida; family Echinasteridae; genus Henricia; species Henricia sp. BOLD:AAB3569. The sequence goes on along the minus strand of JBBELK010000415.1, from coordinate 300,543 downwards.
GTGTTAGTACGTGACCGTACAGGTTGCCCTTCTTCAACGTTGACGCTCCTTCGTACTGGCAACATTTCGTCTTGCAGTATCTCAGGAGGGGCAATGCAAGGATGTACAGATGTTCAGTGGATGTTGGCCTTAAACATCCAGTAATCATGTGGCATGTGGCATTAAGGGCTGGATCCAGCTTCTTGGGATCTTTCCCATACAGGGCTGGCATTATCTGCAGCAGAGAGCTAAAGCAGTAGAACGCACAGTGCCTGGACTTGCTCCCCATGTTGTACCAGTAAGCTGACTGATCCAGTGTTAATTTTGATTATATCGCATTGTACAAGAGTAGAATTGCACACATAATTCAAATGTTGCATTTCACACTGCCTTATATTTCGCACCAAATAGATTGACACAGACACAGTGCTCACATTGGCCACTTGTTTGCTGAAATTGACCTAGAAAACCTATATTACAGTACATTGAGGTGCATGCCACCGCCAACAAATCACAAAGTGCAATATATGCATATTTTGTCATATTTCAGATGTAAATACAAAGTATACAGCCGGGAGCTACCCAGCGTTAGTGTTATCATATGCTTTTTCAATGAAGCCTGGTCAACGTTACTACGCACTGTATATAGTGTGATTGCAAGGACACCGCAGAAACTTCTTCATGAAATAATTCTCCTTGACGATTTCAGTGATCTGGGTGGGTACTTCTGCTTTAGTTACTGGTCTTGTATCAATAAAAAATATAAGGGATATTGTTGATAAATGTATGTGATTCAAAGAATTGTTGGTGTGAAAAGGTATACATATACTGAAACGCAAAAGAAACTTACCACTTGTTTAAAATGTAATGAAATTGTAACAGTTCAAAATAAAACAAACCAACAATTGCTAATTGAAACATTGGCATTTTATTGATGACATGTCAAGTTTTTGACCAAGATACAGTACACCATCTCATCAGTTTGTTCTACAGTAAAGAACAGAAGAGGGTGCAATGGCAGTCCCCTTTCAATAGCGTGTGTGGCCACCATTGATTTGGATACAGGCAGTGCATCGTCGGCGCATACTGCCTACCAGTCTTTGGATGGATTGCTGCTGGATTCGTGGCATGTTGCTTGAAATGCCCATTTTGCACTGGCCTTTTTAAAGCCAAGATCAAGACTTCACATGCAGCTCATTACAATCATCCCATAGTACCCCTTGGCTAATCACTGACAGTCAAAACAGCTGTTCAACAGCTGTGCCATTGACCATTGAAGGTTCAAGTGACCTTCAGACACCATTTGGTCTGACAGTGAGGACACTTTTGTCCACAAAAAAGAAACTAAATTTATTTTTCTGAACACGCTCCTTTATTAACCAGTGTGTCTGGCTGCCTAATGCACATTTTACACAAAATGTATTTTGTTGTTGAGTACTTTACAGATCATTTAAAGACGCCCCTGGACAAGTATGTGGCACAGCACCTGTCTCCTTTAGTGAAAGTGCGACATAACAGTCAGCGTGAAGGGTTGATTAGAGCTCGTACCATAGCAGCAAGAGCGGCTACAGGAGAAGTGCTTATGTTTCTGGATAGTCATTGTGAGGTATAGTGGACAACCCCTATTATGAACTGGGAAGGAATATCACGGAGGCCATGGTTTAAATTTCTCCCAAGACCCACCCCAAATTTGGACATGTTCATCAAGCCCAAGACCAGGAACAGGAGGCTGGGGATGTACATGTAGCCGCCTTGCCTCAATTGCCTCCATGAAAATGGCATGAATGTATACGTAGGTTTAGTCAGGTCGTGTGCTATGTGTTTGGCCAGTCAACCATCTAGATGAAGTGAAGTGATTCTGATGATTTCCTGACGACAGCAATACTAATGGCAACAGCGCTTTGATACTTTGTGATAAAAAGCAACCCAAGATTAGAACCAGCTATTATTAGTTTACTCGGTCAAATTACCTATTTTCTCGTTAGTTTCTTCATTTTCTTCAAGCAGTATTTCTTGGGTAATCAAAAAGTTATAACTTATTGTGTTGTTGAGCAAACGTCTTTGGTAATTACTCGGTACAATCCAACCCAACACACCAGCAAACATCATTGCACTTCATCATTTAATCAAAATCTGACATTGTTTCTACAAGCTACCGAGTTTGTCCTTTTATAATCCAACACCACATAAAAAATGTACAGTACTTTATCTGTATCCACTGAAGGCCAATTTCATTGGCCCCTTTAATTGCATTTTACTTGCACCCTTGTCGCTCTTTGGTTTGTAAATTTTTTTCCGAATCTTGAAAAATGTAAAGAAAATCAAGAGAAATGGAGATACATATGTACATGTAGCATGAAATTTTGGGAGACTCCTGATAAAAAATGTGAGGGTTTAAAAACGGTTTTAAAATGTGTTTTGAGGTCACAGGCAAAGTGTTTCCCAGTTCTGTAAAGAGAAGACTTAGTGCAGAGCTCAGGGGCCAATTTCATGGCGCTGCTTAAGCACTAGCTGAAAACGTGTGCTTACTGTAGCAGAAAAGTTGTGCTAACTTTAAGGCTATTTCACGGCCGCGGCGTGCTTAAGCATACGCGTGCTTGGAAACGGGCATTGTTGCATCACGAGTGTTTAGCAAATTTGCCTCTGAAGCTAGCAAACGTTTGCCAGTGCTTAAGGTTACGGTCTCCATGAAATAGCCGGAGCCTCCGTTAGCACAAAATCGGCTGCTAAACAGCTCCATGAAATTGGCCCCAGGTCACAACCATGATGTACTGTATGTTTTGTAACTTTTGCCTGAAGGTAAATGAGAAATGGTTGGAGCCCCTGCTGGAGCGTATTCAGCAGGACAGTCATGTGGTGGTGTGCCCCATCATTGACATCATCAATGCAGACACGTTTGACTATCAACCCTCGCCTATGGTCAAAGGTGGATTCAACTGGGGATTGCATTTTAAATGGGAAAATTTGAACCAAAGTCAGCTTAGAGGAAAGGAAGATTTTGCTAAGCCATTCCGGTAATTATTACTTTCTGCATTATTAGAGTACATTGAATATGTCTAATCTTTATTTTCACCATGGAAAATGACATAAGCAAGTGATAATCCCTATACAAAAAATAACCGGGGCATGAATTGTTTTTTTAATGTATTTTAAAGGCAGTATACATGATTGGTATCTCGAAAATCAGAAAAGTTCACAGATTTACACCTAACTTACACAATATAAAACTTCCCCTGAAATGGTTTTGTCTGAAGTGCTATGGTCTTTGAGAAATGAGTAAAACAATTAGTTTTCGTCTTATGAGACGAAAATTCAATTTGCCCCAAAACCATTTCGCCCAAGTGCCATTTCGCCCCAAACCACTTTGCCCGAGTGCCATTTCGCCCCAAATTACTTCGTCCAAACACTACATCGCCCAAATGCCACTTCGTGCACAGGCCGTGGTTCAGGGCGAAATGGTTCAGGGCAAAGTGGTTTTGGGGCGAAATGACTGCAAACCCTTTTTTGACTGTTTTCTCAAAAGTTAGATGAAGTACGGAGCTGGTTTTTGCTCAGGTTGGTTTTAATCATGCATGTCTTCAATCACATAGGGGGATAAAACTATTTGTAACAGTTTACCAATCGTGTATACTATCTTTAAACTATTTTAACTGTTAAAAATGTTATTTCAAGATAATTTGGTAGTTTTGCCTTAAGCTCTTTGCAAATGATATAGTATACCGCCTTTGATAAATTGTGTACAGGTCCCCTACTATGGCGGGAGGCTTGTTTGCCATCAACCGTTTGTACTTTCATAAACTTGGTGCTTACGATGAAGGAATGGACATATGGGGAGGAGAAAATCTGGAAATATCCTTCAGGGTAAGATGGCAACATTGTTTCAGATGGTATGGGGATAAAACATGAAAAAACTGACAGTGAAAAACATTAATTTAGTGCTCAAATGTAATTTGTTAAAACAATGTTAGAATAGACTATTGTGTACATTTTCATGAATTTTGCATGATTATGTCATCCAAAATGGCCGCCCAAAGTGTCAAATTACAAAATATTTGGGACACACATCTACAAACTCTGAAATTCTTTTTCGTGCACTCCTGTAGACTACAAAAGTGAAAACGTCACCCTTTGTGTGTTGCCATGGTTTTTGGGTCTACACTAAAACCAGTGAACTGTTTCCCTGCGCTATACCAATGGGCATTTCAGATTGCCAGCGAATCATGTGTAGACCCAATTACCATGGCAACCGACGTCATACTTTAGTAGTCTATTGAAACTCATGATTTCAATTGCGACATTCATCTCACAGACCTCAGCATCTGTCTTGAATGTTGCGGCTTATTTATGTTTTGGCAGTTCTGTGTCCTGTCAGTGATTTCTAATTGCGTTTTACGTATACATTGTATTCATAATACAGATATGGCAGTGTGGTGGCACTTTAGAGATTGTGCCATGTTCAAGGGTTGGGCATGTTTTCAGGAAACGTCGGCCCTACGGATCTCCATCAGGCAAAGACACTACACTACACAATTCATTACGGGTGGCACATGTTTGGATGGATGAGTATAAGGTACCATGCTGTAATAATATTCATCAGGAAAATAATCATTTGTATAACCAGAAATTTTGTATATAATTAGATGCCTTGAACTGTGGTAGCTGGGGTGCTTTTTAGTCTGGTGGTTGTTGTGTGTGCGACATTGAGTGCTTTGTACTGCAGTGTCGCTCAAGAAAGACCACCAAATTACATGTACTTTTAGAATGCGTGGTTTAAAAGATGCCAATTTGTTTTTGTTTTTTTAGTATTTTGTTTGGTATTTTATTTCCGCACGTATGTACAAGTTCAAACTCACTACGTGTTTACCTTGAAATTAATTTTTTTATTTGTTTTGGTTTAAATGAATGGGTTTTTTTTCGGATCAGTTTAGAAAGTTTGCAAGTGATACTCTGAGTCTTTAAGGACAGTTTGAAAATGGTCTCATGAAAACAACTGCAAATCTTCGTGATGCAAAATCTGCATTATCTGCTATGACTTCTGTCTGATTTATCTACTTGTATTGCAGGAGTACTTCTTTCAGATTAATAAACAGGCTCGCGGCATGGAGTGTGGCAATGTTTCGGACAGAGTCCACCTACGTCAGAAGCTTGGCTGTAAATCGTTCAAATGGTATTTGAAGAATGTGTACCCAGAGTTAAAGTTACCCAATGAAACCAGTCTTCATGCTGGAAATCCTGCTGTGCGGGAACACAGACGGCCGCCTGCTGCTGTCAGAAAGGGATTGGTAAGCTCATGTCATCCTAAAAACAAGCAAAAATAAAAATCAAATATAAATGATTTGTAGTGGTGTAGGACTCGAGTCCTGGACTCGTACTCGAGTCGGACTCTACCCGACTTGACCATGATGACTCGGACTCGAACATGGTTACGTTTTTCAATAAAAGAGAAAAGATATATATAATTTTTCTATATGTATAATCACATACCAAATGCAGGATTCTTTAGGAAGACACAGCACGACACATGATTTTGTACACTGCCCCACCAAATCGGCATGGAGCGCATCAGCAGTTTGAAATAAGGCAGGCCTCAAAATCTTTTTTTAAAAGGGCACGGCAATTTTCTCTTAGTAAAGGGCACCTGAATGAGGAAATGGAAAATTTGTGTTAGAACTTTTTAAGGGCAACACGGCAAAACCATAGCGCACCGATGGCAATTTGCTGTGGTGCCATGGGTTATTTCAAGGCCTGATGATAAGGGTACCATTTGGGACAGTTGCAACATTTGGCATTAGGGTCATTCTATAAATTTGGGGTCCACTTTTTCTGTCCCCGTTACATCTGACATCTTGTAAAATGTTGTATTTTGTAAATTAAGGACATATTCTTTAAATGCCTTCTATTTCAAAGAGTGATTACATAAAATACAATTCATAAAAATATGGTTTGAAGGCATTTTTAATGATACTTGTATGGCAAATAGCAGTATGTCAGGTGTAACGGGGACAGAAAAATGTCACATGTTGGACCCCAAATTTATAGAATACCCACTATTCCTTGTTTGAAACACGAAACTAAAGCAGATTGACTTTCATTTATTTGGTGAACAAGTGACTCGTGATTCGGACTCAATGTTGGTGACTCGACTACAACACTGATGATTTGAAGATTAAGGTATCATGTCTTTGTTGGTTTGTTACACAGCTTTATCATGTACTCTCCTCACTGTGTATGGTAGCAGAAACTTCAGCAACTCAGAAAGGAGGGAATCTGATATTAGACAAGTGCAACAGAAGGGACAAAAATCAGGTAGGTGTACAAATGTACATGTGTGACCATCCTTTATCTGATACATGTCCACACACACAATGATTTCTGTCTTACATGTACATATAAAACTTGGGATGAAAAAAACAACAACATATAGGCCTTGTCAGGATTTGAACCTGAGACCTCTGACTCGCCAGGCAGATGCTTACTAGCTGAGCTATACAAGTACAAGGCAGAGTGGTATACTACCTTAAAGGAGTGTGTCCAGATCAAATTGTTTAGCCTCCCCATTTTTTCCTGTGGATGTTAAGATTTTGATACCATATAATTTGTCATATTTTTCTCATTACCATTCTGAAATTTCACACTCTCAATCTGTATATTTTCAAGTATATCGTCAAAAAACAACCTATGTTTTCCGGTAACATATGGGTCATTCTATAAATTTGGGGTCCAGTTTTTCTGTCCCCTGTTACGTCTGACATCTTGTAAAATGTTGTCGTTTGTAAATTCAGGACATATTCTTTAAATGCCTTCTATTTCAAAGAGTGATTACATAAAGTACAATTCATAAAAATATGTTTTGAAGGCATTTTTAATAATACTTGTATGGCAAATGGCAGTATGTCAGGTGTAACAGGGACAGGAAAATGTCACACGTTGGACCCCAAATTTCGACCCATATACATGTATATACAGCACTCCAGTGATTATATCAATTTTTTTGCTTCCACATCCAAATTGGAGATTGCTAATTTTCCTGTTTTCTTCCCATGGATAGTATTTTGGGGAGGTAAAAATATGATTGTTAGGTTTTAATTAAGTACATGTACATGCCGAGGTCACAGATTTAAAAATTCAAAGTGGCCACCATTAACCTGTCTAGAAAGACAATCTGTATATAAAGGCCACTTTCCCTGTAGTGGTCTTTATACACAGGCTTGACTAGTATTTCAATTTTTGTGACTGTAGTTATGGTATGAGACAGCCGGTCATGAACTACGCCTTGCTGACCGTCTGTGTCTGGATCAACCTGAGAGTAACAGTGCTGCATTACCAAGACTTATGAAATGCCACGGTGCGGGAGGATCACAGGAATGGAAACTCAAAAATCAGGTGTGTATGCACGCACAGACCATCATTTGTATGGGGCTGTTCACAGTACAGAATATTTGTCATGAAAACACTGTGAAATGGTTATGAAATAATACTCACTGGATGTTTTACTACATTTACACATATAGCGTGTCTCAATAGTTTAATTATTTTCACTCTATTTTTACTTTAATTTCACTTAAGGAGTAAAGGTGTGTTTGGCCAGTCTTAAACTGTACATCCAAGATGGGCTGGGGACCTGGGGCCAATTTCATAAAGCCTGTTAGCACTGTCCTGTTTTCTGATTAAGCAGCGCTCACTCCGTTTCATAAAACTCATTCTCTGCTTAAGCACCTATCAAACCAAACCGCATGCTAACCCACCAATTTTTTTCCTAACACCACGCCATCTGTTATCGTCACCATACTCTGTAAATTACGAGACACGACTTTCAGCTGTTGTTGAAATATCCCAGTCAGTGACAGGTAACGGTCTTCTGTGATAATCATTCAAAAATGGGTACATTACTGATGATGGTACTTGAAAATGTTGACGTTTAAACAAAACAGACAGTGCTGTGCGCGCAATTTGTTATTTTTGTTGTCCTTAGAACAACGAGCTTTATGAAATTTTTGTTCTATGCTTAATACAAAATATCTGATTAAGCGTAACATGTTTTTAGGAAATTGGCCCGAGCTCCAAGGCGAGCCGCCGTATTTTGGCAAAAGATGATTTTTTTTTCTGTACTAGTCCTTCATGCATTCATGTGGCAAAACACAAAAAGGTGCCCCATTGTTTTTTAGTTCTTTGCTGCTAACTAAGCAACTGTTACTTTATTCCCCAGCTTTTGTATCATCCAAGTACAGGACAGTGCCTAACGACTAAGACGGATGGAGTAATTACATATGCAGCTCTTCATATATGCAGTGAGGATGCCAAGGACCAGGAGTGGATTTTACAAACGTGATATTGCAAAAAAAAAGCTGCATTTTTACAGAAACTTTAAACCACGAAAAATGAACTTAATTATGGGAAACTGCCCAAAGTGACTCGCAGTGAGGTGGGGCATCTACATGAGTGATTGCAAGCCAGGACTTAACCATTGACAGGGGTGATGTTGCAGAATGGTTTTTAGTGCCTTCCTAAATCAGAACATACAATGCTGTGTTAGATATTTTGCAGGGTTGTTATTTTTGTGATTTCATGAATATACTTTGAAATTTTTTTTCTCTATAAAACACCAGAGTAAATCTCCGTCGTCTGATTGACACGTCGTCAGTCACATGTCAAGTTATTAAAGGAACGTGATCAGATTTTTCCAATTATATATAATAATACCTCCCCAAAATACTATCAATGGAAAGAAAACAGAAAATTTGCAGTCTCCAACTTGGTTGTGGAAGCAAAATGGTTGGTGTAATCACTGCACTGCTTTATGGAATCACAAATTAGTTTACAAAATATATTGGTGATTTTTGAAAATATTCTTGAAAATATGCGAATTGAGAATGCGAGATTTCAGAATGGTAATGAGAAAAATGTGATAAATGATATACATGTAGTATCAAAATCTAAACACCCATGAGAAAAATGTGATCTGGACATACTCCTTGAATATAGGGCATAACCAACAGCCTGGGTCCGGCCATGGGCTATTAACTATTACACAATACATGTGAAAAATAAATGTACTGACGAATGGTTGGGTTATCCTATCAAACTGCATGTTGGGTGCTAGAAGTGAACCGTCATTTGTACTTCCCGAGTGGGAACTTATTTTGGTGTTTTATAAAACAAATAATGAATGTCTAAAATTTTAGCAATGGAAAGGATATTTTCATTCGCATTTGTATCTTGTTTGTCATCACAAATGATAGAATTTGCCTTTTAACAGTGGTAGTCTTAATAATCGTGAAGGCATAAATAAATGTATTTAAAAGCCTCTGCAATAAGCATACATGCAAGTATCCCAAGATCCGACTGCAAGAGTGAAACGGGGTGGAAGTAATAATTAAGAGCTGTTAGCTTATAAAGTGTTGTTACTTTGTTTTTGTGTTTAGCATCAGATGCATTTTATTCAGAAAAATATTTAAGTCGCAGTACAAAAGGATAAAATGTCGAGGATATAAATTCATTTGATATCAACTATGAGGTACGTGTTGGTGTCATTTTAGACTTGATTATATCGTGTATATTTCACCAATTATGAAAAGTAGGCCTCTTACCTTTACAAATCGGTGAATTATATGCATCCCCAGACTTAAGTAAACAAAACAATTTACTTTGCAATTTTCGGAATATAAACCGAGGATTATACGTTGATTTTTTTCCCAAAAAAGTTCCCTGCGGCTTATACGCCGAATTATGAAGGAAAAAAATTACATGGACATATGTACCAGTATATAAAGAAATGTTTTTCTAAAATAATTTATCAATAGTTACCTGAGGGGATGTCAGTCAAGTCGACCGAATACTAACTCGTACCAACTCGACCGGGAAAAAATTCGATCGTCAACCAACTCGACCGCGTACAAATGCAAAACAGGAGACGCCGTGTCGCGTCGCTGGATTCGGCCGTTGAATGTCGGTACGCTCGCACACTGAACATGACACGCGGCCGCGGGTTTGTCGGCGCGTCTTTGCCGGCGCCCGGGTTGCTGTCGGCGGTGACTGTCGGCTCACGGGCCGCTGTTTAACGGTAACTGTCGGCTCGTGGGCCGCTGTTAGCGGTGACCGTCCGCGTGCATGGCGTGCATTCACACTTGGTGTTGCTTTCTATTCTGGAAGGGGCCCTGGATGTTTACGCTTCTTTCTGGGGCAAACAGTAGAGCCTAGAGGCGCACGGTCGAGTTGGTTCGCGGTCGAGTTGGTAAACGGTCGACTTGACCTGACTCCACCTGAGGAATTTATATATTGTCAAACGTCGCACAAAAAGGTATTTCAAGAACTGAAGTGCGGTCATGCGTGTTCGTTGGCGACCCATACTTCGATGTGACACTGGCAACCAGGGCTGCGTTCCAAACACGCGAACGGTTTGTTAACGTTGGCGCCAACGTTTGCTCATGTGAAATGGATTGTTTGCCAAAATACATTGTCAAGATGGCGGCGCCCACAGTCGCAACAATCATATACCGACGTTGTAATGTGGCTTTCCGCTGCTTTCCAATTTTTTGAGGAAATGTGACACTGATTGTGTATCGCCAGCGATAAGGCAGACCATGGAGGAAGTTTGTTTCTTCCTCCATGGCCAGACAACCACGAAAGGTGCAATTTATTTGTTATTTTCCAATTTGCAAACCATCGCCATCAGTCGTCTTTCATGTCGCGTGCGCCATTTTGAAATGCCTCGCGAACATGGCGAACAACTTAAAAGTTTGTTCAAGTTGGCCAACGGTGGCGAACGTTGGTAGCGCACAATACGTTCCACTCAAATTGTTGGCCAACGTTTGCAAACGTTCGCGTATTTGGAACGCAGCCCAGTTCTCCAACGTTGACGATCGTCAAATGCAGTTCGGTGATGCATATAAATGCCGCAGCGTATACGGTTTTTCTCAGTGCAGAAAAGAGAAAAGACAAAAGGACAGAAAAGACAACGAATTAAAAGTCCTTTTCAGGGCTACCAAAAGAAAAAAGATAGCTGGCATTTTCTTTTCCTACCTCCATGATCAGATCCAGGGGAAAAGATCAATGGTTTGTTTTCTCTGGGGGGGGGGGGGGGGGGGGGGGGGGGGGGGAATTCCCTTCGGGCTTTAGTGCAATTCACGATTTTAATAGAAAAGTTCTGCATATTCCATTATGTGCAGTCAGCGAGTGTCAGACAAGCCGACCGTTGAGACAACTTGTCTCAACGCGGTCGACTTGTCTCGAGTCGACTTGTCTTTCCATTTATCGCACATACGGTCGACTTGTCTCAACGGTCGACTTGTCTGACCCCCTAACCACTGATGCGTGCACTGTCCGCCGATGTACGGCACTGGCGGCGGATTTTTAGGACGCCACAGCCTACACAATGGTGGTGCGGCTTTATGTTGACGCCCGAATCTTGTTTTGGGAATTTTCGGGCTCTGCATGCAGCATACCCCGAAAATTACGGTAATCATGTAATAATACAAAAGTGTTAATATTTCATATTTCTTAATTGAGAGCCACGATGAGCACTACAGAGGATTGGGTTGTAATTCCCAATTTTTTGGTGCTTCAATTTAAGGGTTTGATGTCTATTTGCTCAGGTCTATTTCATCTTGAGCGAAGTTTTTTTCCATGAAAATTACGGTGCCACACTTTGCTGACATTTTAAAGATATGCTCGTGTTGATTTTTGGACCATATTTTCACAGGTTGTGGTAGGCCTATCATGCATAGTTTCGATCAAGATTACCCAATTAACCCAGCTCACTCAGTTACTGTTGCTATGCCTCACAAGCCATCGCAAAAATGGCGATACAAACAACAAAGCAATAGGACTTGCATGAAAGCACAGATTCATTGGGAAAAACTCAAAGGTAGGCCTATAGGGTCGACAGTTATTGTAGCATCACACACCAAGTAATAAAGGACTACTGACATGGATGTCATATGCACTTAACCAAGTTTGAACAGCGAATCACCAGACAGACAGTTGTGGCATGCTGCATGTAATGATAAAATCAATTCTCGCAAAAATATTTTTTCTTTCTGAAAATAGTGGTCACTACATAATCTGTTAATGCAATGTTCAAATTCTTTTCCAGAGCAGTGGCTGGTGTGCAGTCATGCATTTACAAATATTTACTAGTCATGCCCGCACATATGCTTGTGTTAGGCAATTATTTATTTAACCAGGCAAAACCACTTTGTACAGCAAGTCTGTGAACTGGCAATGATGGGTCAGCAGGCACCTCTGACAAAGAGCAGATTTTTGGCCAAAATATGACTCAGTGATCGAAGTACGCAATTATAGGTCAGTCGGAATTTCCTCGTCCGTGTAACACCCAAAATACTTAAAGGGACACACCTGCCTACTGTTTACATGATTTAGTGATGTAGCAGCATTGACAATACTTTTTTGATGGTCGTTGCAAAAAATATTTCATCAAAATATCCCGTAATTTACTAAAGAAGTGCAAAAATAACAAAAACGGTCAAAAGACGGGTTATACGCTTTACCAGCCGTTTCAACTACGCGAGAGCCTCACGACTTTGTTACAAACGATTCGCTCTTTTCCTGCTCAGGATATCTCCAATTTTCTGCTCACGATTTCACTGGACAGCCCGGACGACCGAATAGGAATTTCCGTTTTTTTGTTGAGGAGTTGGCATCATGTTTTTTTCTTCACGAACGTACGTACGTGCACCGAAGCAACACGCCTACGTACATGTACGTACGTGTGCACTTTGCCGTGCATGCTGCGCGGGGCAAATTTCTACACTCAACGGTAGCCTGCCGTAGCACGCGCTCGCTCCCGTTCTCCGGACTCTCGAAACAAACCATTATGTTCGAATTTTCATACTTATGTTTAACTTTGTTTCATACCTGTATAAATAGTCTCTCTTTTGTTAATTACTTATAAATATTGAGGGGAAATCAGAGTTGAATTTGGTGCAGTTCTGCAGTAACAAACTTTTATACGGCTGGAAATACAACTAACTCACAAGACCACGTGACTTTTCGGAACCGTAATTTGGTTCCGAAAAGTCACGTGACCTTGGATTTTTCAAAAGTGCTCAAAAACGGCCAAATTTTACGGCGTCTTTTCAGGATATATCTAATTTACTCTCGAATGCGCTTCAGAATAATGTATGGGTCTATTTCGAGCCCAAAATAGCCCAACAAAGAAGGTGTGTTCCTTTAACCAGAGCTACACTCCTTATTCATTGGTAAAAACATTTATCGATGTTAAAAAGAAAATTGAAGGGTCTTATTTACGTTTTTTTCTGGTTTTGTATCTTTAAACTACTTTCTTCATATCGGATTAGCAATGAGGTCTTCGCCGCGCGCCCAGAGTAAAGGCTCTCGAGTGTCATTGAGCGACGGATCGTACCATTATTTGTAGGCTATGCAGTTTATGAAAGTTCAAGTACGCCGTCAATACATGCGTCATATACCCATTGAAACTACATTTAAATGTTTTAAAACCGTGTTGGGAGTGGAATACATTCTTCATGTTTGAAAATATGAATATTTGTTGCGTTTGTTCGTATTGTGTAAAATTCGGCCGCCCCCGTCCATATATTACGTGATCCGTCCTTTCGGATACGGCGCTAGACTAGGTTCCCGCTCCACATCTAAAAAAAAAGTCAATCGGAACGGACGTGCCACTGAAGGGGAAAGCCCATGGATTTTCTTTGCTTTATTTCCACAAACCGAAAAAGATCAGTTAAAGTTGCATTGCCCGTGTTTCGGTGAAAGGATTAAAAAAATTAATTTACACAAGCGAACGAATTTAGAAAGCTTACGTGTCTCTATAACGAAAAATATCAAAAACGTAAATTTCCGACGTCGGGAATTGGAGATACAAGCCTTTTTCTTGAAACGTGCTTCACATGTGTTGTACATGTGCGCGTACGCTCATATGTACATAGTATGTGTACAATGTACACATGTACGCGCACATGTACATTTACGTCATAACCCTGTCGATTAAATGACCTGCCAGCCTTTTAATCATTTCTTGTTTTTAATCGACTGGCATTAATCCTTGACGGATTTTTACGTTCTTGGTACCAAATGAAAGCTGATAACTTTTTATATTCTAGAAAAATACCTATTTAACTTTTTAAAATAAATTGTACTCCCAAATCGGCCCAAACACGGGCAGTGCAACTTTAATCGAAACATTCTGAACCTCAAAAAGTACCAAATACCAAATCACACATGGTTTTGGCTGGAAACAATTTTAAAAAGTAAATAAACTTTGTGCTGAGCACATTTCTGTACTGGACAGCTCCATGAAATGTGTACCTGGCGCTGTTTAGCACAACAATTTGCTAAGCACAGATTTTATTAATGAATTACAAATTTTGCTGGTTCCTCATTTTACAAAGTATTTCAAATTGTGCTTAAAAACAGTATCAACATTTTAGTACACATGTGGGTCTATTTAAAAAATCAGCCAATAATTCCTTTCAGATGTCTTTAGTTTATTTCAAACTTAAAGAAATTCCCTTGTACTGTTCTCAGGAGATAACTTTTGCCCCAAAAAGGTAAGAAAATGCTGCCACAACATACATTTCTGAAAAGCTTGTGTACAAAATTTCCATATACGCGGTATGTAACGGTGGACAGACAATTGTGACAATTTTCATTTTTTTGATGGAAATACCCAAATTTTTGAGTGAGAAAAAAGATTGTGAGGAAACACTCAGTCTCATATGTTTTGTGCAAAAGGTCGGAATACATGATGAACGGTATAAATACCGTACACATTCGCCACTAATTCTTCCTAATAATGTCATGATCATAATGCCCAGAAAGTGTAAAATTTGGTTAGGAAACACGATGAAAAAATAAAGTTTTTCTTTGAAAACACTTAGGATTTTTGTTGTCCTGCTCCATAGACTTAAGCTTAGTGCATGGAGTTTCAACTGGCGAACGTGCATGGTAGTTTTTCCATTATCAACCACCAAATTCTCTCCGAATTTTTCGACCGTGACCGGTCGAGATGTCTAAACGGGACGACTGTCGGTGTCACTTGTTCATTGTATACCGTGTACACTGCGCTGGTGCCTGCAATGTGTTTTTCAGTTGTGAATTTATGCCACTTAAATCACGAATTAGCAAACACGGCCGCTTGCAACATCCGAAAAGACAATCAATCTGCATAAAGCTTACTATACTATTTTTACCTTCATTACTTACTTTATTTTTACGAGTAATTTGTTGCTCATACACACAGCAATCTTTCGCAATCCATCGATGATGTACGTTGCTGGCCGGCCGGCGCGCGCATTTTTTTGTTACACCACTGCGAGGGGTAATCCTTCGTTACAGCGCACGTACAAAGACGACGAAAAAGTCGCGCATGCGTAATAAGCCAATGATTGCAAACCGCGTGTCTGTCGACCGACGATGATACCGGTGACTTTTCACCACAGAAAAAAAATGAGGGGTAGCCGATCTTGGCTTCGAGATCTTGTATGCAAAACATAGTACGTAGGGTGAAAAATGTGTTCCCTGTGAAAGTCTTCTATATTTTCCCACCCTCAACGGGGTTTTTTTCCATATCAAATATGCACCTACTGACGTGACTGATTTGTTTTACTGGGTAATTTTAAAGAATTTTACAATTCTCAACATCAGAATTTTCGGAGTATTTAGAAGAAATGATTGAAAAAGTGTTTGGAGGGAACTTTTGAAAAGGGACTTTGAAACATGCTCTGATCCTTTGGCTGATATTTTAATATGTATGCAGTTCTTTTTTTTTCCCTTTCTAATCAATAATGAAATTTATCTTATTACATGTACAGTACGTACGTACACAATCTACATGCACCACTAATGTACAGCGCATTGTATAGCACAATATACGTACGGGGAACTTTAGTCTCTTCACCAGCAGTGAAATGGTGCGTTTTCTGCCAAATTCCCCTCGCAGTGGTGTAAAAAAGAAATGGCCGGCCGGCGCCGCGCGCGCCGTACGAAAAGGCATTTTAGTATGGCTCTCTGACATGACGTTAAAATGCCGTATATTTATATTTCACAGGCCTGGATCCCAGACTTAAGGGCCAATCATCAGAGTGGTCGATTTTATAGCAGGAAAAGCACACTTGAAGAAAAATAATCACAACAACGATTTAAATTTTGAAACTAGAATTTTGAAACAGCATATAATGTCAAAACATTTTAAATGTTATGAGCTACGATTTGGATGGTTGCATAATGTATACATTGACAATGTGCTTCAATTTTTATAAACCACGCACCCCACACATAATGGTATGGTCTGTCGCGGTGTGACAATCGTATTCCTGTTTAATGGCGACGCACTCGTTGTGAATCCGGGAAAAACAAAGTAGCTCCAGCGTCAAAAACCGACAAAAACGCGAAAAGGACCCTCAGAATTTCTTTTTAACATCGATTTCTACTTTCAACAATAAATAAGGACTCAACTTGTTTAGGTCTGGTTAAGTATTAAATTCCTACACGGACGACGAAATTCCGACTGACCTATTTGGGCGATGACATTATAGTTACTTTGATAACAAAAAAATAATTTTTTTAAAACATAAGTAGGACTATATCTATAAAACGGACATGCACTATTCTTTCAGACATGTTTTTGCTTTAAAGAGCTAGAATCCCCATTGTAGGAAAATCCAGCATTTAGGCTTTTTTTGATAGTCCAAACATCCCTCTTGCCGACGTGGGTTGCTTTTTTTTTTAATTGTCGGTTTTAAGTGGATAAATATTGCAAGCGAAAATGAGATTTTCGCGATTTCTGAAACGCATAAGGCATTCATGATATGCGCGTGACCCCGTGACGCAATCCTGAGAAAGAGAAGTCAACACGATTGTCAGCTCCATACGTTACGTTTTACACGCAAAAGACTCGGGAAAACCGTCTCTGTTAGATGGTGTTTTTTAAGAATTTCTTTCCGTCCAAAAAGTCAGAGATATACCCAGTAGTTGCGTGGTTGTATGTTTTACCAGACACTATGGAAAAAAAGAGCAGAAACGTTTGTTTTCCCTTATTTCCAAGAATGAGAAAATGAGTGCATTTTTACCGAGTATAGGCTGCCAGTAGCTGTGTGTTGGGTTATTGTACGTACGGTACGGGTATGGCTAGGCTGCCGTGTGTGCGCGCGCGCGTAGGGACCGAAACGGACTGTGTGCAAGACATCGGACGATTCCGCACGTAAATTTGACGCATTTTAACAAGCATAAAACAGCAACCACTTTATGCATTTTTGCAACAAAGATATTTTTAAAATCTGTTGCAACCTGTCTTTTGTGTGAAAGTGGTTTTTACTCAAAATAGATATTTTGATTTTTTCCCCAAGTCGCTAACGACGGTCGAGTTGGTTCAATTTCGAGTCGAGTTGGCAAACGGTCGAGTTGACTCCTGAAACCAAGGGACAACTCTAAAAAAAATTCAAGATATCTGGACCGTTTGCCAAGTGCCACTGTATAGCACTCATGTGTTTTGCTTCAGTAAAAATCATAACTTTGTTTGATTTCAGTCGTCTTTTTTTCCAATGGTTTACAGCTCATAACAAGATGTGGAATTCAACTTCTAAATTCATACCCAATGAAAATTATTTTATTTTGTTCAATTTCAAGACGGCCGTTCGTGTCAAAACTAACGGCCGCGATTCACTGAAATTTACTTTAAAAATTAAGAGCGTCAGTGTGAGCCACAATTTCATTTTTTCCCACAAAATAAATTGTTGTCATATTAGGCCTACATAAAGTATTTTTCACGTTTATAATTTGAATTTATACAAGGACGAAACAGGCTAGACAGAATTATTCTGTCCCTACGGGATTTCCCGACGTAGGGACAGAATTAAGGATCGAACCCCTTTCATAAAGTGGATTGTTGTCATTTTGCCTCGAAATTAGAATCACACCCAAAAATGTTCTCCTAGTTGTGTCCTACAGTGGTTTGAGATGTCCATGATTGGAAAATTATTCAAAAAAAAGACTTACAGAACCGTTTTTGAAGCCAAAATTTCCTCTTGCGTGCAATCCGGACGAGGATTTTCTTCGTAACTGTAAATTCTGTTATGAATGCTGTTATGAATTAGTGGCTGTGCTATTACTATGCTGTTTCTAAGGACCTTTATTGTCTGCCCATGGCCACAGCCAAAGCCACTAATTCGTAACAGCGCCCTCTAGCGTCCATAATTTACAGTTACGAAGAAAATCCTCGTCCAGGTTCCACGCAAGAGGAAATTTTGGCTTCAAAAACGGTTCTGTAAAGCCCAATTCATACTCGCTCGGCGACCTACGTGCAGAACGGAAATTTTGTCCGCCGAGTAGGGTCAAACGAGTTCAACAGTGCGCGGTCAGTATTAACTCTGCAGCGACTACACTCGGCGAAAGTGCGGCGAGTATGCGGCGAGTGAGTTCGGCGGAGAAGTATGAATCTAGCTTAAGTCTTTTTTCGAGTGATTCTAATTTCGAGGCAAAATGACAACAATCCACTTGAAAGCTCACTGAATAGAAACAGGCATGATGAACGGTTACCCTGATGAACATACGTGCTTTACAGTCACTTCGCCCAAAAACCACTTCGCCCTGAACCACTTCGCCCTAAACCACTTCGCCCAAGAGCCACTTCGCCCAAAAACCACTTCGCCCAA
This sequence comes from Henricia sp. BOLD:AAB3569, assembly GCA_037783545.1. Classification (NCBI taxonomy): domain Eukaryota; kingdom Metazoa; phylum Echinodermata; class Asteroidea; order Spinulosida; family Echinasteridae; genus Henricia; species Henricia sp. BOLD:AAB3569. The sequence goes on along the minus strand of JBBELK010000415.1, from coordinate 281,920 downwards.
AAGTCACTTCGCCCAAAAACCACTTCGCCCAAAAGCCACTTCGCCCAAACCTAGTAAAAACGAAGAGACAATTCCTATATTGCATGTCTTGGCTAGTTTCCTTCCTGGTAGTATTATCAATTTTCCGGAAAAAAATGAAACGGGAAATACCGCTTCATTGTTTGCGAATACAAACTCAACTTGTCTTTTCCGCGTAGCAACTCGACCGCAAACCAACACAGAACGCTGGTCGGCGTGTCTTTGCCGGCGCGGCCCCCGGGTCGCTGTCGGCGGTGACTTTGTTTTTACCTTCTCATTTGTGAACCCGAAAAGTGTCACGATCATGAACTCAATCAGCGGGCAAAAACAGTAGGAAACTTGACTAATTCGTTGGGTCTTTCGCACGAAGTGGTTTTTGGGCGAGGTGGTTTTTGGGCGAAGTGGTTTTTGGGCGAAGTGGCTTTTGGGCGAAGTGGTTCAGGGCGAAGTGGTTTTTGGGCGAAGTGACCGACATCGGAACATACACTTCGTATATTTTCCATACAGCACGGGCTGTTTTGTGCATGTTCTTCTCAGGATGACGTCACAACCCTGTTTGTAAACAAACCAAGTAATCTCGAGCGTTTCAGAATTTCGGGTGAAGAGGGTCGGAACTGAATTGCGTTTTAAACAAAAGACTGTCGGTTTTTGGCGGAAAACACGTTGTAATTAATCGCCTTGTAGAAACATAAAACTCCGTGATAAACAGTTAAACTAGAAAAATGTGGATGGGGGAATATAGCTGTTTAACGTTAACATTTAATGCTATCATACAGTGCAAAACAGTCAATTCTTCCAAAATATAAATGTATAAGTGCAATTTATACAGAATAAAGCCTGCAATACAATAACTGACATTTTCCCAATATGTACATATTTTTCTTTAGCTACAGTACAACAAAATATACCATTCATACTATAAAAATACGCTTCTACATACACACGACACCTTGTCTTTTGTTAACATTAAGAATTATATCCATGGTATATTCAAAAATTTTTGTGAATTCCTTTTAACAGTACAAATACAGGATGGAATATTATATAATCACACACCTGAAAGTTATTAAAGCTTGTATAATATTTTGCCCCAGAATCTCAATATTACAATTCTCCCATGGAATAGCAGTTGATTTCAGAAATGTTGGACCAACTTTTCTCCCCAAATTTTTGCATAAGTGTTCTAGCACTACATGTATTGTAAATTGATAATGGCATCTTATATAGCGCACATCAATCCTGTGGAACTCATGGTGCTTTACACATCACCCTGGTCATTTGGCACAACTCCCTGGGGAGTATATACGCAGCCCCGGCAGCCTGATACACAAGCGCTCAATGGCTGCGACTCTTGCAGGTACCCATTTACTCCTGGGTGGAGAGAGGCAACTTATGGCAAAGTGCCTTGCCCAAGGGTACACTCACCTTGGTCGCGGCCAAGATTCGAACCCACAACCGTAGATTTTAAGCACGGTCTTGAATTCAATGCACCAAACCGCTCGGCCATGGTACTCCATTATATGTACATGTATTGTAATTGAATACATTTTTATTAGTTTCAAACTAAGTGTAAGGCTACTTCCCAATATGATCAAGACAATTTTATAAAGAACACGTTGCAGAACACCAAACAAATTTTTGGTAGGCTACCGTCTGAATTATCAACATTTTAAAAAGACAAAACCACAACTGATTATTAGCATATATACACCTAAATCTATGCAACAAACAGTACTAGACTCATTAATATATAGGCACTGCTAATGCAACATTGTGCAAGTAAAATAAATGTACAAGATAAAACTAAGGTTTGAAATTTTTGGTTTTCCAGAATTAACTATTTCAGACACCGGTAAATGAAGAGAAATGAGGCAAACTACTGCTACTGCATATAATTCACACCAATAGATCTCATGTTCAATGTTGACATTTTCTGATGTCACATGCACAACCTCTAGAGAAACAAATTGTTGGTGTAGTATTTAATGAAACCAAGTACAGGTCGAGAAAACAAATATGCATGGTTTTCTTTGTGATTTGAATCAAAGACCTCCGACACACTCACACTGGGCAGATGCCCTACATTGTACCAGCTGAGCTACAAGGCACAGTGGTATACACCCTCCGGTTTTCTTTAAGAACCCAACGTTTCTCTTGGTGTTGCACGGATGTGCAAGTGCAACTATAACCAAGTAACAAATTTAATATTTGTTGTGGTACCTAATCACCATAAAAAGAAAACCCAATATGGGACAAAAGAATTAGCAGTAATTTGCTGTTCAGTCCAGAAAAACTGTAATAAGCAGTATTATATAGTAGCTGGGCTATTTCACAATAAGTGGTCATTTGAGTAAATTACAGTATAACCCATCCTAGATAACTTTATCAGTGCAAATACATGTTATGAGTGATTTTATATGATGGGTAATATGAAGGACAAGCTACAAAACTATTTTTACATAATTCTACGAGTTATTCGTTTTGAATTTCTCTATTTACATGCACTTTTAACACCATTTTGGAGTCTCATTTCAAGTTTTACATTAGTTTAAGTGGAATCATTTGTTGATGATGCATTATTGTGGTGAATTTGGTGATCAATCATGGATATATAGTGTTCAACAATATTGTGAAACTGGGGTTGGTGTAATTCGGTCCAAAAATTTTAATTTTATGAACATTTCAAAATAAAATGGAATTCCGGTTAAATAAAATATGGTAATGTCCTCTCCAGGACAAAGTATTCATGACAATGGAATAGTTTGGAAATATGTACTCACAAGTATGTTTGTATCATCTACAGGACACATTTGATGGAGTAAATATGACAATTTGATCGTGGGAGAGATTTGAGTAAATATTATCGAGATCATATTCAGGGTTGTGGAAAATCCGTTAAACATTTGTCCTCTCCAGGACAGCAGTTAATTGTAATATAACATGTCAACCATGATTGAAATATGTTATGTTATGTTTGTAAAATTAACAGTACCATTCCTTCTAACAGGACATTGCATGGCATTACCATTTCAACATTTCGTCTGCCCATTATATTGTGATATTCTGTGTTTAACAAAATGTCCTCTCCAGACAACCAATTACAAATCGTGATTTCATTGGAAAAAATAGACATGTTAATCATAATGCACCGCTCTGATATTTTAGGAATTATTAGTATACATCCTGAAGTTTTTAGATCAACAGAGTTTTTGTGAGTTGGACAAGTTTGAAATTTGACCCCCATTTGCCAGTGAGACTGAAAGTGTACACTTATTGTGAAATAGCCCAGCTATCAATTAAGCAGGTTAAAAGCTAAAACCCCTCATTTGTATTGCTAAGCAGTGAATTCTGCGAAACATCTCCATCAACTTCAATGGCATCAAAATAAAGCATATTTGACCTGGCGTGGCTGTTTGACTTTTCTTAAGATTCATTTCAATACTGGTGTGAGCCAAGATGGCACTGTACCGCATGTGCATACGTGTACATGTATGCTATCGGTATACACGTACATATATACCCTAGGTGGGGCAAACCCTTTTCCCCCCACACATCATGGTAGGCACAAACTACCAGTACGTGTAGCAGGTACAGGTTCAGTGAACAATGTATGGGTAATTCCCAAAATTAGGGGTCCAAAAATCGCCACTCTTGGTAACAAATTCTCAGTAATAGACTGGCCTGTGGTTATAGGGGACATCATCATATTCTTGAATATTTTGTTCTCCGATTACTGACAAATATTCGAAACAAAAGACCATAAAGGCTCATAATTTGTTCCATGATATTGAATAGGAATTTGGTGTCCCGGGTTACATACGCCAATGAAAAATGGCTGTAGAATGAGGATGCACCTGGGTACTTTATCCACACACAAACATTAAATTTAAGTGGCACTTGTGGAAATAAAAATAAATATTTTCTGCTGGGAAACCACTTTCAATCACTAAAAACACTTGAAAATCTTTAAAAGCATGTCACACGTTTGGACCCCTAATTTTGAGAATTACCCTTACTTACGTTAGAACTCCTGCTTTACCTTGTGAAAATAGTTAAGTACTAAAATAAACTTTAAAAATTGAAGCTCGTAAGTGCTGTGCATAACAATGTAAAACAAACAAATGCAAGCTTTTTAAACAAAACAAAATACACACATTGTAACTCCAACTGTCAAACATTTCCAGACAATTTTCCAGCTACCAACTAGGTTTTGGCGCATCCTCTCTTAAATTATAATCGATTCAATTCCCATTATTTTAGCAATTCTAGGAGGTATCCAAAGATTCTCAATGTTAATGGAGGACAACACTTGTTTGAAGTTATTGACGAATTTAATCAAAAATGTTACCGATGTATTGCCCGGTGCATAAAAACCTTCATGAGAATCAGAGAATCTTGTTTTCAACGTCGCCAACCCAATTAATTTTTATGATAAACTCTGCAACTAATGCAACTATGTGCTGCGCCATATTTGAAATTGATGATGATGTCAAGTGGGAAAAATGAAAGATATTGTGAGGAAACGACATTTTTCAGCCTGTCTCATACCGTATGTTTTGCACACAAGGTCTAAAGCATGCATGATCAACTTCCCCATTCTTTTCGTGATTAAAAAAAAAAGTTCATTCACATTCCTGGTATCAGTTGCAGAAAACATGTTTAGAAGCTTAAAAATATGGATGACTAAAACGGCAACTTAAGCTTGGTAATGTGCAAAGCAAACTTAGTGCGTGAAGTACGTGTGAAGTACGTGTGAAGTACGTGTGAAGTGCGTGCCAGGATAAAAACAAAATTCTACTGCATCTATGTGGCTGAAATTTCTACAAGGCAGTTTATGAACGTTCTTTAGTTATGTAATGCTATATCTGTTTTTAAAAGTTTTCCAATCATAACTCTATTTAAAAAGAAAAGTTTGTATTTGGTGTGCCTCGTTGCATGCGGGAGAGAGAATGGAAACAGACCAAACCTGTTTTAAAGCAGAATAATTACCGCAGTGCATTGTATATTGTATATTGTAACCAGTTACTAAAACAAGTCTACTGTCATGATACTTGCACTTTTCATTGACTTGATTTGGGACGACGTTTCTGGTTACAGTTGTAGCCAGTATGAATGGATTTCTATGCATTTTGGGCCGGGCACGGATCGTGCGACCTGGGCGAGTCAATGGTGTTATTCATTCGGAGTATGACATTTCTTAAATATTGTTATCATTGTGTCCAATCTGGTATTGATTGCACAACAATTTTAAAGCCAGTTGGCTCTTTATCTCATTAATTCTTTGAAAGTTATTGCAGACTATTTAAAGGCTCAAATTTGACATGTTGACATCACTAGTCCAATGGCCATTGAAGACTGCTATGGCACCCAAATACATGTATCTTGGTTTGAAGGGTTATGCGTTTTCAGTATGTTGGAGATATATGACTGCAGTTATGTAACGCTGCATCTGCAGCAAGCATCGGATCCTAAGAAGGTCATCACTTCTCTTTGTGAGATTCTTGGTAAAAGAATCTGCTTGCAACAACTGCTGCAAAAGATGCCATGTGACGCGCGGTGGCCTCTTAAATTTGAACCTGTTACCCCGTCCCTTTGACTCCCACAGCATCTGTTCACTGTCTGGCTGAAACTGCAGATACCGTTATCAATTGCCCTGCTCCACCTTATTTTGATACTGGTTGAACATGATTAAATGTAGAAGTTTGTTTATTTAGTACTTTTTTAGTAGCCAACGTTTGCATTTTGTGTATGATGTAAAAGCCCATTGTGGATATTTACTGATGCTATTTATTGCTCTCGATGTCTTTGTAACTGCTGTTGGCGGTGTGTTAGTGTACAAGTTGTTGGTTTTATGTTGCTGTTTTTGGTCTATGATTTGTTGTAATGGTTAAGTGTAGAAGCATGTGTATGCAAGAAGCTTTGATGTGCCCTTTGCAAGACCTGTTGAAGCCCACATCCTAGGCGAACATCTGCACCTATAGGCATAAAACCAAAGCCTGCCGAGCCACCAGGCCCTGTACCTGTGGCCCCACAGCCTCCAGAGCAACCCACATCCAGCCCATCCTCGCAGATACATGTATGGGACGTCAAGGGTTCACAAGCGTAGGTTCCTAACCTACCGCAACAAACCCATTGTTTTTAACCCGACAATAAATATTGGGTGTCAAAAGCATTCTTCCGGTTCTTATCGGAATCCTAATGCCTAATTGGTTGGCAACTATGGCCAAACCTGGACGTGCATCCGATGCAGGGAGATGTGGCATGCTATTAAAGATTGAAACACTGTACAATGTTACCAATGTGGGTTGGGGCAATCTGCTTCCAAGTGTCCAAAATGTGATGAAGAAACGGAGGATTAAAGTCAATGCTGTACCAGTGTGAGTGTGTTTGATATGTCACAAGATGAGGACAATAACCAAAAATCCAAAAGCAAGCAAAGTGAAACTACAGTTGTTGTGTCTACAACAACTGATGTCAGTGCCACAGAAGACGGCGCTACAATTAAACATAGTCAAAGTAAAGATGGAATACTGGAAAACACTAATTACTTCGGCTACTATATGTACGAGGACAAGGCCACGTAAAGTGGACTATACAAGATGCTTTGAAGATTTTTAAAATGCTATTTTTGTCCACAACAACTCCAAGAGATGCAGTGGGATTGGTAGCATACTATGTGAGACAACGGCAGCAAAGGGGAAGTACAGGGGCGCGTTCAATAGCGCAATACGTATATGCATACCGACACTTCCTTCAACGGTGAAGGTATACTATAGGAAAGTACCAAATACATTTTTATTAGTTTCAAATTAAGTTTAAAGCTACTTCCCAATATGATCAAGACAATTTTATAAAGAACACGTTGCAGAACACCAAACAAATCTTTGATAGGCTACCGTCTGAATTATCAACATTTTAAAAAGACAAAACCACAACTGATTATTAGCATATATACATCTAAATCTATGCAACAAACAGTACTAGACTCATTAATATAGGCACTTCTAATGCAACTGTGATAGAGAAGAAAATGTAGTCTTTTAATATGTATAATTTTCCCTTTTTCCCAATAGGAGTTTTTCCCCCTTGTGTACTTTGTCTATGGACCCTCTGTTTTCTCTTGTCTGTGTCCCATCTTTTTGTGTGTAACTTGTCCTTTATCACCGCGTTTACACTCGAATCGGCAAAGGTGGATACAGATCCAGCATTTTTATTGCGACCACAAAACTGAACATTTGCCGCGTTTACACTACACCCCAAATCGCTTCAACTCGCTTCAGAAACCGCAAAAGTCACCACTAAATGTAACTGCAGCGCATGCGTGAGCTGTTATGTTGCTGCACTAGTGCCAGATTGGTCAATTATATCTACTACACTGCGGGCACCGCCCCAAGGACACTCAAATTGCCGAATCTGTATTCGGGTAGCGTTTACACTACAAGCGACCTTGACGATTGCAGGGTTCAACCCCGCAATTGCGGGGTTCAACCCTACCCCAAAGGTGACTTGAAAAAGGCGAATCAGACCCGGGTCTGATCCGCCTTTTTCAATTCACCTTTTGCGTTTACACTTAGTGCCTAACCGGCTTCAACTCCCCTTTTTGGAAATTGCGGAGTTCGATTCGGCAAAGGCGAATCGAGTGTAAACGGGGTGTAAGTAGTGTGTCCCCTTTTATGTAAATTAGTCTGTGGTTTTGAGTAGGTCACTGTCCTGTGTCTGTTGGTCAGTGTACAGACTGGCAGCACAGAGAAAAGACCTGTTCTCTCCTCGATCTGTGTGTTTTAACTATTTAAGCATTTCTTCCCTGCCAGAGAATTTCTACTTGTTTCTGTACCCCCTGCTGGTGAGTTCCTACATTATTTTAAACCATTTTGATTACTTTTTGTTTCTTTAAACACTTTTTTTGTAGTAGATTGAAATACTCTTTTTGCTAGAAGTTTCTGGAAAAGTTTCTTAACATTCTGGTGACTTGGGAAATTGTTGCTTTTAAAATAACCTTTTGTATTTTTTGCTTATGTTACAAGTAATTTTCTTAGTTACCCTTTTAATTTATTTTTGACATTCGAGTTACTTGCCTTTGCCCATTTTTATACAATTTTTACGTAGAGTTTAGACCATGTGCTTCAAGTTTCTTTGTTGTCAGCTTGGCCACATGAGTCCATGCATGGCCTGCTGGCCTTGTAAAAAGGATTAAGTTGTTTATTCTGCCAGGCCCAGAGAATAGTTTATTACCTATGAATATTCATTAGCTACCCTTGATACATGTACATAGCCCCTAGATCATTGCCCACTTTGTTTGTGTATTTTATTCCAGTTTCTTAATTTGCCTTTTTCTTATGTTTTGTTGACAGGTTTCCCTGATAGTTCCTCCAGTACTTTTTACTTTACACTGTGTTGGTTTTTATAGTTGGTTTTTATAGTGTTGGTTTTATAGTTGGTTTTATAGTTTGGTTTTATAGTATGTTTCTAGTGTTTGGTTTTTAACAGGTTTCTTATAAGTTGGTTTCAAGTTTAAGATTTTAGTTTAGTTTAATTTTAGTTGATTATTTGGTCTGTTTCATTTTGGTGTCGTTATTCATTAAACCTTTCTTTAAAAACAGTTCGCGACTTGGTCCTTAGGTCCCCGGGTGTCATTTTTATTGAGTTTTATTGAGTGATTTCCAGTGTGTCATTTTTCACGGTTACACAACATTGTGCAAGTAAAATAAATTTACAAGATAAAACTTTGGTTTGAAATGTTTGGTTTTCCAGAATTAACTATTTTAGACACCGGTAAATGAAGAGAAATAAGGCAAACTAATGCATACGGAAAATATACTTCACAAATGTTTGCATATAATTCACACAAATAGACCTCATGTTCCATGTTGAAATTTTCAAAATCTGATGTCACATGCACAACCTCTAGAGGAACACATTTTTGGTGTAGTATTTAATGAAACCAAGTACAGGTCGAGAAAACAAATATGCATGGTTTTCTTTGTGATTTGAATCAAAGACCTTTGACACACTGGGCAGATGCCCTACCAGCTGAGCTACAAGGCACAGTGGTATACACCCTCAGGTTTTCTTTAAGAACCCAACGTTTCTCTTGGTGTTGCACGGATGTGCACGTGAAACTACTGATGTCAGTGCCGCGGAAGACGGCACCACAATTAAAAATAGTCAAAGTAAAGATGGAATACTGGAAGACACTAATTACTTGGGCTACTATGTACGAGGACAAGGTCACGTAAAGTGGACTACAAGATGCTTTGAAGATTTTTAAAATGCTATTTTTGTCCACAACAACTCCAAGAGAAGCAGTGGGATTGGTAGCATACTATGTGAGACAACGGCAGCAAAGGGGAAGTATATGACCCACATTGTTTGTCTCCATTTTCCTGTTTGGCACCCATAAAGTATGTACGCAGGGGGAGAGGGGGGTCCAAGCCAATGCGTATGTACGCAAACCGAAAATTTACGGGCACAATCGCATTGGTACCCATCAGGTAGTAAGTTGATGCAGCGTTTTGCGTATAGGAGCAGTTGTCTAACCGAAAACGTTCGCATTGAATGTAGGACATGTAGAACGTTCGCTGTTCGGGAAAGCGAGTAGATTGTGCAACGGTTGTACGTGTAGGTGTACGTTTGTGGCCGTGTTGTTCAAGATTTAAACATCGAAATTGGGGGAGGGGGGATGGGTGGGTCAAAACACTATTGAAAAAAAATCTAAGTTTGTTTTCACATTGATTATTTTGAATGGCCCCTTGGCGAAAAAACCTGTATGTCTGAGGTTGTGGCCTGTCGGTAGCTTTCTTTTGTGAACCTCTCAATTAGTTTCCAGAACATGTGCTTACCATTGAGACAATCCAGCCTTGGTATTATATTAAAAACATTTCCTAATTGTCTTTTTATCCATAGGAAGGTGTCCATCCACACATAAAAGGCGACAAAAATTGTCTGGAGCGGTGCGAACATTTTTCCATTGTCGTGGATGGTATTGCGCTGGCACCCACAGAGAACTTAAAGGGCCCCTTATTTAGGATTTTTATCAATGAAATCTATGCTTTAAAACCACTCTACTCAGTTAAAGTCATAAAAATCCTATTTGGAGCTTGCTTTGGGGGTTAAAACAAAGGTTTTTAGTTTTTATGCTAATGAAAATATGTATATTCATGACCAAGGTCACTATGTCACAAGAGGCAAACACAGGAAAATCACATTATACTGTGCACAAAAGATTCCACTTTTTTCTCAATTTTCCTGAAACTTTTGTAATCCATGGCTGTTTGAGTTTGTTTTACATGTTGCCTGCTGTAAGCCATGACAAAACTGGGGGTAGAAACTGCAGCAATTTTCCACAAGTCCAACTTGAAGTCTTATGTTTTTTCTTAACTTTTCCCTTCTGTCTTCCTTATGTGATGCACTCAAAACAGCGCCCTCTGTCTGTGATTTATTGCAGTGAAATATTCAAAGTTGAAAAAGGCCACCTTTTATTGATTTTACATCCAAACGAACAATAGTATGTCATACTGAACAAGTAATCCGTCATTATGAAGCAAAGCTTAGGCACAAAGTTGTTTAGCATGTCACAGGCCCTTTAAGGTCCGCTTTTGCATGTTATCTTGCTTGTTACTATGTTTTTAACCTGTGGCCTATCCTTTGGCTTTGAGAAAGACATTAATTTTTTTCCAGAAAGTCATACTCAACATCCAGGATAGTGTCAAGATTGATCGGTCAGTGACTATACCCTTCTTGACAAGCTAAATCAGTTTCTGAAATAGGTCTTTAGAATAAACCCACTGAAAAGAGGATACAAACTTCACAAAGAATGGCAATTGCAATGATAGCTCATAGTTTGGATGCCGGCATTTTGTCTAAAAAAAAAACAAAACAAATGGGCATTCCTCACCCTGTTTTTGGACAAAATGGTGGCGTCAATAGTACAAGGCATCGGTAACATGTCGGTAAATAGCGGGAAACGTGAATTTTCTAGTGAGCCGCTCTATCCAGAAAAGAGCCAAGCTTGCTGGCCTTCCATCACGCTTTGTGGATTTGCCGGGTAAAGGTCACATGCAGGGGTCAAGCAGGTGCATAGACTGCCAAAGTGAACACGTCATCTTTTGTTAATTGGTTGCCTAGGCAATGGCTCCACACTAAAAATCACTGAACCATGTCCCTGTGTTTTTGCAATGGTAATTTTTCCGACGGCAATGTTAGTTTATAACTAATTGCCATGGCAACCACGTCACACTTCGGCTGTCTATTGGAACAGTCATTGTGCGGTCACATGTTTACGTTTTCTCCCCTGTATGCGCACTCGGGCGGAACGGTGCATGTTTCTATTGCCGCTTATCGGATAAATTCCCCTGCATTTTCCTTCCTCGAGAAGGAAAATTGCCGGGAAAAATTCTCCCCGTTATTTACCGGAAAATAGCGGATAAGACCCGTTTCTACTGCATGGGCACATTTTCCGGTAAATGAGTGTCAATAGAAACACGCCTTTAGTGTGTAAATTGCAGTGAATCCCACAAATTTGAGTTAAAGGGAATTATACCCATATACAACAAAAGCAACTTAAATTATTTTAATGCAAAGAGCAAGCTGAAAAGTAAAGACGAATGTCACAAAGGCAATTTTAGCGATGTGTCACACTAAGGGCGCCGCCATTTTGTCCGATACTAGGCAAAGACTGACGTCTTTGCGTACAAGTCCTTCATGCATTCCCATGCATGGCAATACACAAAAGTTGTCCGCAAAAACATTATTTGCTCAGTATTCGGACAAAATGGCGGCCCCCATACTGCGAAGCATTGCTGCAATTGTTCGTATCAGCTTTTCAGTAGGTAACATTTCTTGTTCTTTGCATTCATAGAAAATTGTCTGTTGAGGTTTTGTTTCTTGGGTATAATTCCCCTTGGGTATATTACATCATTTGACGTGACCCAAATTGTTTTCATGAGTTGATAACAATGGTACCAAACACCACATGAATTTCTCTCCAAAATAGTATTTTGTGTGTGAAATTAACTGAAGATGGTTTTCTACAAAGTCTTTTGCAAAATACTTTTTTAGCATTCAACTCAACACAAAAGCCATGAATGGATTATTCAAGTTTTCTGAAATATTACTGCTTGTATATGTGGCAGAAATTTCTACACGGCAGTTTTATCAACATGGCTTTTAATCACGAGTGAAAATAATGTCCTTTGTAACAGTTTACCAATCATGTACTCTACCTTTAAAGTGGATCGTACTGTTCTTTGAAATGTATTTTTTTTACGTTTTTTGATCCATGGCTTTACAGAAATCCTCGCTTTAGATGCTGGGCTATTGTACAAGTACATGTACTGTCATGTGCCTTTTTATTTGTACATTTTATCACCCAACAAAACAAAAACCACTGAGATGACAATTTGAAGTTCTGCTATGGATATTATCTTTAGCTACATTTTCATTTCTGGAGTATTGAGTAAAGCCGAACATTAAAGGGCCTATGATGTGCTAAACAACTTTTTGCCTAATCTTTGCTTCATATGATGGATTACTTGTTCAGCAAGACATGCTCTTGTTCGTTTAGATGTAAAATCAATAAAAAGGTAGATTTCATTGCAATAAACCACAGACAGAGGGCGCTGTTTGGAGTGCATCACGTAAGGAAGACAGAAGGGAAAAGTTAAGAAAAAACATAAGACTTCAAGTTGGACTTGTGGCAAATTGCTGCTGTTTTCTCCCCAGTTTCGTCATGGTTTACAACAGGAAACATGTAGAACAAACTCAAACAGTCATGGATTACAAAAGTTCCAGGACGTTTAAGAAAAAGGTGGAATCTTTTGTGCACAGTTGAATGTGATTTTCCTGTGTTTGCCTCTTGTGACATCGTGACCTTGGTCATGAATATGCATATCATTAGCATAAAAACTAAAAACCTTTGTTTTAACCCCCAAAACAAGCTCCAAATAGGATTTTAATGAATGTAACTGAGTATATTGGTTTTATAGCATAGATTTCATTAATAAAAATCTCAAATAAGGGGCCCTTTAATTCACCGATATATTTTTTAGAAGGTTATGGACAAAGCAGCTCCAATAGAAGCCTTTATACATGTATTTTGTAAAGTGTTGAAATAATATAAACAAATGTTGTACATAAATGATCTATGGGAACCAATGACTTGATTGTGGAAAATGTTTAAAAATGTGTAGTCAGACACACGACTATCTGTAGCTGCTTGAAATATCAAGATACGTGAAAGTTGATGATAGTTTGGCGGGTTGGAGATAACATAACGGTAGATAAAAGAAGCTTTTGTTAAAGGTTTTATACTCTGTATAAATCAAACGTATGTTTACTGCCAAATGTAGCTTTATAAAGAAAGGTTGATGTTCACACACTGCAGAATTTAATTTTACATTATCTAATATTTTGCCATATTTTGCCATACATGTACATGTATTATTTTGTTAGATCTTTGCCCACATTATCTTGCACCCGTCTTGCCTATACTGTCAGTGTGCCGTTTTATGGTGCTCAAACTTAAGTAAATTGTTTTCCATTATTTTGGAAAAACATTAACGTATTTTATTTTATCAAAAACATGGAACTAAACGGGTAGGCCTATACAGGGTGTCTCTATAAAAAGTATACCCATTTTAAAATTCAAATTATCGCAAAACTACACAATATTTCAGAAAAAGAAAAATACCTGTGGAAAGCTTGGAATGTCCTCTGTCCATTGGTATGAGGTTCATTATGTCACTGTCATGGATGACTGAACAAAAAATACAGTTATGAAAGGTGTCGAAATCAGCACTGTGACAAGTTGTTTTCTGGAATGACAAAGCTCAGACAAAAAATTCTTTGCTGTTACGTAAGACTTCATAGGTCAGGGATGTACATTTATGCATCACATTATGTAAGTATTCTTGGATGCACCAAAAGTGTTGCATGCCACAGAAAAAGTTCATACCAACAGCAAACATGGTGCAGCTCACAATTCAACAGAGGACATTTGTTGTCAAGACATACCATGAGACAAGAAGTTTCATTGCTGTCCAAAATGCCTTTAGGGACCACTTTCCTGAGAGGCAAGTGCCAACCAAAATGACTATTTGGAAAAATGTGAGAAAGTATGAAGAACACGGGACAAGCTTAAACCGTAACAAGGGACATTCTGGGCACAGACGAACTGGAAGGTCAGAGGAACATATCAACGTGGTTAGAGAGGCGATCGAAGGTAACCCAACGCTAAGCACCAGGAGGAATGATACAGGATTACCTCGTGCTACCTTCAACAGGATCACACGTCTGGATTTGCATCTCCATCCTTATCACATCCATTTTAAACATCAACTCCTACCAGCTGACCTTGCCAGACGACTTGCCTTTTCACAATGGTTTGTGGATAAATGTCACAGAGATCCACAGTTTCTGCAGTTCCTTAGTATCGGAGATGAGGCAGCCTTTTCCATGAATGGGAAAGTGAATTTTCATAACGAGCACATGTACGCTGAACTGCATCATCCACCGGGTTTTTCTTATGACGTGAACATGAGTAGGGAGAAAGTTAATGTGTGGATTGGACTTTGTGGTAATGGATCATTGTTAGGACCACTTTTCTTTGAAGAAAATTTGAACGGACAGGCATACCTGAATATGATCAATGACTTTGTGGTACCAGAGATGGATCAGATCTTCCATAGACAGCGACGTGGAGCCTTCAGACGGGTGTGGTGGGCTCAGGATGGAGCCCCTGTACACAGACTTATTGCTGTGAGGAATCGTCTAGCAGAGCTTTTTGGTAACCGGGTGATTGCATTATTCCACCAGGTTGAATGGCCTGCAAGATCACCAGACTTGACACCATGCGACTTCTTCCTGTGGGGTCACTTAAAAGGCAAAGTGTTCACCACACCCCCAGCTAACATTCAGGAGTTAAGAGCCCGGTTAGTGGATGAAGTGAATCATCTCCGCCAAGATCATGGGATGATAAGGCGAGCAGTAAGAGACATGACACGAAGATGCCAACTATGCATCGTCAGAAATGGTGGGCATGTGGAGGGTACAGCACCCTAAATGTGTCGGGTAGCCTACATGTAAATACCACAATTAAAGGAAAGGATCAGAAAAATGGTGTTGTTTCTTCATTCATTGTCCGGTCACCACTGTCTACAAACTTGTCACAGTGCTGATTTCGACACCTGTCATAACTGCATTTTTTGTTCAGTCATCCATGACAGTGACATAATGAACCTCATACCAATGGACAGAGGACATTCCAAGCTTTCCACAGGTATTTTTCTTTTTCTGAAATATTGTGTAGTTTTGCGATAATTTGAATTTTAAAATGGGTATACTTTTTATAGAGACACCCTGTACAATGTATTGGCACATGTTTAAACTAATAAGTTTATTTATTTATTTACCACATTTATTTATTTACCACATCCAACAGCGGAGAGACCGCCAATTACAGGATTGGGAGCAAGTGTGGTTGAGTGCCTTGCTCAAGGTCACAGGTGCCACAACCCGTCGCGGCCCGGATTCGAACCTACATTCTATGTAGGTTCGAAAGGAACTTAAGTTCGACGCACTAGACCGCTCGGCCATAACACCCCACAAGTTATTTATGTTCATCAGTTTAATGAAACCCATTAACAACAATAAACTACTGATGAGGGAAAAGCAATTACCTGTGTAGTTTCAGTTCTTAGTCATTTGACTAATCAGGTTGGTCAGTGATTTCAATGACTAACAACAAAGGTCAGGTGACTAACTGGTTAGTCGTATGCGGCACCACTGAAATTAGTCACAAGACTAATGTAACTAAGTCAAATGTTGACTAATTAAAACTGGTCACATGAGGCACCATGCTGGACGAACTTAAACTAGTCAAATTGACTAATATATGTTGACAGTGTGACCATATGGCCAAAGACTGAAGCATGCAAGTACCACAAGTGACTTAGTCTCGGGTATCTAAAGCAAAAGGGGTCCAGATCCGTTCGCGGGAAGGGGAGAGGTCGTCCAAGTTTATTTTTTAGAGACCTCCCATGCTCAGAGCGAGGAAAGTTATTACATCTGTTCCGTTTACAGAGATTGCTTTAGAGATCTCTACACTGAAGAGTCCGTGCGGAGGTTGATCTTGATCAAAACAACATCTGAATGAGCAGCTTGCTTCTGGTGGACGAGTAAGGATCCGAAAGATCTATGACGATCGACACGAGCATTGATGAAACAACAGATGACGAACCCGATGGGGAACTTGCTACTCTTTCGATTGAAAAGGTAAAGCTGGATAACAGTGTGTTATCTAATGAACAACATTGTCAGGTGATAAGAATTAACAAGTTGATCATTGTTGTTATGAAGCATAAGTATTAACATGAGATTTAATGGAAAAAAACTCATATAGGAGTGAAAAAGTAATGAAACACTTTTTTTCAGCCAGAACACGAGGACTGACAAAGCAATGGTAAACCTCTGTTTTTTCCTAAATGGTGAAGTAATCTGTGTCAAAATATCAAATAAATTGTTAAAAACATATATTGTATTTTTAAAAATGTCTTAATGCAACTGCCTGTGAAACACTGTCATGCTTAAAAACAGTACCCATGTAGTTTCATTCTTCACTCCACAGCTAGCATTGGAAATCTGTATCGGTGCTTGCCAAACATATGTTAAACAGATGCAAAGTACCTTGATACATTAAGGGTTTAATCTAATTTGATCCTGAAAATTCCTGCATGTATTTCTACCTGGTGGCACAAGTGTGAATTAACCAAAATAAAAACAATACATGTGAATGAATTATAAAGATGCAGGTAAGGTTTTAAAAAGGTGAAGAGGTATTTAGACCTAAAGTTTCAATATTTAAAAACATTTAATGAGTTGTTGATCTTTACATTCTTTCTCCAGGTGGGTGTTTCATAAAACCTTCAGATTAATCTTATCTCCTGAAAATAGATCTTATCTCCATTAATCAATCTTTAGAATAAGATTTATCTTATATCTGTTTCATAAAAACTTTAAGAGCGATATCAATCTTAAAATTCACTGGTGATCAATCTTAAATTTACAAGTGATCACTTGTAAATACAAGGTTTTGTGTGTGGAATTAATCTTAAGATGGCCGACAGATACATGCATGAGCATTTTTCATGATGGCTGTGCAGTTTTACTTTTATCAGCAGCACAACTGTCGTGCTCTGAGGGCTCAAAAGGTTTTCAGAGACAGAATAAACCCTTTGGACAGGTACAATGATACAGAAATGTACAAAAGATACAGATTTACAAGGCAAGGGTGTATGCACATCATAGATATCCTTGAGGCAGATCTACAGCCCAATTCAGCCAGGAATCACGCAATACCAGGGAGCATAAAGGTATTTACTGCCTTAAGGTACTATGCCACAGGGTCACTGCTGACTTGTGCAGGGGATCAATTTGTAAACCGCCTGATAACCCAGTTTCCTAATGACCCAGTTAAAAGGAAGGAGGAGGAGGCCAAGTTCACAAAATACATAAGCGAGAAATTGCAGGACGTTGTTAGATCCCAGCAGTGGTCTGTTATTAACTCCAGCGCTAAATCTGGAACTGACTGAATGCAGGGTAAATCAAAAAGGAAGTGACCAGGTTGTTTTCTTTCTACACGAATTACCGTAGACCTAAAGTTTCAATATTTTAAAACATTTAATGAGTTGTTGATCTTTACATTCATTCTCCAGATCAATTTGTAAACCGCCTGATGACCCAGTTTCCTAATGACCCAGTTAAAAGGAAGGAGGAGGAGGCCAAGTTCACAAAATACATAAGCGAGAAATTGCAGGACGTTGTTAGATCCCAGCAGTGGTCTGTTATTAACTCCAGCGCTAAATCTGGAACTGACTGAATGCAGGGTAAATCAAAAAGGAAGTGACCAGGTTGTTTTCTTTCTACACGAATTACCGTAGACCTAAAGTTTCAATATTTTAAAACATTTAATGAGTTGTTGATCTTTACATTCATTCTCCAGATCAATTTGTAAACCGCCTGATGACCCAGTTTCCTGATGACCCAGTTAAAAGGAAGGAGAAGGAGGCCAAGTTCACAAAATACATAAGCGAGAAATTGCAGGACGTTGTTAGATCCCAGCAGTGCATGGTCAGTTATTAACTCCAGCGCTAAATCTGGAACTGACTGAATGCAGAGTAAAATCAAAAAGGAAGTGATGACCAGGTTTTTTTCTTTCTACACAAATTACCGTGACCACGGGTTTTCGACAGTCATCTCAATAAGCCAGTTGCGTGATAGATTTGCCTAAATCCTAAAGTCCTGCCTCTGCGCTATTGCGCTCGCATAATAAGAGAGTTATGCACCAGACTACCAGGCCGTTGGCAACGGTTGCCAATTGGCAAGGGGGTGCACTCTAGAACAGGTTAGCCGGCGCGAAAGTCTGTACGGTACCTGGAATACCTCGCACATTACTCAATGTATTTTGAAGCTGGATTATCTGAAATTACATGTTAAAATTAGCATGTTGAAACATGTACTGGCCATGATGAAATTTTTGTCGGCTGTCCCTTCAAAGGTTCCAACTAAAAACAACGGATTAATTGTGGGCCATAATCAAAGACAAGTATCTGGAATGCAGTGATCATGAGACAGCAATTTTACCCTGCACCTCGAGAAGAATGTACATGTAGATACGAAGTTCATTACTGCACTGTCTGGATGGTATTGTGTGTTTAGAGGTCTGCAAGACAAGACCGAGAAGTAAGTATAAGGAACCAAAAGCGATAGAACTGATTGCGATTATACGGATTAGACAGATGATCGGGTATCTTCAGATGTTGATAGACTTAGTATAAGAGGGTTTTGTAAAGTAATTAAGCTGCAGTCGGTTATGAAAGATTTAAATCGGCTTTTTGGCCAGCATTGTAGACAGGGCAGAATGGGAAGGAGTGGCAGATTAAGACTGCCAACATTGAGCACTAATCAGTTACAGGACTCATTTTTGTACCTTGAAGCAGTGTGTAATTTATTTTTTGTTAATGTATTTATGTAAAGTAATATTTTTTGTTAGGATATTTTCTTTCAGAATGTCGTCAAAGGCAAATCAGTTCGGCATGCCTTGTCACTATGAACATCTAACAATAGAAATTGGGCACACACCATTGTTACAATGAACATGTACATGTTTTTGCTCATAGTGATGTGCTGTTTATGTCAAACTAGACAGCAAGGGACTGCCAAGTGTTTCAAGGATCTTTGTGAGGTTGGGATAATCCTGAAAGACCAAAATAGAGGTTTTCAGCTACTCTCATGCAGGCAAGGGATAAGAAATTCTCTTCAAATATGTTGCCTTTGATACAGGAGAAGTTGGAAGTGGGCGATGCGAGTGGTCCTGGATGGCTCTGAAGTCAACTATACTGGCAAGAATGAGACACTGACGGACTTCTTCACGGAAGTCTACTCACGAAGGGCAGTCGATAGAGAGAGTATCAGTGTCGATTCTGGACTCGTGTTCCCGGACTCCGCCCGTGCCCGAGAGTCTGGATCGGATCTAGTCCGCTCAGTCAGGCAGGAGGTTTCGACCTGCCTGGGCCGGATGTCTAATTCTGCCCCCGGGAAGGACCAGCTAGAATATCGCCATATCAGGCAGGCCAACGGTTCGTAGAGAGTTACCGTGACGATATTCAACCG
The DNA here is from genome assembly GCA_037783545.1 of Henricia sp. BOLD:AAB3569. Taxonomy (NCBI): domain Eukaryota; kingdom Metazoa; phylum Echinodermata; class Asteroidea; order Spinulosida; family Echinasteridae; genus Henricia; species Henricia sp. BOLD:AAB3569. The sequence continues at coordinate 262,237 of JBBELK010000415.1, read as the reverse complement.
GTGCCTGCGTGACGGGACGGGAGAGTCCCCACCTCTTGGAAGGTGGCCATTACTGTGCTGTTGTACATAAAGGGCGACCCGGCGGACCCGGCCAGCTTCCGTCCGATTGCCCTGCAATCGTGCCTAGGTACAAGTTGCTGATGGCGATCTTGTCTGATCGGCTCACACGCTGGGCTATGGACAACGATCTCATCAGTGATGCTTAGAAGAGTACCAGGCCTGGTGAGGGTTGCTATGAGCACACCTTCCTGATGTCTATCGGGGCAGATGCACGCAAAAACGGAAAGAAATTGTGCGCTGCGTGGCTCGACTTACAGAACGCTTTCAACAGTGCACAGACACGATGCAATATTCGCCGTGTTGACCTCCATCGGACTGTTACAAGTGTCTCAAGGTCAGACACTCGGCTCCAAGTGTCCCAATCGTGTGTGCTGCACCTTTTGCAGGAAGGAGGGGCACATTGCTAACAAGGGGAAGCTCATCAAACAGTGGGCCGACGTAGTGGAGCAGCAAAATGCCCCTCGCCCTTAGCCTGTACCTGAGTAAACTGCCGAGGCTCCGGCCCCGGTGTGGCCTAGGCAAGGCTTACAGGGAGTGATGCTGGCCCTCTCTCCGAAGCTGTTCTTATGAAAGAGCTTTTCGGGGATCCTTTCTCCTGCCAAGTTTTTGGGCTCAGCCACTCCTGGGGGTGATTTTTACACTCCCGTTTTTAAGTATAGGTCGGGCATCCTGTGTAAGGTGCCAACAGGTGGCTGGACCCATTGAGGGGCCGTTGCAGTGGAGATGTTTCCACTGTGAAAATGCATTTGATGGGGATAGCCGTTTTTCCTTTGGTTGGCTGCATGGCCTGTACCGGTGTGAACACACCAATAGTTGTGGTCTCAACACGCTGGATGCCGGGCCGTCACAGCCGACAAAGTTCACCCCTTTCAGGTTGTTGAGGTTAAGAAGGAGAAGAAGGGGAAGGGAAAGAGGGGATGCGCTCAAAGTTTCCGTTTCCTTGGACGCCGAGGGGGCAGATATGGGGGACTCTCGTTCCTCGAGCCCATCCTCTCGGTCTAAGCCTGGCCCCCTCACTGGCTGAGGGATGTCGGCTTTCCAACTGAGCCTTCAAGGGATCGGCAGCTTAATACTGAGGACGAGGACACCTTCATGTCCTCGTCCGAAAGTTAGCCTGAGCTGCTGGCAGAAGTGTTTCCCTGGAAGTTTAATTTCCTTTGCAATCGTGGCTGCTGTTCTTTCACTAAATGTAAATGGTATGCACGACCCCGCAGAGCATAGACAGATTTTTGAACTCTGTCAAGGTTACGTTTCCTGTCTTCAGGAGTGTCATGTCTCGCCAGAATCCGTTTTTGTTTTATGGCAGGCGGAATGGAAGGTGAAGATGTTTGCCAGTTTCGGCACTTCTTCGTGCGGCTCCATTTACATTGTTATGTACAATGTAAATGGATTATTGCATCGAAGGATTACTTCATGTGTTGAAATAATATACATGTTTATGTGCTTGTTGCCAAATCAGTAGGTAACCTGAAGACCGAATGGACGAAACGCAGCTGGGCATTATTAGTGCAATAAAATATGTTACCAGAGCATCTCCTCTTCCTTTTGTTTTATTCTATATATACAATATACATGTGTCTTGAAGATGTTTTAAAAAAAACAAACAAACCGGCTTTGTTACATGTAAAAGCAATGTCGGATGGATTTAAGCAGCACAAGGCCAAGCTGAGGGTAAAAGACAACATACACACGCTACATTCATACTGGATGTAGCCGATGATGATCTGATTGAGGGATTCACCTAACACCACAGTTTCAAAAACACCAGTTGTCCCACATAAAAACAGTTGAGGCTCAATGATCCAAAGCTGCTTCCCTGAGTGGTGCCGATGGGGTAGAATTCATACAGGTGTACCAGGGTAACAAATAAAAAAAACCAAACTAGGAAGCGATACAAAGTCTGTGGAAAGAACCTGTGTCCTGGCCTCTGTATCATCAGGGGGTGGAAAGAAACATGATATCAGTACCAAGTAGAACTCCAGCACCAACAGAAACGAGATAAGAGTGATGAAAAGAATAAACATGCAACAAAACATGAAGTAAAACATCGCCAGAACCATGGAGCTATAGCTCCATGCCAGAACAAACATTAAACTAATAAGACATTCCTTAACAAATACCAAATTTGGCTAAACACGGCATACCAAAAACTGCTAATTAGCTCCTTGTAAAGGTTTAGAAAACATGTCTGGCTATTGCCATACAGATGTGTGCAACATTTCCCAACAATGAGCTAAAAAATGTCTGTCATGTTTGTTCTGAAAACGAGAGATCCACATGGAATTGATCTTCTATAAGAATGAATTTTGGTGGGCTTGGATGGAGGAGGAAATGACTATACACGGCCACGAATTATGTCTGGCAAACTTTTACGTTAAAATTGTTTCAGCAGGGAAAGGTAAATGTATAAAGGTTTGTGAAAAAAATCGACTAGTACAAGACCAATGACAAGAAAGACTGCTGGCCCACGTGGAAAAATTAAACATGCCAAATCCCTTAGGCGTGCAAAAACGAAGTTATTCATGGACTTGGTAAGAATTTTTGAAGGAAAATTGAGGAACAACTGGAATGAATAGAATACTAGCTCATACCCAGCCACTGAAGATTTATGTTGTTAATAAGGGCTTTTGCAGTAGTTAAGCGAGGAGCTGTTTTTAGTGTAAATACTTTGAATGGGTCTACGAAGCAGCTACAATGGAGGTACGTATGTACGTTGAAGTACTTTCGTAGTATTTTGTCATGTGTACATAGGTGTCACTGATTTTTAAACCATTTTTAAAGACAGATTACATAATTGGAAAACTTTTAAAAACAGGAACAAGAGCATTAAGTAGCTACAGAATAATATTGATAAACTGCCTTGTTGTTCTGTCCCCTGAAAATGGAAACAAATTCAAGTTGGTTTACATAAAATTCTGTCCATGTTGCATCTTCTTGAGGTGATGCAGGCCAAATTTATGCGCGCAACACATGGAAAAAAACTCATTGCAAAATGAGGATGATATTTTGCAGACATCTTGAAAAGTGTCCACTGCGACAGTGCTCTTGTGTAAATGCATGTTGGATTATTAGATTGCTCTACCTTGATTCACTTTCTAGCTCTGATCCTTTGTTGATGAGCCATCAAGTGTAAATGCAGTGCAGTCAGTTCGTTTAGAGATTTTCCCGTTTATGTGAAAGATTACCCTTGGGCATCAATTTGGGCGAGTTTCCCGTGAATTTCACACACAATTTCCATGCGTATCGTGTACGTCATTTGTTTCAATCGCTCCATGAAGCGCATTAAATTTAAATAGATTTATAACAATATGGATAGCGCAGTGCACAGTATGGATACACGGACATATCCACGTTGCTTTCGAACTGATTTTTACTCATCACACTGTACGCACGACACAGGAGTGCTACATGTGTACATGGATTTTTGGACTAAAGGGCTATCCATAAAGTATGTACGCACGAAATGCCAACTTTTTAGACCTCCGCCCACTACAATTTTTTTTGCAAAATATGAAACGTCATCTATTTACTTTAACATTGGCGCACGCATTGGCTTTGACCACCACCCACCCACCCCCCCCCCCCTCACCCCACCCCCCTTTACCCTCCCCCCACCCCCCTTCACCCCCCCCCCCCCCCCCCCCCCCCCCTTCCTCCCTCGCCCCTCCGTGCGTACAAACTTGATGACGGCACCTAACAGGACAATGTTGCAGTGTTTATGCCTGTACTGGTAAGGAATGATTAGCAGTTACCGGTAGAGAATTGGCTGCATCCACTGCAGGCGGAGTGTCCTGAACCTGTGGGACAGGTAAACTGACCTCAGAAACGGCAGGCGGCTTCTCTGGAGCACTGCTGGCCTCGGCTTCCATATCGCCACTGATAGTCACAGCATAGCGGTCTTCGTTGGACACATTGTGGGTAGAATCCTTCTTGAAGAAATGCCGCAACTGAAAGTTGATGAAATAATTGACTTTCAAAAGTGGCCAAGACAGTTGGGCCAAACAAAAAAACTGTTTGGTGTGAGTTGAAGTCTCCTAAAATGATGCGGTGGCGCGTTTTTTTTGTTGGCTTTTTTTGTGGGTTTTTGTTTTTTCTGTGTAAGTTTTGTTTTGTTTGCAAATTTTTTTTAAAAACGCCTTCAATTGGCAATTTCTCCCACAAAAGTACCATTTTACACGAACAAAAAAAATTGTGTGGCGTTTGTTACCTTTGCTACCTACACTTTTAGTCCTGTTTTTCTTGTCAACTCATTTTGGGTCACTGCAAAATGATGTACTGGGGCTTTAAAGATATCGACTACAGCTTAGTTGATAATCTCACCTCAATAAGGAGCAGCCCAGATGGCGACATTGGGTGGGTGTAGCTGTAGGCAACCCACAGAATGAAACCAATGATTGAAATTGTGAACGCAATGGCAAAGATGATACCAACCCCTGCTCCAGCAGACAAACCTGTAAAACAACAGACAACACTGAAAGATGATTACATGATTCAAACAGTGTTAAAAACAACATATCAATGTGTGATTGCGAATGTGTATGATAAAAACCACCGTGTATAAGTCGGCTCAGTGTACCAACATCTATGTTCCAAGAAGACTATGAAAAACTGTTTCCGTGCCTTCAAATGTGCAAAACCCTGTTTATACAGGTTGTCCCAGAAAAAGGAAACCGAGATTATATTTACAGGGGTTATAGCCGAGTCCATCACAAGTCTTTCACAAGTCCAGAGCCAATAAAAATCACAAGTCCAAGACACGTCCAGTAAACAGAAGCAAAGGATGAACACGCACAAAAGAATACCTTTGTTGGAGTTCATTTAAATAGCTTGTGACTTGAATTAAGACCCAGGGCCTTGTGGTGGGCCTATGGGGTGGGCCTATGGGGTGGGCCTATGGGGTGGGACTTGGGGTGGGACTTGGGGTGGGACTTGGGGTGGGACTTGGGGTGGGACTTGGGGTGGGACTTGGGGTGGGACTTGGGGTGGGACTTGGGGTGGGACTTGGGGTGGGACTTGGGGTGGGACTTGGGGTGGGACTTGGGGTGGGACTTGGGGTGGGACTTGGGGTGGGACTTGGGGTGGGACTTGGGGTGGGACTTGGGGTGGGACTTGGGGTGGGACTTGGGGTGGGACTTGCGGTGGGACTTGCGGTGGGACTTGCGGTGGGACTTGCGGTGGGACTTGCGGTGGGACTTGCGGTGGGACTTGCGGTGGGACTTGCGGTGGGACTTGCGGTGGGACTTGCGGTGGGACTTGCGGTGGGACTTGCGGTGGGACTTGCGGTGGGACTTGCGGTGGGACTTGCGGTGGGACTTGCGGTGGGACTTGCGGTGGGACTTGCGGTGGGACTTGCGGTGGGACTTGCGGTGGGACTTGCGGTGGGACTTGCGGTGGGACTTGCGGTGGGACTTGCGAGGACTTGTGATGGACTTGTACATGTGATGGACTCGTGATGGACAACCCTGCTAGGTGAATGACTTTTCACAATCTGTGCACTTTTGGGTATGAGGATACAATTGCACCCATCGAATCAGGACGAACTAATTTTGAGTATGGACAACTTACTTCAGGTCCACAAAGACTAGACAGCCACTTTAAAGGAAGGGACAACACTTGCAAAGGGTTGCCTAACACTTTACGTTTCATATAGTTTTCCATCTTTTGTAGTTCGGCGCTCGGACTTGAAAGGGCGCTAGTCAGGACAACAGATTTCTACATACTTCACAGCATATGGGAGTCAGGAAACAAGTCATCAATCTTGATGTCATCTATGCAATCGTTGCATGGTTGACGTCATTATCCCTTTCAAAATTTCAAATAAGGCGCAGCACATAGTTGCAGTTTATAATCAAAATTAATTGGGTTGCCAACGTTGAAAATCGCCATTGGCTGAAACAATTGTGCAATCTACATCTAAATCGTAGTTGTTGGCGTCTCTGCTCTTGGGGAAAGTGGTAGTGACACCACCCAATAATTGTGTGTGGCAAAAACTTGATTTACATGAAACAATATGCACTTCCTTCTCGTTAAAATGTAAATTATTAAATAATTAGACCACAATAAAAATATTACCTGCTGTTGAACAATGCGCCAAGTCAGTATGTTTCTGAAAGATAAAGAATTGCGGTAATTTACAATTTATCAACTGTACAAGATATATGGTCACTTCAATGGTTGTAAAAATGTATTCACTTTATTCTAGCAGGATTCTTTTAGTGAGCAGTCAAACTAAATTCTACTGTATTAGGTAATGTTTTATATGATTCAAATAGCAAATGAATAAATGAAATTGAACTGAAATTGAAAATATGAATAGGTAATTTCTTTTAGGGATGACCCAGGAACCACCAGGGTGAAATTTGATAGAAATACGGCCAACTGTCTGTGAGTTTGGGGAATTTGAATGCAGTGAAAAATAACTTGGCTCCACCATAATTTGAACCTTGGACCTTCTGCTTAATATGCAGACACCCCACCAACTTAATTTTTAATTTTTTTAATGGGTTTAATAAGCTTTAAATCGCATGAAGCTTAGAAGTATTTTTCACCTAAACATCGTGATACATATGGTCGGCTATAAAGCCAACTGGTGGTCCCCAAACACGGTATTGCAGTTGTTCCTTACTGGTTGGGATTGGCTATCACATGAATAAGATAACCACCCCATTCAGAGATCACTTGAGATATGACTCAAACTCCTGCCCGGCTTGAATAGGTGAATGTTTTTTAGGGATAATAACCCAGGGACCGCTAGGGTGAATTAATTCAATAGAAATGTGGACAAAAAACCTAGTGTGCACGAGTTTGGAAAAACCATTGCACAGTGTTCCACTTAACATCGTTTTGACCGACGCAATAATTTCTTATTTCATGTAAGTCACTCGCTGTGGGACCTTCTAACCCGCCAATCGCCATCCGCATGCTCGGTGGTCAAGACGTCTGCCTAGTATGCAGGAGGTCGTGGGTTCGAGTCCCGCCCAAGCATGCTATGTGTATGAGTTTTTAGCGTGTTCTTGCTTAACACACTTTATACATGTAGTATGAAGTGCATACCGCGTGGGTTAATGGGCAAAATTCCTTCCATGTAACATCGTTTGGACTGACACTATAATTCCTTAATGAAATTACTCTAAATGGTCAATTATATTATATTTCCGATGAACATAAACTTAAAATATGTGCCAACTTCATTATCACGTATGGGCTTCTCACCTCGTCATCACATTTGGCATTCAGCCACTCCGGCCTATTGCGATCAAATCCAGACGAACACGTATTCAAGGCACTGCACCAGCCACAATCAAAGTTAGCCAGTTTTTTGCCCAGACATGTTTCACATGATTGGCTGAGCAGGTTACAAGCTGTTAAAAAAACCAAAAAAACAAACTAGAGTCTTGCTTGCTTATCTTGTAATAAATTAATTTCAAATTACATTCAAAATGTTCAGTGTAATTTCACAGCAGACTGTCAAAATTTCACGCATTGAAAATCAAATTTAACTTTAAAATAGTAAATTATTCAAAAATGCACAGGCCTAAATATGAAACAACACTTATTTCACAAATGTATGTCAGTGTTTGTAAAAATGTCTAATCAGACCAACCAAATCGAGTCTAAACCGGCCATATAGGTGGCAGGGGTAAAGCAAATTCCCATTTGGTACCTTTCACAGGGTTCCAACTTGAAAAATTGAAAATACAGCCAACATTTCAGCAAAATACACTTTCCAAGCCAAAACATTAGTTGTAGCCAATTAGAATTAAAGCCAACATTTTTAGAATTACTCATTTGGCTAAAATGACAGTTGGTACAAAGTCTGCTGCCGTTAGGAATTGGTGAAATTAATTAAGAAAATGTATTAAATTTAGTGTATCCTTACACAAAGATGATTCCACAATATCAAAATAAATAACTTGCCAATTAAGGCATCAAAATGTGAAACTAATTAGGTGAAAATGCAATACCTCATGCAGCTTTGACCACGATAGAAAACTTACTGGGGAGTGGTGTCATGACAAAGGCAGTCTTGTCTCGCACAAGTTGCTGATCAAGGTCAACAACATGGTAGCGGTAGAGGTAATACTCGGTCCCAGATGAACCTAGGGGTGGGTTTAACAAACGGGCAACAATGACTCTGACGTGTCCTTATGTGTCCGTTATACAGGGTGTCCCCCCCAATACACAAAAAATCAACACTTGAAAAAAACTCACTGAAAAACCACAATACAGTATTTTGGTCACAAATTTGTTATCATAAAATGCGCTAGGGTCTAAGCTTCATTTTAGTACCAATTTCAAGTTGATCACTTTCTGCATGACTGAGTAATTATTGTTTGACTGAGGTAGGGGCAAAATGACAATTGCTGCAAGTTACAAACTGATTTAAGACCAAACAAACGTGGCAACTTTTAGACAGATATGGCATCTTTATAAAGGTAGCCTTAATAGCAGGTTTGACTGTACCAGTATAGCTACGACCCTGGTTTTAATTTAAGAGCTGGAAGTCGTACAAGTTCTGTTCACTTTAGTACAAAGTTTGTTTAAGGTTTGTTTATCTATAGCATCTTTCCAAAATGTATTGCACATGTACTTGTACATGTAGCTTACCTCCTGTAGATTTCTGAATGTAGAAGCCATCCGATAAGCCCACTGTTACTTTATGACCATTACCACCACCGATGCCCAATGGTGAAGTAGGGATCTACAAGTAAATAGGAAAATATATCATGAATACAAAAATGTACCTTGGACTAATAAATATTTATTCTCATTAAAAATGCACTCTAAATCATCAAAACATTATTACCGCTGGGAGAATAGCTCGATTAATCGATTAATCGCGAGTAGTAAACGGTACTCGTACTCATGACTATTATTGTTAAACTACTCGATTAATCGTGGCGTTACATACTCGCGATTACTCGCAATTGTTACACTGTAACAGGCCTGTTTCCCAGCACACTTAAAAGGCGATCTGTGTGCAGGCGACTTATTTGTTGTGTATGCCGACTATTTTAATTCTTTGTGTCCTTTGTGCTAGCAGAAAGTCCGACAAGCATGTTTTGAACCACAATGATCGAGTACAATGAACTACGGATCTCCACGTGTCATCTGCTGCGTACGCCCGGTTGTTTCATTGCGGTACTCGCACATTCGCAATTACTCGCGATTAATACATGTTATGTTACATTATGTAACAGTGGCTACATGCATGGGTTGTATTGAAGGAGAATTATGGCAAACTTATGCCGTCTAATCGCGAAGCATGACCGTTTAATTTTCATTATACTCGAAGGTAGTCGAGGTAGTTTCTTAGGAGAGAAATACAAAATAATCCTTGCTGAAGTTCACCATCTACCGGTATGCATTGTTGTAAACAGAATCGGGGTGGCACAGATTAGGCAAATTTCCACTGTACAGTTAGTTACTTATACACAAAAACGTGCATTTTATTTTTCCTCCCTTTTGATTCCTTGCCAACTACTCGCGATTAATCGATTATTCGCGAGTAATTGTTGCAACTACTTGCGACTAGCAAAATCCACTAGTCGCCCAGCGGTACTCAACATTATGCAATTCAACTTTATAATAAAGTTGGAATTTCTGCTAATATAAATCTCTTTCAACGATTTTAAAAATGTATACGAGGTTGCAGCAAAGCGTTTGTTTGATGGTGAAATTTAAGGTCCGATTTAAGGTAGTTTGTGTTACGAGACAGACTTGAGAAACTGTCGACTGTTTGGGGACATTATTATCAGTGTTTTACATGTATTCTTGTAAAAAAGTCTATTGTACAAAACTGGGGCTGGTTAAATTGTACAGTGTAGCTCCCTTTAAAGGCCCTGTAGATGATCTGTTTTTGAGCGATTCTGCGAATAAAACCATTATAAATCAAAAGAAAGACATAAACAAACTCATCCGAAGAAATTTCAGCTTTGTCAAATGTACCACGTTTTAAAAAAACATGAAAATCCATATGCATTTTCCTGGTCTTGGCGGGGTGTTTCAAATATTCGTTCTCAGTTGATCGGGTACTATCTGGCTTGCGTCATGCACTCTGTGGCGCACATACTGCGTGTGCGCGCGATCCATAAAAATGCATCGCGTTGGAACACGCACACGGAGTACACAGCGCCCATGCATTTTGGACCGCGTAGATGCGAACCAAAAATAAGTAAATCGTTTGCAAACGATCTAAATAATTTCATCTTTACGGATTATTTTCTGGTAAAATTATATCATATTGAGCGAAAACCTTTTATTGGATAGTTGCTATTAATTCAATCTTTACTTTCAGAACTTTTCCCCTGTAAACTCGTTGATTACTTTTTGGGTCATTGCAAATGATCCACTGGGCCTTTAACTTGGTGAGATTTGTGCCTATCCAAGATGCATCACGCTGTGTGAACATGTGCTGAAAGAAGGTTAGTTTAGATAATTTCTTTGTAAAAATAATTGTGGTTTTGTTTGTGCGTGATTCTCTACATGCGCTTCCCGCCACCCGTGCCTCAAGTTTGCTTGAAGATAAATTTGTTATCCTACTCGAGCTCATGGAATACGGTATAATGTAGTGCTTCAGCCTCGTCGTATATGGAACGCAGACGCACTACATGATGCTGTATTCCACTCATGTTCGTGGGATAACTAATAATACATGTCACAAAACGTGACCCAACTTTATGGACAAACCCACATCTACGGTACCGCCATACTTACATGTTTATAGGCAAATATAATGCGTCCATCTTTCATAAGGGTGGTTTGGAAGGTAAAACTCCCAGCTGTATTAGGCAAGCAATGTTAGACAAAGCAAAAGAGAAGTGAGATGGTTAAATAACATGCGGGTGAAATGACAGTATACATGTATGCATGATGTTACATGTACATAAAATGCATGTCATGCAACAGTTTCACAATTTGGTGAACTTTCTATGAGCATGCACATACAGACTTGGGTATTTTTTCCGTATACATTGAACAAAGATTTGAAGGAAATTTCCTCCTGGAATCAACAGATTATCTAATTCTAAGATATACTTCCCACTTGCGCTTTTGTCGCAAATGTTGCTTTTTAAAAAGAAAAATCACATTTTCTCCTTTAAAAATTGCCTTCATCAGTTAGTGCGCACGCAGCGCCTTGTCGCACTTACGCACGGAGCACTAGCGCTGTTCATGCCGTTTATTTACATTTACCGGTACTCTCTGCAGTAATTTTATCATTATTTATCTCAGAAATGCAACATTTCCGACAAAAGTGCAAGTGGGAATCTTAGAATTGGATGATCTGTTGATTCTAGGAGGTAATTTTCGTCAAATCTTTGTTCAATGTACATACAGAAAAAATACCCAGTCTTGTTATAAAGTTGAACCTCAAGGGAATGGATGAAACATTCCGGTTAGCCAGAGTTTGGTCCATCAACGGACCAAAACCTGACGGACCGGAGACGACATACGATTTTACGTACGTCTGACGGATGAAATGAGTGCAGTGTGAACCCACCTTAAAAGACATGATTATTAAAAATTAGACAAGCAAATATGTTTATAAATTGAATTACTAATATGTACCGACCGGTATCTCTTCAATTTCATTGTTTGATTTGTGACAAAAACAATATTAATGAAATGCAGGAATGCTATATGTTCGTGAAGTACAGAAAAAATGCAGGTTGTGCACATGCAGCATGCATAATAAATCAGTAAAATGAGGCTCCACGTTTACATACCGTACATGAAAGTTAAATGGGGGTTTAATTGAAGGATTTATTTAAGGCATGCAAAGTGTCGGAAACAAAATGCAATGTTTTGTTCTTATTGTAGTACGGGTAGTATACAAATATCACATGGTTTGAGAGTGAATATTCCATATTTCTACTCACGAACTATCGTGCTAATATCGACTATCCACCAGAAATGAATTATGTGATATTTGCTTAACCATACCTCATACACTTTCTTTCCCAGTTTGGAATCATCACTGACCGCAGGAAAACGAGTAAAATTTGCTTGTGCAGCCATCTTCCTTCATCAACTCATGTGCTTGCACGCGTGTTGTACCCGTACGGTGCCGTCGCATACTGCGCGCTATACGTGCTTCGGCTACACCCGGCCCAGTCGTAAAGCATTGTACACAGTAGACTATTCCCGGGCTGCCGAGAAAGAATGCTTAGCAAAGCATGTGTGCAGTAAGCTAATTTCCTGGGCAGCCAGGAGTAGTTTACTACGCTTGCACTTTGATGGGGAATGGACCAGTGAGAACGCGACTCTTCTTTATGAATGAGGTATGGTAATATGCATTTTGTAAGCAACGTGTACAACCACCATTTGTGGCAAGGCTGACTGCACAGGCGTCTGTAAGAGCCGTTGAGGCAAGGTGGTTTTCTGAGACTGCAGGATCCTCCCAGAAACAGGTCCTCTATCTTGGACCTGGAGGAAATCCATGAAGCAGAGCACTCTTCCCACAGTGTTTGTTTGATCAATGCATTGCAACCCACAAAAAATTACTGTATTTAACTCTTTCAGTGCCAGCGTTTTTCCAACATTTAACTCTAGAGTGCCAGACTTTTCGCAATTTTTGTAATTCTTTGAAATTCTGTAAACAAAATAATAAATAAGTTGTACTCGCCAAACTTGTTGTATATTGTTCTTTTCTAGATTCTAGAATCGATGGTATTGTTTTATTGAGTGATACATACCAATGTTTTTCACTATCCGAATCTGAAAAATACTCAAAAACGTCCTCCGCGGAGAAGCGAGTGCATTTTACTATGGGCGCCGCCATCTTGGCTGCTCAGAACTGCTGGTTTGCGCCCTCTCGAGGAACTCTGACGTCGTACCGCAATGATATTGCATATTATGATAGATCAATGCGCCCTCTAGCAATATTTTTAGATCGTACATGTACGAGGGTCGGCGTTTTGAAGAAAAAAATTGTTAAAAACGAGATCGAACTATTTGTACCGGTACATGTACGACATTGGCACTTTCAGAGTACATAGGATAGATCGTACTTGTACGGCCTTGGCACTGAAAGAGTTAAAAAACCTCTGTTCCCTATCATAAGTTGATATTATGGTACTGGTAGGCCTATAGAAAAATTGCACTTTTTTTTTAAGAGAGTACAAAAATTAGTATAAAAACATGCATCATTTCACAAAAACATCAAGACAATTTACACATACAGGTACAGTACATACTTTTTGGAATGAAAAACATATCTGGGCAGCATTATATTTCAAAATGATTGAATTTTAAAGAGTATGATTTCGCAAGGAAGCGTACTCTGCGCGCTGTATGCGCTACACCCGGCTTCTTCGTAAAGCGTGTTCGTGATAAACTATTCCCAGGTTGCTGAGAATGAGTTACTTCGTACAGCGCATGTGTAGTTAACTATTTTTACGGTAGCTGGGAGATAGTTTATTACTACATTTGCGTATTTTCAGTAAACAGCTAAAAATAACAATTGGCACATGACAACAGGACTTTCATTTGTGAATATGTATGAGGTATGGTAAAAGCAAATACACCCTGTCCTGTTCCCTTGAGTACATCATACTGAGCATGTGCACATTATGTCAAACATGACTGACTACGAGCAAGTTTGATTCACGACTAGTTTTGACCACTGGTCGAACGTCATCCTGACAACACACATGCGCATTAACGTGCAAGTGCAAATGCCTTTGGTTAGTCAATTGGTTCCGTGCAAAACACTGCATCAACTCAACACCAGGGGCCAATTTCATGGCACTGCTAAGCACAAAAATTTGCTTAGCACAGGATTTGTTTGCTTTATAAAATGGATTACAAGCCAAAATTATAAGCCAATTTGTGTTCTTCGCAAGAGTAGGAGAATACCTTTCAATACACATCACTCACGATTTTGGCGGGCAATCCATTTTTGCAAAATAAAGCAAACAAATCCTGTGCTAAGCAAATTTTTGTGCTTAGCAGCGCCATGAAATTGGCCCCTGATGGGTACCAGTGACCAGCGCGACCGTGCCCTGTGGGCTGGTTTCAAATGGTCGACTAACTATCTTTAACTTAACTGCGTTCGGTTGGAAATAGTCGAATTATGGTGAATTATGGTTAACTATGGTCGTCAATCGAAATAATGGCTTACCTTGAATATTATGCTGCACATGAACACCATCCCATTCTACTGTAAAAGCAGTTCCTTTTGGGGAAAAATCATTTAACGCATGAACAAATGAGCCATTCTTTAATATGCATGTGATCCTTATTATTGAAAGAAAAGAGTTTCAACTTTCAGAAATAGAGACTGCTAAAATTTCTTCAGAACATTAAATTTGAAAGATTGGATTTAACAGCATGATTGATAGAAGCTATTCTGTTTGCACCATAATGCATAGTTCCGAGATTGCCCAGTTAACCCCACCCCTTAGATATTGTTGCTATGTGCTCACAAGCCATCGCAAAAAAATGGCGACACAATGTACAAATGAAGTCCTCACAAGCCTTCGTCCATTATAAAGGCGTGTTCCCATTGAACTTCTTTTTTCGCGCCCTCGCGGGAACTTTCCGCGACTCCCGTGTAAACATTCCATCCTGTAAATCTCCCGTGCGTTCCCACTTAACCTTATATTTTACATGACGCGAGCAGAAAATTTAGCTACTCAGCTGGCCATATGTGGTCAATTGAGGGCGTGGTTTACATAACCTTTGACCTAACAGGATGTTTGACATGCCATGCGATACACATATTGGCGCGAAATTTTTAATTGTGTGCATGCTGCACGAAACTCAATCAAATTTCGACCTTCGATTAAACTTGCCATTATATTTGCGAAGAAAAGAGCATGAAAAAACACGTGCGTACGTACATACAGGGCCCGTACATAATAACCAGAATTTGTTCGCGCAATGTGTGGTGGGATTGCACGATGCAGGAAGTGACGTCATCCATTTGGCATTTTACACAGTGGCAGCGGTAGTTCTACAGGGCGGCGCTGTTCCCATTGGACTTTTCGAGGGCCCTGTAAAACTCCCGCGGTTGAGCGGAAAGTTTCCGCGGCCTCTCTCGCCCTGTACGTTTTACATCGTGGTCGCGGTAACTTTACAGGGACGCTAATTCTCCGTGCGTCCCCATTGGACTAAATTTTGTTACTCTCCCGCACAACCACGGGAGTTTAACCAAAAATAGTCCAATGGGAACACCACTTAAGTCCCTGGGTTTTAATTCAAGTCAGAAGCTATTCAAATGAACTCCAACAAAGGCATTTGTGTGTGCTCATCCTTTGCTTCTTGTTACTGGACTTGTGCGGGACTTGTGACAGTAGACTTGTGCGGGACTTGTGACGGACTCGTAATTTTATCGGCTCTCGACTTGTGATGGACACGATTACAACCATGGTACACAGATAATGTTATGTACGTACTGAGCTTGCACATGCAGAAGAACATCTGTATCACTTTGCAAATATACAACTTAAAAAATTTAACTCCTACGATTATTTCCACTAACCATTATTTGCATAGCGTATAATAGAAGAATCATTGATACTGGGGTCAAAGTTGCCCATTAGTGGAGCCACATACTGCGTCGCTGATAGCAACTCATGGAAAAATGGACCCAGATAGATGAAACCTGATGTAAGAATGATACAAAATCGACACACATTTTAATTACATTTATATACAATGTAGCACAATTTTCATATGAGCACAATATAGTTGGTTAATGAAACTTTGTTTCACAGCCTGCAGGCTGAATTGCAGAAAGCTGACACATCGAGATACAAAGGTGGGTGGTGCCATTGGCAGCCGACGGCCAGAGACACTGGGATCTTTTAAATGTGTTCATACACAACACACTGGACCAACAGCTTTACATCCCTTCCAAAGGATGGAGCATTACATGATCGTGCAGTAAATAATGGGTGTGTACTGTAAAAGCCAATATTTTCACGTACAGATTTGCGCGCATTTCAACATCACTGACATTTTCGCGAGTTGTTATTTTCGCGGATGGAAATTATGTCACCTTAACATTTACAGAATTGCCTCATTAAAATTACATTTAGTAAGAAAAACACTTTCAAGAATGCAGGCCTACGTACCATCGATTAATAAATAATACAGCGCGTCAATCGTAAGTTACCAAGCACAGTAGCGCTCACACAGTGTGCGACCGTGACCTAGTTTAATAGGCAAGCCTAAACACGCATGATGAGGTGATTGCCCTGGGTGATTGCACGTTGCGGTCTAGCGAGGTGTGCAGCGCTATAGGCGCGTGAAGTGTACACAGCTATAGGCGCGCTAGGGGCATGCAACACGTGTCAAGTACAGTACAACAAGGTCATGACATGATTAGTATTGTATCGGGTTGCCGACCTTTTGTTTCAGGGATCGCCACAATTGTTGCAAACAATATTTTCGCGGGTTGTTATTTTCGCGGGCTCTGTCTGGTGCGCGAATAGCGCGAAAATAAAACCACCGCGAATATTTCAGCTTTTACAGTACATGAAAGCTTAAGTTAAAGTGAACTCGCAGAATCTTTCCACACGGGCATTGAAAACATGTGACAAAATGGGAATGCATGGTAAGATTACACTGAGGAATATTCCCACAAGGTCACATTAACTTTCCATGATGTAGTGGAAAGCGATGTCCAATGGGAACAGGCTTTTAGCAACACAACTCACCTCCAGTTGCTATGTAGGCTTTGGTTACATTGTGTCCATAGAATGTGAATGTAAAAGGCAAGTTGACTACCTGCAATGACAAGTGAGACACAGGTTGCACAACACAAACATTATTACCACAACAAGCTACCCAACAGTTTAAAGGCACAGGCTCGTCAGCAATGCGCGCGCGTCAAATTCGTGCCACGAAATACGCAGCTCCGTGCCTTTGCTATGGAGCTGCGTATTTTGTGGCAGTAATGCGGCGTGCGCGCATTGCTGACGAGCCTGTGCCTTTACATGTACAATATTTCGATGTTTGTCAGTTTGAATAATTCATTTCCAATGAAGCACAACTTTAATTCATATTGGAATAGCCTTTTGTCAAGGCATCCATGTCGAGGTTTGTTTTGCATGCAGTCTTGCTAGGGTTTGAGGAAAGACTAGCATGCACGGATTTGATGAAAGACAGACTGTCTGCCATGAGTGCCTTTTTCAACCCGGCTTGCATTAAATAATACAACAACACCACTTAAACTTTGACCAACCAAAAGCGGCGAACTTTTGGAATACTCCATTTAAATGTAGCTAATATTCACATAAAACTTTTCAAATTTTGCATTGGCTATAATTTTATTAACAGAAACAGTAGCAAAAATTGGTGTAAATAACGAAAGAACATAAGAAATTATTGCGAGTTAAAAAAAAAAACGCTTAAGGTTTCGCCACCCTGCGCATGTAGACTACATTCAAAGCATTGATTGCTTTCCGGTGACGTCACGCCTTCCATCCACCATTTTGGTTGTCATTTTTCATGACCCACGTGGCTCGAGTGATAACTGGCCAAAAAAGCAATAAAAGCACATTGGTTGCACTTACCTCTGTTACTTAACCTTGCTTTATGTTGTTGCGCCATGGCTGTTGTATCGATAAAGATAAAAACGTATTTCTTCAGGATAAAAATCGCGATCAAGTAGAAGCACTTTCATTTTTACGAGCTGTGTGCCAGGCTAAAAATCGCGATCAAGTAGAAGCACTTTCGTTTTTACGAGCTGTGTGCATGCTCAATAATTTGAACGTATCGCAGCGCTCGCGTGCGGCATCTTCAAATGAAAATACGTTTGCGAGTATTTTTACGCGTGTTCATGTGCGTCTATTGCCGCGCACGTGTACGCGTGTGACTGTTGACCACCAAACATTCCCGGATGTTCTACGTCATGGAAAGCAATCAATGAAAGCCACAGTGGCCTCGACAAAAGGATAACATTACAATAAAGGAGCAAAAGTTTCAAGAAACTTACAGCTGCAGTAAGATGACTTTGAGACAGTTTGGCATGTGGTATCACGGTGAAGGATTCTTCAGTTTCAAGATCTATGTAATGTTTGGTGTCCGCCACAAAGTATGTCGAGTTGTAATATTGATGATTCTTGTCCTGTTCAAAACAATAAAACTGTCATTGGTTCTTCAAAATTTTACCCAAAGGGGAAACAAATAGCTGCAACAACATTCTGAATAGTCCATGAGCAAACTTTCCACATTGTCTTTGTTGATGGGAAAAATTTGACATGAGGTTTGGAAAATGTACATCAGAATTTGATTTAGACTTGCGTCGGGGAAATTGAAAATATACATGTTGGGGGACTTTCCTTACTCCATTTTACCTAACAACTTCATGACATTTCTGTAATTAAGAACGGTAACCTATTACCATTTTACATGGGGGAAACATTTATGTGGTGTTTCAGTACAATGAGGTGGCCACAAGAGGGCGGGCTATCTCAACCGTGATTTGCCATGTTCGTTCGTCTGTAAAATGTCGCTGTTCGCTCCATGCAGTTTGAAAAGAAAATGTAAAGAAAAATTACGTTGGACTAGTTTGTTCCTGTTTAGAAGAATCATCGGTGAAAATGGACCCCGGTACTACATTCTGGAAATTCCAGGGACTTCCATGGTAAGTTTTTCAATGTTTAATTTTGACTGTAAGGTGAAATTTCACTTTGGAGAAAGGCCGCCATCTTGGTCGTGCAGGAAAATTCAACATGGCGAATGGGGTTCAATTGGTAAGGGGCTAAAAGTGATTCATAGAGTCCCAATGTAAACATCAGAAAATCACTTTTAGCCTTCTAAAAGTAGAGGATGGCACTGACCTCAATGATCATAGAAAGAGGAGTAGTTCCCGGTGCCGCTTGACGTTTACTCCTTGAAGTTTGATCTAGGTCGGACCACTCGGCTGATACAGAATGTTTCTTTTTAAGCAGATCACCAGTCAGAGTGTAGCCAGGTATTTGAAAATCTAGAAAACAATCCATAAACTTGAATATTTAGTATTTTTGTAAGGGTTCACTACCATGCACAGACACCCAGGATTTTCCTTGTTATGAGGTATAAACCATGTAAAAATGCAAAATTAGGAGGAAAAAGCTAGTGTCATGAATTTTCTAGGGAAAAACAGGGTATTGTTTTTGTTCACATTGAACGTGGATTTATTTAAATTTATATATATAAATTGATATATTAGAATCGATAGCTTATTCAATTCTAAGATATACTTCCCACTTGCACTTCTGTCGGAAATGTTGCATTTCTGAGATAAATAATAAATGATAAAATTACTGCATAAAGTAATGCACAAAATTAAGGCACAAGCGGTCCGTGCGTAAGTGCGACAACAGAGGGTGCTGCGTGTGCGCGTGAATGGTTATCTTAATGAATGTAATTTTTGAAGGAGAAAATGTGATTTTTCTACAGCAGAGCAACATTTGCGACAAAAATGCAAGTGGGAAGAATACATGTATCTTAGAACTGAATAAGCTATGGATACCAATATACTAAATTTCGTGTTCAATGTGAACGAAAAAAAAAACCCTAAATGAGAGTTGTCCAATAAGTTTAGCGCATGGAGTTTCAGAGGGTGTCTATGCATAGCAATCTTTCCTATTGTAATAATTTAAATTTTGTAAATAAAAATCATACGGTGGTCAGTCAATGTTTATAATCAGTAAACTCTCATAGAACTTCCTAATAATATGACCCCAGAAAAGGTAAATTTGGTTAGGAAACATGATTTCAGCAATGAAAGAATATCATGTTTTTCGTTGAAAATAGGGTATAATTAAATATCAGGTTTCGAGTCATTTCGGACCCAAACCAAGTCGGACCTGGACCAAGTTGGACCCACGACTGACACGCGGACCCAAACCAAGTCGGACCTAGACCGAATTGGACCCAGACCAAGTCGGACCTAGAGAAAAATAGCAGTAGAAAAATATTAAACCAAAAATTTAAGTGGAATCTCTATAGGCCATCCTTCTAGCAGCCAAACGGCAGGCGATAAACAAGTCGGGCACATGCAGGCCAAAACCGGAAACGTATAAAACACACCCTTAGTATTATTAGCTAACAATGAATTGAAGGATTTTAAGGAACACCACTTTTTGTAGCAGTGCCAGTGAGAAAATGTTTTCCTTTGTCATGCTCCATAAACTTAGTGCATGGAGTATCAACTGAGGTGTATGGATTTTTTCCCTGAAAACAGGTATGATTTTTTATGTCATGCTCCATCGATCCAGTGCCCTAAAAATAGGGCTGTAAATTGCTCGCTTTTCAAATCTGACTTATAAGTCAGATTTGAAAAGCGAGCAATTTACAGCCCTATTTTTAGGGCTAGTGTCCATGATACATGTACATGTATTGAAGGCCTATGCATGGACATGGTGGAGTCTCAACTGAACCATGGAGGAAGAAACAAACTGGTGAATCGAACGTGTATCATCAGATATCCAGGCACAACCACAACGGACGAGTTATTTTGACTTAAACCCTTTCCGAAACATGGTTTACCGTGATTGCACCAAGTCCTTATAAAGAATAAAGAAGCTAAAAATAAAAGTACAGAGCTTCCGAAGGAAAACAGCGAAAACGCAGTTGCCATGATGATATGGAATGGATGAAAACGTATTAACAGATTAAAGGGCGCGGCATGCATGGTGTACGATCAGATCACATATACGACGCGCGGTGTCGGTTATGCGCGAACAGCGACCTCACGAGGCCATCATCATCTGTGGCAAATCACGCATGGTCGGCATTTTTTCTTTTTCACGAAGTGACGAATATGTTTTAGCAAAAGTGTTTTTTAATTAGACAATCAATACAATAAAAAAGTATATTTTTAAGTCATTTAACTCCTACTAAAAAGTATCACCTAAAAAGACTGACGACTTTTCATATAATAACCGGCGAAGACGGAGTTTTAAAAAGTGACCAACTTCAAAAGCGATTTTCTCAAAACAACGTTTTACTAGTAATGCGTTCGCGGATACGTCACTTCGGCGTGGTGCACCCATCTTTATTAACTGAGTTGACTGTGTCCAACGAGACGCAAACTTCACACCCAGATTCCTTTAAGGCTTACAAATAAGCAGAGGGTTGATTTTGTGTTTAAATAATGCATATCAGTGCCCCCCTCGCCGCAGAAACCCCCGTAGCTACGCCGCTGCTCCGCCTCCCGGCCGCGCTGCCCCACCCCCTAGGTGGGGGTTTGGTCACGTTTTTGCATTTGACCCTTTGAAATCAAACCTAAATGTTGCCCCAGGGGTGGGGATTTTGTCACAAAAAAGTGACAATCCCCACCTCTTAGGTGGGGTAGCCCGGGGGGGTGGGGTGGGGGAACAATAAGGTGCATATATAAACGGCCAAACTAGTACAGTGTGCATTATTGTACAATTTAATGTGTACAAGTCATATGGCCTATCGTACTCGTTTTTGCCTTTAGGCTGATTGATGATGGTACATGTAAGTTGTTTTGGGAAGTAAGGCCTACCTTTACCGGACTTAATCGCGAAGGGCAGCACGATATCTTTGATGAGATCTGATACGTGATCACTTAGCACTATTCGGGATTACCGTGGAAGGACCACTTGTCTGGTAGTTAATTGTACAGCCGTGTTTATTATCGAGAGGTTGTAGGTTCGAGCCTCACCAGTTCTATGACCATATACGCATAAACGTCATATACCCATAACAGACGGCCCACCGCGATGAATGTCCACGCATTTTATAAAATATTCAATATTATACAAATAGCCTAATGACTGTTTATGAGTCCATTCGATCAACGAGGCGAAGCCGAGTTGAATGGAACATTTCATCTTTCACCTCATGAAAATAGATTCCTCCCATTGCACGAAATAAAACATTCATTATTTGTTTTATATATTTGTTTTGTATATTACAAATTATTTAGACTTACCATTCGAATTTATTTTGTTTACGGGACTTCAGCCGATTTCACCAAGGAGATTCCTTATGTGCCTGGCGTTCCTTCCACCGCGGATCAACAGATAGCCGATACCTCTGCTTTGATGAAGTCAGGTTCAATCAACGTAAAGACCAAAACCAGTTTGCAGCCGTCGAAAGTGTTAAATCCCGTGGTACAAAGAGACGTCTAGCTTCTTTGAAATGGACTCGATCGTTCCTCATGATCGCACCCTGCAGGCTTGGTCCGTACTTTCAGATGAAAGGAGGTTTTCATGAAAGCATGTCATAAGGGTCATTCTATAAATTTGGGGTCCAACGTGTGACATTTTTCTGTCCCCGTTACACCTGACATACTGCTACTATAGTATTTGCCATACAAGTATCATTAAAAATGCCTTCAAACCATATTTTTATGAATTGTATTTTATGTAATCACTCTTTGAAATAGAAGGCATTTAAAGAATATGTCCTGAATTTACAAAATACAACATTTTACAAGATGTCAGATGTAACGGGGACAGAAAAAGTGGACCCCAAATTTATAGAATGACCCATCTAGAGTACAATTGGGAACAACAGCGTTACAATATTGCTTCATTCGAGTGGGGAGAAAACGACGGATACGTTAAAGGTGACAGAGATTGGCTTGTGAAACGTTATGAAGACGGAGCATGCCCTGAGATTAAGGTATTGAATGTAAAGACTGAAACCGGCCATCAAATCAAATTAAAGAGCGGGTTGGGCCAGGGGTCATTTTCCAGTAATGAAAACAGCTTCTGTGTTAAAAATGGCGTAGTGGTAACCGGATTCAAAGACGGCGTAATCCGGGCGTTTAGCGTGAGTACGGGGGAGGAGCTTCGGGTCATGAAGGGCCACAAGGCGACTGAAGTCGTGGATGTCTTTTTTGATGGAGATACGATCGTCAGTCGAGCCGAATCTGACAACGATATACGTGTGTGGGATGTTGCAGATGGAACTTGCAGACACGTCCCCAGCGGTCCTCCAGAAGACAGAGATTAAGGGACTTGATTACCGAGACAACATGGTGGCAACTAGCGATGACTGTGCTCGACTGTGTAACATAAGGAGTGGAGAGTGCTGGCACACTTTGAAGAAACCAACAGCTACCGAGACTACTCTATCCTCGTATAAACCCGGGCACCATACATGATGTCGTCTGTTGGGACGAAGGAGGTAAAGTGATTTACATATGGACCAAAGAGTCCGGTGAATGTGTGGATGCGTTTCCTGCGGATTTTGAAGGCGAAGGTTTCATCCACGATTGTTACTGCTTTAATGGACTTGTTATGGTTGAATCACATAGTTACCCTCTTTTTGAAGTGGATTCCTTTTCGTGCCGTGTGTACGACGTGTGTATCGTCGCTGTCACCACGAAGTGACACCCAAGTGAACTTCAGTTACAGTTCGTGAAAACCGCACAGTGTGGTGGACACAAGTTTTCACGAACTGACGTATCCAAGTGTGCGCGCGCACTCCGTACACTGCACCCAAAACCAATTTCTGTTTCCACGAACTGACACCTAAGAAAACGTAAAATTTATCCGAAAAAAGCCTTGGAAATGCTTGATACTGTAACGAAATGTGGTTTTGGTGCTTGTATTTTTGGCGCGCTATCGCGTTTAGGCGCGCCATAACTGGGGGGCGCATGCGCTGTTATCAGGAGAGCCGGTTGGCGCGCGCTTGTGTTGCGTGAACAGTTCTTTCCGGGAAGTCGGTGGATGCGGACGCGAGTGTTGGTGCTGGGAAGGCCGTAGAAGCGGACATAAGAGCGCGTGGAGTGAAGGCTCGGGAGGCCCGTGGAAGTGTCAGCGGTTGAGTTGTTGTTGACGGTAGTGTTCGGGACTAGCGACGAGTTGGCCGAAACCAGTACAGCACTAGAGATTTGAGCGCCCGGGTAAGCATCACACGCTAACGGCATTCCGAGTGGGATTTACTGCTTATATTTGACACCAAGATTAGTTCCGACATGCATCTGTGCCACATTTTGTGTATATTTCCCCCACTATTACCTTTAAGGAGCCACCTTTCCCTTAGAAACCTCCGTTTCCCTTAAGGATCCAAATCCCCTTAAGGAACCAGCGTTCCCTTAAGAAGCTTATATTTCCCTTAAGTATCAGTAGTTCCCTTAAGGAATCGCCATTCCCTTAAGGTGCTACAAATTCCCTTCATATGCCTTATTTTCCGTAGCGCATGTTTGAGTAAATAGAGATTGTTGACAGTGGTTTGTGGAATAAAGGGAAACCCCCCTGTTGATGGATAGACATACCCCTTCTCAGTTATTTCGTGTGCCAGTTAATGAGTCCAAGTCTGCCCTACCCCCACCCCGGAGTCACGCGCGGCGATATACGGTCTCCAAACGGACCGCCCCAAGTGCTGCTGGACTGCCGCTCGCCCGAGCAGTGTACCGAGTCAAGAGGACGCGGACGGGTTTCGCCACATTGGTGTCAGAAGTGGGATGAGGCGTGACTTCTCTTCTGGAGGGATAGATCGGGAGACTGCACCTGCAGTCATGGACTCGGACTCTAAACTCGCGGAGGAGGAGCTGGCTATTCTGAGGATGGAGGCTCATCAAGCCGAAAGCATGTACGAGTGCTCTCTCCAGGAGATACGAAAAATGGGGGAGGAAATGGAAAGGATGAGACAGATCATTCGGGACAAGGGTTCCAAATCCCAAGAGGCGGATTGGATTGAAACCCCAGACCTCTTCATGTCCACCCCAAGTCCAGCTGTGTCCAGCACATTACAGGCAGCCTCACGGGTGCCAGCAACGCCTACAAATACCAGGGCGGAGACATTTTCGGGGACATTGAAATCATCGGGGGCTGGCGAAGCTAATAGTCAAGGTGTAGGACTAAAAAAACCAAATATTTGTCCTGATCGCTTTAATGGCAAGGTGCCTTGGAAAGATTATAAGGCCCATTTTCGAGCTTGCTGCACAGCAAATGGATGGACGGACAGTCAGGCTACTGTGTTTTTGTCGGCAAGCCTTCAGGGACAAGCCCTGAAGGTACTCGGTTGTCATCCCGAAGGAAGAGATCTTTCACTGAAAGATTTGATGCTGCGCCTGGAACAGAGGTTCGGACCTGGCCAACAGGCGGAGCTGCATCTGATGGAGCTTCGCCATCGTAGACAGGGAGAGTCTGAAACTCTTCAAGAGCTTGGGGCTAGTATCAGGGAACTATCAGCTTTGGCATATCCAGAGTTCTCGGACGAGAGCAGGGAGAGACTGGCCAAGGGCCATTTTATGGATGCCGTGAAGGATAGGGAAATAAGGGAAGGGATCTTTCGGGCAAGGCCCGACACCTTGGATAATTCTATCAGGGCCGCCCTGCAGACGGCGAGCTTCCTACAGACCGAGGACCGCAGGGCTAACGACAAGACAAGGAAATTTGCTAGAGTTGTTGAGGGAGAAGAGGAATTGACGATGAAAAGTCTGAGGGAAGAGATTAAGGAGACTCATGGGAGTGTGTTACAAGCGTTGGGAAAAATTCAGGCAATAATGTATGATGTGGCAAAGAGTAAAGAAGGGACCCAATGGAATGGGGGTCCAGGAACAAAGAGGGAGTATCGGGCTGGTAGGAGTTGGAAGACAAACACGCAGGATGGTTGCTACAACTGCAAGGCCCTTGGACACTTTGCCAGAGATTGCCCGGCACCTAGGAATGAGGAGTGCTATAATTGCCGAGGCCACGGACACTTGGCAAGGGACTGCCCGGCACCAAAACAGTCGGGAAACGACAAACAGCCTCCCCTGGGGCCCAAGGGAGGGCTGGTCAGCCACGAGGGCCGCCAATAGTAGGGATGCACCGGCAAGAGGTGGAATTGACCTCGAGGGTCGACAAAAGAAGGAGTGGACTTTATGTAAATGCGCAAATAAGAGGAGAGGGAGCACGGATGTTAGTCGATACAGGGGCGACGGATACAATACTTTCGGCAGAGGTCTATTTTCGTATGACAAAGGAACGAAGGCCAACACTTAGCAAGGAAGGCGTGGGACTGTATGGGGCAGACGGCCGCCCCCTTGAGACGATAGGTGGCGCCTGGTTGGAGATTCAGGTAGGCGGGACCACTTTCCCGGTTCGTGCGATATTCGCCAAGTTAGAAATGGATGGGATACTTGGAATGGATTACCTGCTACCCACACGGGGCCGGCTGGACTTCCAGGAACTAGTTCTAACATTGAACGGACAGAAGATTAAGTGTACGAACAAGGAGGGAACCAGCTTCTGTGCTAGGGTAGTCGTAAAGGAAACTACGAATGTTCCCCCTGGGCATGAAGCACTTGTATCGGCAAGGGTAACACAGGATTTTTCTGGTATCGGGATAATGGAACCTGCGGAGAGTACTGAATTGGCGGCTAAGGGTCTTATGGTCGCTAGGCTTCTGGTGAGGCCTCAGGAGAATGACTTGCCAATAAGGGTGTTCAACCCAGGGAGGAGGACCTGCGTCGTAAGAGCGGGTAGCATGGCTGGATTTCTAACTCCAGTAACGGAGCAGGATGTAGAAACGTACCAAAGTGTGGAGGAAGCGGTGGCCGAGCATGTACCGGAACACTTGCAGGACTTGTACGAAAGAAGTGTAAAGGAGGTAGAATCCGGATACCATGGAAAGGTAGCAGGGTTGCTCTGCGAATACCAGGACATCTTCTCAAGGGGAAGCGACGACATCGGACGCACAGATTATGTGAAGCATCACATAGCGACAGGGAACGCAAGGCCAGTACGAGAAAGACCTAGGAGGTTCCCTGCAGTTGAACAGGAGGAGATTGAACGGCAGGTTAAGAATCTACTTGAGGAGGGAAAGATTACCCCATCCAGCGGGCCTTGGGCGTCAAATGTAGTGCTCGTGAAAAAAAAGGACGGGTCAAAAAGGTTTTGCGTGGATTACCGGAGACTCAACGCAGTAACCGTCAAGGATGCCTACCCAATCCCTAGGATTGACGATTCCCTTGATGCGCTTTCCGGGGCGCAGTGGTTTTCCACTCTCGACCTCGCATCGGGTTATTGGCAGGTGGCACTAGATCAGGATGCGCAGGAGAAATCAGCGTTTGTTGTAAGAGGGGGACTGTACAGTTGGCGCGTCATGCCCTTTGGGCTGAGTAATGCCCCTTCTACCTTCGAAAGGCTAATGGAACGGGTACTGAGTGGCCTTCACTGGGAAACGCTTCTAGTTTACTTAGATGACGTCATAGTGTTTGGTAAGACTATCCCAGAGGAACTCGCTAGGCTGGAGGTCGTGTTTATACGCCTAAGCGAGGCAGGGTTAAAGTTAAAACCTTCTAAGTGCGACCTGTTCAAACAGAAAGTTCGCTATTTGGGTCATATAGTGACACCAGAGGGAATCAGTACAGATCCGGAGAAGATACAGGTGGTGAGGTATTGGCCGGTACCTAGATCAGTGAAGGAGGTGCGCAGTTTTGTAGGACTTGCGTCCTACTACAGGAGGTTTATTGAGGGCTTCTCTACTGTAGCAAAGCCTCTGCACAAATTGACTGAGAAGCACAAGGACTTCAGGTGGACCGAGGAATGTCAGGCATCTTTCGAAGAACTGAAGAAACGTCTAACAGAGTCACCTATTCTCACCTACCCGGATCCAGACGGCGAGCTCATACTTGACACCGATGCCAGTGACACAGGGATTGGTGGAGTCCTGTCACAACGAAAGGATGGCAAGGAACGTGTTGTTGCCTATGCTAGCAGGGTGTTGAAGAAAGCAGAACAGAACTACTGTGTGACGAGGCGGGAGCTTCTGGCAGTGGTGAATTTTCTGAGACATTTCCGCCCGTATATTTATGGACGAAAGATAACAGTTAGGACGAATCATGGAGCACTGAGATGGCTCATTAACTTCA
Organism: Henricia sp. BOLD:AAB3569; assembly: GCA_037783545.1. Taxonomy (NCBI): domain Eukaryota; kingdom Metazoa; phylum Echinodermata; class Asteroidea; order Spinulosida; family Echinasteridae; genus Henricia; species Henricia sp. BOLD:AAB3569. Next base: position 234,402 of record JBBELK010000415.1, on the reverse strand, counting down.
AGGACCCTTCGGGACAGATTGCACGATGGTTACAGCTGATTGGGGAGTACGATTTTGAAGTTGTCCATCGTGCAGGGAAGTCTCACCAAAATGCAGACAGTCTTTCTCGCCGACCCTGCTCGCAGTGCGGAATGGAGGGACAGGAAACCCATGAAGGGGAGGAGCCCTTAAGGCATTTTGTCAACGAGGACATGGAAAAGCAAAGAGCGGAGGTATATGTGGTAGGGGTATTGCCGCAAGTAACGAATGAAGACTGGAGGGAAGCGCAGCTTAGGGAGGACTCCATGACGTGGATAATCAAAGCTAAGGAGAGGGGACGATCTCGCCCGGACTGGGATACGCTCTCTGTGATGTCCAAAGCACATAAGAATTACTGGTTGCGATGGGACCAGTTGGCCGTTCATGATGGCGTCCTACTGCGCCGCTGGGAATCTGACAGTGGCAAGGAAGTGCAGTGGCAGACCTTAGTGCCAATGGAGTATCGCGAGAAGATTTTGCGTGAACTTCATGCGGGACGGACGAGTGGACATTTAGGCACCAAGCGGACAATGGCTAAAGTGCGTACCAGGTTCTACTGGCAAGGGATGGCCGCGGACGTTAGGTCGTTCATTCGCCGATGTGATGTATGCGCTAGTAGGAAGTCCCCGAGCAAAAGGCGAAGGGCCCCTCTTCAGCAACACTTAGTGGGAGCGCCTCTCGAACGAGTGGCAATGGACATCACGGGTCCCTTCCCAGTAACCGGGAGTGGAAATCGATATATACTGGTAGTCGGGGACTACTTTACGAAGTGGTTTGAGGCCTACCCTATCCCTAACGAGAAAGCAGAGACTGTTGCAGGTCGATTCGTCAAGGAATTTGTGTGCAGATTTGGAGTCCCGAAGACACTGCATACGGATCAAGGAAGGAACTTCGAGTCCCGAGTAATGGCTGAAGTATGTAGGGTTCTCGGGATTGAAAAGACTAGAACCACCGCCTATAACCCCAAATCAGATGGGATGGTGGAGAGATTTAACCGGACGCTGGTTAATATCGTGTCCATCCTCATGAAGGAACAGGCAAATAACAAGGATTGGGACGAGGAGCTACCGTATGCAACGGCGGCCTACCGTAGTACTCCACAGGAGTCCACAGGAGAGTCCCCGAACATGTTGATGTTAGGAAGGGAAGTGTCTCTGCCTATCGACCTGACGATGGAAGAACCATCTACAGGGGTCACACAGGAAGCACCTGATCAGGACTATGCCCAAGCAGTACGCAGGAGAATGCAGTGTTCACATGACAAGGCCAGAGAGCACTTAAAGAAAAGTGCCAGGAGGCAGAAGCATAATTACGACAAGGCTGCCACCGCAGGGGGCTTTGTGGAAGGCAAATTTGCCTGGCTGTTCAACCCTGCAAAGAAAAAGGGCGTTTCGCCGAAATTGATGTGTAGGTGGGAGGGTCCCTATCTTGTTGTGGATAAATTGTCGGACGTCACGTATAGGATACAGCGTAAAAGTGGTGGGAAATTGAAGGTAGTCCATTGCGACCGCCTTAAACCGTATGAAGGCAGCCCCTTGGAGCCGTGGACCCCGAAAAGAGACAATGGGAGGCAGGCGAGCCTGGAGTCGCCTGATAATCGATCAAAGGACCCTGATGGGAGTCAACAGAATTTTCTAAGTCGGGAACAGGAGCAGAAACGTGAGACAGAAGAGGTACAGGGTGGTCAAGAGATACCTGAAGATGAGTCGACAGAGGCGGAATTCGTGGGCCAGGATCCTGCGACTGTGCGACCCAACATCCCAGTTCACCCAGAGGAGGAAACTGGGCCCGTGTATTTAAGCCCGGTGCAGCGGCGGAGGAACCCCCAGAGACCGCGCAGGCGTCCTCAGCGCTACCTGTAGGAATAACTAGAAGTAACAATTAAGTGTATATAGTAATTCGTGGATGATCATTATTTTTTCTTTTTCGTTCTTTCGTGTTGCTCTGCAGTGTTAATCAAAGATGGGTGACGAGGATAAGGAAGTCTGGAACAAGCCACAGGATTGGCAGGACGTCAAGTTGCACAAGTGTGTCACCTGCGAGGAGACGTTTGTGTACAGAAAGAGCCTGGAGAAACACATTTCTGCCGCCAAGCATGGCCCTTGCATCTTGTACCACTGTGACCGTTGCGACCGTAAGTACAATCGGAGGGACAATCTTCGTACCCACTACAACAAATATCATCCTTCGTACGTGGAAGAAGTGTCGGGAATTCCTGCAGAGACGAACCGGGAACGGGAGGAAAGGCTCGAGTCGACAGCAAAGACCCGGCCACAGTCGGATGGTGCGGGAGGGTCTCGCCCCGTAACGAAGACGACACCGGATCCCAACAAGGATCGCCGCACGGTGAGGCGATCTAGGCCTTCTGGAAATGGAGAAAAGGTAAAAGGGTCAAGTAGCCAGCCCAAGCCGCCAGCACAAGGGGCTGGATCTGGATGTGCGACGCTGAAGAGGAAGGTGGACGAGCGAGAGGGATCCGCCGGGAAGAGCCCGCTGCAGGACCGCAGAGCACCGGAAGAGGCAGAAGGCGGTCCACCACAGAAAAGGCAGGTTCTGGCCGAGTTGGGGAAGGGGACCGAGGTGCGGGATGTACCACAGATGGACACCGGGGAAGTATGGCGAATTCCTTTGACACCAGAAAGGATGATAGATGAGGATATTCCTGCGATATCGTTGTCCCCTGGATCTGCATCCTTGGTAGAGCGGTGCCTGAATGACCAGTCGCGAGTGGTGGTTGGTGGAGGAAAGCCGCAAGGGATGGCCTCGATGTTGCGGGGTTCTCAGTGCAGTAGTGCAGAGGAGGAAGATGGGGATGTTCGCGTGGTGAGCCGAAAAGCAGAGGCCCCTACAACGCCGATCAACCTTGGGAGGGCCCTAGGGGGAGGCACTCTGAAGTACAAAGAGTTTGAAGGTCGGCGAGTTATCTGCTCAGCAACTGCAGGAGTTGCCTGCTCAGCAGCTGCAGGTGTTGCCTGCAATGCCCAAACCCCTCAGCCTGCCGCAGCTAGAGTCTTCAGTGTCAGCGGTGATGGTGAAAACGATCCTCGGCATGGAGTTCCATTAAGCACTGCTGAGCTCGAGCGTATGATGGCTGGCAATGTTCGACGAGTCACCGAGATAAACACCAAGTCATACTTCCAGGGTGGCATCAAGGTGATGGAGGAGGTCGTCGAGAGAATCTATGATGTCGATTTCCAGGCTGGCTTCGTTCTTCAGTAGCGGTATACTGCCTTTCACAAGTACCCGCGGTGTTCTTCGGTTTCCGAATGTTCTTAGGTTGTTCCTTAGATGTAGTTGACTTTCCACTCATATTACTGTGTTATTTATTTGTAGTTCAGACTGTACGATTAACCCTTGGAAAAGTACAGACAAGTGTGTGTTGTTTTCCGGGCTTATCCCTTATAATGATGGAAGGAATATGTGTAGATTTTGTGTAATTGTTTTTAATTGAGGAAGATTGACATTTCGCCGTGCCTTTGTATTTTTGATGATACTCCCTTAAGGAGACTGCCTGTACCTTGATTTATATGGTTGATCGAACTCCCTTAAGGAGACTGCTTGTACCTTAGTTTGTTTGTTGATCGAGCTCCCTTAAGGAGGCCCTTTTTCACTTAAGGATCACGTAGTTGCTAAGGTGCATTATTGCTGTATAATTTTGACGATTATTTTGTATAATTAAGCACCTCAGTCCAATTTCGTTTTGTTGTTTATTAGTTTAACGGACCGGGACGGTCCGAACTTAGAGAGGGGGCTATGTAACGAAATGTGGTTTTGGTGCTTGTATTTTTGGCGCGCTATCGCGTTTAGGCGCGCCATAACTGGGGGGCGCATGCGCTGTTATCAGGAGAGCCGGTTGGCGCGCGCTTGTGTTGCGTGAACAGTTCTTTCCGGGAAGTCGGTGGATGCGGACGCGAGTGTTGGTGCTGTGAAGGCCGTAGAAGCGGACATAAGAGCGCGTGGAGTGAAGGCTCGGGAGGCCCGTGGAAGTGTCAGCGGTTGAGTTGTTGTTGACGGTAGTGTTCGGGACTAGCGACGAGTTGGCCGAAACCAGTACAGCACTAGAGATTTGAGCGCCCGGGTAAGCATCACACGCTAACGGCATTCCGAGTGGGATTTACTGCTTATATTTGACACCAAGATTAGTTCCGACATGCATCTGTGCCACATTTTGTGTATATTTCCCCCACTATTACCTTTAAGGAGCCACCTTTCCCTTAGAAACCTCCGTTTCCCTTAAGGATCCAAATCCCCTTAAGGAACCAGCGTTCCCTTAAGAAGCTTATATTTCCCTTAAGTATCAGTAGTTCCCTTAAGGAATCGCCATTCCCTTAAGGTGCTACAAATTCCCTTCATATGCCTTATTTTCCGTAGCGCATGTTTGAGTAAATAGAGATTGTTGACAGTGGTTTGTGGAATAAAGGGAAACCCCCCTGTTGATGGATAGACATACCCCTTCTCAGTTATTTCGTGTGCCAGTTAATGAGTCCAAGTCTGCCCTACCCCCACCCCGGAGTCACGCGCGGCGATATACGGTCTCCAAACGGACCGCCCCAAGTGCTGCTGGACTGCCGCTCGCCCGAGCAGTGTACCGAGTCAAGAGGACGCGGACGGGTTTCGCCACAATACGAATGATATCATCTGAATACTTGTAGAATAATAGTAAAATATTTACCGCAACAATCCCTAATTAGTTAATTCACGATGGGTGTCAGTACGTGAAAACAAAAATATTGGGTGTCAGTATTCCGCGCCACTTGCGGAATACCAGCGACGCGCTGTGGTGGCTGTGTGGTTTTTTTTTTTTACGTGTAGACGGTTACCAGTTTATCTCAGAGACGGAAATAAAAGGTCAGATTTAAAACTGCTGCTGAATTAACGTTTCTCACATTTTAAAGGAACACACCGGCTAACTGTTTACATAATTTAGTGATGTAGCATCATCGACAATAATGTTTTGATGGTCCTTCTGCAAAAAAGATCATCAAAATGTCCCGTAATTAAGGTGACTTTTCCATTTATTGGTGTTTGGGCGCTAACAAACGCGGTACGGTAAAGTGACAATTCAAAGAAATTCGCCAAAACGTTAAAACCCCATTGCTATTCCGTGACTGGTCTCCGAAAGTGTGACCTGAAACGAGACTTACACGGTCTATTTCGAAATATGTACAAAGGTGAAACAAATCGGGAGATTCCCGGACTCCCAAACGAGCATGACGTCATGTGATATTTTCGCGGTGGGTTTTCCCCACTGATCTATACACAATGGAGAGGTTAGGTACGTGACTCCCCTCCTGCTATTTAGTACTGCAGAAAAGGCCGCCTGGCAGAATGTACGTTATACATGCATGTACTAATTTCAAGAGATGATTTAAGTTACATGATTTAAGTGGAATGCAAGTGATGGTATGGACTTCTCGCATAGCCTATATCTCTTATAGACACTTTACACCAGCGGCCATGACAGGGGGCAAGTTTTCATATAAATTATGTAACAATAGTATCCACAAAGGGCCTATACTGTGCATGACGCACGGCGATAATAGGGACCATCAGAAATGGTACGCGTACGGGAAACGTATGCGGCTCGGAAAAACTGGGTGGTTATATCACCATTTTGCGTGGTTATTTTATCTGAAACAACACAAGTAATGAGAATTTCACACCAATATGCCCCTGAACACATACGCACATTTTGTGAATAACCACGCAAAATTGTGATATAAACACCCAGTTTTTCCGAGCCGCATACGTTTCCCGTACGCGTACCATTTCTAATGGTCGTCCCTAATGTCATGGCCGCCCGTGCAATGAGTCCAGCATTGTATAATAGGCCTAGATACATACTTCCTCCATGGCCTATACATGTAGAATCAGTGGTTTCCCACGGCCATAAAAGTTTTGTTGTTTCCTTGCAGTGAGCTGCCATCTCCACCAATCACATCTGTACACACTAAAGACTTATTGCGTTTTGGTGTTGCGAAAAACTTGCGATTTCAGTTTCGTTCTACGACTGTGATCAACCAACGCTTGATAATAAGATTTCATTTGAGTTGATGACGCGGTTAAATACATGTACTTCAAACCAAGCAAACCAGCATTTTCAAGTTGCTCTGCACGGAACACCAATACGTGCGTTAAATGTTGAAGTGCATATTTTGTTGTTCTTGCTGATCTGCTCAAGCCTCAGGTGAGGGTAAGACGTTTTTGAAGCACATTGTAGTGCAAACTTGAAATATGAAATCGCTCTTGCACAAGGAAAAACAGTCAAAGCAAGTTTAGAGGGTCCATTTTGTGTTTGTTTTAATTGCAATAGATAAGACTTCATTTCTGTACTTATGTCCAGTTGGTTTTTTTTATTAGCCCTTTACGTGTTTCGGATGAATAGCGTCTGGTATCCATTTGACCAGACTATTTTTTTTGCTACGTGATGCACAGCACGGCAGGTGTGAAGTACAGAATAAATACCGTGTTCGCCGTAGGAGAGAATGGCATAAAGTATACCATACTGTTGGTTGCTGAGCAATGATGTGCACCACGTAGGAACAGCAGCGTAGTATAGTGACTACTTAATTGAAAGTGAAGAATTCGGGCCACCAGCATATGCACCTATCAATTGTCCCCCTCCCCCCGGGCTGCACCTAAGAGGTGGGAATTGTCACCTTTTGCGTGACAAAATCCCCACCCCTGGGGCAAAATTTAGGTGACAAAAATCCCCACCCTCGGGTGCAAAACATGCACGCCTTGCGGGGGTGGGGGGGGGGGGGGGGGGGGAGAACATTTGATAGGTGCATTATGCAAATGTTACATGCAAATGGTAATTACGCAGTGATCTCTTCTGCTTTGAAAGACAAGTACATTATGTAATCCATTGCATTTCATGCGGATAATCTGACTGCAGTGTAAACCTTCCTTGTTTTTCACTTAGATATGAAGGCGACAAACGTAACAAGCAAGAGTGGTTGCAGCTTGTTGGAAAAAGTCATGAGTGGACTCTCCGACTGCGGAAACAGAAGTCTGAATCTCAGTTCAATGATAAACGATTCATCCCTGAGGCGGGCCTACTTGACCTCCGAGGCGCACGGCGAGCTGCCGACCAATCGAGCACGGGTCTTGATCCTAGGCCAACCCCGAGTTGGAAAAACCAGCCTGCTGAATCGGCTTCTAGGACGGGCGTTCGACATCCACGAACGTCCAACGCACGGCATCAATACACGCATGTGCCACGTGACGAACGCGGACAGTAACTGGAACGAGTCGGGAGACGCCAATGCAGACGACATCCGAGAATGTGCCTCGGCGGCGACAGTTTTAAGAGATTTTTCACCAACTTATTTCAAAAACACGATCAACCACCAAGATTCTAACAAGTTACTCTTGCTATCTGACATGTATGCTCCAGGAACTGGTTCCGCTTTGGTGAAATACTTTCAAATGCTGCAGGTTTTTATCATAATAGCCGCCATTTACATGCTCGTGATGTTCAAGTATGGATTTTTTCCATTTGTTTGGTCTTCCATCATTGCACTGTCTTTGATAATGGACTTCAACAGCGCTTACAGACTAGCCACGCCCTTCTCGGTTTTCGTTGCCCTGTTGGAGGCAGTGTTCCGAATCAACCTACCTCTGCAAGAGCTTGCTTGTAAAGCTGACGGCCATATCGGAAGTGTGCCACCATTCCATTTCATACCCATTATCTTTATTGTCCTGGTGGCTTCCATCTTGGTGGGGTTTTTCTGCAGCTGTGGCTGTCGAACGGGTGTTGTTGTGGCTTTCTTTCTCTGCGCGCACCCCTTTGAGTCAGCAACACCCCAAACTCACTATGGTATAGGGGATCCTTGGACTTTTTTAGTCATCAGCGTTATATTTGGAATTAGTGGGTTTTTCGGTTTTTCGAGCTACATATACTGCACGGCACAGGACCAGTGGCACAAAGGGAGAATTGTTTTCTGCTGTTGTTTTATCCTGCTTATTCTTGGTTTCTATCTTTCGGCAGAATGCCATTCTCGGCCCTACTGGTTCACCTGTCTCATCGTCTACGTCGTGGTCATTGGAGCGGAATGGGGGTCTGTATTCGGTCGGCGAGCCATACTGAAATACGGCTTCGAAGCGAGTTATGTAACCAAAAAGACCCTTGGCCTCGGATTCGGTTTGTGTTTGACATACGCTTGCGGCTGGACTCTCAAGATACCAGACACTAATCTACACTCGGTAGCGTTCTACATCTTGTCGGTCAGTTCGCACCCACTGTGCGACTTGTATAATACTTACAAGATATGGCGGGCGAAACCTTCATTCCCTTTAAAGGTGATTCGAAAGCAGATGAAGGCTTTAGTTAAGGGGCATCCTCTCTTGGAGACCAAGCTAAGTCTGTGGGACTTCGCTGGGGATACTCTGTACCACTGCACACACCATGTCTTCATGCCCGACAGAGCTTTGTACCTGGTCGTCTTCAACCTCAAGGATGCCGTTTCTCAAGAAGATGAACAGTTAAAGAAGATTCTCTTTTGGCTGCATTCAGTCTGTGCGCATGCTCGTCATCCCGATGCCGTCATCATGATCGTTGGAACTCACAAAGCAAGTGTCTCGGTTGCCAACAGGTTGCGTTTCACAGAAACGTTTCATCGTCAAGTGACACCCTCCTTCTGTAACCGGCTTGTGTTTAACCCATTCAATGACAAACCTCTTTTCCTGGTGGATAATTCCCAAGCAAGCGACAGAGATTTCCAGCAATTGAGAGCAGAGATCCTTGAACGAGTCCAAAACGCCGAGTATGCTCGAGAGAAATATCCCATAAGATATCTTCGCTTCTATCATGAGATCCAAAAACGAAGACGACGGGCGGAGGTGGATATGGCCGAAAATGTGATGACTCTGAGGCAGTTGGAAAATCTTGCAAGACAAACATACGACGTCAGTAGAGGGGACGATTTGAAGAACATGCTGCGTTTTTTCAGTGAGGCTGGAGAGATTATATACAAAGGCGACGACGAAGTGCTACGGCAGCATGTTGTGCTCGACCCCCAGTTCCTGGTAGATGTCATGAAGAAACTGGTGCAGATTCCGCGAGCGCACCAGCGATGTCATCGCCTGGCATCCGACTGGATACACTACGAAGACAGCGCAGTCATCACTGAGAGGCTACTGAGACACATTTACCGCGACAGGTCTCATCTAATTCCGCTGCTTATCCAACTTCTGGAAGCTTACGACTTGATGTGCGCAGTGGCCCCAGGTATCAACATTACCCACTCTCAGAAATCCTTCTTAGTACCAGCCATGTTGCATCCATATCGGGGAAATCCAGATGACTTTTGGGAATCCATGGACAACGAACAAGTCTTTTATTTCGACTTTGGCTTCTTTGATCCAAGCACTGTCTACTATCGTCTGTTAACTCGCTGCTTTACCTGTCTTGAGAAGGTCAGCCCCAGCAACGCACAGTCTTCGAGTCTGATCTTCGCCGATAGGTGCAGGTTTCATATCGGCACCAGCTTGATCTGCAAGTTACAGCTGGAGAGGAGACATGCTCAACAGATGCTCCTATCCGTCACAATGTTGTCATTCGACGAAGCCAACGACCTACCCGCCAAACTCCTGAGTTGCCTAATGAGGATCGTCAGGAGCATAATCACGCGGGATTACCCCCATCTGACATTTAAGTTTGGCCCTCGGTGTCCCTTTTGTGATGCCAAATTAAGTCAAAGATGTTGGACGATGACCAAAAGGAGATATGCAAAGAAGACAGTCTCGATGAGGTGATGCACGTCTTGAAGATGGCAGGGCACGACCAGCCTTTCCCAATCACTTCGTCAGCTGTGATGCTGTGCGGACAGCGGAGGTATGAACTAAAACTTCCAGGATGCAAGCCTGTGGTAAGTGCAAACCTGCAAGTATTAACTTAAACCTCTATAATTATTGGTTTCGAAAATGTGTAAAGATGATAATTACTTGGCATTGTGTTCTGATTTTGTCATTGTTATTATTTGCACGACAAGGACGCCAAGCGATACACTGCTCATCTGCCTCACTGGGTTGAGTACGACAGAGACACGTCCATCAACAAGCTACCGCCAGACATCTTCCAAACGATTTGCCGGCTTCTTAACAACGCACCGGGAAGAAGAAACTGGAAAACTTTGGCAGGTATAAAATCAATAATACATCTTTTATGATAGACAGAGCTGTATTTGCAGAATTTGTGGGGAATCGTGTGTCCGTTGTTTGACAAGTTAATTATTATCCCTTGTGTCGCCGTGTTGTTTCAGATACAATTTTGCAAAGGCTGGATCTACATTAACCCAGGTTGGACTTCGTACCGCATACTGGGGACGCAGTGCAATGAAGACGACGTCCAACCTGGGCTAGATCTACATGTACCCTATGATTTAGGAGTAGTAGGTGTGCGTTTGTGTCAATTATTCGTATTTACTTAGAAGACACAGCCGCCTGCTTAAATACGAAAAGAAGTCGGTGACATATCACATCGAAAAATGCAATTTCTATTTTCTCCAGGGGAGCTTGGGTTTGACGTGGAGTCAGTGACGTCACTGGACAGCGAACGTGTGGCTAATCCCACCGAGTGTCTCCTGCAAGAATGGGCGATGACCGACGGAGGAGTAGCTGTGAAAGACTTGGTCGAGGTGCTGGCAAGACCTTCCCTGATGAGAATGGATATTATTCATGAACTCTGCGTCAGAATGACGACAGATTAACTTCGTTATGGAATGGAGATGGGGATTTTTAGAAGAGAGAAAAGCCAAGAAGGTTGTCTTGAGTCCATTTTTGAGGATCGGGCTCACGATGTCCGATTTTGTAAATTTTGAGCTTTTCTGTACCTTCAGAACGCCATCTTTAATGAAGTAACATCTGTCGAATTCACGTCACTATTGGCTCGGCGAAACAAAGTTATCATTCTGAAGTCACTCAAAATGATAGCGCGGACTTAATATTTTTCCACAGAAATAAAATTAAACCACAATGCAGTGGTTTCCGCCATGTTTGTTGCCAGTAACGTGTGCGATGTACGTTCAGCTTGTTTTGTTCTCACGCGTGCAGGACGCGCGCGCCGCGACATGTGGAATTGTTGTTTGCGTGATATGGAATCGCCCGGGCGCCGCATGCATTTCCAAACTTGACGAGGCTGCACGCGCAGTTCGCATAGCAACCACTCACTATATCTTGAAGTATGGCGGCCAAGAATGACGTCAATAATGGCGTCATGACGTCGATTTCCAAGCCCTATTCGCTGGCAGAGTGTGACGCGCTTACTTCTTTGACAACGGTTCACGCTACTTGCATGACAACGCGTTTCTCCATTCGTTTTGCACAGGAGCCACGTCAACACGTGGAATATTTTCTGTTTAGTTTTTCTGTTACAAATTAACATCACAAAATAAGGCGGTATGGTAGCGTATCGCTATGAGAGTAGGTATGAGCAAACCATTGGAAGTCATTATGGTCCTTATTTGTTAATATTTTCTTCTAAAAGAATAACAATAAAACACACTGTGCGCAAACACAATGGATGTAAAACGTGAGCGTGAACCATGGTTACGGTCCGGCGCCCGCAATGTGACGTCACGACTCTGCCAGCGAATTGCTGTTGTGATAGGTTATAAGTTAAAGGCACAGGCTCGTCAGCAATGCGCGCGCGCCAAATTCGTGACACGAAATTATACGCAGCTCCATAGCAAAGGCTTGGAGCTATAGCTGCGTATTCCGTGGCACGAATTTGGCGCGCACATTGCTGTCGAGCCTCTGCCCAAGTTAGGCTGGATCCGAATGAGTGGCTTTGGCTGTGGCTGTGGCTGTTGCTATGTTGTTTCTAAGGATTGTCATTGTCCGCCCGTAGCAACAACATATAGCAACAGCCACAGCCACAGCCAAAGCCACTAATTCGGATCCAGCCTTAATTCTTCTGGCTCATATGGAATTGTTTGTTTTCAAAACGTCAGAAGACTAGTCCTATAGACCTTTATCACGGTGCGGCCATCTTTCCTTTTCTCCTATTAAAATTAACGTAACCAAAGCGAGGCTTGCAGAAAAAAATAGTTTGGTCCCGTTTTGAAATTGTTTATTGTGTGCATCACAACGGCACAGGCGCTGCGCGATCAAGAGAGCGCGCAGCGTATCTCAACAGGAGATTACACGCGCTATCGCGCGGTAGCGCAGACGCACTTATCGTGCCTGACACGTACTATGCGGAACAAGACAAAGATGGACGCACCGTGATAAAGGTCTAGCACATGAACATAACGATACATTATCAGCATTATCTCTCCAAGACCTCATGTGGTACCACGTCAAACCATGTTAAAGGCCCAGTGGATCTAGGTCAGTCGGAATTTCCTCGTCCGTGTAACACCCAAAATACTTAACCAGAGCTACACATAAGAATCCTTATTGATTGGTAAAAACATATATCGATGTTAAAAAGAAAATGTAAGGGTATTTTTTACGTTTTTTCTGGTTTTATATCTTTAAACTACTTTCTTCTTATCGGATTAACAATGAGTGCTTCGCCGCGCGCCCAGTTGACAAGGCTCTCGAGTGTCATTGCGCGACGGATCGTACCATTATTTGTAGGGTATGCAGTTTATGAAAGTTCAAGTACGCCGCCAATAAATGCATCATATACCCATTGAAACTGCATTTGAATGTTTTAAAACCGTGTTGGGGGAGGAATAAATTCTTCCTGTTTGAAAATATTAATATTTGTTGCGTTTGTTCGTAGTGTGTAATCCCTGCTAAAACCGGCCGCCCCCGTCCATATATTACGTGATCCGTCCTTTCGAATACGGCGCTAGACTGGTTCCCTCTCCACATCTAAAAAAAGTCAATCGGAACGGACGTGCCACTGAATGGGAAAGCCCATGGATTTTCTTTGCTTTATTTCCACAAACCGAAAATTAAGATCAGTAAATCGAAACATTCTGAACCTCAAAATTTACAATTTATGATACAATTTGGGACGTTGTGTCAGGTTAAAGTACCTGGATACAAGTCAATCGTAATACAAAATCACACATGGATTTGGCTGGAAACAATTTTGAAAAGTAAATAAACTTTGTGTTGAGCACATTTCTGTACTGGACAGCTCCCGTGAACTTTGCTGTTTAGCACAAATTTGAGAACTAGCTAAATTTGTATTTTCAAATTGTGCTTTAAAACAGTATCAACATTTTAGTGCACATGTAAATACATATCACAATATTTTGTCGGGCAACCAACTTTTGCAATATAAAGCAGATATGCAGTAATGTTTCGTGCCAATAGCGCCATGAAATCGGCCCCTGGAGTTCAGAAAGTTTTTCCCCTTTTTTCAATACTTCATTGCACCATCACTGCTGTCCTCATCTTTTGCAATGTCAGTCGTCATCAAAGTCTAGTTCACTCCTGTCTATTTTTCTCTGCATTATTCAGTATTACATCGTAAATTGCGCTTTCTTATGTAACTTTTGTTTTTTGTTCACAGCATGTAATTTGTGTGCTCTTGTTTTTTTGTTGATGTATTGGCCGAATAAATAATAATAATAATAATTATCTTTAAAGCCCCAAAATTTTACTTCACGAGCAGACAAGAAAAAGAAAACTAAAAGTGTTGATAGCAAGGTAACAATCGCATGATATGGTATCTTTGTGGAAGAAAACTGCTAACTGAAGGTGTTTTAAGTTTGGCATGTGGCTTAAATTTCTACAAGGCTCTTTATCAACATATTACTACGACTGTTATTGTGGGGAAATAACACTTTATTAAACAGCTTCAACCCGCAAAGCATTGTTATGACAATTCAGTGAATAACAAGTTAACATTAATAATAAATGGCACTGAGGGTTAAGAAGTTGATCAGAATGTTTTTCTTTTTTTGAAATGACTCATCAAGCATCGGTAAGTGCAAATTTGATGGAGATACCCACATTTTTGAGTGAGAAAAAAATATTTTTTGTGAGGAAACACTTAGTCTCATATGTTTTGTGCAAAAGGTCGTAAGACATGATGAACGGTATAAATACCGTACACGTTCGCCACTAATTCTTCCTAATAAAAGTAATAATGTCATGATCATAAATGCCCCAGAAAGTGTAACATTTGGTGAGGAAACACGATAAGAAAATATCAAGTTTTTCTTTGAAAACACTTGATTTTTTTTGTCATGCTCCATAGACTTAGTGCATGGAGTTTCAACTCGCGAACGTGCTTTTTTCCATGATCAACCACCAAATTCTCTCCGAACGTGACCGGTCGAGATGTCTTAAAACGGGACGACTGTCGCTGTCGCTGTCGCTTGTTCACTGTACCGTGTACACTGCGCTGGTGCCTGGAGTGTGTTTTTCAGTTGTGAATTTATGCCACTTAAACCACGAATTAGCAAACACGGACCGCTAGCAACATAAAGCTTACTATACTATTTTTACCTTCATTAGGCTACTTACTTTATTTTTACGAGTAATTTGTTGCTCATATACACAGCAATCTTTCGCGATCCATCGATGAAAATCATGATTGTTGCTGGCCGGCCGGCGCCGCGCCATACACGAAAAGGACATTTCAGTCTGGCTCTCTGACATGACGTTAAAATGCCGTATATTTAGATTTCACTGGCCTGGATCCCAGACTTAAGGGCCAATCATCAGAGTGGTCGATTTTATAGCAGGAAATGCACAAGAAAAATAAACACATCAACGATTTAAATTTTAAAACTAGAAGAATTTATTCTACTACAGCATAATGTTAAAACATTTTAAATGTTATGAGCTACGATTTGGATGGTTGCATAATGTATAGGCCTACATTGACAATGTGCTTCAATTTTCATAAACCACACACCCCACAAATAATGGTATTGTCTGTCGCGAAGTAACAATCGGTTTCCTGTTTAATGGCGACGCACTCGTTGTGAATCCGGGAAAAACAAAGTAGTTCCAGCGTCAAAAACCGACAAAAACGCGAAAAAGACCCTCATAATTTCTTTTTAACATCGATTTCTACTTTCAACAATAAATAAGGACTCAACTTGTTTAGGTCTGGTTAAGTATTAAAGTCCTACACGGACGACGAATTTCCGACTGACCTGGGGCCAATTTCATAAAACATGTTACGCTTAATCAAAAATTTTGATTAAGCATAGCAGAATATTCGCTCAAGCAAGAGCATATTTCATAAAGCTTGTTGCCCTAAGCGCGCAAAGAGAGTGCGCGCGCAACGCTGTTGTCTGTTTTGTTCGAACGCGTTCATCGTCTGCTTTCATAAGTAAACGTCAAAATTGTCAAATACCATAATCGGTTATGTTTCCATTTTGGGATGATTATCACTAATACAGAAGACCCTTGCCTGTTGCTGACTGGAATATTTCAACAACAGCTGAAAGTTGTGTATCTGTTGGAAAATGTGTCTCCAATTTTGCCGAGAATGGCGAAGAAAAAAGATGGCGTCACGTTAGCAAAAATTTGGTAGGTTAGCATGCCGTTTGGTTTGCTAGTGCTTAAACAGTTTTATGAAATGGAGAGAGTGCTGCTTAATCAAAAATCGGGTGCTAACATGTTTTATGAAATTGGCCCCTGATCATTTGCAATGACCCCAAAAAGTAATCGACGAGTTTACAGGGGAAAAGTTCTGAAAGTAAAGATTGAATTAATAGCAACTATCCATTGAAAGGTTTTCGCTCAAAATGATATAATTTTACCAGAAAATAATCCGTAAAGATGAAATTATTTAGATCGTTTGCAAACGATTTACTTATTTTTGGTTCGCATCTACGCGGTCCAAAATGCATGGGCGCTGTGTACTCCGTGTTCTTAGATCCAACGCGATGCATTTTTATGGATCGCGCGCACACGCAGTATGTGCGCCACGGAGTGCATGACGCAAGCCACATAGTACACTGCAAAAAACGCGGTGTTAAATTTCTAACACCAAGGTTTTTTTAATTCTTTGGGTGTTACATTAAATTTGTGTCAAACGAACACCGGTGTAATAGATTAACAGCAGAAAAAGTGGTGTAGAATTTGCATGGTGTTAAACTTGATAAACTGCGCATGATCACAATGCATGCGCTTAGTATTCTAATCCCATTGGTTGATCTCGAGAAAATTATGGGATGTCGGTCACGTGTTCACTGCCAACAAAATTGTTGGTGTTAAAAAATAATGCTAAGAGAGCATGCGCGGAAATCCAGTTATTTGATTGGCTACAGGCGTTTCTGATAATTTTACCGCGTTTGAGCATACAAACCCGTAATCATCACGTTGTACTTATGGCTAAACTATCTGATTTTTTTCCCCTTTGATATCATCATTACTCCTTATATTAGGGGGATGTGAAGAAATTATGAAAAAACATGATGAAAATAATGGTATTTTGCCAATTTCATTACTGTTCCACCACGAACAATTCAGTGTTAAAATAATTTAACACCAAATGCTGGTGTTAATTAACACCATGGGGTGTTAAATTTAAAACCAAAGGTTCTGCAGTGCGTGTTTTATTTTAAAGTGGTTCTCTCATTTTACACCAATTGCTTCTAATTCTGAAAAAATAAATCAACTGTAGGTGTTACAATTTAATTCCACATTCAGGTGTCAATTAACACCAACATTCTTGCCCAAAATAAACACCAAGAAGAATACGTTGACACCGGATAGGGGTGTTAAAGTTTAACACTCTTCTTGGTGTTAAAAAATATTGATTCCCAAATTGGTGTTACTTAACACCCAAATCCTTGCCCAAAATGGATACCAAGGAAGAATCAAATTTTACACCAGTGGTGTAGATTTTAACACCGCATTTTTTGCAGTGTACCTGATCAACTGAGAACGAATATTTGAAACACCCCGCCAAGACCAGGAAAATGCATATGGATTTTCATGGTTTTTTTAAACGTGGTACATTTGACAAAGCTGAAATTTTCTTCGGATGAGTTTGTTGATGTCTTTCTTTTAATTTATAATGATTTTATTCGCAGAATCGCTCAAAAACAGATCATCTACAGGGCCTTTAAAGGCACAGGCTCGTCAGCAATGCGCGCGCGCCAAATTCGTGCCACGAAATACGCAGCTCCATGCCTTTGCTATGGAGCTACGTTTTGTATATGAATTATTTGAGAATAAATACCTTAGCCTAATTCTGTCGCAAACAAAAACCTTCCGATTTTAAAATACATAACATAATGTCATGTACTTGAATAATACATGTAAATTAAACCTGTAAAATAAAGCGGAGACAAAACCAAGATTATGAAAACATAGCCAAATAATTGAAAACACGGAAGTGATATATATGGAGACAAAAAAATACTGCGGGAAATATAAAAAATACTAAAAAACAAAGAAAACAAATCACGTTGGATATAATTATGCGGGCGACTGAAGTGCCATGAACAAATGTAGAGCAGATTGTATAGTTGTTAATAGTTTCCTTCTGTTCTCATAAAGGTCGTCCATTTCTGTTAGGCTATTTAAACCAGGAAGATCAGAAGCAATAAAAAGCTGCGCACTCGGCACAAAGTTCATCGTGACATATTCGTTTTCGATTTCGATTTAAAATCCGAGGTACTGTAGGGCCTACCACGTGTATGACGTCCTTTACTAAATAATAATATACAAATATTGACTGCAATGAGGGGCATGGTTAAGATTACAGGCCCAGGCAAGTAGACCCAGTAACTGAGTCGTTGGCCCCGTTTTTTAACGACTCAGTTACTAGGTCTAAGGCCCAAGGTGATCTCGAAGCCATATGCCCCGAGGCGGAAGCCGAGTGGCATAGTCATGGCTTTGAGATCACCGAGGGCCTATAATATTAACCATGACCCGAATAAACAGCAGTCAATATTTGTTTTATATACCGATTCATGTGTAGATTTTCGTCATCTGATTGGTTAAAAGTAACGATACACAGTCATGACAGTGGACTATTGTAGCATAATCACCTGACACTTTAGTAGCACATTTCACCTGACACTGTTTTTACTGTAGGCCACTTCTCTTATTTTCTTAAAGACTTCATCATCAACGACAGAGGACAAAACTACTTCGTCGAGATTCCGCCATTACCGTCCAGCTGAATGTTTACGTTATGATACATACGTTATGCGCGCGTTCGAAACCCGCTAAATGACTATGCCCACGGGCATAGCAACGACTATGCCCGTATTGTCAATGATGATACATCACTAAATCATGTAAACATTAGGCCGGTGTTTACCTTTAAACAGATCAAACGAGGGTCACAAAAAACGGGGTCGACCACTGGGTTGTGGAGGCCAGACTCCTAGTCTCGTACCCAGACCTGCTGGGGTAGTCTGGTTCCCGGACCAAAATATTCCGACTGATTTTAAGGTCCGGCAACCGCCAGTATACATGGCATGTATGAGATTCTGGCCTACATGGTCCTGCATGGACCATTATTCGTTGTTATTACAGACCATATGAGAATTTAATTGAACGTCTTGAGAATTAGAGACTAGGGTATGGGTGAAGGGTTAGGTGTCAGGGGTTAGGGTTACGGTTACGGTTGAATTCATTAAAAAGTGATGAGCCTGCAGCGAGTTCGCTTGGTGTAGTGACGGACTTCTGTTATGAATGTCCCTGGTTCGATTCCCATTTGTGACAGATTTTGTGCAATACTCGTTACTTCGTTTTAAAAGATAAAGTATAGTTAGAAGCTTGAAAGAGCCAGAAAAAAATGGTAGTCTTTGTTCTGAGTGTTAAATGTGTTAAAGAAAAATGAGAAAATCGGGCTTATGGTACAGGACCATTATTGTAGGCCCAAAACCCACGCGTGTAGTATACATGTTAGTCCGCCATATTGAAACAGGAGGAATTCCAGGATTTCAGTTTTGTTAACATATTTTAAATTTAATTTTGCAGATTAACATTCCCTTCTTTTAAAAGTACACTGTGTTAATGAAAACCCTCAATTCAAGAATACTCATAATTGATTAGTTTTGTGTTTCACATGCATGTTGAGACACTAATACATCGGACTTCTAAATTTGAAGGAATTGACTCAATGGAGTGCTCTCTTGCAGTTTTGCTTCACACCCCATGCCATTTTTAAATCAATGTTCTGCAGGTCATATAGGCCTACCTATGCAATTACTGGCCGAGGATTGTTGTATCAAATATTAATTTAAAATGTTTGAACTTGAATACATGTCCAGAAACTTATTTTGTTGAGTCTGTATTGAGGTGGCATAGTCATAAAGTCCCCCGGCCTTTTTTCTACAGGAGGGGAAAATTTCATGTGAATTGTGTGCCTGCTTATTTGCACATTTCAAAAATTGTATGTTATCTGAAAGGCCCCTTCAAAAATACAAATGGAAGGATTGAAAACCAATCTCATTTTCGAAAAGCGCACTTTTGCTTGCAATTTATCCACTTAAAACCGACAATTAAAAAAAAAAATCCACGTCGGCAAAAGGGATGTTTGGACTATCGAAAAACGCCTAACTGCTAGATTTTCCTTCAAGGGAGATTCTAGCTCTTTAGTTCAAATATCTCTGTCTGAGAAAAATGCATACGTTCCTGACATACTTGGTGTATATAAAAGACAACTAAAACAATACTTACGTATGGAAGTCAAAAGATTAAACCGCAGGGATTTTGAACAAATTTACACCCAAAATAAGGCTATTTGTTAGACGGATGGGGAACTTGTTGCGATTCTTTTTAACGTCGTTACGTGACGGCAGGACGAGTTCCGGACTAGGACCCCAAACTCTGGCGCACGGCAGAAAGTGTTCAAAAGACCTTAAACTCGCCTAAATAGTTTCAACGCAAAACAACTCTGAAAGGTATAACGATTTCATGACAAGCAAATACAATTCAGTAATTATTTATTAATAAATAAAACGTCATGCATATTGAGCAACTTGCTTGGGCATGCTAGTTAGCATAAGTCAGTATAAAATAAGCAGCAGTAATGAATTAATTATGGGCCAGGCAAATAAGTAAAAACAATCAGCAAATAATTAAGCTAAGCAAAAGTAAAAGTAGCAGTACAGCAAATTAAATCATTAGTTAGCAAGTCTACTGTAAATGCAATAAGCAATTAATATAAATCAATTAAGTGGCAAAATTATATCCGGCCGAATATAATTACCTAACTTGCTCTTCATGAAGAACTAAACAGGATAAGCCCGCCCGGTCAGTGCCCCTTGAAGGTTTAGTGAAGTGAAAATTATCAACCAGCCGTTTTTATACACGAATCAAAAGATCAAAGTGTTGCAGACAAAGAGGCAAACTCAAATTTGTTTTCATTTCGGACAGAAGTGACCTCTTCTCTACTTCAAAATTTTCTTGACAGACGAGGGCGCTGTTTATTGCTAGTCATGGAGGGAACCCACAGTTGAAAAACAAAGAAAGAACATTATACATTTCAAACAGCACTTATCCATTTTTGGCTCAAACAAACTTGTCAGGATTGTTGCAAATGACATACTAAACAAACTCGATATAACTGTTAAAGATCATAACACCAAGAAGTCACTGAAAATGACAACAACTTTTGTACACAAGTCAATGGAAATTTCCTCTGTTGTCCCGAGATGACATCACGGATTTGCTCATGAATATGGAAATTATCATTAGCATAAAAATAGAAAACTTGCAATTACACCAAAACGGAACAATCAAATTTTCTGAAATTGACCGAAATGTGTAAAACACACCCTCTACTATAATTATATTGAATAAAAACCCTATTTCACACTAGCCAACGTCTCCGAGAACATGCGATGCTACATGGTAGTTCACGGTAGTGGTAGGGTCAGCCAGACGGGTAGGGTTAGCCACGACAGCCCCAGTTAGAGTGTCGGCACAACATCGGTCCGTCCAGCCACGACATCCGCGTCCAAAGGTAGACTACTACAACATGGAGACGTTGGTTCCGAGCTGCACTTCCGAGCTGCACTGCCGAGATACTAGATCGATCGCACATGGTACTAGGGCACTAACCGAGAACGTTCAAGAAATCTTCGAGCCTTTATATAAGGTTCTACCCACATGTATTCACTCAGGCTCAACATTCCAAAGAAAGAACTTATGGAATGCCAGCCGGGCTATTTGGTTCTATTCAGGTTCGTTGTTGTTGTTGTTGTATATTTTATGGCAACTAAGGCCCTTTATGCCATCAGCTATACGGTTTTAGCTTTAACTATACTATATTATCAACTTGAGATGACGAAGAAGGAGTTGCAGTTTTAGAAGTGGGAGGAAAACCCCAGAGAAATGCCCCAGGGGAAAACCCACGCGGTCAAGTAGGGACTGCAAACCCAATCCACTTCAGGTTCGTAACAACATACGTTTCTTTTTCTGTACATACATGTACATATAAAGTAACTTAATTATGTACGAAGTACATAAATTGTAGATACTGTATGCATGGAGATGTGTAAATAAATGGAGTTTAAGTCCTTTCAGAAAATTTAAAAAGCTGGTTCCAAATGGTCGACCAGACACAACTAACTCGTTGACTACACTGCGTTCGGTTGCAAATAGTCGAACTATATGGTCAACTATGGTCGTGAATCGAACTTGCTCCTGTTGTCTGTGTTCGACTTGCGTTAGTCCTTCGGTTTGATTTGAACTTTGACTTTTTGTAACTTTGTCCCCTTGTTGTTTTGTCTTTTGTTTGATTTTGACTTAGTCTTTCTGTAAATTGGTCCTCTTGCCATTTTGTTCTTTTGCGGTTGTTTTGTCCTTTATATGTTTTTTCACAGTATATGATGAAGATTTGTTTTTGTTTTGGTTCTTTTGGCCGCCCATATACTTTTGCCGTGAAACTTTGCCAATATGTTTCTGTCGTTGAACCCCTGGTCACGTGACGTCTCTTTGGATATAATGAATAACTCGCTCGCTGTGCAGTTTCGTCCAAAGCTTCCTCTCGTTGTAAACGTCGTGGACCAGCATGGGCAAGATGGGTCGGCGGGTGAAGGCCTTATCGTAATAGTGCAAGGTGAAACGGGGGTCGTAGCCAAAGCCGTAGACGGCTACTGTGTCACAGAGATGAACGGCCAGTAGTATTGTTACAGCGCCTTGGAAGGAATATAAAAATGTAATTAGAGCAAAAACAGCAACTTTAAAGGAGCATGACCAGAGTTTCTGGAAAATAGTTTTCGATGTAACTTACCAATATTATCAAGTAACTCCCATACACACCTCCCATGTCCCAAAAACCCGAAAACATTCGCGATTTCCAGTAAAAAATTGAACAAAACTATCGTCGGCCTTCAGTGATAAACGTTGATACTGGAAAATTAGTTTACAAATAATCGGTGGATTGTCGACGATATCCTCGGAAATATGCGGCCTAGAAGCGCGGGAGTTTCAGTTTCGTAATCAGAAAAATATAACGGATGTTATGATATAAAAAAATCTCATGACCCATAAGAAAAGTCCCGGGGAGTTATGGGTAAAAAAAAGTGATCTGGTCACACTCCTTTAAGAGCCGTGTACGATATTTGCCATGTTAGAAAAATGTAGTCAACCATTTTACCATAAAAACCTGCCTCAAGTGGAAGATCAAAGTGGTTCCAAGTTTCCATTGCAATGATTCCGCCCGATATATCTTTTTATAAGAAAATGACAATTAATGATGATTTTAAACATGTGTGTGTGTGCATACCCATTTCTTTACGAGAGCGCCCTCATGTGAACGAAACTAGGCCCCTATCACATAGACTGGTTCCCGTTCCCTACGTAGTCTCCAGACGTCTTTTAGACGTTGTCGAACGTAGGTATCACAGAGTTACATATAGAAAACTAGAGTGTGCACTAGCTATTCAAGTCACGTGTGTGGACTGTGCGCGGCGCCATGTTTGCTTAACGCGCGCTACGGGTGCAAAGTGGCACGCGTGGGTTTTGGGCCTACAATAATGGTCCTGTACCATAACCAAATTTTCTCATTTTTCTTTAACACAATTTATTTTTTGGCTCTTTCAAGCTTCTAACTACTTTATCTTTTAAAACGAGTATTGCACAAAGTCTGTCACAAATGGGAATCGAACCAGGGACATTCATAACAGAAGTCAATCACTCTAACCACTACACCAAACGAACTCGCTGCAAGCTCATCACTTTTTAATGAATTCAACCGTAACCCTATACCCTAACCCCTGACACCTAACCTTTACCCCCTACCCTAGTCTCTTCTCAAGACGTTCAATTAAATTCTCATATGGTCTGTAATAACGAATAATTGTCCAGGACCATTATTGTAGGCCAGAATCTCATACTTGCTGCAAAGTGGGCAACACCAACACCGTTCCCCTTTGCCCATCGTGCACCCACAGCGCTAAGCCACAATGGCGGCGTCCATATCGGCACATAATGGGAGTGCGCACTCTACCCCTAGCCCTATAAAGTATGCACGTCCGGTCGCGTTCAAAACGAGGCTTTCCTGGCATACATCACAATATATGACCCGCTCTGAAAAAGGTAGAATAAGTCGCGCAGGCTACTATAGGTCGGGTTTTTGCGACTGTAAGAAGAAGTCTGCGGCATGCAGATCTATATGCTCATTATGGAAATTCCTGGCGGTGTCTAGATACCGTCTGGAATGTCCGTGTTCCGCCTGGAATTTCCAATGTGTTTTTGCATTTGGACAGACCTGCCACAGGTTTCTCCTTATGGTCGCGAAAACTCGACCTAGCCTGCACGACTTATTATATAGGCTTTTTCCAGAGCGGGTCACATTTTACAATGAACAAAAGTCAACGTCACAGCAACCGACATGGTAACGACGCAAGGGAGTCATCATTGTTCATGCAAGGAAGTCCTTGCTGCTTTGCCAATAGTGGTGAATTGAATACCGTAGTATTTATGCCTCCGTTTGTTTGTGCAGTATAAAGCCGAGAAACCAAGACGGAACCTTTGCATGAAATGTTCTTGAAAGTGTTGAGTGACACAGTTAATTTTTCACTTTCTGGGAACGTGGATAGGATACTGAGCTTATACTCGAACTCATACACACGTTGGCTTTTATCACACACACAACAATCTCACATGGATATTTGAAATAGTTTTACATCGTTGTATATCTATCTTTAACAACACAACTGTGCGTTGTGCAGCATCTTTTCCATTGACATTTCAGCTCCACCGATGCAGTACAACTGTGAAAATCTGTGCCCGTTTGCAATGCATCCATACTGTCAAAGTTCATGAACGTATTACAAAAATGGTGTTCGCACTCATTTATTTATAACAATCATTTTCAATTGCCCTTTGTTCCAAACGATACCACGACCTCAGGTGAAATTAATTCATCATTTTGGTATTTGAATTGGGAAGGTTTCCCGCTACAACTCGTTGAGGCAGACTTTGCGTCATTGCAAATGAAACAGTTTGCTTTTTAAATGAGCTATCATGCCAGCTCTATATTATGTTTTTTTGTTTTAATTGCAATTTTTAGGTATGCTGCTGTTCTTACCAGTAGTCGGTCTCCATGATTTTCCGTCCAGAAATCGGGCAAAACTGTAACGGAAGAAGTCAGGGTGCACGATCTTGACTCTTCTGAAATCGACGTCCTCGCTCGTCCTTGGCCTGAGACAAGTAGAATTACCAAACTATCAACAATTTTTGTGTCACCCAAGAATTGCGTATTTTTCATCGGAACAATGAGCACACCGGGCATCTAAAACTTTGATACCTACATCAGACGCATCATACCTGGAAATTTTCAGCATTTTGGCTGCGTAGTCGACGTCAGATGCCTTGTAGATAATGTAGATTAACGTCACATTCTGAAGAGTATCGAGAAAAGTAAAGTTATAGTTCAAATTTTGAATCACTTTTTGAATGTTCCAAAAGTACCAAGATATTTGAAAGAAACAACGGATGGTGGTTTAAAAAAATATGCGTGCACTTAACACAAATAAAATGCATGGAGAGGAAAACTTTCACAAACGCATTCGAACAACAAGTGACGAAAGCCGCGACGCGCGCCTTCTACACCGTTCAGCCACGTGTAATATACAATATAAGTTCTATGGGGAAAGCTATGGCAGCATAATTTTGTTCACGTTTGCCAAACTTCCAGTGGGGGCCGGGAGGGAGGGACTGGGGGATAAGTTCAAAAAATTCCCCCGCAATGAAATGTTTGCACACATATACATGCAGGCTAGGCCGTGAATAACAGGCACGGCCTGCATGCATTGTCTGCACGGACAGACTGTAAAAAGAGGAAATTCAAGAGCAAAAAAGAATAAATTTGAAAGCAAAAAGAGGTAGTTTCAGGCATGTTAAACTTCCTGTGAAATGTCATCTTTTTCAGTCTTTTTTGCTCTTGAACTTCCTCCTTTTTTTCTTACGTTGTAATTTTGCGATTGGCACGGTGTTGGCTATCATTTGGTACCGGATTTATGCTTGGGCGCGAAAGTCTAATTAAAACGGGGGGGGGGGGTGGGGTGGGGGGGGGGGGGGGGGGTGGGGTGGGGTGGGGGAGGGGGGGGGGGGGTGGGGGGAGGGGGGGGAGGGGGGGGGGGGGGGGTGGGGGAGGGGGGGGGGGTGGGGGGGGGGAGGGGGGGGGGGGGGGGGTTCGTGTCCCCAAACGCACCACTCCCGTTTTGTAAGAATTGCATTACGTTTTCACAGTTATCACGGTCCGCATTACTCATTTTAAAAGTCAAATGTTTTTGGGCAAAAACGTCATATATTAAATCCCACCTAGCTCCCGTACTATTTATGTTTCCAATGCATATTTACTTGGTCCCAGACGTTCTGTATATGTGCCGATTCTGAGAAGAAAGCGTAGAAATGTGTTTTGGATCCGACGTCCTGGGCGTACTTGCCATGCGTTAACGCGGTATTTAACCTGGTAGAACAGAAAAACGAACAATTGCAGTTTTAAAGTGTAGGCCTATACAGAAATTACAGTGTCCCAAACGGTATTTTTTTATCCGCACGAGATGATTTTGTTTGTGTTAATTAGGTTTGTTTTGCCCTTACCCGACGTAATTATTAACACTCGGTGCTTTCCCGAGACACTATGAAAAAAACGTCATAGCGTGCTCGGATGGGACTCGAACCCACGACCTCCTGCAAACAAGGCAGACGTCAGTCTCCGGCTCCCCGACGCAAGCTAAATAAATTACTGATTAAAGGCACAGACTTCATAGCAAAGGCATGGAACTGCGTATTTCGTGGCACGAATTTGGCGCGCGCGCATTGCTGACGAGGCTGTGCCTTTAATTGCAATCCCCGTTGCGAAATTAATGATTTTTTTAAAAAGAAGAAAACGACAATTGAAGATGGATTTATATAAATGCGTGTGTGCACACATTTTTAGGACGAACAAAACTAGTTTTCTGACTACTACCGTGGTATTCGCTATCAGAGAGTGCGTCCTCGCGGGACAACACGTGCCGACATAATATAATGTATTGTATAGTACCTGCGCCGTAATAGCATTGCCGATATAGCTTTATTCCATTTATTTACCCAGGGTGTTCCTTAATTGCTGATATGAATATTTATAACAACTCGGATTTCCAACGCAGATATAAAGAAACACATAACACGTCGTGTACAGAAAGAACAATGCTGTGATTTAGCCTCGCGCGTGAAGTCAGGATTTCAGACGAAGATATTCCGGTAACCAGACTATTCGGTGGCTACAGTTCACCGTGTGAGGTAGCCTTTTGACAAGGCCTCGTGAATTTGGGCGATTTGGTGACTTAGATCCTAAACGCCGAGTGTCTCATTCACTTGGCCTTTTTTGTTTATAATCGCTACCGAATTCGGTAGCAGAAATCAGCCAGTCACGTGCCAGTCACCCTATGCAAATTACCTCATGAGCTCTTACAAACAAGGGAGATACAGGCTTCACGGGGTAAATTAAACGGCAAATAAATCAAATCAAATGGAAATTATATTAGTTCCGTATAAAACTTGGATGTAATAAACAATTTTTCAAATTTAAATGCATTTACATGGAGCTCAATGGGGTATTTTCGAAGTAAATGTAAGTGCCGTACCTACATTGATAATGAACGAGTCCACAACGCAGGCGATTTGATTGGTCGGATTGTCCTGTGGGAACTGTACGTGATTAGACTCGACTTGCATCACTCGCGCGCGTGCAAAACAGGTTCCTAGTTTACAGTTTGTTTTCGATCTGTTTTCAAAATCTTTACGTGTAGAGTGAGACATGGGTAACGGTTGTTGCAGACGTTACACGTTCGGGTCAACTACTTGCATGTAATGAATAAGGTAGCAGTAGCCAGTTCGAAAAAGGCCTTATGGCAAGACAGAAGGCATACCGTTCGCACAACCTTGGTATACTCCGCTCAAGACGCCTAATTGTCTCACATTTTATTTACCAAACAATATAACCCCGAAGCAATAAAGCCTTGCAAAAGACTACGTGTGAGATCGCGAATGATGCCACCGCGCTGGGATTTAGCTGTAGTACATGTAGTAGGATACGGGCCAAGATTTTGGCAGCGACCAACGTAAGACCAGCTCACGCTCACAGGCTTGGACAAGGCTACCCCTGTGACTATACACAATAATATGCCAGGACATCCTCCTGCACTATACATGCACATATATATATATTTGAATGCAGCTGACCTGAAGACAAAGTCATGCGAGTCGATTTCTGCACCCAGACGAGATCCATTTAAGATTCCACCGGAGCCAACCACAGCACAAGTTATGCAGGTCCCGTTGCGCAATCTTAAATCCAACGGTGGGTTCTTGAAGTTCTCATGTCGCAGTAAAGAACGGATTACTGAAAGATAAAGAAGTTTAGGCTCGATGGTTAGGTCGGCGTGTATAACTACATGTAAAATAGGACCATTGTGTCGATCTGCTTGAACCATGGCGTCGGCGTGTCTGGAAAAAAACATGCCTGCACCATAATTGTGTCTCAAAAACCTTTATGTCCGCACCAACACCTGCGTCCAAAAAACCATTATGTCCACACCATTGTGCGTGTCTGAACAACCATTAGGCCTATGTCCGCACCGCTGTGTCCGAAAACCACATGCGGACACAATGGTTCAAAAAGGGAAGCGGCATGGACAGTTGGAGCAGCCGCAGAAGCAGCAAGGAAAGTAGGCATGCAATAGTTCGAGAGCTCACGACGATTTAATTAGAGTTTTAAGCACAAAAGGTTTGATGGTGTCGGTGTCGGTTTTTAAGTGTCGCATCCAGTGCGTTTGGGAGGGGGAACCGCTTAAAGTAGCCCCAAAAATGACTTTTAATTAGAGTTTCGCGCACAAGCACCATTCTAGCAGGAATGCATAGTATATTCGATGAGCTGATCAATTATCAGTAACTTAAGAATGACATATCCCGTGCATTCCATGCCTAAAGGCCCGGTCCCACAGGCCTCGATAACGAACACGATAACGAAATCGCCTATAAAAACAAGAACGATATATCGTTTACGCAGGTCACACTGGTGCGAGAAAGAAACGAAAAATCGTTGGGCATTTTTATCTGGTCTAACATCTTCTAACTCATGACGAAACGTTCTTTCAATTCGACGTTTTTAGACCTTGTGAAAACTGACACCCCCTAGCTAAAGTCAAGGAGTAATAAACGCATCGTTATTAAAATTTAAAGCTCCCCCCATACTACCTTATTATACTAGTGTATTAGTAAAATTGTAATTCATCTTGAGTATGGAAATAAAGTGAACTGAACTGAACTGAACAACTGATAATTATATATTCACTGGTTCAGCCGCATGGGTATTTTATTTCTAAATCCTCCTGGGACGAGACCAAAATGACAACGCCAGCATGCGCATAATATACATGTATACGCACTGTGTGAGGAAGAGTGTGTTGAGGTATAGGGGCGTTAGGGGGAGTCCATTTGCCATATCGTGCTGGGTATACCCCTCGTGCTACCCTACCCTCGTGCTACCCTACCCCGAAATAGTTTTGTCTGAAGTGATACAGTCTTTGAGAAATGAGCAAAACAATTATTTTTCATCTCGCGAGGCGTAAATTAATTTCGCCCCAAAACCATTTCGCCCAAGTGCTATTTCGCCCCCAAACCACTTCGCCCAAGTGCCATTTCGCCCCAAATCACTTCGTCCAAACACTACCTCGCCCAAACGCCACTTCGCCCCAAAACCACTTTGCCCCAAAACATCTTCGTGCACAGGCCGTGGTTCAGGGCGAAGTGGTTCAGGGCGAAGTGGTTTTGGGGCCGGTCGAAATTACTGCAAACCCTTTTTTTATGACTGTTTTCTCAAAAGTATATGGAGCTGGTTTTTGCTCAGGTTTGTTTTAATCATGCATATCTCCAATCACACAGGGGGATAAAACTATAAAACAGTTTACCAATCATGTATAGGCCTACTATCTTTAAGGAATGGAGACTGCCGATTGACAAAATCCCCACCCCTCAGGGGGCAAAATTATAGGAGACAAAATACCCGCCAGGTGTGCAAAACATTACGATTTGCTCCGATGTACCCTAATAAAAAACGTAACCGATTTCCCACCCGAGGGTGGGGTAGCCACGAGGTGTGGGGTGCAGGTGTGGAAAACAATTGATAGGTTCATAATGTCCACTAGAAAAACGCTATTGATTGCTTTCCGGTGACGTCACGCCTTCCATCCACAATATTTGTTGGCATTTTTCATGACCCACGTGGCCCAAGTAATAACCGGCAAAAAGAGCAAGAAAAGCGCATCGGTTGCACTTAACTTCCTCTGTTGCTTGACCTTGCTTTATGTTGTTACGCCATGGCTGTTGTATCGATAAAGTAAAAACGTATTTCTTCAGGCTAAAAATCGCGATCAAGTAGAAGCACTTTCGTTTTTACAAGTTGAGTGCATGCTTAATAATTTGAACGTCTGTACGCGCGCGCGTGCGGCATCTTCGAATGAAAATACGCTGGCGAGTATTTTTTTACGCGTGTTCATGTGCGTCTATTGGCGCGCGCGTGTACGCGCGTGATCGTTGACCACCAAACATTCCCGGATGTTTTACGTCACGTAAAGCAATCAATACACGATTGATGCATAGCGCGCACTGTACTCACACAGTGCGTAGGCCTATATACATGTTACATGTATATTCTGAATGATTTTGCGCATGCGAAAACCCTTTGAGTCGTTCTTAAGCATAAACTGCACGGGTAATGTCATTCTTAAGTTACTGATTATTGAACAGCTCATCGAATACTCTGTATTCCTGCTAAATGGTGCTTGTGCGCGAATCTCTGATTAAAAGTCATTATTGGTGTACGCGGTACCCCTCCCAAACGCACGGGATGCGACACTTAAAGGGACTTTTCAATTCAGGGGGGCGGGTGGGGGGCGATACTTTTGATACAGGGCACCAACAATTCCCAGAAGTTGTTTTTAGGTTGACAACTGAAATGTGGGCAGAGAGTGACAGAGCGGAGCTGGGTGTTGAGCAGAGCAGGGTGGGGAAAGGTGGACAGAGAACAATAATTATATACTGAAACGCAAAAGAAACTTACCACCTTTTAAACCTTTAAATAGCAACAATAACACTGCATGCGTGTATAAATGTGTGAACTTATTTGTGGACAATAGTGTCCTCACTGTCAGACCAAACGGTGTCTGAAGTTCACTTGAACCTTCAATGGTCACTTCATGGCACAGCTCTTGAACAGCTGTTTTGACTGTCAGTGATTAGCCAAGGGGTATGGGATGATTGTAATGAGCTGCACGTGATGTCGGCTTTAAAAAGGCCAGTGCAAAATGGGCATTTCAAGCAACATGCATGCCAAGACTGGTAGGCATGCAGTATAGGCCGACGATGCACTGCCTGTATCCAAATCAATGGTGGCCACACACGCTATTGAAAGGGGACTGACATTGCTCCCTCTTCTGCATGTTCTTTACTGTAGAACAAACTGATGAGATGGTGTATCTTGGTCAAAAACTTGACATGTCATCAATAAAATGCCAATATTTCAATTAGCAATTGTTGGTTTGTTTTATTTTGAACTGTTACAGTTTCATTACATTTTAAACAAGTGGTAAGTTTCTTTTGCGTTTCAGTATATGATTGCACAAACACTTACATTCATGGTTTTCATTCTTAAACCCAAAAGGCAGCACATAATGCGATAAATTCCTGATGTTATCAGCATCGTGTTTTTCCAGAAATAGCTTGATGTTGGCCTTGAACCGCTCTCGGAACCAATGTGAATATTTGGGCATAGATTGTATTCCCCCGAAACATCTCTGAAACATCAGCAATGAGAAACATCAGCAATGAGAAACATCAGCAATAAATTGACTAATCTGTAAACAATTAGTATTTCAGCAATAAATTAGTCATACAATTCGTGATCTGTTATTTAATTCGTCTTTCGGAACTTAGATGACTAACATGATTAGTAATTTGGATTTCTTACCAAAATCTGCATTAGTCTTTGCATAAACTGAGATTAGAGAGCTAGTATATCCCCTTTGAAGAAAAATCCAGCATTTGCACCTTTTTCGATAGTTCCCCTGCTGGCTATATATCGCAGGTTTGTTTCTTCAAATTGCCCTTTTTAAGGTATTAATGATATGCGCGTGACCCCGTGACGCAATCCTGAGAAAGAGAAGTCAACACGATTGTCAGCTCCATACATTTACACGCAAAAAACTCGTCGTGGTTAGATGGTATTTTTTAAAGATTTGTTTTCGTCCGAAAAGCCTGAGATATGCCTATAGTAGTTGCGTGGTTGTATGTTTTACCAGACTTTATGAAAAAAGGAGCAGAAACATTTTCTTTCTTATTTCCAAGAATGAGAACAAAATGAGCAGCGCGTAAAAAAGGTTCAAAGGAGTAGGCAAACTTGTATCGGCTAGTCTATCTGTGTGTGGGTATGTATACGTCGGTGTGTGTGTGGTTATGGGTTCAAACTTTGAAATATCATTGAATTTCGGATACGAAATATAAGCATTAAATTATTCCTCGCATGTGCACAAATTCACCAATCCGGTAACTAAGGTCTCTTTCCCTGTATATCGACTATAGCTGGGGGGCTTCCACTGAATGAACTGTGTTTTTTTGCTGTTGCTGAAGTTGCATTTGTTTACAAGTTGCGCGTCTATGTTCAGACGGGAACTACCTTCGAAGGTAAAGTTAACAACATTACGACAGTCCCACTGACAACGACGCGTGTCCACACGGTGCTTTAACAACGACGCGCAGGCATGCACACGACCCATATACCAATGGTGCGCGCTCGTGGTTAAATCGTCGTTGGTAACTTGTATGTAAGTGCGTCCACACGGTCACTACTTACTAGCTTACTCACGAGTGCCCACTACCAACGACTTACTTATAAGTTAACAACGATCGTCTG
Organism: Henricia sp. BOLD:AAB3569; assembly: GCA_037783545.1. Classification (NCBI taxonomy): domain Eukaryota; kingdom Metazoa; phylum Echinodermata; class Asteroidea; order Spinulosida; family Echinasteridae; genus Henricia; species Henricia sp. BOLD:AAB3569. The sequence goes on along the minus strand of JBBELK010000415.1, from coordinate 202,088 downwards.
AACGCACCTACAGGCTCGTCAGCAATGCGCGCGCGCCAAATTCGTGCCACGAAATACGGGGCGGTTCAATGGGAAGCACTACCTCCAGACCTCTGGCGTTGCGATGGGTACTCGTATCGGTCCGAGTTACGCGTCTTTTCGTTGGTTTACCTGGAGGAGAAGTTGATGTCTGATTTCCAGGGACCTAAGCCATTACTGTACAAACGCTTACGCTACATTGACGACATAATCGGTGCTGCATCAGGGCCCAAGGAAGATATGTTGGCATTCATCAACTACGCAGATACCATCTGCCATTCGCATCACGTCTGAAATATCTGACAAATGCACAACAATCATGGACATCAACGTTTCTATCAATGGCAAGTCTCTCACAACAATGGTCCACTATAAACCCTTACCAAAATTTCCAATTGGAATTTCCAATTGGAACCAATTGGGAATTTTACCAATTGAGTTTTGGCACTAACCAATTGGAACCAATTGGAAAAAAACCAATTGGAACCAATTGGAAAAAACCAATTGGAACCAATTGGGAAAAAGACGTCTTATTTAGGTCGTATACATTACTTATATTACATATTCATACATTACTTATACACTACTGATAAACCACTGATTGAAATGATCATACACTACTGTACACTACTTATACACTACTCATACATTATCTTTATGCGCGACTTCTATTTATGCTCCACAAAAACCTGCACCCTGTAACCCATGGTTGGCACACACCTACTAACCGATTAACTAAAATTAACTAATTTAATTTTAATCTCTCGCCACTTTGAGTTTGTTCATTCCCGACAATTGCCAATTTGCCTATTATCAAAGTAACAACCCATTTACAAAAATCAAAACAACTGCCAAAACTGAAGCAATTTACTTTTTTTACACAGTAAATCTGTTCAGTTACATGAATCCCACAATGCATTGCATTTTTAACCAAGATTTCCAATTCATTACCAATTGGAAGTTGCAATTGGTTTTGCAGCTTCCAATTGCAGCTTCCAATTGCAGCTTCCAATTGCAGCTTCCAATTGCAGCTTCCATTTGCAGCTTCCATTTGCAGCTTCCAATTGCAGCTTCCAATTGCAGCTTCCAATTGCAGCTTCCATTTGCAGCTTCCATTTGCAGCTTCCAATTGCAGCTTCCAATTGCAGCTTCCAATTGCAACTAGCTTCCAATTGCAACTTCCAATTGCAACTTCCAATTGCAACTTCCAATTGCAACTTCCAATTGCAACTTCCAATTGGAAATGAAATGATAGATGGAATTCCAATTGGAAATGAAACCATTTGACGAGATTCCAATTGGGAATGAAACCATTTGACGAGATTCCAATTGGGAATGAAACCATTTGACGAGATTCCAATTGGGAATGAAATGACTTGCTATGATTCCAATTGGAAATGGAACGATAGACGGGATTCCAATTGGTAAAACCCAATTCCAACAGTTTCCAACTAAAACCAATTAAACACCAATTCAGACCAATTGGGTTTCCAGAAGAATTGAGTTGGTCAGTGATTTTTTTCCAATTGGAACTGAGCACTCCAATTCAAACCAACTGAAACCAACTTAAAACCAATTAAACCCAATTCATTCCAATTGGATTTCCAATTGGAATGAATTGGAAATTTTGGTAAGGGAACCCACTAATTCTTATACACTACCAGTCGTTCCACCCTAGGAAATGCAAAGATGCCATTCCCTACAGCCAGCTCCTTCGCTTGCGCCGAATCTGCAATGACGACTCGGATTACGAGCAACGCATATAGGAAATGATGGGGTTCTTCAAAAAACGTGGAAACCCCAACTCAACAAACTCTGCCCTTCACAAAGTGTGTTCCGTGAACCGCGACGATGCTTTGTTGCCTGGCCCTGCTAAGAAACAAGATCGCATTCCACTAGTTCTGACGTACCATCCACTAAATGTACCAGTGAAGAATATCATCCTCAAACATTTCAAGATGTTGCAGGAAGAACCAACAATCAGGGACATTTTCAGCAAGCCAACTACGCCGCTATATGCTCCTTCAGACGTGACCGCTCTGTCGGTAATAATGTAACGGGAACCCCCTTATTGTTGGGGGTTCGTTCGCCAGTTACGAAGAGACAACTCAAAAATAAATGAATGCTGACAAACTGTTTCAGAACAAATTTAGTAAATTATAATTTCATCTCTGCGGGCCAAATATATACAGCTTCTCACAAGCCCAAAATTAATACATGTATAAGCGCCGGTCGCCAGCAGAGCACGTGTCCCCAGCCACAGTGATCATGAAATGCCTCACCCAGAGTTGTTGTTGTTGTTGTATATTTTATGGCGTATTCGGCAACTAAGGCCCTTTATGCCATCAACTATACGGTTTTAGCTTTAACTATACTATATTATCAACTTGAGATGACGAAGAAGGAGTTGCAGTTTTAGAAGTGGGAGGAAAACCCCCAGAGAAATGCCCAAGGGGAAAACCCACGCGGTCAAGTAGGGACTGCAAACCCAATCCACATACACGCCCCGGATTCGAACCCGGGACCCCAGAGGTGAAAGGCGAGGAAAGACGCGTACGCCAACCCGACCGCCCCCTCACCCAGAGTAAAGCCGTACAAGGCCTTACATACACTCTATGTGTAGTCAAGCATTTAGCAGACTGCACCCCAATTGATCTTTTGTATTCACAACAATTACCATGCTCCAGCACTAGTACTAGTACAAAAGAAATACCAACAGACTAGTACTAGTACAAAAGACATACCAACAAAAAGACATACAAATGACTGTGTGAGGAACCACAAATTACAAAAGCCAGGCCCTAGAGTGAACAAATTCAAAACTGGAAAAGTAATGTCAAACATCCAAACATATGGCTAGGATATGGTTGTATAAAGAGATTAAATTAAACAGGTGGGTATATATTTTCTGTTACATTTACCCTCCCCACTGGGAAGGCAAACCCTCGTGCCTAATTATTACAATTACATCACAATAATAATTATATACATTTATAAAAAGGTAGTTTACATGGAGGTGTAGAAACATTGTACTTGATCTATATTAAACTCGATGCATAATATAAAAAGTACAGGGATGCAAACTTACGCGATAACTGATTCTTGATAATTGATGACACAGGCGACGACTTGAAAATTAGCTACATTTAGCTAAATTCAATTATCTTCTTTTCTTGTTTAAAGTGTTCACACTGGTCTGCAGCCAGTATCAAAGATTTGCATTTCTATAGCAGTCATAAACAGTTCACATCACATAATTCGCCGTCCGCATCCATGCAGGAGGTCTACGCTGGCGACGTACGTGGGCGATATGTCCGGCTGGTCCAATCGTCAACATTGTCCAGCTGTTGCTCTTGCTCGGTATAGGTACATCCCGGTAGGTTTATCCATTCCAGGCATCCTGACGTCCGAGTCGGAGTACGTTCCACTCCCATCCCTTGGCTTTTAGGCGTGTATCCCTCTCTGGCTATGTCCCATCCGATGCACTGTGTGGAATCCCGTCTCCCTCTGGAACGTCAATGCGTTCGGATGCCGTAGTTCTGTCTGGTGTGGCTATGTTGCTGTCTTCATCGCCTGTAGGCAGAAGCTGCTCAGAAGAACTTGAAAGACAAGGCTTAAGTCTATTAAAATGAATTACATTAAGTCGTGTATTGGTTTTTACATTTTTTATTCTATACACAGCATCAGAAATTCGCTTAATAACAATGTACGGTCCTGTCCAAAATTATTGTAATTTAGGACTCAGACCAACTTTCCTTAAAGGCCTATACAACCAAACTTTGTCATCTGGTTTATACGGATCACCTTTTAGTTTCGCATCATAAACGTTTTTGACGTTTCTGTTCACCGCTAATATGTTTTCTAGCCATTTCAAACGCCTTTTGCAAACGATCGTAAACTTCTGAAACTTCCGAATTTGCATATTTTCAGAACCAGTATGTACTAAAAGATCAAAAGGCAACATAACTTCTCTATACCGAACATTCTGTTAGGGCTAACACCCGTTGTTTCCTGTTCGCTAGCCCGATAACTCATCATTACGTAAGGAATATGAACATCCCAATCTGATTGGTCTTCGCAAACGTACATGCTAAGCATCGTTTGAATGGTCCTATATTGAATCTCTCCACGAGACCATCAGATTGCGGATGATAAGCTGTGGTTCTTGTCTTATTGATACCCAACAATCTACACATTTTGAAACAAATTACTCTCAAAATCTGAACCTTGGTCTGTATGGAGGCTTAGAGCCTACCTCCATGCTTAGAGGGACACCATACCGGCAAATACACTGTTCTATAAGCAGTTGTGCCAGTCTTTCCTTCCTGGTTTCTCAAGGGATATGCCTCGGCCCATTTTGTAAAGTAATCCATTATCACCAGTATGTAACGGTTGCCTCGTTTTGAACATGGCAACGGGCCAAGGATATCTAAGGCAGTCTTTTCGAAGGGGGCTCCGACCAAAGATGGCTGAAGCGAACTGCGTAATATGGGAGACGGCATTTTTCTTTTGGCACAACTTTCACATGATCGTTTAACCCAACTGGCTACATCGTTTCGATAACCGACCCAATAAAAGGATCGCTGAATTTTACTGAAGGTTTTTGTTCGGCCTAGATGGGCCCCTACTTTGACATTATGTGCTGTATACAAAACTTGTTTTTGCAAAGACCCAGGCACAACAACTTGCAGAAACGATGACAAATTATTCTCAAAATGTCTGTACAAAATACCTTCTTTTAACTCCAGCTGATCCCAGAGATACTAATATCTGTGACCTGCAATCGAACTGCCAGGTGGCCTTGCAGCAGAGTTCTTTTTCCAAAGTATCACTGGAGCCAACGCATCATCCTTCTGCTGGGCCCCTCGCAGCTCGACCAGGTCCCAACCTGGAAAGACAGTACTCAAAGAAAAACTAGTAAGTTTAACAAAGATAACCGAGTTTTCTTCAATCTTATCCATTGGCATTCTGGAAAGTGAATCTGCATTTTTGTGCTGACTACCTGGTCTATAACTAATCTCGTAATCAAAAGCACTCAATGTTTCAATTCACCTAGCCAGTTGGCCTTGCACGTCTTTGAAATTAAAGAGCCACCGTAATGAACCATGATCAGTACGTATTTTAAATTTTCTTCCGTACAAATAGTGCTTAAAGTGTTTGACAAAATGCACAACAGCTAAAAGCTCTTTCTTAGTTACGCTCGCTTTTTGACAACTTACGACTACTGTAACTAATTACTCTTTCTTGTGCTCCTTGAATTTGAGATAAAACTCCCCCAATACCAGCAGGTCACTAGGCCTAGTATACAAGGGTCTTTCCACAGTAATGGGGTACATTTGAAAAATAAGTCAATAATTCCTTTCAGATGTCTTTAGTTTATACTGTTCTCAGGAGATAACTTTTACCCAAAAAGGTAAGAAATTGCTGCCACAACATACATTTTTGGAAAGCTTGTGTACAAATTTTCCTATTACGTATCATGTAACGTGGACAGACTACTTTGTAACATTTTTTTCTGTCTTTGTTACATACGGGGTAAATACACCTGCTTGTTGCACGGGGTTTTTACAAATGTATGTTGTAGGACTTTTTTTTATACTCCTTGGTGCAAAAGTTATTTCCTCAGTTTAGCTGCATAATTGAAAGATAAAATTAAGACATTTAAAGTGAACTGGGACCTAAGATCTTGAATGTCACAGAATTGTACCCCATTACTGTGGAAAGACCCACATGTAAATGGTTTAGAAAAATCTTGAATTGCTAGGATATTTGCCGAGGTGACCTTAGTCTTTAGTTCCTGAAATGCAGCATTACATTGGGCTGTCCATTTATAAATTACATCTTTATGTGTTAACTTGTGCCCTCAATAGGCCTATGCTGTTTTTTTCTTCGGATATTATTTATCGCCGCGAACGCGAAGCGAAGACACGAAAATCTGAGAGATTCTCTCGTCTATCAACACCCAGAAACCCTTCTTATGAAATCTGTTGGCAGATTTGTGTACAAACTTGAAAATACGTACATATACATATAGTGTTCGCGCGATCGTAGGACATTATTTTTCAACAAGAAGAGAAACCAGCCGCGAATGACAAAAGCAACTCGCACTTCGCGCTGGTTTCTTCTACGGCTGGAAAAACAACTAACTCACAGGACCACGTGACTTTTCGTAACCAGAATCTAGTTCCGACAAGTCACGTGACCTTGAATTTTTGAAAAATGCTCAAAAACTGCCAAATTTGACGGCGTTTTTTTTTTCAGGATATATCTAATTTACTCTGGAAAGCGCTTCAGAATAATGTATGGGTCTATTTCGAACCCAAAATAGCCCAACAAAGCCGGTGTGTCCCTTTAAAGCAAACAAATTAATGAATCTAAAAATCTTTATGGTAATTGGTATATTTGTAGCGAATTGTATTATGATAATATCCGCGAATCAGGTGATATGCGACATAGTATTTGCTAAATAATAATTAACCAGGAAGTCAAACAAGCCGGTTAATCTCATTTCAGTCTGTATACGTGGTTCCAAAGTTCAGTTTGTGGAATGCTAATAATAATAATGAATATTTGTAATGCGCCGGTATCTATCAAAAAGATGCTCAGGGCGCAGATAATCAACAGATGTAGGCATTTTAATTAAAAATCATGGCTTACATGCATACACCTGTTTACACATAATGCACCTATCAATTGTTCCCCCACCCCCAGGGGCGGATCCAGGAATTTTTCCAGGAGGGGGTTTTGCCACCAGGGAGGGGTTTTGCCCATCAGATTTTTATGTCTGCTTGTTTCGGACAGACGGACACGCAAAAAATGCATTACATTATATTTTTTGGTGTCGGAGCAGGGGGGGGGGGGGGGGGGGGGGGGGTTTACCCCCAAACCCCCCCCCCCCCCCCCCCCCCCCCCCACCCCCTCCCCCCCCCCTCCCCCTCTGGATCCGCGCCTGCACCCCTCCCCCCGCCCCCTCCCCCGGGGGATTGTCACTTTGTTTGTGTGACAAAATCCCCACCCCTGGGGCACAATTTAGGTGACAATAATCCCGGCCCTCGGGTGCAAAACATGCGCGTCTTGTATACAAATACACAGAAAATGTTATTTAAAAGGTCAAATGCCCCACCATGGGGCATGAAAAACGTGACCAAACCCCCACCTATAGGTGTTGAAGATGCAACGGTTATTCCAGGTAGGAAAAGTGTAGAGTAAGAAAAACAATTTGAATATTTAAACCCAGATATTAACTGTGTTCTGATATACACAGCGGTAATTCACAACACTATATGTCATGATGTCATATGGAACTAGTCGACTAGTCATGGAGGAAGAAATGTACTGCACTGTGCACATGCAGTGTAGGCCTAGTTGCAGTGTGTACAGAAACTCCACACACCTAGGTGTGAACTCACTGACAATCGCGGACGTCCCTTTGTTTCTCTTTTGTTTGGACATAGTCTATTTTTCCTTACTCTCGTTGGTTTTGTACAGGAGCGAATCGCGGACGTTCGCTTGCCAATCGCGGACGATATTGTTCTCTTTGTTAAGCGGGCCTCCCACTGTGCGATTTTTGCCACGAATTAGCTTTAAGCAGGCCTCCCACTGTGCGATTTTGGCCACGAATGTCCTACGAATTGGTACGATTATCGTCTCTTAGACAGTCTCTGGTAATCGTACCAATTCGTAGGAATTTCGTAGCAAAAATCGCACAGTGGGAGGCCCGCTTTAAGCAGGCCTCCCACTGTGCGATTTTCGCCACGAATTTTCTACGAATTGGTACGATTATCGGAAACTGCCTATAGACTCTACACACAATCGCAGCCAATCGTACCCAATCGTAGCTAATTCGTGACGAAAATCGCACAGTGGGAGGCCCGCTTTAGACCTCCCTAAAACGTCCACGATTGTTTGGGAGAACAATTGCGCACGCATGCGACCTTGGCCGGCTAGCCTAGCTATAGCTAGCTGTTAAAGCTACAATAGCTCCATGGATAGGCCTACATGTACATGTATTGTACTTGTGTTCAGGTGTAGTAAGGTTATTTTCAAAATGATAAACGTATATTCATTTTGCACAATCGATATTAAACTTTAAATAAAAGGTTTTTTCCCCCCGAGTTAGTCACAACCTTGTTTTATTTTAAGGAATGTAGCCTAGTTGATGTTTGGAACCCATGGTGATACGAAGAATCTAGTGGACTAATCTACCATTACCGTAGCCTATATTTCAGTTGGTAAGTATTTCATGTCGGCCTGGACAGTTTCAAATAACCCATTCAATTTAATTTAAATTTATTTAATCATCCCAACTGGACAATTATTGACTGACAGGCTGGAAGGGTACAATGTAGACGGACATATAAATTTCACCGTCTTACTATTATAAATTAATTGTTAACCATGGGTAAATTGTGTCAATGTTTGCAATAAAACCAATTTACAATATAGTACGATTACTTCAACAGACTGTACCACAACAGCGCCGCAACAAATAGCGCATGCACGGCCGGCCAATATCTGTTTCCTGTTATGTGCCTCAACCCAAAACGGAACTGGTCTGTTGTTCAGATATTCTGTCGGTCGCACATCGTGGCACTTCTGTGACGCGGTGTCGCGTTCTTTTGTATACGGGCATAACACCGTGACTGGAGTGAAAACAAATTCGTTCATGCTTATTAAGGTGTACATGTTGCGCAGACAACGGCTTTGTTCCTTCGCTTGTAACCATGGGCACAACGTTGTTTTCACTCCAGTGACGTTGCAGCGACCAACAGAATTGTGTGATACTTTGATTTTGTTAAATATGTTCATTTTGTTTCCACCTTCAGGCTCTTGAGATAAATTCATGATGCACAACACGATATGTCTAGGCAAGAAGGGCAGTTCTTCGCAGGTGCAGACATGGGCCACAACGTAGGCTACAACATACATGGTGACATCACTGATTTGATTTTTTGTTAATGCTAGACTAAGAATCTTGACGGTAAAATCTATTTTAATTGAATCTGAGTCACTATTCTCTTCATCATTGGCAACATAGTTTTGATGATAAACTTTTTAACAAATTACCAATGTGTCGCACCCTATTTCAACTTCCCGCTTAAAGGGAGGATGACGTAAACCGTCGAAAATGCCGTGAAATATAAAATACTGCTGTGGCCTTGCTTGTGTATTTTCAAGTCGGAGCACCAAACTGCAAAACATGAATCATATTTAGACACAAATTATTTTCTGGTTTGGCAAATAAACTTACATGTGCGATATCCTAAACATGAGGGAAAATAATTAAACATAGAGGACAAAATACTTGCAGAACACTTCGTAATTTTTCAGGAAATTTCATCATTAAAGTGGAATAAATGTTATTTCAAACCATATCCCTTCTAACTATTTGAACTATTACTTATAATTATTTTCGTCTAAATATACGCTTTATGCAAATTACCATGTTTTATAAGTTGGAGCTCGCACTTGAAAAGGATGTGTTGGATTCTGGGAAACAAGAGTTTGATTTTTAAGTCCTTCATTCAAAAAGCCTTGAACATTTAAACATGGCATGACACAGCTATATTTGTTGCAAAGTTCATCAACAAAATATATTGCCGATGTTGAAAACAAGTGCCCCATGCAGATTGCCATCATAAGGCCTATCACCAGGCCATACGAAGGTATTTTTTTATTAAATTTGTTGATGATTCCAAACAAATATTTCCTCTGCTTTTAAAGGAGCGTGACCATATTGTTAAAAACAATAGATTTTGTTCTAACCGAACAATAATATAAAATACCTTCCCAAAATACTCTCCACAGGAGGAAATCGGGAAATGTGCAAACGTGGAAGAAAAAAAGGTTGGTGTAATGACTGCACTGCTTTATGTAACCGGATAAAATAATTTACTAAACTTCAGTGGTTTTTTGACGATATCCGTGGTCTTATACGGGATGAGAGCATAACATTTCAGAATAGTAAAGAGAAAATTATGATACATGATGGTATCAAAATCTCAATACCCACCCAAAAAGAATGGGGGCTTCAAAATGTGATATGGTCACACTCCTTTAAGCAATCCGTTACGTTCTCTTGTCAATTGAAACTTAAAAAGTGGTGGAAATGAAAATTTTTCTCAATCTTTTTTTGCAGTGAAATGTTCAATTTTTATTTGTGTGCAGCTGCTATGCATAAATCTTAAATGTTCTGTAAACATGGTGTTGAAAATAGAAAATCACTTAAAGTTGGCTCATTATAATGATACAAAGCACATTTTCAAAGTCCTGGTAATTACAGTATCTATTGGTTATTGTGATCTGGGGCCAAATTCATAAAGCTGTTTAGCAGAAAAATTTGCTTAATCAACAATTTGTTTGCTTTATAAAAATAGGTTAATAGTTAACATTTTATTTCAACTTGTGTTCTTAGCATTGTATGTCAACTTGTGTTCTTAGCATTGTATGTCAACTTGTGTTCTTAGCATTTTATGTCAACTTGTGTTCTAAGCAAGAATAGCAGATATTCTTGTGAAAAACAAAAATTTACATTTTTATAAAGCAAACAAATATTTATGCTAAACGGCTTTATGAAATTGGCCCCTGGACAGGCTAACATTAATCCAGTCCCTTGAACAGTCATGGCGTACCGGCGGAAGGGGCGTGCATGGTGGTGCCAGACTTTTTAATGATACCTGTAACATACACTGTTAAAAATGTTTCTGTTATTTTACGGAAAACGTTCCGGCAGCGAAATTACTGGTTTTTTTCATTGTTCCGTTCATCTTGATCTGTGATTGGTCGTCTTTGTGCGTGCGCATTGTGTGTTTTATATTTAAAAATTGGCGAAGCCCTTTGCTTCAGGCAATGTACTTTATTTACATTTGGATATGTTCGACACGCACGGCCGGGTTACAAATGGCAATGCAAAATATACACACTTACTAAAAATAATAATAATAAACACGTGACCGGACAGAATTCTGCCCGTCATGGCTGTCCTTTAACGATCCCTATATTTTCGCATTAAGCGATGGGATCGGGCACCAATCTAGGTACACCACTGCCCTTGAAGAGCGTTTACTGTGTTTTTTTCTTTTACAAAATTATGCGTGTAATAAAAAGATGTCCCCTTACTTTTTCCATGTAACTGCACACATTTCAAAACAATTTATGCAATCCTCTAAGCATAGATTGTAATATAGTTACATTGTATTATTTTGTTTTACATTCTGTCCATCGACTGTCTTTTTTGTATCTTACAAATAAAATGCTTTCTCTTTAAATTGAAAACTATCTGCTGTTTTTGTTATTGTGGTTCTACCCAGGACATACGAAGGCACAATTTGTTCCAATCATTTGCAAAATCACTCCCTATTTCTGTGTTGAAAAAAAACACCTCCCTCCTGTTGTTACAACTAGATATCAATTGCGGAACTCGGATCAGTAATCCATGTTCCGTTGTAGAACCGAACGTTTCAAGAAAAGTCCCCTTCCGTTTCTTATTCGGTTGCTGAATAATACCAAGTAGTACCTTGGCCTTGGCTGTAGTCTCAATCCACACTTATTTTTATTTTTAGTTTTAGTTTTTGTCGGAATCTACGTGTTTTTTTGTATAATGTATATAGTAGGCCTACCTGTTTTGTAATTATCTCTGTAATTCAGCCTTTGGCTGCTATTGAGATTTTAATAAACCAACCATGAATGAATTAATGAATTTCTTTCGAATCGGAGCGGCATTGACCGCAGCGTCCGCAGGGGTTCCTTTTCAAGAAATTCAACAAATGGGGCGTTGGCTCTCAGGTGCATTCTTATCTATATATTCGGCCAGTCACAACTTGTTTTGGGGGTTTTAATTCCACAGACAGTACGGCGTAACTTGCTTGCAGTTGCGTGTAAACATTGGCCCCTTTTTGATCATCCCACTTTTTGCAACGTTTACTCTATGCTGACCGACCTGCAAAGAGGCCATGGCACACCAACACTCATTATAGTCAGCGAGCGAGTCACGGTTATGCTCCGCGACGTTTCAGAATCTTTTCCTAGCGCCGGTCTGGTGTGGTCAGACATCCTCCCACGTGTTTTTTTAATATTTTGGGGCGCAGTCGCAAAGAGCATTGGAACGGAAACACGTGGCTATATCAACCGATGGGCAAAATCACATTGTTTTAAACTCTACCGGGTTGCGTGTTTGCACCGTCCCCAAATTTATTTGGTCATTCCTGTCTCTTTATCAGCGCGATGGTGTTCACTTGTCCCCACAGGGGCAACGCCTTTTTGTGGCCAACTTGTTCGAGTGCGCTTGTTCTCCCAAACAATCGTGGACGTTTTAGGGAGGTCTAACAAAGAGAACAATATCGTCCGCGATTGGCAAGCGAACGTCCGCGATTCGCTCCTGTACAAAACCAACGAGAGTAAGGAAAAATAGACTATGTCCAAACAAAAGAGGAACAAAGGGACGTCCGCGATTGTATGTGGATTCACACCTGTGTGTGTTCGCTTACATTTGGGCCGGTAATTCGGATGTTTAATTGACTTTCCAAGGTCGTGGACTTTGAGGTATTTTGTAAATTGCCCGTTCTGGGCATTTGACCCTTAAGTCGTTCTTCTGTTTTTTGTTACTGTCTCCCCCGTCTTTGTTGGGGCGCGCTCTTGAGCGGTTGGCAATGGGCTCGGACAGCAAAACAATCGTTCGTTTTTAGAAAGCTGTAATTTTTGTTTTTTATAAGGGTACAGTCGCCATAGTGCACAGAAGTTACCACGTGACCATGATCCCGACCGAACGTTACCACGGTGGGAATGCGGCTGCACTGTATATCCTTTATAGCACGATACATGACAAAGGGACTCCCCCTAACGTCCCTTTACTTCAACACACTCTTAATTCCCTTCTGTTAACGTATATACCAACTCCCCCCTAAAAACTGAAAGGAATTCCATGGATGTTTGAGACGCAATATAGAGGAACAACTTAATGGTAGGGGTAGTCTCTCTGCCACATAACGTGCTGCATATGATATCCTTTGTACAGCAACACTATAATTTTAAGTACAGGGGCCAATTTCATGGCGTTGCTTAGCACGAAAATTTGCTAAGCACAGGATTTATTTGCTTTATAAAATGGATTACAAGCCAAAATTATACACCAACTTGTGTTCTTCGCAAGAGTAGAAGAATACCTTTCAATACACATCACTTACGATTTTGGCTGGCAATCCACTTTCACAAAATAAAGCAAACAAATCCTGTGCTAAGCAAATTTTTGTGCTAAGCAACGCCATGAAATTGGCCCCAGGTCTTAAGGGGAGTTCACACCATCGCGGAAAAATCACACTGTTCCATTGGTTTGTACACAAACTGGTTTGCCGCTTGTGTGCGGCCTATCGCGACGCGCAAAACGTTTTGAGCTGGGTCAAAGTTCAAATTTGTTGAACTTTGACCGCGGTGCGCTGCCCCTTCCAACGCGCAGCCAATGAGGTATCAGAGAAGCCCCAAGTTACCAGAGTGGAATTTTCTATTTTGGAATAATCGGCGATTGGGAGCTAATGCAATGCGGTGAGCGCAGCGCGAAAGTGTGATTTTTCCGCGATAGTGTGTATCCGCCTTTACAAATGGTTTTATGGCGCCAATTTGTGTTTGGGGCCTGGGAGCCCATTGTGTTTGGGGCCCGAGAGCCCATTGTGTGGGGCGTGACGCCCCATTAATTAAGAATGGTTTGCCGGCTTGCCCGTTTACTTGGCATCCGGCTTTTTATCTAAATAAAAAAGTCACATTTGGCCGTGACAGAATAGCAAATATTTCTTTTTTATTTGGATAATTTGAGTCCGAGTATAAAGCTAAGTTATATCATCATCGGATTTGGAACAAAGTAGGCCTACGTATTTACGGGCTATTATACAACGTATTGTAGAAGAAAAACGGGTATATTTACCATCAAATTGGGGAATCAAGGCATCCAAACCCCAATGCCTCAGCAGCGCCCTGACAGGCAGAAAAGGAAGAGATTTGCGCATGCGCATTATGGGATTTTCGACTATACGCGGTCTGCGCGTACTCAATCCGCGAGGTCGTGTTTACGCAGAAGGAACGTACTTCACTTAAAACGTCTTGCTGGTGAGCACGTTGTTGCGTAAACTTGACCCAATATCCCCTTCTTAGGCCCTATCTACTTTTTGATACTACCGGAGTTGCTTACTCGTTGCATTTTTTACGGTGCAATGTCATGGAGGTAAAAAGTACTTCTTGCGAGGTACATGCAAAATTATCCATTTACCCAATATTGTCTTGAAAACTACGCAACTTTTGTACCCAACACTTTTACGCAACAATTGTTTACACTTTTTTAGTGTGATTCTTACACCAAACAAAACGCTGTGCCTTGCATCCATATTGACAGAATGGCTTGCTGGCGCGTTTCCTTGTTCCGGGGCGGTGAAATGGATTAAGTCAGAGAATAGACTACACTTTCAATCCCTTTGAGCTCGGTCACATAATACGCGAACGGCAAGTCAGCAGTCCGCATATGCGCGAATGGCCATCAGTCAAGGTGGCTGTCTCTTGCCATGACTACACAAACTTAAAAACGCTGTTTCACTGCTCACAAGAAACTGAAGAAAATACAGACCGTAAGTCGTGAGAACCTTTGATGCCGTCTAAAACAAACCTAGTGAGTTGTTGTTTCAGTTATCCAGTTGACACGTTAAGCAAATTTACCAAAAATCCATCCCATATTCCGCCATCTTCGTACAAATCACATGGCACTCGTCAGGAGTAAGAGCACCTCCCCCCCCCCCCCCCATTTGTCGGGGAGTAGCGAGAGCATACTACTCTCGTTGATGACATGATGAGTGTCGTTAATCTTGCCGTTCGCAATCGCGCGCGCAGGAGTATACTCGTGTTAACACGAGAACACGTGATCTTCTCACAATGACGTCACAACCCTGTTTGTAAACAAACCAAGTGACCTCAAGCGTTTCGGAATGTCGGGTGAAGAGGGTTGGAACTGAATTAGAGAATAGTTTATATTTAAGGACAATTAAATCGATGGCAATTTTACTTTTGTATTTCATCCGGAAAAAAAACACGGACAAACACAGAAAAATAGTAGAGTGCTAACAAAAGTAGAGTGCTCTATTCAATATCTCTGGAAATACAAATTGCTGTCGATTGCTGCCTTAATTCTTATTCTTCCTAGAAGCATAAAAACCCAAGAACATTTTAAAACCAAATTTAGCTGCAACGACCTGCCACCTTGGAAGTTATGTTGTTTTTGTAAAACCCATACTGAACTACTTGCGTGCTTGACTGGCTGTATTCCCTCTAGGCATCTATTCACATCGTCTGGCCTACCAGAGACACTTCCGAGGGACTCACAGAATCAAAGTGTGTATAAAGTGTGTATAAAGTGTGTATAAAGTGAACAATTAAAAAAATGACCTGTCAACAGCTGTCAATATTATATCGAGCATTATTTTATAAACCCCTATGCCCGCTTCGGGAGTTTGTTTTAAAACCGCATAGTTCATGCAAAAAACGCGCCCCTAAGACAGTTCTTCGATAACCAAGAATGAACCTGGAAATCTTTGTTGAAATTTACTTTGAGCAAACTGTCAAAATAGCACATTAACTTTGCTGTACTGAGTGTTTAAAGTTAGACACTTTGTGTTCTCTTTTGGAAGCACCCCTGTAAAAATGCCCAATTTCCTGCTGTTGCTTGGCTCAAAACAGTATGTCCTGAGTTTAGCTAGTGGATTTTGAAAGTTCCTTTTTTTCTGAGCTATGAAGGTACATGTATATTTCCTGCTTAAACAGCAGCATGATTTTGAGCCCTGGTCCTGTATGGAAAACGCACATGTAACAAATGTTGTCAGTGTTTGAGTCCACTATGGGAAGCAATAATTTTGACTACACGAAATAAATGCTACATTACAATTGAACTCTGACCTCTGAGTTGTTGTTTATTCTTTACATGTACATGTACAGTCATGAGTACTATATTTTAGTAGGAAAGATAGTAAATTTATGTATGTGCCTGCATTGATGTAGCAACACAGCAAGCTGCAGTGTAATAATCGCGGAATAGACTAGTGTTTGGGGGTTTTCGCACACAATGGAATTAGCCATGATATTCATATATTTTTGGTACAGCTGCCTTTTGTCATGTATACACCGGTCATATCGCTAATTGCGGAATATAATAATAATAAAATTAACTGTGTGTGGAGATTTTGCGCCAACATTTTCTACGGTACTGGACGAAACATGCTCGTCTTGGTATTGTTAGATTGTTTATGTCGTGTTCTATTTAATGACATTGATTTCATTAAAGTATAGTAACATTTTTATTTTTTCTTCTCACATACAGTACCTACACCATGTATACTCTTACTCAGGTAATCGTAGGCCTATTTCAAAGAACTAAACTTACCGAGCCAGCAAGATATTTCGTTCTTCTGTCATGTCCACCGATCTTGCTGCCGACGAGCTTTTTCGGTACCTCAGCCAGCCTTCTAGGCAGTTGTGTATGTGATTCTGCAAACTCATTCTCGAGAAGAAACTTGAGGTACGCGGTTTCCATGTAGTCCTGCACTTGCGTGATGATTGGGATGCCGATCAGCACTAAAACCACTAGTGCCTTTTTCCACCGCCAGAAACTTAGGAGAAGCTTCGTCGCGCAATTCCTTGAACACCAGGACATCCTCCTCATTTCGTAATTTGTATGCCGGTAAGTGAGACCCACACGAGTCTTTAGAGAGGTTTCGCAAGGTGACGAATACGGTCACGAATACGGATATGATAACGTTTCACGTCGATGCGCACTTTGAACTGGGTTTCGCACTATGTGAATGTACGTGTACTATATAGTACATAGGCTATCTGCTGAATCTGCTCTGCGCATGGCTTTGTTTTCAACATGTTTTCCTCGCTTTCACGTGGGCATCACACATTAAATTTGATCTATATTCACGGAATATACATAAAAATATAAAAAAATATGCATACAACTTATTAAACCATCACAGATAAAACGAAAAATCTGCATAACCGGTATCCGTTTTTATGCTACGCGTATGAAGGCCGATAACCGTTAGTCAACGCCTATGAAAACCATGTGTACTACGGTTACGCGTCACACGATTCGGAAGCGCATAAAGTCATGACGTATCCTTATCGGTATTAGGCCGTATTCCTGAACGCGTGAGGGCGCTGTAATGTCTGGGGGTAGCACGCGCGCCGCGCGAAGCCAGCTGTCTGATCATGCGAAGCTGTTGCGTGCCTCATCTTTGTACCAATGTAGTGAACATTTTGAGGGAGGACGTAAGGCTGACCGGGACGCTATTCTAACTATTTTTCTGTGGACAAAAATAAGTAAACCGCGAAACCCGCCCGCAAAGAGGGAAATAAAGCAAAAAGACCGGCTTCCTCATCTTCTAGATCAACTGCTGCTCAAGTCTTAGAATCTTGTTTCAGTCGTGTTGATGTTGAAATCCAAACTGATGTTTCACAGCTAGAACGTAACCATGATGTGATCCAACTGAAGAAAAAACTGTACTCGAAGTGTCGGGAGTGTTTATTTAAGACTCAGACGGGGCTGCAAAGAATTTTCAACACTAAATTCGGCATTGAAAACAGAATCAGGGTATCATGAGAGGAAACGCCAAACAACCCGCAAATGTCGACCAGGTGAAACGCTACCCGCATGCTCCAAAACCCAAAGCACAGCCTCAACACAACAGAAACGCGAGTCAAGCAGCAACGACCGCACACATGGGCACATGTAAATGGTGTGCACTGCAAAGGATGCTACATGCGTGAATTGTCAAAAGAAAGGCCACTTTTAATTAGCAGTGTGCCGCAGTGCGCCCTCATATACCGGTGCAAAGAAAAGAACAAGAGTACACGAAATACAAAATGAGCCGGAATCAGATGATGATTTGCTATTCCTCGGGGAAATCTTCGGATCAAACGACTACTGGAGTGCTGACATACTGCATGGTCAACGGACACGAGACCCGCTTCAAGCTTAATACCGGAGCAACCGTGTCGGTATACTCAGTGACAAAGAACCGTGGCTCACTGAAGTGAAGCTCAAGTCCGCGACTAGATCCCCTACGTGGCCCGGGAAACACGCACCTGAAGGCCATGGGAGTGTTCACGGCTACATTGCAGTATCGTTAAAAACGGATCAGCGAGGAGGTGTACATCATCAAA
Organism: Henricia sp. BOLD:AAB3569; assembly: GCA_037783545.1. Lineage (NCBI taxonomy): Eukaryota > Metazoa > Echinodermata > Asteroidea > Spinulosida > Echinasteridae > Henricia > Henricia sp. BOLD:AAB3569. The sequence continues at coordinate 183,878 of JBBELK010000415.1, read as the reverse complement.
AATCAACAATGCTTACTCCTCAGCAAACAAGCCTGTGTAAACATGGGACTGATAAAGAGAGTTAATGAGATTGATCACAACTCTCCAGATTTCCGTACTGAGTACCCGTCACTATTCACTGGGCTTGGCAAACTCCAGACAGCGTACCATATAACACTACGCCAATATAAGCCAATATGCCTGTACACGCCGAGAAAAATACCGCAGTTCCACAAGCGGACCGTGAAATCAAGTCCATGCGCGGAGCAAGGCGTCATTTCACCAGTTACCGTCCCAACAACCTGGTGCTCGGGCATGGTTTCCGCCCGAAAGCCGAACGGAACTGTAAGGATATGCGTCGATTTAACACACTTAAATAAAGCCGTACAGCGCGAAATCCACCCAATGTCTTCAGTAGACGACAGCCTCGCTAGATTGGCGGGGAGCAAAGTGTTCACAAAACTTGACGGTAAAAGTGGATTTTGGCAAATCCCACTCGACGAGGAGTCCAAGCTACAGACGACTTCCATCACCCCGTCTGGCCGCTACTGCTTCAACCGCTTGCCATTCGGGATCAGTTCTGCGCCCGAAATCTTCCAACGAACAATGTCCGACATTCTGGCAAACCTTGATGGCGTCATCTGTCACATGGATGACATTTTGATCCATGGCAAGGACCAACCAGAGCACGATCAGCGTGTAAGTGATGTTCTCCAACGAATCCAAGCGGCTGGACTGACACTGACTGATAAGTGCGAGTTCTCAAAACGCACCACCACCTTCCTCGGACATGTCGTTGATGCGCAAGGAATACGCGCAGATCCACGCAAAACACGAGCAATCTCCGAATTCCCAGTCCCCACCAACATCACTGAACTGCAACGTTTCATGGGGATGGTGAACCAGCTTGGAAAATTCATTCCCGGGTTGGCAGACATAAACGAGCCGCTACGACAACTGCTTCACAAAGAGGCAGTGTGGAATTGGAGCGAGCATCAACACGATCATTCGAATGCGTAAAACAAATGCTCACTTCTTCGCGAGTGCTCACACACTACGATGTAAAGCGCCCCACAGTAATCGTGGCTGACACATCTTCATTAGGCATCGAATGCGTCCTCCTACAAATACAAGATGCCGGTTCTCGTCGCCCCGTCTGCTTTGCATCGCGCTCTCTCAGTGACATTGAAAAACGATATGCAGTCGTCGCGAAAGAAGCGTTGGCTGTAACGTGAGCATGTAAAAAGTTGTCCGACTACGTACTTGGTCTGCAGCACTTCACAGTCGAGACAGATTACAAACCCCTCGTGCCACTTGTGCAGTCAAAAGAACTATGTAACATGCCCCTACGCATTCTGTGCTTTCGACTCCGTCTGATGAGATTCAGTCCGGTGATAGAGTACACACCTGGGAAACACCATGTGACCGCCGACACGTTATCACGCGCCCCCGTGAGCGCAGCAGAGAACGATGACGTTGCGCTGGTTGCCCAGGTAGAAACGTTCGCGAGCCAAGTCCTTGAATCACTACCTGCAAGTAGGCCTACGCGACGAATGGACGAAATCTGAAAAGCGCAAAACGCAGACGAAGAATGCAAACAGATTATGGAGTATTGCATTCACGGATGGCCGGCATACATGCCCCACTCTTCACTGGTCCGCCAATACTGGGAGAGTAGAAGTCACCTTGCAGTTATCGACAGTCTTCTCCTGTACGACGATCGCATAGTCATACGCCTTTCTTAAAAGTCTAGCCTCCGAAACGTAAACATAACGCGGCACGCATGCCGGACCGCGTGGACTGCACGATGGCTGACAACGCAATTCGGGACCTTTTTTTAGCTAATGCTAGGTTTAAATTATGTTTCCGGTGGCCACGGCAGCCCCGTTTTCCCGAAACGTAGTGCGCCGTGGGATTTTTGCAATTTTTTTCTCCGTATTCAAGTTTTGTTATGCTACGTTTACACCATGTCCCCGGCAGTCCCGGCGCCCCGGTAGAGGAGCACCGGGGAGGCACCGGGATGGACGTCGGGGAGCGTAGGGGACCGGGGTGGCGAAACGTGAATGACCGTAGCTCACCCTTGCAACCGGCCAGTGAGCAGCTCTGTCAAAAAATTTGCCCCGGCAGTCCCGGCACTAATGAGAATCGTCCTGGGCCGCAGTGGGACGGGGCTTCCGTCACAGGGCGTGACGGACCGCAGTGTGCCTTGACTCACCGGGGTGTGGCACCTTGGGGTGCCGGGGAACTCTGATCGCGGCCGGTGCCTCGCGCTCCGCCACGTTTGGAAGCCCGGCACCCCACGGTCTGCCAGGGCCCGACACGGTAGCGGCCACAGCATGGTGTGAATGCGGCCTGGTAAACTGCGGTGCGCCAAGGTGTGTGACGGTTGTTGCTCACGGCCAGTTACGCCTCACTGCGTTGCGCTCCAGGACGAAGTGAAAATGAAGGTGTGGAGCGCACTGTTTATACCAACCGGGGCTCACCGGGAGACCACCGGGAGACCACCGGGAGACCACCGGGTGACCACCGGGGCGTGAAACGTGACAGCTGCCACGTTCAGTCGCAGGGCGCCGCAGCAGACCTTGCACACCGTCGGGAACGTATTGGGCCGGGACAACAAACGTGACACGAACGGGACGGACGTGAGGCACCGCATTAGAACTTAGCAGGCCGGCCTGGGACGTGGACCCATCCGTAGTGAAACGGCGCTTAAAACGTAGCGCGCCGTCCGCCTCGCGGCCCGGAACCGGCACGGCGCGCCACGCTTTACGTACCGGGACGTAACGCACCGTGGTAGAACGCAACACACCGGCCCAACTAGGGCCGAGTCGAGCCAAAGTAATAAAAAGACGACAAAAGTTCCACGGCCTGCTACGTTTTGGCCAAACCGGGGCGCCGGGACTGCCGGGGACATGGTGTAAACGTAGCATTAGGTCTTGCTAGGTTTTCTCACGGTCTATCACGGTATCCGTGACGGGCCGTGTGGGGGGCCGGGGGGTTGGGGGGGGGGGAGTTGCTGCTGAGTCCCAGAGGCTCAAAAGGCGCACTACGGTTCGGCCCGCGGTCTACCACGGATGCCAGTACGTTCCCTCCCGTGCAGGAGTATACTCGTGTTAACACGAGTACACGTGTTCTTCTCAGGATGACGTCACAACCCTGTTTGTAAACAAACCAAGTGGCCTCAAGCGTTTCAGAATTTTGGGTGAAGAGGGTCGGAACTGAATTAGAGAATATTTCATATTTAAGGACAATTAAATCGATGGCAATTTTACTTTTGTATTTCATCCGAAAAAAAAACACGGACAAACACAGAAAAATCATGTAAAAAAGTAGAGTGCTCTATTCAATATCTCTGGAAATACAAATTGCTGTCGATTGCTGCCTTAATTCTTATTCTTCCTAAAAGCATAAAAACCCAAGAACATTTTAAACCAAATTTAGCTGCCACGACCTGCCACCTTGGAAGTTATGTTGTTTTTGTAAAACCCATACTGAACTACGTGATTGACTGGCTGTATTCCCTCTTAGGCATCTATTCACATCGTCTGGCCTACCAGAGACACTTCCGAGGGACTCACAGAATCAATTGCCTTAAAGTGAAAAAATGACCTGTCAATATTATAGCGAGCATTATTTCATAAACCCCTATGCCCGCTTCGGGAGTTTGTTTTAAAACCGCATATAGTTCATGCAAAAAACGCGCCCCTGATATAACGACATCACACTCATTTAAAAATATTACTATTGTAGGCCGGTATATTTTCCACGAAAACAGACGAATATTTAATTTTGGCGCACTTTCGTTTCATTCTGGCCCACTGTGCGCCGGCGTTTCCTTTTGTGGGGTACCGTGGCCGAGTGGTTTGGGTCATTGACTCGCACTCATAGGTGAAAACTTGGGGTTGCGGGTTCGAACCCCCCCCCCCCCACCCCCCCCCCCCCCCCCACCCACCCCCCCCCCCCACCCACCCCCCCCCCCCCCACCCACCCCCCCCCCCCCCCACCCACCCCCCCCCCCCCCACCCACCCCCCCCCCCCCCACCCACCCCCCCCCCACCCACCCCCCCCCCCCCCCACCCCCCCCCCCACCCCCCAATTTCTTTTTGCTGATTCGTGTCCTGGGCTTCCATATTGAATGACGGGAAACTGCTAGACAGGAGACAATTTTTTTCTTCAGATGCTCATGCAGCTCAGAGCTGCCTGTATGGACTTCAGTTGTGTGACGTTAGTGACGTCATTGCAAAGGACAGCCATATACAAACAGTAGTCTTTATCATGTATTAAAGCCTTGCTTGACAAACACTTTTTTAAGCATGTGATCAGCCAAGTACACTCCATGGTCTATTCAAATGTATGTGACAGTCATGAATATGCATTAAGACCCCCACCATAATTTCCTTTATATATATGAATAATAATGACAGCGCCCCCAACGGCCAATCGGGCGCTCCAGTTATTTTCCCTCAGACTGTATTTTGACCGAAGACCAACATAGACGTCTCGTCTTCGTTCTCTTACAGATTAAACAAGCCAGAACTTCACATCCTTTTGATCAGCGCTTATTTTATTTTCAACTGGCTCTCGTCGCCCCCAATTAATGAGAGTCACAAATGGTGGAAGATCCGGGTAGTGAGGAAAAATCTTCAACCGCAAATCCGCTGGGAGAGCCACAGCAAGTTTCCGGTAGTTTTCCTCACCACACCAACTCTGATTTTATTTGATGTTCGTCTGACCGCAAGACACTGCCTGCAATCGTACCGTGCCTGACGGGAAGACCCTACCGTCTACCCCACCATCTCAGTATCAGTCTGTAAAAGACCACCTCAAAGGAATGGAGGAATCAGGTGTCATCAGGAAGAGCAGCAGTCCCTATGCCTCGCCGATTGTGATAGCTCACAAGAAAGACGGCTCATTGCGCATCTGCATCGATTACCGCCAATTGAATATGAAGACTGTACGCGATGCATATCCTCTACCACGAATTGACGAAGCCCTAGATGCCATTGGTAAAGCCAACCTATTCTCCACACTTGACCTTACATCGGGCTATTGGCAAGTACAAATGGAAGAGGCGGACATACGTAAAACAGCTTTCACAACTCCGATGGGTTTGTTTGAATGCAACAGGATGCCATTTGGAAAAACACCGTCCTCAAAAACTCGGGTCCCTCTAGTCAACATCAACACAACTGAACCGATGGAACTTCTCTGCATCGACTTTCTCAAGCTTGAAAGGAGCAAGGGAGGGTATGAGAACATCCTAGTAACCACGGATCATTTTACCAAGTACGCACAGGCCTTCCCAACACGCGATCAAAAAGCCGACACTGTCGCGAAGATCCTGTGGGAGAAAATCATCCAAAACTACGGATTTCCTGTCCGCATACACTCAGACCAAGGCCGCGATTTTGAAAGTCAACTGATTAGGGAACTGTGTAAGGTATCTGGAATCAAGAAGAGCAGGACGACACCATATCACCCTCAAGGTAATGGAATCACGGAGCGTTTCAACCATACACTTCTGAATATGTTGGGTACACTTGAAGACGACCAGAAGAAGGATTGGAAGCAGTATGTGGGAGTCATGACACATGCTTACAATTCAACCCGCCATGACTCCACCGGCTATGCGCCATTTTACCTGATGTTCGGCAGACACCCTAACTTGCCTGTGGACCTTATGTTTGGGCTAAAGACAGAGGAACGAATTACGCCTCCCTACGACGAGTACGTTGAACGACTCAGGGACAGACTGCAGACCGCGTATAAAAAAGCCAGCGATGTTGTCCAACAAGCTAAGTCCAAACAAAAGCGTCTTTACGACAGAGGCACAAAGATAGCCCCGCTGAGGACAGGAGATAGGGTTCTAGTCCAAAACAAGCACCTGACTGGACCGAGCAAGCTTGCCGACAGGTGGGAGTCACAACCTTACGTAGTCATCTCAAGAAACGCTGACTTACCTGTTTACACAATTCGCTCCCTTGACTACGGAAAAGAGAGAACTGTCCACAGAAATATGCTCACCCCCTGTATGTTTCTTCCACTCGACGAAGAAGAAACAGCAACAACGTCGGTGACCTTACACGAGTCTGGTGAGGCAAGCCAATATGACCACGCTCCAAATCTTCCTGCTAATGAAAGTGCGAGCAGTGATGAAGAAGTTGACATTGCCTTCATTGCAGTAGGAACTAAACCAGTGTCTCCTTCAGTATCAGCCTCGTTATCACCGGAAGATGCGTCAGAAAAAGTCGATGTGGAACATTCCTCGCCCTCCTCGCTACCAATGTCTATTGTACTGGGAACGGCTGATATGGAGGATAGTCGTACTCTTGCGTCTCAGTCACCCCCCGAACTACCTCAAGCGGTACTGAGTGATGACGGTGATAAGGAGGTTGGAAACATTACAGATTCAGCCGAAATCACAGATTACCCCTCGCCACCGAACTTGAGGCCAATGAGGACAAGGCGGCCTGTCGACAGGTTCACATATGATCGACTCGGTCAAACAAAGCAAATTAGAACACAACCACAGCTGGCAGGGCAAGAGAAGATCAACGCTGGGCGAAAGATCTTCGAGCGTTGGAAAAACCCCATCATGGCCAAAATCAGAAAAAGGGTATGTCTTAGACTTCTCGCGGATTGTGATTCGTAAACCTTCCCAATTTATGCCAATCTATAGTGTTAATGTTTTAGTAATTTGTAAACCTTCATTTTCCAGAGAGATTTTGTGAATTGTTATGATCTCTAAGTATAAATAGAATACATTAATGAATTTGAGACATTAATGGTGAATGGGAATAATTTCTTTATTAAAACTAATTCGAAATTCTCTATCTATACATATATTCGTATTTTTGCATGGTGAATTATTATGTACCAGAACCATGTATACAATATTTATATACTTCCGTAAAAGTAATTGAGTCATAATTTTGTTGTGATTTCTTTGACAAATTTATTCTGCTTCTGTTTGTAGAATACTCCTTTCTTCGAATAATCCAAACGGTCAGGCGCTGGCCATTTGTTTATTTAAAGATTTGGTGTAAGAAATATTATACGCCATATAAGTTGGAAATCACACACGTCATATTTTGAAATTACGTGTATTGAAAATATGTCATTTTTGTAAATATTTGGTAATAATTTAATTTATATTTTCTTAAATCAAATGTCTGGGACGACATTTCCTCAAGAGGGGGAATAATGTGACAGTCATGAATATGCATTAAGACCCCCACCATAATTTACTTTATATATATGAATAATAATGTGTGTGTGGCAGATCTTCGTTATCGAAGAAATCGGGAGTACAGTGCGTCAATTGCGACATTGGAGCCGTTCGTGACGTCGGCGTCTGGCTTCAGCATTTCGCCGCTCGGTGTTCGCAATTGCCGTCTCAACACCATCTTCTATTGCCCCTCGCCACCTAGGACGATCCATGGCCAGCTTTTCCCAGTAGTTGGTCGGAATGTTGGCGGCATTGAGGTGGCGCTTGACGACGTCCTTGTAGCGCAGCTTTGGCCTACCTGGCCTTCTAGGTGAATCCGGAAGCTCACCGTAGAGGAAGATCTTTGGCAGTCTGTGCTCCTCCATGCGCACGACGTGCCCAGTCCAACGAAGCTGCGTCTGCAATAATAGATGCTCCACACTTGGTATACATGCTTGATGCAGCACTTCGTCATTGGTCACCCGGTCCCGCCATGAAATGTTCAGGATGGACCGTAACTGGCGCTGCTGAACAGTACATAGTTTCTTGATATGCCGTCTGTACAAAGTGTACGTCTCTGCCGAATACAGTAGGGAACTCAGCACGAGTACGCGATACACTTTGCATTTGGTACTTAGTCGGATTCCTCTCCGCTTCCAGAGCCTATCCTTTAACCTGCCAAATGTGGCGTGAATCCGTTGTGCCTGAATCCGTTTATTGAGTTCTGCGTCTAAGGAGTTGTCATTGCTGATAACACTACCTAGATATGTGAACTGCTTGACAGCTTCCAAAGTGGACCCTTCCAGTGTGATGTTTGGCGCAACGTACTGGTCGTTTGGTGAAGGTTGTTTAACCGATCCCATCATCCCGTAGTGAAACTGCTGTACGAGTTTCGTAAACTTTTCGGGACATCCGTACTTCTGCAGCAGTCGCCAGAGGCCATTTCGTCCAACTGTGTCGAAGGCCTTTGTAAAGTCAACGAACACGACATATAAAGGTTTCACCTGTTCGATGCATTTTTCCTGCAGTTCACGGAGAGTGAAGATCGAATCGCAGGTGCCTCGTCTGGCACGAAACCCGCACTGAGATTCAGGAAGGTGCTGCTCAGCTACCCGCTGAAGGCGCTTGAGCAGTATTTTAGCTAGAATCTTTCCTGCAATCGACAGTAAGGAGATTCCCCGATAATTTCCACATTCGTGGCGATCTCAACTTGCTCTCGTCGCCCCCAAATGAGAGTCACATAAGTACATATAGACCTACTTGGAAGGAACAACTTCCATGAAGATGTACATGTACTAAGACAGTTCTTCGATAACCAAGAATATACCTGGAAATCTTTGTTGAAATTTACTTTGAGCAAACTGTCAAAATAGCACATTAACTTTGCTGTACTGAGTTTTCAAGATTAGACACTTTGTGTTCTCTTTTGGAAGCCCCCCTGTAAAAATGCCCAATTTCATGCTGATGCTTGGCTCAAAACAGTATGTCCTGAGTTTAGCTAGTGGATTTGAAAGTTCCTTTTTTCTGAGCTATGAAGGTACATGTATATTTCCTGCTAAAACAGCAGCATGAATTTGAGCCCTGGTCAAAACTTCCACACTCGTCATCGCACTCGCGATCTGCCCACTTTGCAACCCGGTGACTCTGTCCAAAATCGCCAGGGAACTGTCTTGTCGAAAACTCCTGAGCCACTTTCATACATTGTCCAGACAGTGGCACAGTTCGACGCAACCGTTCTGCACTGGTGACCCTACCAGGCGCATCTCCGGAAGCTTTGCAACTCTCCGTAGCAAGGTTTTGGCTTGGGAGACGCCCTCCGTACCAGTAATGGGGGCAGTATCAGCCCGGGTCAAAAACAACTGGACCAGCAGGAGAAGCAGTTGCAAACTACCCAAACAGCTTTGTCAGCAGGTGTCTCGCCTACTACAGGGCCATCAGCAGTGGCCCCCTACAGGACCCATGGGAAGACAATTAGGCGGCTTGACTCTTGCGGGGGGGGGGGGGGGGGGGGGGGGGGGGGAGAGCCCACATCGCACGAGTTTTCCCGACCGGCAGAGGGCAAGGTACAAAACCAGCAAAACAGGATACCAAGGCAACCGGAAACAGCCAGTCCCTGATGTCGCAGAACAGCTGGGCCAATGCAGCACCGTTTACCCCTGCCAGCCCGACCCCAAATTCCATAAATTACCCAAAAGCCAGCCCTCTATCGTAAGGAGCCACCCGATGAGGGGGAGATGACTCATCGAGCAAACCGAGAGAGCAGGTGTTTGATAGAGCAGTTGCAAGCAGTCCTGAAGTTACAGTATCTCTGTGCGGGCATGAGTTTCCCTTCATCCTGGACACAGGAAGCGAGGTGACTGTTCTGCCAGACTCACTTTACCAACAACTGTCATCTTGTGTGCCCATACAGAAGGATGTCAGGAGATGGTTGAAAGTGTATGTAGCCAATGGCATTGAGATTCCGTACACAGGCTATGCAGAGTTGGACATGGAACTACTTGGGGTGCATCTAAGCCAAATAGGGACACTGATCTCCTCGTCTACGTCTTCCCGCCCGATCGGCCATGAGTCAAGAGTATGGCAGAGGCTACCTGGAGAAAATTGAGGGAATCGCTGGTAAGCAATGGGTAGCATCACTATTCGCCTACGACCTGGCGCAGCAAAGTAGACCTAAAACCATCCTTCGCCACGGTTGGACGCAGAGAGCCACTATGTATCCCGGCCCACTCCGCCCGTGTCGTTACGTGTATTACTAGACAGGCCTCAACACCAACAGAATCAGTGGCTGTACAAGCGATTCGGGAGACGCCTTCAAACCTACCAAAGGGACTACCTGTAATTAATACTTACGCTAAGGCTGAGCGGGGGCTAGTGCCTTTTGCTATTGCCAATACAGGAGATGATGATGTTTGGTTGCAACCCAAAAGCATAATAGGGATTGTGTCCGAGGCAACTGTCATCCGCTCAAGTCACTGTGCAGTTGAAGGGACAGATGATGCCATCTACCTGAGAACAGGTGATGTTAAAGAGGCCGATTCCCACAGGGTCCACGCCTCAGAAGCATTGGAAGAGGTGAAACTACCATTCGACATTGACATAGGAGTTGCAGTGTCCTGCCCTGAACAGAGGGCAAAACTGATGACACTCCTCCAGAAATATGTGGATGTTTTTTGCCATGATGAAGACGCTTTAGGCTACACAAAAAAAAACAATAAAGCACAAGATCCCCACCGTAGACGACCCCCCCCCCCCCCCCCCCCCCCGGGGAGAGTACCGCCACACCAAATGATGGAGGTGCGTGCACACCTCCAAAAGCTGTTGCAACAGAAGATCATCACTATTATTATTATTATTATTATAATTATTATTTCTTTTTGGTATTCATACCAAGGATTCCTCTAAAGTGCCCATTGCACTGTCACTCGCAAGCGTGAGGAAAAGAATTATGAATTAGAAATGGCCAGAGACAACGGGAATCCCCTTGCTCTTCACGAAAGAATGCTGTGGGATCTTCAAAGTGCGTAACCGTTACCCAACACACTGGAACAACGGCTTTACATCCCTTCCAAAGGATGGAGCAAGTGCATGTGGTTGAGTGCCTTGCTCAAGGGCACAGGTACAGCAGCCGGGGGAGGTTCGAACCCGCAACCCCAAGTTTTCAACTATGATTTATTTAGTTATTTCTTATTTACCCTGGGTAATCCATTCAGTGAGAAAATCTCACTGTTCTCCCATGGATCCCAGCTTACATAAAAATAATTAAGATATAATAAATTTGATATAAAATAAAAAATACAGGATACAATACAATACGTATACAAGACATCACTATACCTGACACACTACAAGTACAATAAATCACTACCTAGGTTGTTTATTAAGCTTTTGAGCAAATAAATTTACACTTGCTTGACGAGGAAATTTCATATGTTGTGGCAAGTTGTTCCAAGCCTGGGCACCCCTGAAGTTAAAGGTCCTTCTTCCACTTTCTGTTTTAGGGTGTGAAAGAACAACATTGCCATCAGTACTATTCCTAGTTTGATGACAATGTAGTTCACTAACAAAAACAAAAACATTGCTAAGATATCTTGGAACACTGTCAGTTAAACACTTAAATACCATGGTGTTAATATGAATGTCTCTCCTTGCCTGAAGAGTTGTCCAACCTAGTTCGCTACGTACAGCTGATGCTGATGTTCTAGGTGGGACCTTAAGGATAGTCCGTCCTGCTCTGTTCAAAAGTACATCAAGCCGTTGTAGCAAAGTTTTGGAAGCATTACTCCATACAAGATCACAATAGTCAAACTGAGGGAACACAAAACTTTTCACTATAAAATTGAGGGTTTGTGTAGGTAAAATATGTTTAAGTCTATTTACGATCCCAATTCTTTTAGAAACAGAGGATGCTACATGATCAATATGATTGGTCCATTTCAATTTACAATCAAAATGTACACCAAGATATTTAAAGGTATTCACTTGTTCAAGACAGTTGACATTAACATTAGGATGCTCACATCTGGCAAGTTTTTGTGCCGACCCGATCAACATGCTTTTGGACTTAGTATTATTCAATTTCAATCTGTTATCATTGAGCCACTTTGATATTTTTTGGAGATCATGGTTAAGATACAAATTAATCTGATGGATATCTTTACTTGAATAAAAAATTGTAGTGTCATCGGCATAAAGGCTAATTTTTGTATGCTCAATCACAGATGTAAGATCATTAATAAAAAATGAAAATAACAATGGGCCCAAGATAGTTCCTTGTGGGACTCCAAAATTTATCACAGATTTGTTAGACAAGACATTCCCAATTTTAGTTACCTGTGTCCTTACATGAAGGTAGGACCGGAACCAGTCGAGCTCCAAACCTCTTACACCCATATTATGTAATTTTTGAAGTAAAATTGTATGATTAACCGTGTCAAAAGCTTTACGAAGATCCAAAGAAAACTGCCCCACTAAATTTACCATTATCCATCTGTTTAAGTAAAAGGTCTGTGACGTCAAGAAGTGCTGTTTGCGTGGAATGAAGAGGTCTGAAGCCCGACTGTTCCCGTGCTAAGCTGTCATTAGCTGTGAGAAAATGAGAAAACTTATTATATACAATTCGCTCAAACACTTTCATAACAGTTGATATAACCGAGATTGGTCTATATTGATTAGGGTCATGAATTGCACCACCTTTGTGGATAGGAGTAACCTTTGCTAATTTCCACTCGTCAGGAACAGTGCCAGTTTGCAGACTTAACTGAAAAATAAACGAAGTGGTTTGGCAAGAACTTGGGCACCATATTTAAAAAAACGACCGTTAATCCCATCCATACCATAGGCTTTCCCAACAGGTATTTTCCTCAAAAGCTTCAAAACTTCGCCACTGAAAATTTGGCAAAATTTGAAGTTCTGTTGATCCTTAACCAGTCTATTATTTTCATTGAATTCCAAATCATTTTCTGAAAGTGTCAAACTGGTGGGCCTGAAGTTGGCCCACGCCAGCAAAATGTTCATTAAAACGATCATAGCAGTCTCATAATTGTTTGCTTTATCCCCAATATGGGTGTTGGTATGAATTGATTTCTTACTCGGAAGCAACCTTTTAAGTGTAGTCCACAATCTTTTAGTATTACCCCTATTGTCAAGAAGAATTTTACTATAATACTGCCTTTTCAGTTTAGCACCCAAATATTTCGAAGCACCTTTGCTGCTCCATAAAATTCATCATTCCTGACAACATTGGCAAGATGTTTGGCCCTTATAGATTTTCGTCGTAGTTCTAAGTATTTGTCATTGATCCATTCTGTCTTCCTTGAACAAACTCTCAAACTTTTAACTGGACTATGAAAATCACAAACACTCATTAGCATATTCTTAAAAACATCCCAAGCTGCATTTGACTCTGTACATGTAAATAAAATATCCCATGGTTGAAGTCTAAGATCACGATTAAAATCTTCTTCATCAAAATTTCGATACGAACGAGCACGAATATACTTATGTTCTTCAGGGATTTTCACAGATTTTCGAACAGCAAAAATCAACAAATGGTCACTAAGATTAACCTCAAACGTTCCTGAATTAGTATACCTTAAAGGTTGATTAGTCCACACATGATCTATACATGTAGAACTGTGCCGAGTTATTCTTGTAGGGCAGGTAATTCATTGATTCATTTCATAATTATTAAAACATTTTTCACTTTTGTCCAATGGCTTGAATTTGGAGCCAAGTAATCAGCGTTGTAGTCACCCATGCAGGTTATTTCTGGAGTTTTCGAATTATACATGTTCGTAATATCATTGAGAACAAGTGGAAAATCCTAAAAAAAGTATCATTGTCCGGTGGTCGATAAGCAAAGCTGACAATCACTGGTCTTGTTGAAGGCGGCTGGATCTCTAACCAAACTGATTCAACTTTGTTCATACTGTCAGTGTGAAGTATTTTATGGTCAACTGTATCCCTGACGTATACCGAGACTCCGCCTCCGGAGCGATTTCGATCTTTCCTATATAGTTTATAATTGGGTATTTCAAGTTCCTGTGAATCAATTATGTCATTTAGCCATGTTTCCACAAGTCCAATCAAATGGGGCTTTATCTCAACCGCTAACAATCGTATTTCTTCAAGCTTGGGGAGTAATGATCGCACATTAAGACATATTAACTTAATGCCTTTAGCTGATTTGAGGCTTCGATTATGATGTTCGTTGCTTGTTAGCCGAGTGTGTCCTGATGGCTCTGGGGTGTTTCCCGCAGTAGGTATGGGAATTATATTCCTTGACAATGGCAGACAATGAGTCAGAGTTTTAGCAATTTGTCGAATATCGTATTCGCTTTTGGGTGGATCCCTAGTAGAGATGTGTACTGGAATGGGGTAGATCTTATTTCCTTTCCTCCCACCTCGTCTTCCTCTATATCTCAGGTTTAAACCACTTTTCTTGATCCGGTGTAGTACTTCGGAACATGGACATGTTCCTGAGCTGCGTAGACTCAGCAAAAAGTTTCGACAGTACACTCGCTTACAAGGATTTGTAACAGAGTTATGCATCGTCAGCTGTTGATTTCTGTTGCTAATACTAACATGCGGTTTAGCCTCACATACATGACAGTGAGGTAGAGATTTAAAAGTTATAATGTCATTGTTACTTGGGCCAGGGTTTGAAGAAACGCCCATGATTGCGAGTCAATGACCCAAACCACTCGGCCACGGTACCCTGTCTCGGCCACGGTACCCCAAAAGTACCATCTACAAGTCCATATGCTGCATCTTTGTGTGGACTACCGGGCACTAAACGACAAGACTCGTAAAGATGCTAATTATCCACTGCCACTAGGCCCTAGACAGTAGTGTATAGGGTCTTGATGAGACAATCTATTGTTAGTTTATGCATGATGCACAAGAACAATGGAACTCATTAGCATAACAATTAAACCTACGGACCAATGAGAAGCTTGGGTTTGATGAGACAGATTATGCACGCGTGGGTTGAGGGCCAATGAGAAGCTAGGGTTTGATGAGACAGATTATGCAAGCGTGGGTTGAGGGCCAATGAGAAGCTTGGGTTTGATGAGACAGATTATGCAAGCGTGGGTTGAGGGCCAATGAGAAGCTTGGGATTGATGAGACAGATTATGCAAGCGTGGGTTGAGGGCCAATGAGAAGCTTGGGTTTGATGAGACAGATTATGCAAGCGTGGGTTTAGGGCCAATGCGAAGCCTGGGTTTGATGAGACAGATTATGCAAGCGTGGGTTTAGAATAGGCCAACGGGATGCGATGCGTCATTAAAAATCTACCAATCAAATTAAATTGCCAACATTGAATTGAGCCAAACAGATTGCATGCATCATTTAAAATTACGCAAAAATTAACTTTCGTCGGAAACTTTCACTTCAACCAATCATATTCAATGCATCATTTTGTTTGAATTTCAACCAATGATATTCAATGTATCATTTAAAATTAACCAATCGTTGGCAACTTTCATTTCAACCAATCCTATTCAATGCATCATTTGAAATTAACCAATCGTTGACATGTTTGAATTTCAACCAATCATATTCAAGGCACCATTTGAAATCAACCAATCGTTTACATGTTTGAATTTCAACCAATGATATTCAATGCACCATTTAAAATTAACCAATCGTTGGAAACTTTCATTTCAACCAACCCTATTTAATGCATTGTTTGAAATTAACCAATCGTTTGACATGTTTGAATTTCAACTAGTCATATTCAGTGCATCATTTGGAATTAAGCATTCGTTTACATGTTTGAATTTCAACCAATCACATTCAGCGCATCATTTAAAATTAACCAATCTTTGGCAACTTTCATTTCAACCAATCGTATTCAATGCATCATTTGAAATTTCAGTTCAGTCAATCTGATTTTGACGCGTCATTTAATTATTGCAAAACATTATTTAAAAAAAAAATAAACACAACAAATTAATTAAACCAATCAGATTCAGTGATTGTTTAAAAATAACAAAACCGTTTTAAAAGTCAAATTAAACCAATTGGATTCTATGCGGCTATTAAAATTATAGCCAATTTTTGGTAACTTTAAATTCACGTGTATCGTTTAAAATTAGCCAATCGTTGTTAACATTGAATTGAGCCAAACAGATTCATGCATCATTTAAAATTATGCAAAAATTAACCAATCGTCGGAAACTTTCGTTACCACCAATCAAATGGTATTCAGTGCCTCATTGTAAATTAGCCAATCGTTGACAATATTGAATAGAGCCAGACGGATTCATGCATCATTTAAAATTACGCAAAAATTAACCAATAGTCGGAAGCTTTCATTTCCACCAATCAAATGGTATTCAGTGCCTCATTTGAAATTACCCAATCGTTACATGTTTAAATTTCAACCAAACATATCCAGTGCATCAATTTAAATTAACCAATCATCTAAAAGATTGAAAAGTAACAAACGGCTGTATAGTGCATCCACATTTTAAATATATTCGATAGTTCTCGGGTTTAAATGTCAGCTAATCCTATAGTCATTAAATACAATGTCGTCTTTGCACATGACTTCCTGATGTATTTCCACTCACCATACAAGCTCCAAGAGGAATTTTCCTTGACGCAAATGTACCTGCCTCCGCTACCCGTTACCACTCCGAAACAGACGGGGGAAAATCTCTCTTATATGCATCGTCTAGTGTGTGATTTGTGAGAGCTTGAACAAGAGAATTTGAACTGCTACAAGAACTGAATGGGCGAACGGGGTTGCTAGCATCTTCTATTTAGTGGGGAATTATTTTCACACGTATCCGCCACTGTTGTTCACACCACTTTCAGTATACATAGTTAAGGGATTACGCGCGACTGCCCTTTTCACTGTTCGATAGAGGATTAGTGGGTATGTGGGTAGTGGGTATGACCACCGACAATGGACACGATCGATATTGAATGGACCGAGATACCATTAACGATAATTACCCTTCGGTTATACTATTGACATGTATTTTGTCTCGTCAATATTTCAGGTTTCAATTGAGTATTGTACACAAGTGTCTCATAAAGTTTTCTAGCTCGCTCTACAAACAATAGACGAATGGACTTCTTTGGCACCAGTGCATGTCCCTAGCGACCCCCAAACAAACGTTGATTTTTTTCCTAGCAACACATCGGGGTTGTTGACATTGTGTATACATGAGGAGTGATAACAAATTACGTCATCATGTTTTTCAAATCTATGATGTCAGCTCTTTTCCCATGTATGATTGTATCTTTTTCTCGATTTTTTTTCTTCTCTTGTGATGAACTGTCAGTGGTAGAAGACATCACCCCATAAATATAATTCAATCGACACTATAGTTCCCAGAAATTATCGTTATTTTGACTAATTTATGTTTACTGACAATGTATTACATAAACAAAACAAATATTTACGATTGATCAAAAGTAAATACTTACGTAAAAGACACTCAATATATCAATCTATAGCATAATATAATTCTGAACGGGCTGTTTGGTGTCACCCTTATTGATAATGGAGTGCCTACTAGAGGTAACTATTTTATATAATAATTTTGTTTCTACCAAAGTCACTATTACAATGCATATTATTTTAAAATAACAATTTATTTCTGAAACTACTAGTTTTTAACCACCACCGCGTTCCTCACGGGCTACTTATTCGTCTTGTTGGAACAGTCCGTTAAATTTGGCCTCATGTTTAGGCATTACTCTGTTTAAGGCTCTGTTTACTTCCATGCCGTTATTTACTTTTTCTTCGAGATCTTCCACAATCTCTTGATGAGTATCGTTATCTTTCAGATGTAGGTAACTTGACAAGAAATCCTTGTAATTGTTGAAAAATATTTGCTCGACTGCCCAGATGGTCTTCCTATTGGCTTTTTCCTTGGCTTGATCTTCATCCATACCCTCGCTGACATACTTTTCATATTTTTCACTCCACATGTCGTCAGTGGATTTTTTGGCTTCTTCCAACCAGTCTCGATAGGCGACATTGTCTTCCAATTCAGAATCGGACTCATCCGATGATTTGTCATCTTTCTCCGTTTCAGATTCCGATTCATCTTCCTCAAAATCTGCGTCATCAGCCTGCGTAGAGTCAGTTCCACAGCTTTCTATTTCTGAATCTTGAAATCTACGCTTTTTAAAATCGGGTTCATAATTATCCATGTCCGAATATTCAGATTGAATAAGTTCAATTTCACGATCATCGTCAACTCTGTCCGTTTGAGATTCATCTTCCGCATGCACATTCTCTGCATGCCGCCGTAGGTTATATTTCCGCTCAAAGCTTTTGTCACACTGCTGACAAGCATATGGTTTGATTGCAGAAGCAGCATTCATGTTGATTCTTTGAAGGTTGATCTCCGAATGGTAAAAATCGGATTAAATCGTTAATATATATAACTACTCATATTGCTTATACCTCTGATCTTTGTGCTCATATGCACATGCCCTGCACATTCTCTTGCTCTCATATAACGCCCGTGTTTACTCATTTTCGCTGCTCTTTTGCTCAAGTCGCTGCTCTTTTGCTCAATGCGCTGCTCTTTTGCTCAATTCGCGCCTCATTGCTCAATTCGCTGCTCTTTTGCTCAATTCGCTGCCCATTCTTCCCATTTCGCTGCTCATTCTTCCCATTTCGCTCATTCTTCTCATTTTTGCGTTTTACATGAAGTTTAAGCTTTTTGCCGCATCGAACAAAATGAAGCTTAAACTTCATGTAAAACGCAAAAATGAGAAGAATGAGCGAAATGGGAAGAATGAGCAGCGAAATGGGAAGAATGGGCAGCGAATTGAGCAAAAGAGCAGCGAATTGAGCAATGAGGCGCGAATTGAGCAAAAGAGCAGCGCATTGAGCAAAAGAGCAGCGACTTGAGCAAAAGAGCAGCGAAAATGAGTAAACACGGGCGTTATATGAGAGCAAGAGAATGTGCAGGGCATGTGCATATGAGCACAAAGATCAGAGGTATAAGCAATATGAGTAGTTATATATATTAACGATTTAATCCGATTTTTACCATTCGGAGATCAACCTTCAAAGAATCAACATGAATGCTGCTTCTGCAATCAAACCATATGCTTGTCAGCAGTGTGACAAAAGCTTTGAGCGGAAATATAACCTACGGCGGCATGCAGAGAATGTGCATGCGGAAGATGAATCTCAAACGGACAGAGTTGACGATGATCGTGAAATTGAACTTATTCAATCTGAATATTCGGACATGGATAATTATGAACCCGATTTTAAAAAGCGTAGATTTCAAGATTCAGAAATAGAAAGCTGTGGAACTGACTCTACGCAGGCTGATGACGCAGATTTTGAGGAAGATGAATCGGAATCTGAAACGGAGAAAGATGACAAATCATCGGATGAGTCCGATTCTGAATTGGAAGACAATGTCGCCTATCGAGACTGGTTGGAAGAAGCCAAAAAATCCACTGACGACATGTGGAGTGAAAAATATGAAAAGTATGTCAGCGAGGGTATGGATGAAGATCAAGCCAAGGAAAAAGCCAATAGGAAGACCATCTGGGCAGTCGAGCAAATATTTTTCAACAATTACAAGGATTTCTTGTCAAGTTACCTACATCTGAAAGATAACGATACTCATCAAGAGATTGTGGAAGATCTCGAAGAAAAAGTAAATAACGGCATGGAAGTAAACAGAGCCTTAAACAGAGTAATGCCTAAACATGAGGCCAAATTTAACGGACTGTTCCAACAAGACGAATAAGTAGCCCGTGAGGAACGCGGTGGTGGTTAAAAACTAGTAGTTTCAGAAATAAATTGTTATTTTAAAATAATATGCATTGTAATAGTGACTTTGGTAGAAACAAAATTATTATATAAAATAGTTACCTCTAGTAGGCACTCCATTATCAATAAGGGTGACACCAAACAGCCCGTTCAGAATTATATTATGCTATAGATTGATATATTGAGTGTCTTTTACGTAAGTATTTACTTTTGATCAATCGTAAATATTTGTTTTGTTTATGTAATACATTGTCAGTAAACATAAATTAGTCAAAATAACGATAATTTCTGGGAACTATAGTGTCGATTGAATTATATTTATGGGGTGATGTCTTCTACCACTGACAGTTCATCACAAGAGAAGAAAAAAAATCGAGAAAAAGATACAATCATACATGGGAAAAGAGCTGACATCATAGATTTGAAAAACATGATGACGTAATTTGTTATCACTCCTCATGTATACACAATGTCAACAACCCCGATGTGTTGCTAGGAAAAAAATCAACGTTTGTTTGGGGGTCGCTAGGGACATGCACTGGTGCCAAAGAAGTCCATTCGTCTATTGTTTGTAGAGCGAGCTAGAAAACTTTATGAGACACTTGTGTACAATACTCAATTGAAACCTGAAATATTGACGAGACAAAATACATGTCAATAGTATAACCGAAGGGTAATTATCGTTAATGGTATCTCGGTCCATTCAATATCGATCGTGTCCATTGTCGGTGGTCATACCCACTACCCACATACCCACTAATCCTCTATCGAACAGTGAAAAGGGCAGTCGCGCGTAATCCCTTAACTATGTATACTGAAAGTGGTGTGAACAACAGTGGCGGATACGTGTGAAAATAATTCCCCACTAAATAGAAGATGCTAGCAACCCCGTTCGCCCATTCAGTTCTTGTAGCAGTTCAAATTCTCTTGTTCAAGCTCTCACAAATCACACACTAGACGATGCATATAAGAGAGATTTTCCCCCGTCTGTTTCGGAGTGGTAACGGGTAGCGGAGGCAGGTACATTTGCGTCAAGGAAAATTCCTCTTGGAGCTTGTATGGTGAGTGGAAATACATCAGGAAGTCATGTGCAAAGACGACATTGTATTTAATGACTATAGGATTAGCTGACATTTAAACCCGAGAACTATCGAATATATTTAAAATGTGGATGCACTATACAGCCGTTTGTTACTTTTCAATCTTTTAGATGATTGGTTAATTTAAATTGATGCACTGGATATGTTTGGTTGAAATTTAAACATGTAACGATTGGGTAATTTCAAATGAGGCACTGAATACCATTTGATTGGTGGAAATGAAAGCTTCCGACTATTGGTTAATTTTTGCGTAATTTTAAATGATGCATGAATCCGTCTGGCTCTATTCAATATTGTCAACGATTGGCTAATTTACAATGAGGCACTGAATACCATTTGATTGGTGGTAACGAAAGTTTCCGACGATTGGTTAATTTTTGCATAATTTTAAATGATGCATGAATCTGTTTGGCTCAATTCAATGTTAACAACGATTGGCTAATTTTAAACGATACACGTGAATTTAAAGTTACCAAAAATTGGCTATAATTTTAATAGCCGCATAGAATCCAATTGGTTTAATTTGACTTTTAAAACGGTTTTGTTATTTTTAAACAATCACTGAATCTGATTGGTTTAATTAATTTGTTGTGTTTATTTTTTTTTTAAATAATGTTTTGCAATAATTAAATGACGCGTCAAAATCAGATTGACTGAACTGAAATTTCAAATGATGCATTGAATACGATTGGTTGAAATGAAAGTTGCCAAAGATTGGTTAATTTTAAATGATGCGCTGAATGTGATTGGTTGAAATTCAAACATGTAAACGAATGCTTAATTCCAAATGATGCACTGAATATGACTAGTTGAAATTCAAACATGTCAAACGATTGGTTAATTTCAAACAATGCATTAAATAGGGTTGGTTGAAATGAAAGTTTCCAACGATTGGTTAATTTTAAATGGTGCATTGAATATCATTGGTTGAAATTCAAACATGTAAACGATTGGTTGATTTCAAATGGTGCCTTGAATATGATTGGTTGAAATTCAAACATGTCAACGATTGGTTAATTTCAAATGATGCATTGAATAGGATTGGTTGAAATGAAAGTTGCCAACGATTGGTTAATTTTAAATGATACATTGAATATCATTGGTTGAAATTCAAACAAAATGATGCATTGAATATGATTGGTTGAAGTGAAAGTTTCCGACGAAAGTTAATTTTTGCGTAATTTTAAATGATGCATGCAATCTGTTTGGCTCAATTCAATGTTGGCAATTTAATTTGATTGGTAGATTTTTAATGACGCATCGCATCCCGTTGGCCTATTCTAAACCCACGCTTGCATAATCTGTCTCATCAAACCCAGGCTTCGCATTGGCCCTAAACCCACGCTTGCATAATCTGTCTCATCAAACCCAAGCTTCTCATTGGCCCTCAACCCACGCTTGCATAATCTGTCTCATCAATCCCAAGCTTCTCATTGGCCCTCAACCCACGCTTGCATAATCTGTCTCATCAAACCCAAGCTTCTCATTGGCCCTCAACCCACGCTTGCATAATCTGTCTCATCAAACCCTAGCTTCTCATTGGCCCTCAACCCACGCGTGCATAATCTGTCTCATCAAACCCAAGCTTCTCATTGGTCCGTAGGTTTAATTGTTATGCTAATGAGTTCCATTGTTCTTGTGCATCATGCATAAACTAACAATAGATTGTCTCATCAAGACCCTATACACTACTCTAGACTCCCTAAACGGAGCCAAGCTCTTTGCTTAATTGACCTGGCACAAGGGTACTATCAAGTTGCCATTGATGAGGTGGACATCCCCAAAACAGCCTTCAGAGCAAGCACCGGAGGCCCCCGGACCGACTCGCCCCCTGACCGAGTCGCCCCTAGCCTACTCACCCCCTTGACCCAATCGCGAATTTTAAAGTGTTTGGCGGAGTGCTGACGCCGCGCCGGGGCTCATATCGTGATTGATCGTTATTGGAAAATAGTACACACACGGCTTATATATAATACAATGTATGTATATAATTCTTAACTGCCGTATTTCCTTACAATTGTATAAACATTTTCCGATTCCAATCCAAGTCCTAGTCCTTGCAAACATTATTCGCTTATTAAACAAAAAGAATCCTGCATGCCATCCGGATCCGGGAGAAGAAGCTCCGTTCCTTTCTCGGGTTAGCAGGCTACTACCGCCGGTTTGTCAACAATTTCAGCAAGGTTTTGCATGCCCTTCTGTCTAAAGAAGGATGTCCGAAGGGAAGAAATTGGCGCCGTCCAATTGCACAACAACACAAAGAGTTTCAAGAGAAGAGGAGCCCTGACTGCAGTAATGCCTTTGTAGAGTTGAAGAAACGACCGATTTTCCCACCAGTATTGGGATATCCTGACTTTACACGACCGTTGACAGTAGAGACAGATGCCTCGCTTGATGGCTTAAGGGGCCGTCCTATCCCAAGATCAAGGAGGGAGGGTTGTAGTCTGCTATGCAAGCCGAAGCTTGAGACCTCCGGAGAGGAACATGGAAAACTATAGCTCCATGAAGTTGGAATTGCTGGCCCAGAAATGGGCAGTAACAGTGAAGTTTCGTGAATACATGTGTCTCCTGTGGGCAGAGTTTTTAGTCTATACTGATAACAACACACTCTCCTACCTGAAGACGGCCAAGCTCGGGGCAACAGAAATGAGATGGGCGAGCCAACTGGCCCAGTTTAACTTCCAAATAAAATATCGATCAGGAAGGGCAAATTCAAATGCAGATGCACTCAGTCGACAGGGACATCATTCAGAGGAGACCCTCCTGGAGGTCACCACAATGCCCGATGTGCATGCTATTAGAGGGACCAGCAAACCAGTGCTGCGCATGACAGCTAGCAAAGCCCCATCTGCTAGCGCCACCATTCCAGGATACTCATATGATGACCTATTCAAACTACAGCAGAGTGATCCACTCATAGCACGATTTATGATAATGTGAAGATGAGGAGGAAGAGTAGGAAGACCGGGAAGCAGACAGCTGAAACGCGAACCCAGTGCCCTGAAAGCTCTCGTCAGGAGGTGGGACCGCATTGAAATCCATAATGGAGTATATTGTACGTTAGGTCCCATGACCCGGTGGAGGGTGACTTCTACCAGCTGCTTCTTCCTTCTGGGCTCCAGCCAGTGGTAATGGAGGCACAACACAATCAGGCTGGCCACCAAGGGCGGAAGCGCACGCTTGCTCTCATCAGAAAGAGGCACTTCTGGCAAGGAATGACAGCAGCTGTGGACAAATGGTGCAAGAAGTGTGAGCGATGTACGGTGTCCAAGGCACCAACCCCTGCAGTGAGACCATCAATGGGGAGGTTGCTGGCTGGACGCCCTCTTGACATCTTGGCCATCGACTTCACAGTCCTTAAAAAGGCAACAGATGAAAGAGAAAATGTCCTGGTCATGACTGATGTATTTAGCAAGTTCCTGTCGGGACCAGAAGGCATCGACGGTGGCTAAGGTCCTGGTACATGATCGGTTTCAGAAGTTTGGAGTCCCACGACGCATCCACAGTGACCAGGGACGCAACTTTGAGTTGCAGCTCGTGAAAGATCTCTGTAGTGTGTACGGCATAGAGAAGAGTAGAACAACTGCGTACCATCCTCAGGGGAACGGCCACAGCATATCCAAGAGTTAGTCTTCATGTACAACGCACCCCACATTCCACAAGTGGCTTGTCCCCGTTCTTTGTTTTCATGGGGCAGGAACCCACACTCCCCATTGATCTTCTTCTGGGTACGAATGAAAACGCATGCACACCCGCGGAATGTGGCTCCTGGGTGGAGCAACACCAGCAGAAACGGCGAGCCGCGGTAGAATTTTCAAAAGCCAGACAGCTTGAGAAGAGCGAGGCAAGGTGCAAGCGCAATGAAGAGAGGGTAAATGACAAGGGCATCGCAGTACGCCACACGTGTACTGTACTGCTAAGAAATCATGTCCAGGGGAGAAACAAGATCGGCGACCACTGGCAAGCGATCCCTTACAAAATCACTCCACGACCCTAGTACAACGTGTATGAGATGGTACGGGCCCAAAGAAGAGGAAGGACGGAAATATTGGACACCGGAGAAGTTGTCCCAGAAGATAACTACCTCAGAGGCTCCAGATACAAATCTCCACGTTGAGAATCCGGGTCCAGACGACCAAGACCCCAACAACCAGGGTGCTGATCAAGAAGCAAGGTCACCTGGCCCTGATTAATATCTAGACAATAAGAGCAAAGCAGTCAGCGACCAGAGAATCGGCTGTGGAGAATCTCCAGCACTGCATGACGCATTGCTCTTGGTGAGTGTGGAAGATTCCCAACCAATTTCCTTGCAGAATCCCTCTGAAGATCAAGACACAGTACCAGGCAAACCTCATGCTTCTGACGAAGCAGTGGAAACCCCAGATGTTGATGACGAGCAGCCTTCACAGATAACTACTTTGTCAGTCCAGTTGTCCGAATCTAGTGCCCCCATTGATGCCCTAGAAGGCAAAGAGATGCATTACTCTCCCCAACAGAGTGTCTCCCCCGCGACATGGCCCTCCCCATGCTTCTAACAAAGCAGTGGAGACCCCATATGCTAATGTTGAGCACCCCTCGCAGGAAGCTACCTCGCCGGGTGAATTGTTAGAATCTTGTGACACAATTAATCTGCACTGTCCTCCCCAGCAGAATGTTTCTCCAATGACACTGGCTCCACCCCATGCTTCTGATAGAGCAGTGGAGACCAAGAGTCCCCAAGTGCCTCATTCTCCTTCAGTTGAACCAGTTGAGAGTGAGACCCTTGCAGCTGTTAGTCTTTCTTCAGTTGGAGAGGAAACTGTGGGACCGAGAAGGTCCGCGCAGGCCGCGAATTTTGTTTTAACACCACTGCGAGGGGTTATCCCTGGTTACAGAGCACGTACAAAGACTACGAAGAAGTCGCGCATGCGTAATAAGCCCCACAATAAGCCAATGATTGCAAACTGCGCGTCGACGATACCGGTGACTTTTCACCATAGGACAAAAATGAGGGGTAGCCGATCTTGGCTTCGAGATCTTGTGTGCAAAACATAGTTTAATACTACATGTAGGGTGAAAAAAAGTCTTTGATTTTCCCACCCTTAACGGGGTTTTTCCATATCAAATATGCACAGTCTACCTATGCTTTACTGGGTAATTTTAAAATCAGAATTTAAAATTCTTATCAAGTCTTATTTATCGAAATATATAGTTGTTCTCTCGAAATACATTTTTTGCGGGAACAAATTCGAAGTTAAAAAAAAAAATGATTGAACAAAGTTTTCGAGAGAACGTTTCGAAAGTGTTTTTAGGTAACAAAATTTCCAGATGTCCTCACGACAAAGCCTTGCCGTACCAATGTTGCCGTGCACAATATCAACACAGGCGATACACCACCCGTTCATAACCCAGTTTATCGCTTGTCCCCGGACCAACGCCAATCGTTGCGAACCCAGCTTGACGAGATGCTGGCAGATGGCCTCGTATAGAGCCCTCCTGTTCACCGTGGTCCTTATACCAGTCGTGATGGTGCCAAAGAAGACGAAGGGCGAGTATCGCATGTGTATAGACTATAGAAAACTCAACAATGTTACAAAGCTAGACGCTTATCCAATGCCGACTATGGACAGCATCTTAGAGTTACTCCACAGAGCCACAATCTAGAATAACTATAAAGGAACTACAAACAGCAGAGAAGAAAATATTGCAGTATGTGCAAAGCAAAGTTTACGCCGATGAGATCAGAGCCCTATCCCAGAATAAAGAAGATAGAGAGAGCAAACAAAAGATCAGAGGAGTAAAGAAAAGCAGTTCATCTACAGAATTGACCCAGTCATAGATGGAGAGCTGTTAAGAGTTGGAGGAAGATTGAGCAGGGCCTCATTACCAGTTGATGCTAAGCACCCCATCCTTCCCAAAGTCAGTCACGTGTCAATCTTGATTATAAGACACATTCATGAGACGTCCGGACATAGCTGGAGAAACCACATTCTCGCATGTCTCCAAGAGAAGTATTGGATGCCAGGTGCCAACTCCACAGTTAGAAAAACAGTTGGCATATGGAACAAAGAATGGCAGATCTTCCGGCAGACAGAATCAAACCTGATGAGCACCCCTTTACGAGAGTCGGAATGGACTACTTTGGCCCACTAGAAGTGAAAAGAGGTCGAAGTGTGCGGAAGCGGTATGGTGTGATCTTATTAACCTGTCTAACTTTATGTGCTGTACACATTGAAAAGGCCAACTCCCTGGATACAGACTCATGCATTTATGCCTTCCGACGATTTGTCGCTTGCCGGGGAAATGTGAGGGAGATGAGATCGGACAACGGCACCATGCAATCTTGTGGGTGCTGAAAGAGAACTGAAAAAAGAAATTGACAATTGGAACCAAGTCTAACTGAACAATGCCTTGTTGCAGAGACACATTCAGTGGACCTTCAATCCGCCTGGAGAGTGTCTTTGAATGTGTCTTTGGTAAGTCGGAAGCGTTTAATAAAACTAGCGGCATCATACTCCTCTAAAGGATTGCTCCTGTCTCTATACTCGCGGCATACGTCTTCGGTTCTCATTTTCAATTTCGTTGGCCTCTTGTTGGGCATATATGCAGCGCGTCCATGCCAAGTTTCTTCGTCTACTGCTTGGTTTAAAATGGCGCTAAATGCCTGGAAAACTATACCCCATGCCCATGTTTAAGAATTTCCATTGTTCGTTAAAGACGGGCGTTTAACAGGGCATGTTAGTTTGTCCGCGTGTAACAATAAAACTGCTTCGTAGTTGGCGACTTAAGTTAAGCGCATGTTTTAGACGGACTTCAGCAGATTTGTACGCGTACAACTGAAAACACCTTTCGTAGTTATGGCCCTTGTAGTTTATTTGTCATGCACATAAAAACGAATCAAGTGTACGTACTGTTTGTGCTCATCCTAAATGTAAATTGAATGATCACAAGTCATGAATAGAGTACATATTTGTTAATGTTATGGGGGGAGGTTCAAACCCGCAACCCCAAGTTTTCACCCGTGATTGCAAGTCAGTGACCCAAACCACTCGGCCACGGTTGAGTATACAAACTGCTAAAAATGTTTAATCCATATGCTGTACTTGGTAACAGAAGTAATTGTTTGCTAGGTGATACAGTGATAGTCACGTGGTCTTGTGAGTTAGTTGTATTTCCAGCCGTAGAAACCAGCGCGAAGTGCGAGTTGCTTTTGTCATTCGCGGTTGGTTTCTCTTCTTGTTGGAAAGGTGATAAATTCTGTATTTATATTGTGATGCTACATAGAATCATCCTGAGATCTCAGGGAATTTCCACTCTGCAAAGCGACAAGACAATACCCTGAGGAAATACACGCAAATCTGTGGAGCGAGCCGGCTGTTGTCTTGAGCCAACTCACGTCCGAGTCATTTTGATGTAATTTAATCAATTCGGTCATGTTATGCCGAAAAGAAACAATTTCTATACTTTCCAGAAATTGTATTGGGTTCCGTTCCTTATGACTGTCCCATTCCTACCAAACTTTCAAACGACGAACCTTATTTACTCCGCAGTTGTTCACATTAATAACAGGGATGCATGCTGACGAATGTAATGGAACGGATTCCCCAGTATGCTTTAAATAGCAGCCAATCGCCGACGCGGACAACGGCCAGCATTACCGAGTACATGTATCACATGCATGCACGGTGTTTACAATCTGCGCGCGTTACATTTGAATGCCTGCAATCGTGCTGCAATGCACTGTAAGCGTCCTGATTGGTCCAGCAGAGGCTACAAGATTTCTGTCGCTAGTCCCACCGCCAAATGGGGCCTTTTTCAACAGGGCCACTGTACGCAGGAGTTAGGGAGTGCGTTAAAGGGGCACTGTTGCAAGAGGATGACATAGAATATGCATGGATTGTACAGTTGCATGTAATTTTCTTGAAAAAAATCTTCCCCTTTTTTGTTTGAAGGCAATCATTCAATTCATTGTATATTCTGTGAGACTAAACATTTGTAGAGTGAATTTAAAAGTGCCACGAAATACACAGCTCCATGCCTTCGCTATGGAGCTGCATATTTCGTGGCACGAATTTAGCACGCGCGCATTGCTGACGAGCCTTTGTCTTTAAAAGGAAAGTGACATTTTGTTTGGACTAATTGCTCGTATTGTTTTCTAGATGGATATATGCTAGTGATGACTAGAATATTTGCAATTGTATTTTCTTATGACAATGTTAGTTTATAGCGTCTATAGCTAGCACGTGAGTAAAAGTTATGCTTACGCAATACGCAGTATTTTTTCTTTTCCCAGATTCGCAAGTGAGTTTATAGACACAGTTACTAGTAAGTAAGCAAGCAATTCTTAAATTACAAGCAGGTTTTGTATCAAAATTTAGTTTATTAGATCGATTAAGTGTATTTAATTTCGATTCCATGGAGTTTGATGGAAGTATTGAGTCAGGATCTTTTTGTAAATTCAATCACTAGTACAGCAAGTATTGCATTGCTTAAGCGGGCCTCCCACTGTGCGATTTTTGCTACGAATTTCATACAATTGAGTACGATTTGGTACGATTGTGTCAAGTCTACAGAGAGTCTCTGGCAATCGTACCAATTCGTAGGAAATTCGTGGCAAAAATCGCACAGTGGGAGGCCCGCTTTATACGCATGTAAAGCGGGCCTCCCACTGTGCGATTTTTGCAACGAATTTCCTACGAATTGGTACGATTATCGGAGACTGCCTATAGACTCTACACACAATCGTACCCAATCGTAGCTAATTCGTGGCAAAAATCGCACAGTGGGAGGCCCGCCTAAGACATGCAGATGTGTTAACTGTGTTAAATGTATTAGTTTGGATTTGTAGAAACAAACAAATTCAGATTTTCTTATGTCAAAGGATCGAGTTTTAAGGTGAAAGTTTGTTTCATGCAGAGTTGTCATATGGGGTATTGCCAGGAGTTCTGAATCTTAATGGAAAACTTATTTGTACATGTATAGTTCTTGCATGCAGACTTGCTTTGTGAAACTGCATTGTTTAGATTTGAGCCTAGAGGTTACATGTGTTACCGTAGCTATGTTGTTTATCGTTATTGTTAATTCTGGTATTGTTGTTTCACTTTTGTAATTAGATTTTGTTTAAAAAGAGGTAATTCAATTAACAGGAGCTTGTACAATTAAGCGGCCAAGATGTTTGTGAAACAAAGGGGCAATCGTGAAATACAAGGGCCCATAAATAGGCACGTTCACATGCATAGTAAACTTGCACGTTTGACATAGGAGTGGACCTGGGCATGAGTGCACTGGTAAATGGACCAATGAGAACGGGACTCTCGTTCATGAATATGTAAGAGGTGTGGTAATAGTAATCTGGTCACATGACATCTCTTTTGAAAAGACGAATAACACCCTCATTGTGTAGTTTTTCCCAAAGCCGCCTCTCTCTGTAAACGTCATGAAGAGGTGTGTTCCAGCTAAAGTGACGGTCAAACTTCTTATCATAATAGTGCAGTGTAAAATGTGAATCATAGCCGAATCCATAGAGGGTGACCGTGTCGCACATATGGATTGCCAGCATGGCCATTACAGCACCTTGGGTGGAAAAGACATTGTTAAAGCTTTTGTAAAATGAAAGTTAAAAATGGATTATATGACTGGAAAACTGTTTTAAAAATAGTATACATGATTGGTAAACTGTTACAAATAGTTTTTATCCCCCTGTGTGATTGAAGATATGCATGATTAAAACCAACCTAAGCAAAAACCAGCTCCGTACTTCGTCTAACGTTTGAGAAAACAGTCAAAAAAGGGTTTTCATTAATTTCGCCCCAAAACCATTTCGCCCTGAACCATTTCGCCCTGAACCACGGCCTGTGCACATAGTGGTTTTGGGGCGAAGTGGCATTTGGGCGATATGTAGTGTTTGGACGAAGTAATTTTGGGCAATATGGCACTCGGGCGAAGTGGTTTGGGGCGAAATGGCACTTGGGCGAAATGGTTTTGGGGCGAATTGAATTTTCGTCTCATGATCGAGACGAAAACTAATTGTTTTACTCATTTCTCAAAGACTATAGCACTTCAGACAAAACCATTTCAGGGGAAGTTTTCTACGGTCATCATGTTTATATTGTGTAAGTTAGGCGTAAATCTGTGAACATTTCTGATTTTTGAGATTACCAATGATGTATATATACTGCCTTTAACATGACCCTCCAGTAAACAATGGGCTTGCACTGGGAAAGTTTATTGCGCCATGTTTACACTTAAAGAATGCATCAGTGTTAACTGCAATGATTTTGATGACAGAGTGCTGCATTTACATTCTGTAGTTGATCTTGAGCAGTCAAAGGTCATGCTCTATATATGTGTGCATGTACAGAACAATGTGGTCATGTACAGTATGCAAGACCAATTGAATTTTCTGGGCTTTTCCCCTGCAATGGCTGTGGAGCGGATGTGATAAAGATTATCTAACCACAAACTGATCCCGAGCTCAGGGTTCGACCCTCCGCCGACACGAGACCAAACCTCGGAGTCCAATCTGGGACCAATTTTAGTTCTGAGAGCGTTTATACTCAGTTTGTGATCCGGAGCTGATCCCGTGGTCGGTGTTCGACCCCAAGCTCAGGATCAAGAGTAAACAGGGTGTTGGTGGGTTGCAGTAACTTTCCACATGTCTGCTAAAGATAAACGGCAAATAAAAATTCATTCATGGCAAGATTACACAAACAAATATTCCCACAAGCTCACAATAACTTTCAGTAGAGCAGCGGAAGGGAAAGTCCAATGGAAACATGAATTTTGATGTTTTACTCACCCGTCGTCGGCCTCAAGGATTTTCCGTCTAGAAATTGTGCGTAAATGTAACGGAAGAAATCAGGATGGACAATCTTAACCTTGCCAGGAGCAACTTTCTGCCATATACTTTGCCTGTGACATGAAAAAAATAGATGTAAATGTGGTGGTGATTGGAGGGGGAGGGGGGGTGGGGGGGGGGAGGGGGGGGGGGTGGGGGGAGCATACATGTAATCCCATCATTCAAGAGTACTAAAAACAAAATCAGCTTTTAAAATATAGAAATTTAAAACTTCAAAAACATACAACAATATCCACGAGCAGATGTCAAGACAACTATGCAGGTGTGGTGTTAGCAGTGCCGAGGGCGCTACTACGCATTCATATGTGCATTTTATCTACATTAAAGATGTGTTGTCCCATGTGTTGTCCCATGTGTTTTGGGTGTAGCGCCTCGAAATTTTTTTTTTCTTGAATTGATATTTTTCTAGTTAACATGAAAGTTATTCACTTTCAAATGAGACATCAAGGAAAACACTGACCAACATTTAGTTATCGAACAACTATTGTCAATATTTCAAATTATTGGCGGTCTGCCAATAATTCAACTCACAGTAAGGCGTAGACTTGCCCAAGTCTGACTTCTTGTGTTTGCTCTGTAATGCGCAGCTTACAGCACGCCCTCTGGACTAGTGGCCTGTCTAATCTGTTTTCTTCTTTCTGAGACAGAAGACAGAAGAAAAAAGATTAGACAGAGCACTAGTGCACGCTGTGCGCTGTACGTTCGCATCACAGACCAAACATGGGAAGTCAGACATGGGAAGTAGGTAGGATAAGGCGCAAGAAACGGCCATATAAAAATGGCGTTTGTCACAGGGTTTCCGATGTCTAAAAAAAAGACTAAAATACAAAGTTTGGTGTTTTTTATTTAAAATATTATGCTTTAAAAATGTGTTCGGAGAAAAACAAAATTTGAATTTGCTGAGAACCACGGACAATATAACTTCAAAGATTTGTACTTGATTAGAAGGTGTTCAACCTTAATAGTGATAATTTGATTAGTGATTATAGTCGAGATTATGATGATGTGGTTGCCAGTTGGTTGCTATTCGCTGTATCGCTAAACTACGTCCCAAACTATACTCATTACTGAACAACATGCCTTTATTCTGCTGTGCAGTTACACAGCAAAATTAAAACATGAAAGACAGCATGTATCGACAGCCTCAGGGAACTCAGTTGAATCATACCTTGAAATTTTCAGCAATTTTGTAGCGTAATCCACATCATATGCTTTGTACATGGTGAATAAATACGTCACATTCTGAAAGGAGTATAAAGATCACTCACGTTACCTTCAACTATTTCAGCAATATGGTTTTTTTTCCATAAAATCGGGAGCCAAAGTGTGACATTTTGATGCATTTGACTTTTCCAAGTTTGGAAAATCTATACTTTATCAATTCAAATTACACTAAAAGTGAAATTTAAAATCTGTTAATAAATTTTCAAAATGTCACACTTGCATTTAAAAGATTGCCCCATTTTATTGAATCAATCTCATCATGTTTTAGGTAATATCAACAAAAGTTGTTTTATTTACGAGGCCACCATTTATATGCTGAAGGTATAATGATTCTCAAAAGCCTGGTACATGTATTTATCAAAAATCAACTCCAAAATAGTCACGACGTACATGTAATAAAAATAACAAACGCAATATCTGGTATCGTGCCTAATCACCATTGAAATGAAACAACCAAACTTAGGACGAGAGAAAAATCATAAATACCTTATCGTCATTCGAACCCAAGACCCTTGACTCACCGTGCAGATGTTCTATACCAGCCGCGCTATAAGGCACAATGGTATACTCCCTCAGGTTTTTCCTGAACCCAATATTTCTCTCGCTGCTGCATGGGAGTGCAACTGTTTAAAGTACCTAATGCTGTATCTGGTATGGTTCGAATCCCGATAAGGCCCTTACAATTTATCTCTAATTCCATGTGTCCCATTTTCATGGAATGACCCAAATATACGAAAACACATGAACACGAAAAAGGTATTTGTCTGCTAGATGCAATACGTGTACAGTATGTCTGTTACACGTTTAGGATTATCAGAACAGCAAAAATTAAAAAACAGGGTGGAAAAAGATTTGTACCTGGTTTTGGACATGTTGAGCATAATTCGATTCGGGGTAAAAAATGTAGAAATCTGTTTTGGTACCGACGTCCTGTGCGAACCTGCCATACCTTACAGCGTGATTTGACCTTAAAGGAGTAGAAAAGTAAACATTTCAAACTTTGCCCCTTTAAATACCCTGCGACTGAAGGTACATGTACTCTGTAGGCTTGGGACGAATCCTCCTGTGATCTTAAGCCGTGTCCGCATTGGACTTGTTTTTCAGCAGGTTTTACTGATTTTACTGCTGTCCGCATTTGGACTTTTTCGAAATGGGAAAATTTTACCAAGACCGTGGGAGGGCATGCGCAGTGTCCCTTCGCAGTATGACCTTCACGGCCTGGACGTACGCTTTTAAAGCAGTTTTACCGACTCGATGTGTCTGCATTGGACTTATCGTCTCGGGAAAAGTTACTTGGTAAATTTTTCTAGGCAGCAGTTGGCCTGGAAAAGTAACCGCTGGACTCAGGAAAAGTTACTGAGAGGAAAACTTCCTAGGCTGCATCCCAGCAAACACAATAACATTGTAATAACATTTTTAAAATGTTTCCGAAAATGTTAGGCCTAGCAATGTTTCAAAAAAATGTTTTTTTAACATTAAAATGTGTGGTTTTAAAAAGGTTATAATAACATTTGGACACAACGTTTTATTAACATTGTCAAAACATCACGGAAATGTTGTTAAAATGTCAAAAGAGGTAATTTCAAAGACGTCTTTTCCTGACGCCTCATACATTACTCATACATTACATGACTCATACACTACTCATACATTACACTACTCATACATTACATACACTACTCATACATTAGCTTTATGCGCGACTTCTATTTATGCTCCACAAAAACCTGCACCCTGTAACCATGGTTGGCACACACCTACTAACCGAATACCAAATTTACTTCTAATCTCTCGCCACTTTGAGTTTGTTCATCCCCGACAATTGCCAATTTGTCTATTATCAAGCAAAAACCCATTTACAAACATCAAAACAACTGCCAAAACTGAAGCAAATTAGCCTTTTTACACGGTAAATCTGTTGAGTTACATGTAATCCCACAATGCATTGCATTTTTTTAACAGCTAGAAAAAGACGTCTATAAGACGTCATTTTTTGGTCAAGACCACTGTATGACGCACGACTCGAAAACGACTGAAAAAAGACGTTCCTTTACGCTATTTAAATTTTTTTTGTATATTACTTTTCAAGAATGTTTTTGAATGTTATCAAAATAACGTCTTTAGCCTGCACAGTTTTAACATTTTCACAACATTATACAAATGTTATTGAGAAAATGTTTTTAAGTAGACTGCAGTTTAACGTTTTAAGAACGTTATTTTAACTGCTATACACAAAAGTTTTCAGTGACCACGAAGTAAAACATTTTGATAACGTTTCTTTTACTTCAGTTTAACGTTTTAAGAACATTATTTTACTGCTATACGCAAAACGTTTTCAGTGACCACGAAGTAAAACATTTTGATAACGTTTCTTTTACGCTATTTAAAAAATGTTTTCTATATTACTTTTCAAGAATGTTTTTAAATGTTATCAAAATAACGTCTTTAGCCTGCACAGTTTTAACATTTTCACAACATTATACAAATGTTATTGAGAAAATGTTTTCAATTAGCCTTCAGTTTAACGTTTTAAGATCATTATTTTAATGCTATACACAAAACGTTTTCAGTTACCACGAAGTAAAACATTTTGATAACGTTTCTTTTACGCTATTTAACAAATGTTTTGTATATTACTTTTCAAGCATGTTTTTTGAATGTTATCAATTTAACGTCTTCAGCCTGCACAGTTTTAACATTTTCACAACATTATAAAAATGTTGTATAGAAAATGTTTTTAAGTAGACTGCAGTTTAACGTTTTAAGAACGCTATTTTACTGCTATACACAACGTTTTCAGTGACCACGAATTAAGTAAAACATTTTTATAACGTTTCGTTTACGCTATTTAAAAAATGTTTTGTATATTACTTTTCAAGCATGTTTTAAAAATGTTATCAATTTAACGTCTTCAGCCTGCACAGTTAACATTTTCACAACATTATAAAAATGTTGTATAGAAAATGTTTTTAAGTAGACTGCAGTTTAACGTTTTAAGAACGCTATTTTACTGCTATACACAACGTTTTCAGTGACCACGAATTAAGTAAAACATTTTGATAACGTTTCTTTTACGCTATTTAAAAAATGTTTTGTATATTACTTTTCAAGCATGTTTTAAAAATGTTATCAATTTAACGTCTTCAGCCTGCACAGTTAACATTTTCACAACATTATAAAAATGTTGTATAGAAAAAGTTTTTAAGTAGACTGCAGTTTAACGTTTTAAGAACGTTATTTTACTGCTATACACAAAACGTTTTCAGTGACCACGAATTAAGTAAAACATTTTGATAACGTTTCTTTTACGCTATTTAAAAAATGTTTTGTATATTACTTTTTAAGAGTAGAATGTTTTTGAATGTTATCAAAATAACGTCTTTAGCCTGCACAGTTTTAACATTTTCACAACATTATACAAATGTTATTGAGAAAATGTTTTCAATTAGCCTTCAGTTTAACGTTTTAAGAACATATTTTAATGCTATACGCAAAACGTTTTCAGTGACCACGAAGTAAAACATTTTGATAACGTTTCTTTTACGCTATTTAAAAAATGTTTTGTATATTACTTTTTAAGAATGTTTTTGAATGTTATCAAAATAACGTCTTTAGCCTGCACAGTTTTAACATTTTCACAACATTATACAAATGTTATTGAGAAAATGTTTTCAATTAGCCTTCAGTTTAACGTTTTAAGATCATTATTTTAATGCTATACACAAAACGTTTTCAGTTACCACGAAGTAAAACATTTTGATAACATTTCTTTTACGCTATTTAAAAAATGTTTTGTATATTACTTTTCAAGAATGTTTTTAAAATGTTACCAAAATAACGTCTTTAGCCTGCACAGTTTTAACATTTTCACAACATTATAAAAATGTTATATAGAAAATGTTTTCAATTAGACGACATTTTAACGTTTTAATAATGTTATTTTACGTTAGTTTCACAATGTTTTGCTTACAACGTTTCAACAATGTTTTTAAAATGTTATGTGTTTGGTATTTTAAAAATGTTTTCTATATTACTTTTTAAGAATGTTTTAAAAATGTTATCAATATAACGTCTTTAGCCTGCACAGTTTTAACATTTTCACAACATTATAAAAATGTTATAGAGAAAATGTTTTCAATTAGACCACATTTTAACGTTTTAAAAATGTTATTTTACGTTAGTTTCACAATGTTTTGCTTACAACCTTTCAACAATGTTTTTAAAATGTTATGTGTTTGCTGGGATGTCTGTACTGGATTAAAATGGGAAAAGTACCCATCGTCTCGGTAAGTTTAACCCAAAAAGTCCAATGCGGAC
This sequence comes from Henricia sp. BOLD:AAB3569, assembly GCA_037783545.1. Lineage (NCBI taxonomy): Eukaryota > Metazoa > Echinodermata > Asteroidea > Spinulosida > Echinasteridae > Henricia > Henricia sp. BOLD:AAB3569. The sequence goes on along the minus strand of JBBELK010000415.1, from coordinate 146,949 downwards.
AGGCCTTTTTACAATTATTTCAAGTTGTAATTCAAGTTGTAAAATATGATATATAATTTTCCTACATTAAATCCAATTTCATAATATATATTGAGTAGGGTGAAGCAATTTAAAGAAATATATTTTTGTTATGGCAAAATTAAGTTTGCAAAAGTTTGAAGGTTGTATTGGCATAGTAATGATTTAAAAAAGAAACGTAACTTGCCAAATTAAGAAATAATATAGAGATAAAATCTGCATAAGTCTGCATAAGTAATGAAAGGGATAATACATTGCTGTACTGTTTACCAGTGAGTTTCAATATTTATAGGGGACTTGTGACACTTGGGATATTTGACAATATCCCTAGAAATACACGGATTGAGAGTGCGAAATTTCAGAATGGTAATGAGGAAAATGTGACATAGATATAGTTATCAGAATCTCAACACCACCGGGAAAAATGGGGTAGTAAAAAAGGTGATCTGGTCACGCTCCTTTAAATGCCAACCTGAACACGAAGTCATGAGAGTCGATTTCTGCACCCGCTTTGGAGCCATTTAAGTTTCCACCAGAGCCAACCACAGCACAATCTATGCAGCCCTTTGTCTGCCTCAGATTGAGTGGTGGGTTTTTGAAGTTGTTGTGTTGCAGTATAGAACAAATTACTGTAAAAAAAAAAACAGATCAGTGGATAACATTTCTTATACAAGGAACAGAATCAAAAACGGTAGTAATAAGAGCACAAGCTTTCAGTGAAAATAAAAAGTAGGCGTGGGTGAATCTGATCCATGCAGGGGTTGATGAGAATTAATTATGATCAAGGAAATGGAATCGGGACCTCTTTTTGAGTATAAATTACATTGTATTCCCTGTACTATGTTTGATTCCCAAGCACATTCCAGCAATGGGAGATTTTTGCAACATAACGGTCTCACGTGATCAGTCCACTTTTGTTTGCATAATTTCAAGCATGTGCACTATTGCATAAGAATGGGGGGCGGTCTGGGGTGGGAGCGGTGCCACATGCTTTCACCCCCACAAAAAGATTTTGAGCTCCGAGCCCTCATCAAACTTGCCCCTCTTTCCCTGGAAATGTGACACACAAAATATAAAGTTAGACCTGTTGTAACACAAAATATGCGAAACAGAGTGCCTATCCACCCGTACCCAGTTGTAACATCTTGCACACCCACTGAAATATTCAGACTGCCCCCTTCCCATCGCCCCCTACAGGACGAACCCTGGCTACGCCGCTGAATATAAGGTTAACATCAGACTTACATGTGTGGTTTTCATTCTGAAACCCAAAAGGCAGTATATAATGCGATAATTCATTTATATTATCAGCATCGTGTTTGTCCAGAAATAGCTTGATGTTGGCCTTGAACCTCTCACGGAACCAATGTGAGTACTTGGGAAGAGTAGATATGCCATGGTAACACTCCTGAAATACAAGCAGCAAAATACAAGTTGCAACTACAACCATGCATATATATTAATTAGTGCTATTTCACATTAGGGAAATCGCTTGGTTTGACTACGACCCCGTTCTCACTAGGGAAATCTCTTCGACGAAGATTCGACGAAGATTCGCCAAAGATTCAACGAAGATTGGACGAAGATTCGACGAAGATTCGCCAAAGATTCGCCAAAGATTGGACGAAGAGATTTCCTAATGTGAACACATTAGAATCTGTCATTCGATGAAGCAAATAAAAATAGCTTCATTTGACGAAGCAAATAGCTTCAGTCGACGAACAGATCGCTTCATTTGACAAAGCAAATTTGTAATGTGAACACTCCCTTCCTTTGACGAAGTGATTTGGCAGGCCTGGCAGAAACGCATTGTGCGTTGTGCGTCAAGCGCCTTGCAAGCTAAGTTTTTAGGACGCGCCGCTCGAAAACCACACAGCGCGTCAGACACTTGAAGCTCGACGCTCGACACTGGACACGCACGTGCAACCAGGCACAGTGGCCTCCCACAGCTTCATTCAATCTTCGTTAGTAGTTGCCTTATGTGAACGGTACCGTTCTTTGTTCGATCTTCATTAAGTGTGAACGCATGCTTCATTAACTAACTACGATGATTGACTAATCTTCGTTGAACAAAGTGATTTCTCTAGTGAGAACGATGTCTGAGACTTGACGATGATTTAACGAAGAAATGGGAATTTCCAAATGCCTCTTCGTTCATTCGACGAAGATTAGAATCTCTTTGTTTGAGGAAGCAAAATAGCTTTATTTGTTAAAGGAATACTGTCGGAAGATGATAAAACGAAGGTGTGTACGTCAGTTTTGAGGGTATTACAGCCAGGGCGGTATGTAGAACTTGTAGAGATATTGATTTTACCCAAAAATTGCAATTTCCTGTAAAAAAACTTGGTTAAGGATTCACGGTATTTTTTCCGTATACATTGAACAAAGATTTGAAGGAAATTACCTCCTGGAATCAACAGATTATAATTCTCAGATACTTCCCACTCGCACTTTTGTCGCAAATGTTGCTTTTCTGTATAAAAAATAATCACATTTTCTTCCTCAAAAATTGCCTTCAGTTAGTGCACAAGATAACCATTCACGCGCGCGCGCAGCGCCCCCTGTTGTCACGCTTACGCACGGATAATTTCATTCAGAGATAATGTTCAAAGCTGTTCAAGAATCAAAGCACACAATGGTGAAAGCCAGATTCGAACTCAGCACCTGTGTGATCCTATTGTTGTGCATGAATGAGTTTGTATGGCAAGTACACTAGTATGAGCAACTAACAATGGAAATTGGGCACAAACCATTAACAATGGTGTGTGCCCAAATAATAATAATAATGAAAAAAATACCAGATTCCTTTTGGAGCAATGATTTTGATGGGAAAAAAAGGTTCTATTGAAAGTATAGGCATTTTAAGCAATATATCATTAACAAACCTACTTTCAGTATTTGGAAGTATACAAAGTAATAGGTGCACGCGCGCATCTGATGCAGTCACTCACCAACCGGAGAGGCAATTCAGCATGTCTCCGTGTAGATTCAGTTGACAACTCTGCAAAGTCATACTTTAGAAGAAACTTGAGATGAGATCTGGCCCGGAGGTTTTCCACCATCACGACGACAATGATAACAGTTAACAGAAAGGCCAACAGTCTTCTCCTCCAATACCAGCAATAGGAGAGAAACTTGGAGGTAATGAGGCATTTGCAAAGGCAGCAGCAAACTTTCCTCATCTTTGCACTTTAAGAATCACCAAGGCGACAACCCTGTCCCTGTCTCAAATCACTACTGGTCTGCAAGAAATGAAAATGGAGAACCTACAGTAAAAATATTAGGATTTTTTTTTCATATACATTGAACACGGATTTGGGTGAATTTATATATTGGAATCGATCGCTTATTCAATTCTAAGGTATTTTTTAATATACATTGAACACGGATTTGGGTAAATTTATATATTGGAATCGATAGCTTATTCAATTCTAAGATATACTTCCCACTGGCCACTGACACTTCCGTCGCAAATGTTGCATTTCTGAGATAAATAAATGATAAAATTACTGCATAAAGTAATGCACAAAATGACGCGGTGAGCAGTCTGTGCGTAAGCGCGACAACAGAGGGCGCTGCGCGCGCGTGTGAATGGTTATCTTGTGCACCAACTGAAGGCAATTTTTGAAGAAGAAAACGTGATTTTTCTACAGAAAAGCAACATTTGCGACAAAAGTACAAGTGGGAAGTAGGCCTAATTATATTATGTGTTGATTCCAGGAGGTAATTTCCTTAAAATCTTTGTTCAATGTATACGAAAAAAATACCCTGATATTATACAAATATAATGTCCCCGCCCCCCGTCCCCCTGCACCACTCGACCCCTTCCCGACCCCTTCCGCCTCCCCCCCCCCTCCCCCCGCCCCGCTTCGCTCCCCCCCCCCCCCCCCGCCCCGCTCCCCTCCACCCCGGCCCCGCTCCCCTCCACCCCGGCCCCGCTCCCCTCCACCCCGGCCCCGCTCCCCTCCACCCCGCTCCCCTCCACCCCGGCCCCCCGCCCCCCTCCACCCCGGCCCCCCGCCCCATCCTTCGCCCCTCGCCCCATCCTTCGCCCCATCCTTCGCCCCGCCCCATCCAGCAGCGCAGGCAAAAATAAGCAGGTCTGGAGTTCATGTTCTTGCGGCGCTTTATGTCACTTTTTAGAAACCTCAGTCCAGTCAAGTTAACAACAATGCGTTCTTTGATTTACCGGGAACATTACAATTGTTCACTTACTTCCGGATGAATGATTTTAACATTAATTTTCGTCGATTTTTGGCCCATGATGCACGGAGGTAGTTTGCGAGACGGTACTCTGGTATAGATAAATGGCGCCCTCTCTTGGTAATTGATGGCGCGGACGCAAATTGACGCAATGTCTAGTCGTCTTCCACCAAGAAGATTACAAAAAATCCACTAAAATCAACGTTGAAATCATCCATCCGGAAGTAAGTGAACAATTGTAATTTTTCCGGTAAATCCAAGAACGCATTGGTGGTAAGTTTACTGGACTGTGGTTTATAAAAGTGACACAATTCGCATGTTTGCAATAGACCTGTTCGGGGTTTTTCGCATACAACGGAATATAGGCTAGCCCACTCCTTTATTTTTGGTAGATAGGCTACTAGACCTTAATTTGACCTATTAAATTATGGACCGGTTCCTAATCCTATCGCTTTAATATAGACTACTAAACTTAAGTGTGACAATCAGTTGCCATGGTAATTGGGTCTAAACATTCGCTGGTAATCTAAAACGTCCATTGGTCATGTTGGTATAGCCATGGAAACAGTTCACTGGTTATTAGACATGGGAATGTTTGGCGCAATCTTTATGCTTTAGAATTTGAACTTCCCCCAGTTCAAAGATTGCGCAGCGCAAATTTTGATTCCGAACGCAATTTCAGAATCTGCGCAAGATAGGTTGGGCGCAAATTTTGAACCATGCGAAAATTTTGAACAAAGCCAAAGGCAAAGGCAAAGCATGGAGGAAGAAATGGGCAAAGCAATAATATCTTGTGTCATATTACTCATAAGGCCAATGAAATTAGATGACTAGTTTCTCGTCGGCGCCCGCATGTGATATTGACCCCGCTTCAGAAAAAATTTCATTATTCCAAAAATTTCATTATTTTGCAAATAAATGAGGGAATTCCGACACAAAATACTCCCAAGCGAAGTTTCTGTTTCGGTTGCGCGGTCAGTTGTGCAGCTAGCTTCGCAAAATGTATCACAGAATGCAGTATACCAACCGTACAGCATATCAGCGCTACCCCAGCACCCAGTATGGGCGGTGTCCGTACCAGCGAAAACCGTTCGTTGCAGGTCGAGTTCGGGCAGTCTGTTCTGAACTCGTTCTCGACGGATACGTGGTGTGTGATCCTTTTCCTAGTGCAGTGTTCTCGGGTCGCGTTCGCGCCATGTGTGCCTTAAACAGACCGCCCGAATTCGACATACGATAATTTGTGACCTCGTTTCCCGAGCCAGATCGCGTTATATGCATGGCAGTTTGTGTATGTGTAAAGGATTGTATTTTTCCTGGATTAAATAATGAATAATGAATAATGAAAAAAAACCTTACCAAAATTGGATAAATGGTTGACGAGAAACTACATGTAGTAATTTAATTTCATTGACCTTATTGCCATCAATTTTGACTACATGATGTGTACACATCTGCCTTACCAAGCTTGCGTAATATACATAGCACGACATCCAATTCCAAGTGACGGTGAATTAACATTTTCTTTTCAGGTGTATTAAGACTACAGTTTAATCATGTACAACTACAACCAGGGACGATATGGTGGAGGTACAGGTGGGAGAGGTAGTTACAGTAACTTGGGAAGCAAAGCGTACAGTGCTGTGCCCCATGCGAAGCCTGCTAGTGCTCAATACTCACACACGCAGTATATGGAAGCGATGCTAAAACGCCATCGCACAGAAACAGAGTAAGTATGATACTCAATGGTAGTCCGAGTAACTTGGACCCTAAATATCGCTTCTTTAACATGGGGATGTGACGTGTGATATATAGGGTCCAAGAGGGTCGCAGACACGAGGCATCCATTAATTTCTGGCCCAATAAACGCACCATCTGAGGTACAATGTACATGTACATGTAGATATCGAGGTTTAAGCTGAGGTACAATGAGACTTGCTTACATTTTTACAGTAAGTACAAAAACTCTGGATGCTAGGATAGGGCGACAATTTGTGTGTAAAAAATGTATATTAGGGCGACACGCTCAATAGGGCGACATTTTGGTGTCGCCCTAATATTTTGTTTTTTTAAAATCATTTTTTTAGGTCACAAACAATTTTTTTTAAAATCGAGAACCATTTTTATTAGGTCTAGAACCGTCTCTCTTAGGTCTGTAACCATCTTTGGAAGCTTTGGGTAGAAAAATAAGGTGTCATTTTGAGTGATTCTTGCCGAAATTTTGGTGGTCCCCGGGAAAGGCTTCCCGAAATGTCGCCCTATTGCGGCATCCAGAGTTATTACAATTTTCCTTTAGATTTTAAAACCGTATTTTTTTCCCCGTTACGAATGCTTTGCATGATGCATGTATCGCCGCGCGCTGCATTCAAATATGGCTGCGTTCCCTAACAGCCGGTACCTGGCGCTGGGAATTAATAGATACCCGATACCTACTTTTAGAAGGCTAAAAGTGATTTTCTGATGTTTACATTGGGACTGTATGAATCACTTTTAGCCCCTTACCAATTGAACCCCATTTGCCATTTTTAATTTTCCTGCATGACCTTAGTCGTCTTACTCGTTGGACCCTACCGGTATTTATTGCAAGTCGCATCCCCATGTTAAAAAAAGCGATATTTAGGGTCCAAGTTACATGGACTAACTCGATGGCAATTTTAGCTCTAAAATTCTGGTGGTGCCAACTGTGTGTCTATGGCCCCACCAACTGTGATATTTTACCACGTTCTACTAGAATTATGTATACACACAGGGAATTTGTCCGGTCTTGAAATGAACACAACTGGTTTTGGACTCATTTGGGGATGTTATAGCTAAAGAGAAATATGTGTGCACTGTATAGGTTCGGTATAAAAATATTAAAGGCATTTTTTTGGGGAAAAGGTAATAATAATAATAAATGGGTGCCTCTAGCGATTACCAGCCGACAATCGCTGAACATTGTTTTTGCAAAAACTCGGCTGAGACTTTGCCACATCCAACTCATTTTGCACAGTAGGGTCACAATTGTGTTGTTTGCCTGTGTATTCTGTATAGATATTTTGAAGCAGACAGTGATGAGGAAGAACCAACAACAAGAAAGAAACAAGACGACAGCGAAAGTGAAGAAGACCCTTTAGATGCATTCATGGCTGGTGTAAAGGTTAGTCTTACTTCCTTAAAAAAAAAAATTAAATGTTTTCCTTGAAGTGCCCCTGAAATGCTAAATAACTTTATTCACAGTTTTTGCTACATACATATATGAAGGATTACTTGTTTAGAAAGACAATACTAATTTTGATGCACCATGAATGAAAGGTGGAATTTTTTAACTTTGAAAATTTGTGTCGTTCTGGCCAAGAATTATTATTATTATTATTATTATTATTTCTTTCTGGTATTCATACCAAGGATTCCTCAATAGTGCTCATTGCACTGTCACTCGCAAGCGTGAGGAAACCCATGAAGAATTATAATTAAATGGCCAGAGACACCAGGGATGATCCCCCTTGCTCTTCACGAAAGAATGCTCTGGGATCTTTAGAGTGCGTTTCCATATTACCTAACACACTGGACCAACGGCTTTACATCCCTTCCGAAGGATGGAGCAAGTGTGGTTGAGTGCCTTGCCCAAGGGCACAGGTACCGTAGCCGTGGGGAGGTTCGAACCTGCAACCCCAAGTTTTCACCTATGATTGCGAATCAATGACCTAAACCGCTCGGCCACGGTACCCCACAATGATCTAAGTTAAAACAAAGCGTAGTGTATCTGTAGTGCTGAATTACAATTTGGTCCTCAAATGAAAAAAAAGTCAAGTCGGTCAAGTTAAGTCAAGTCAAGTCAAGTCAAGTCAAGTCAAGTCAGTGAAAATCGGGAATCGAGTAACGAGTCATTACAACCCTACTTTAAGCGACGGTCCCAACCCACCGTACTTGCAAGTGCGTGCTGTCTACTTGCGAAAACGTGGAGATCCGTACGTGGTGAGTACCGCCTCAGTACGGATTTGGGAGCACGCAGACACGCCGCAGCACTTTTAGTGCACGAGGAACTTTCGCTGCGTTCGGGCTACGGATTCACCCCCAGTACGGGTGACGCGCGTGCCCTCTACAGCCAATAAGCGCACAACGCACTGACTCCGTGAGTCTTTTAAAGGTTTAAATTTTAAATTTAAATTTTTCTCACGGTCAGTTGCTCTACGGACGGCGCACTTAGCACGTGCGTGCTGCGCACGTGATAAGTGCGTGGTCCGTGCTTACTCGGCACTTACCCAGTTCAACTGTCAAATGAGCACGCAGAACTCACGTGGACCGTGCCGAGTAAGCACGTGCTCCCCACTTACAACGCACGTTGTGTGCACTGATTTGAGGCAGCAGCAGCAGCTGGGACTTCTGGAGAACCTCGGAAGGTCCTGAGCATATTCTGCGCCCTGAGCATCTTTTTGATGGATACCGGCGCATTACAAATTTAAATTATTATTATTATTATTATTATTATTATATATACCCCCCTCCCCCCGACATGGGGCGGAAAGGTCACGTTCATCGCACTTGCACGCACTTACAACATGCGAGTGAGTAAGGACACCGTACGTGAGCAGCACGTGTAAGTACGGTCTCCGTACGATAACATGGCAATCGCACGGAGATCGTACGTTGTAAGCACGTTGTAAGCACGTACAACTAACTTACCACTTGCGCAACGTACGATGCACGCAACCGCTCACGGCCAGGCGTGGCGTGCGGGCCACGTACTTACACCTTGCGCAACCGTGCGGGTGACGTGCGTTGACGTACTACCTCCCTGCTCTTGCCACTCCCTCCACACGTTTTCAGAAAAACGCCGCGGCCGTGGCCTCCCCAAAAAACGTACGGACTAAAACACGCACGGCGGGTTGTGACCGTCGCTTAAGGAACACACAGCAGAAAAAAATAAACAAATTAAGACTTCAAATTGAATTGTGAAAAATTGCTGCAGTTTCCATCCTTAGGTTTCTTCATGGCTTACAACGGGCAACGTGTAAAACAAACCCAAACAATCATGGGTTACAAAAGTTTCAGCAAGTTGGAGAAAATACTGAATGAGATTTTCTTGTGTTTGCCTAATGTGACATCACAACTTTGCTCATGAATATGTAAATTTCATTAGCATAAAAATCAAAAACCTTGATTTTTTTTAACACCTAAAACAACTTCCAAGTAGGGTTTTTATGACTGTAAATGAACGGAGTAGTTGCATACATATACATGTAGCATAGACTTCATTGATAAAAATACCATTTCAGGGCCTCTTTAACTTGGTCACAACAAGGATCTGATGATTTTCCAAAGATGAAAAGAAGCCCGTATGACGCAGAGTTCAAACGATTGTAAGGCTGAATTCACAATGAGCCTTTTCACCATCTTCCTTTCGCAAGGGTCTTTGCTGCACAACGAGTTTCCCAAAACCCTTGCTGCATCGAGTTAAGCTAAGCTGTATTTTAGGGCCTCGAGCTGTTCGACCAATGAGAGACATGATTTTTTTGACCGTTTTGAACAATCATCTAGCGCGTTGTATCTCGCGACATCGTAGCCGCAATTACCACAATTTGTATGGGGGAGATCTTTTGATGTACACGTATCATTTTATCTTGCAAGCAGTATAAATGTTCGTAACTGAAGGAAGTCTTACTACATTTCGCTAAAAGCTAAACGCAGTTTAGGCCTATTCAAAAACATCCTTACAGTGACTGTTCATTTGAACATTAGACCCCACCCCCTAGTAAAAGTGGACGCTACCACTAAACGGAGCGAGGCGCGTGATTGGCTCTTGCTGTTGGCAATAGCGTCCGTAGCTATGATACAATTTTGAATGTCGCGCTACGTGCTACGTACACGCGCGCTTTAGTATATCGGCACCATGATTTTTTTAATCACAGGGGGTTTTTACTAATATTGAGCAATGAGGTATGTTAAAAAATTAATGTTAAAATCCCAAAATAAATCAGGTGCCGATTTCACGAAACTTACGCAGTTGCGTAAGCCCACTTGCGCAACGTTTTATTGCGTAAATCACGCAACAATTTAGCTATGGGGCTTGCGCCATTTTTCAAAAGTAGCTCAAGCTGCGCACTCTTTCGTGAAATCGGCTGCAGGGCCTGATTTTTCTTAATCGCATCTCATCAGCATTTTATCTGTGTTCTGCAGGAAGATTTGGCTAAAGAAGGCTCCAGTAAGTCAAGCAGTAAAAAGGACAAGAAGAAAGCTGTGAGACAGGACATTGAGGAGTTAGACGACCAGGTAAACACACACAGTCCACAGTCAAATGGCAATTTGGGTCTGGGGACTGGGTTAGCAGACATGACGTTTGTTTCAACAGTTTCTGTATTTCGTGACTTGTAGCAGCAGCCCGAGTTGTGACTAAAGACGTTTGAGTACCGGCTAAATTGAGGTTTGCGTCTGACAAATTAAACTTAGAATACATCATTTGCAGTGACCCAATTGTTTTTTCATGAGTTGACATGAAAAACCTTACTAAAAGAGTTAATAACAATGGTACGAAGCACCACATGAATTTATTTCTGTCCAAAATGGTATTGTGTGTGAGAAATTAACAACTGAAGGTGGTATTCTAAAAAAGTCTTTTGCAAAAGACTTTTTTACCATTCAACTCAACACAAAAGCCATGAATGGATTTTTAAAGTTTTCTGAAGTATTACTGCCTCTATGTGGCTGAAATTTCTACACGGCAGTTTTATCAACATGGGCTTTCAATCACGAGTGGAAATAACGCCCTTTGGTACAGTTTACTACTAATTGTCAATCCTATCATATACCCTCATTATACATTATGACCTCTATGGGTCATTCTTTAATAAGTTCCTATTTTTAGCCTTAAGAAATCGTGGAAAAAAAGTTGTTCAAATGTTGATTATTTTTAGTGGAACATGATCATTAAGGTACACAACAACTATAATTAACGTTCGGCACAATCTTTAGGGGAGTTTTATTTAATTTCATTAACATTAACTTTTCAGTGTTGTAGCATAGGAAAAATGTGCTAAAATCATATCCGTCACACTTTCGTGACGGAAATGACGAATTTTGACAGTGACTTCGGAAACTGAGTAAATTCAAACAAGAGAATTTAAAGTTTAAACATGGAATAACAACCAGTGACCGGAGGGCTTTGAACAGAATATAACGCAACTTATTGTCCTCATTTTATTGCCATTATTGGCAAATGAAAATGCAAAACAAAATCAGATATGACACTCCAAAATATCGTGACGGAGATGACCCAAAATGCCAAAAAATCATCTCCCTCACGGCAAAAAGTGATGGAACTGACTGTGACGGATATGACTAAATAAACAATTAAACTTTTATAACACCACCCACAGTCTGTTTGAAGCCCAAATACAACAGAAGCTTGGAAGTTTGCACAATTGTGATCGTTTGCATGAATACTTTTAAAGATTAAAAACACAAATCAGATATGTTATAAAGCGTTCGGAGATGACGTTGAATAAAGGTACTATTGTAATTTTTTGAGAAAGTCCACAATTCCTTGGCCATTACGGGTTGCAGTCTTTTTTAATGGGTTATTTCTTGCTCTATAGACTCTGAGGTATCCGATGGACTAATGCAAGTCTTGTTCATGGTCAGTTCTCTATCAGATATGATGCTCCAAAATATCGTGACGGAGATGACCAAAAATCCAGGGACACGATTTTTGACTCTTAAAATGTCAGATTTCATGCAAATATGGTTTAATGATGTAATTTTAAATTTTGCATTTGGAGGAGACCAACTATACTTGGCTTCTGGTAGTATAATTATTTTTTTAAGCTGCTTATTTTAAAAATTATGGCAATGGGGACATTTTGAGAGATACCACCGGGACATGCGTTTTTGGGGTATTTTGAAGGTTCATCGTTAAAAATAAGCACCCTGTCGATTTTTTTCAAGAATTTGTACCGCTGCATATAATCATAAATATGTCAAAGATTATTTTACCGCTTAAAAATAAGATTTTCATTATAAAGTTTTTGAGATGTAGCATCTCGAAGTGTCGGGACACGAAAATAGACACTTACTGAAGAATGACCCCTATAGTGAATGGGTTGGCATGGATTTGCACCACCCCCACCCCCCCCCCCCCCCCCCCCCCCCCCCCCCCCCCCCCCCCCCCCCCCCCCCCCCCCCCCCACCCCCCCATCCCCACCCCCTACCCCCACCCCCTATGGAGGTGAGACCTCTCTTCACGATAGGCCATCAGTGTAGCGAAATTGATCGGCATAGATTTGCCCCACTGCATTGTTGGAAAGAGAGTGGTAAGCACGAGATTGTTGTGATGCTCCGACGGGATGCCCAGATAGCTCGGTTGGTAGAGCAGTTGGCCATGTATGCCAAGGACCTGGGTTCGAATCCCAGTCAGGGCATTGCAACTTTCTCGTATTTCTAATTCATCTCTAATTGTCAATCCTATCATATACCCTCATTATACTACAAGTTACCTTGTAATATGGGCACTTTTGCCAAAAAAGTAAGTGAAGAATGACATTTTCCATACATGGGTAATTCCCAAAATTAGGGGTCCAAAAGTGTGACATGCTTTTTAAGATTTCCAAGTGTTTTTAATGATTGAAAGTGGTTTTCCAGTAGGAAATAATAATTTTTATTTGACCAAATTCCACTCAAATTTAATGTTTGTGTGTAGATATGGCACCAAGGTTAATGCAAACTCATTCTACAGCCAATTTTCATTGGCGTACATGTAGGTAACCCGGGACACCAAACTCCTATCCAATACCATGGAACAAATTATAAGCCTTTATGGTCTTTGGTTTTGAATATTTTTCAGGAATCAGAAAACAAAATATTTAAGAAAATGATGCTGCCCCCTATAATCACAGGCCGCAGTCCATTACTGAGAATTTGTGGTCATAAGTGGTGATTTTTGAAGCAGAGAGTGTCGTACGTAACTTGGACACCAAACATTTTGGACCCCTAATTTTGGGAATTACCCACATCTCTGTCGTGCATTTCTATAGCAGTACACAAAAGTTGTATGCAAGGATGCAACTCTTCATCCATTTTTCATGCAAAAATAGTGGTACCCACAATACAAGGCATCGATCGTCGCTATTCTTGTATCTGCTTTTCAGTGGGTCATATTTCTTGTTCTTTGTACGAGTTGCGCTTGTGTAGCACAATGTCTTTTATTTCTTGGGTATGCCTTTTCTCCAAGAGAAGCGAAGACATGTTCAGTTTAACCACAAACAACATGTGGGAAAACCCACAGAATCAAGTAAGCCCACATACTGACCCGGGCTGGATTCGAACCAGGGCTGGATTCGAACCAGGGCTGGATTCGAACCAGGGTCACTACCTCAACTGTAGCCCCTTAAGGTGATTTCAATGTGTAAAGGCATTTGTACCACTTTGCATTTGATTTCACAAAATCTTTTTCAGGAATCGTTCTTCAAGTACATGGAAGAGAACCCCAACGCTGGAGTGCCAATGTACGATGCCGACGAAATCTTAGATTACGACGAAGACGGCAATCCCATCATTCCTGAAAGGTCAAAGTTCATCGATCCGCTGCCAGACATTGACCACAGTGAGGTGAGGGGCATGTATGGAAGGTCACAATTTTGTATTACTTAGAATTAGATTCAGTGTAATGAATCAATTGTTTATTGAAAACCAACACCTTTCCTAAGAACTTTCTGAAAGTCAGTTTTTTTATTTTTTTCAATTTTTTGTTGGCTCGACACTGAAAAAAGGCTGTTCTATATCAACATTGTGCCTTTTAGTGCTACGTATGTTTATATTTTCATAGTTTGAGCACTTCCACAATCAGGCATTTTTATGTTGCAAGTCTTGGAAAGGTTTTGTCCAGGGTTATAACGAGTCTCCCTCTGCTCTAGTCCAAAGTCAAGTCAAGTCAAGTCAAGTCAAACTGCCTTCGAGTCCCAAGGCAAGTCAAGTCAAGTCAAACTGCCTTAGAGCCCCAAGTCAAGTCAAGTCAAACTGCCTTAGAGCCCCAAGTCAAGTAAAGTCAAACTGCCTTCGAGTCCCAAGGCAAGTCAAGTCAAACTGGCAAGTCAAGTCAAACTGCCTTCGAGTCCCAAGGCACGTCAAGTCAAGTCAAACTGCCTTAGAGCCCCAAGTCAAGTAAAGTCAAACTGCCTTCGAGTCCCAAGGCAAGTCAAGTCAAACTGCCTTCGAGTCCCAAGGCACGTCAAGTCAAGTCAAACTGCCTTAGAGCCCAAAGTCAAGTAAAGTCAAACTGCCTTCGAGTCCCAAGGCACGTCAAGTCAAGTCAAACTGCCTTAGAGCCCAAAGTCAAGTCAAGTCAAACTGCCTTCGAGTCCCAAGGTACGTCAAGTCAAGTCAAACTGCCTTCGAGTCCCAAGGCAAGTCAAGTCAAGTCAAACTGCCTTAGAGCCCCAAGTCAAGTAAAGTCAAACTGCCTTCGAGTCCCAAGGCAAGTCAAGTCAAACTGGCAAGTCAAGTCAAACTGCCTTCGAGTCCCAAGGCACGTCAAGTCAAGTCAAACTGCCTTAGAGCCCCAAGTCAAGTAAAGTCAAACTGCCTTCGAGTCCCAAGGCAAGTCAAGTCAAACTGCCTTCGAGTCCCAAGGCACGTCAAGTCAAGTCAAACTGCCTTAGAGCCAAAAGTCAAGTAAAGTCGAACTGCCTTCGAGTCCCAAGGCACGTCAAGTCAAGTCAAACTGCCTTGGAGCCCAAAGTCAAGTCAAGTGAAACTGCCTTCGAGTCCCAAGGTACGTCAAGTCAAGTCAAACTGCCTTCGAGTCCCAAGGCACGTCAAGTCAAGTCAAACTGCCTTAGAGTCCCAAGTCAAGTCAAGTCAAACTGCCTTCGAGTCCCAAGTCAAGTCAAGTCAAACTGCCTTCGAGTCTCAAGTCAAGTCAAACTGCCTTCGAGTCCCAAGTCAAGTCAAGTCAAACTGCCTTAGAGTCCCAAGTCAAGTCAATTCAAACTGCCTTTGAGTCCCAAGTCAAGTCAAACTGCCTTCGGGTCTCAAGTCAAGTCAAATTTTCTTTGAGTCCCAAGTCAAGTCAAGTCAGGCATGTTGGTCAAGTCGAGTCAAGTCAAGTAGCCATGACAGAATATTTGTTAAACTAATTTCAAAACGAGTCTAAACGCTGACACTTGCATTCGTGTGGAGTATTTTGTTCTGGCCAAGAATGCTCAATGTTAAAACAAAGCTTAGTCCTAGGTTTCTGTAGTGCTGAAATAAAATTTGGTTTTCAACATGATAAAAAAAATACATAAAAGTTCAATTTTGGCAGACTTGAGTCAAAAAAAGTCTCAAGTCATTTGAGGTCCGAGTCTCAAGTCAAGTCAAGTCATTTGAGGTTCGAGTCTCAAGTCAAGTCAAGTCAGTAAAAATCGGGACCTGAGTCTCGAGTTCGAGTCATTACAACTCTGGTTTTGTCCAGACCTTTGAGATTTTTTCTCCAACAAAATTGTTCAAGAAGAATACTTAAAACAGTGGTATAGTACTGGGGCAAGTTCAATAGCACAATACGTACGCCGGTATTGGGTATTTTCCTATACCTTCACCGTTGAAGGTATTGTCGGTATGCATGTATATACGTATTGTGCTATTGAACGCGCCCCTGGTGTGTCCATTCCAAGCGTTGTTAAAAGATTTTAATTCAAAATTTTACTCCATTTCTTCATCATCACCTAATTTATTTAAAAGGTTTCAGAAAGATTTTAACTACAACCAGGCTGCTTATTTAACTGACATTTTTTATATTTTCTCATAATTGAAATCAGAGCAAATACAATGTAAACCAATTTTTCATGTAAACATTGCTTTTTAGATCAAATACGAACCATTTGCTAAGAACTTCTATGATGAACACAAGGACATTGCTGATTTGAAACATACGGACGTCGTGGGTTTGATGAATAAGTTGGGAATTCGGGTAAGTGTAGCCAAGCAGTTGATACAAATATTTGTGCAGTACTAGTAGCTAAGTGACCTGATGCATTGTACTTTAGTTCTGTTTAATAGGGGATTCTCGTAATGTATGCAAATTCCATGCAAACTGTGGAGTTTGTCGTCAGTGTTGTGAAATTCAACTCATTTTTGACCTTTAGATATCGTTTTCCAGTTTGTGCTTTGAGAACCCCCTTGATGAATTCTTCACAGGTCTCTGGTTACAATCCCCCGAAACCCATCACCAGCTTCGGCCATTTTGGCTTTGAGCAGAACCTCATGCACTACATACGCAAGTCCGACTACTCCCAGCCGACCCCCATCCAGGCCCAGGGTGTACCCATTGCCCTGCTAGGGAGGGACATCATCGGGATTGCCAAAACGGGTAGTGGCAAGACTGCCGCGTTCATCTGGCCTATGCTGGTGCACATCACTGACCAGGTTAGTGTGTCACATGTGTCTGGGTATTCTACTACGTGTCAAAAAAAGAAAATGTGTCCTACTTTTGATCTTAAATAACTGTCTTTTTCCAACGGATTTAAACCAAAATTTCAGATCATGTAAACAAGGCCTGACAACATTGTTGCAAACACTTATCCAGTGTCCATGTACAGAGCTGGATGTGGTATTACCATCCACACAAAAATTATGGATGCTAGGATAGGGCGACAATTTGTGTGTAAAAAAGGTATATTAGGGCGACACGCTCAATAGGGCGACATAATTGTTTTAGGTCAAAAACAATTTTTTTTTAAATCGAGAACCATTTGTATTAGGTCTAGAACCGTCTCTCTTAGGTCTGTAACCATCTTTGGAAGCTTCAGGTAGAAAAATAAGGTGTCATTTTGAGTGATTCTTGCCGAAATTTCGGTGGTCCCCGGGGAGAGTCTTCCCGAAATGTCGCCCTATTGCCGCATCCAGAGTTCTTACAATAACTGTTATAATGTGCAGTGGGGTTAAAAAAAATACTGACCATCATCCCACTTTAATATTTTAGCTGTACCGGTATTTATGATGGTGCGAAACCTCTCTAATTGATTGACTGTTGCACCTGTTTCTTTAATAGCGAGCTGTGAAAACAGGTGAAGGGCCCATTGGCTTGATCTGTGCACCGACAAGAGAGTTAGCTCAACAGGTAGGTTAGGGCCATTCAAAAATTTTACCCATCCACCCACCCCAATTTTTTTTTTTTAAATCAACATTTCGTAGAACATGTACATGTACCTTATCAACACAGCCAACAGACGTATATGTTTTCTTGGGCATGCAAATGATGAGAGAGATTATTTTCACTGGGGAACTGAGGCCCTCTATGGGCCATAGATGTTTGCATCCCTCTGATTAGCATGCTCCATGGGCAACCACTTTCAATGAATCTTGTGCATGTTCGTAAAAGCTCCAGTATGACAAACATTGCCAGCAAAGTTTGCGTAAACCTATGAGGCAGCTTTTTTCATTCATTTTCACGAAAACCAAAAAGAGTTCCGGTATCAATCTTTCAGCATTTTTTCTTGGAAACATCAAGCCTACTGACCACCTTATGATTATTATCTTTGCCTATATAGACGAATTTCGCATTAGCCTGGTCTAGTCTGCGCACTTCCACATTGAAACCGAGGCTTTTCGTGTCTAATCGGCAGTACGCGTGTGCTCCATGTACAATATTGTACAGTAACTGAGTGCCCAGGTGTTTGTGTACACGTGCTTTTCTGCGTAGCATTTAGGAGGAGTGATTGTGCATTCACATGTGTACATTAGTCCATTTCAGTTTGCTTAACACAAAGAGCCTCGTTCTCAAACCCAGAAGTGCGAAGACTGGTCTCAAATTGTTTTTTTCGGATTCATCTATATGGTTTTGTCAATTTTGTGGTGATTCAGTGCCACACTAAATATTGTGTTCCGTGTTCTGTCTTTAAAAGTCTCTTTGTCATATTTTCAGATCTACACTGAAGTCAAGCGCTTTGGTAAGGCCTTTGAGACTAGAGTGGTCTGCGCCTACGGAGGCGGCAACATGTGGGAACAGCAGAAAGCATGTCAGGAGGGACCTGAAGTCATGGTGTGCACTCCAGTGAGTCTCAACACATACCATATGCTAAATGTGTAATACAGGGATGCCATGGCGTCTTCCGGCTATTGATTGCTTTCGATGACGTAGAACATCCGGGAATGTGTGGTGGGCAACAGTCACGCGCGTACACGCGCGCCAATAGACGCACATGAACACGCGTAAAAATACTCACCAGCGTATTTTCATTCGAAGATGCCGCACGCGAGCGTTGTGATACGTTCAAATTATTGAGCATGCACTCGGCTTGTAAAAACGAAAGTGCTTTTAGTTGATCGCGATTTTTAGGCTGAAGAAATGTGTTTTTATCTTTCTCGATACAACAGCCATATGGCGCAACAACATAAAGCAAGGTCAAGCAACAGAGGTAAGTGCAACCAATGCGCTTTTCTTGCTCTTTTTTCCGGTTATTACTCGAGCCACGTGGGTCATGAAAAATGCCCACCAAAATGGTGGATGGAAGGGGTGACGTCACCAGAAAGCAATCAATAGCCGGAATTCCGGCTTTTTTTTATTTTGGAAAAAGAACTCCAGCAAAGCCTTTTTTCCAGGCCCTAAAGTAAACGGCCCGAAATATAAGGAGAATTTATTTTTAACTCTTCAAGTAAAAAAACAAAACGTGAAGAATTGTCTTACTTACTGATCAATGATGTCCGGATATGCCATGTACATGTCATGTACATGTACATAACGTGTATGTACACACATACATGTAGCACATTTTCCCAATGATTTGCACACAGTATCGGGAAACCAGACTATCGATCAGAAGTACATAGAGGGCGCTGTGTCCATACAGCAGTGGTTAGATCACATACATACTGACATATCCATTGCATTGCACACATACTGTACAGTATACTGTGCTGACGAGTCCATGTGCACACATAGGCCTACATGCAGTTATGATAGTGGATTTTTTTCCACCCCTGAAGGTAAGAGCCACTGGCATCCCTGTTAATAACATTTGCTATCAAGTTCTGGTTAAAGGCCCACCGACCATTTGCAATGACCCAAAATGTTAATGAACGTGTTGACAGTGAAAACCTTCCTTAAAGTAAAGATTGAATTGGTAGCAACTATCCAAAGAAATGTTGCCGCCCGAGATGATATAATTTTACCAGACAAAATCCATTGACTTTATTTTAGGGTCGTCTGATTGACTTGGTGAAAAAGAAGTCAACCAACCTGCAGCGGGTGACCTACTTGGTGTTTGACGAGGCCGATCGGATGTTTGATATGGGATTTGGTATACAAATATTTCAATCATTTCTTATAGTACATCAAAGTTGCAATTTTTTATGAGTTTCGGTGCCGATGTGAAGCTCGGTATGTAGGACGTATGTCTCAAAGACTGGCGGATCGCATTAAACAGCATGTCCCATCCTCCATCCGCAGCAACGTGCCTGCTTCCCACAAACAGCCGTCGCATGTCTGCAAGAACACTTGCAAAGCTGCAACACAGCCCGAATGCACATCTGCTATAGGACAACACTTGCTTGATCACCCGGAGTGCTCGAAACAATACAGCGAACAGCAGTTCAGGGTACTGGCCAGAGCACGCAGTATCATGCATCTTCACATGCTCGAAGCTCCAAAAAACCACTTCGCCAGAAACAATTTGTTCACACGCTACATGTAGTCTAACGGCGCATGCACAGTAGCGTACTCGCTGCTGTTGCCAGCTGACCAATCAGCGCGTAGTATTCTGATCACGTCATCACCGCTCTTCAGCCTTATATTTACACCTATAGCGTACCCACGCCATTCTTGCGTTTTGCTCTGATGAGTGCAAGTCGAAAAGCTTTAGCATGTCTTTGTCGTTACTTAATTATATTTTCCAAAGTTGCAATTACTGGTCTTTTTTTCGAGCATGCAAATGATGAGAGAGACTATTTTCACTGGCGAACTGAGGTCCTCTTCGGGCCACAGATGTTTACATCCCTCTGAGCATGCTCCCATTCTCCATATGGGTCGTTCCACGAAGTTGGGACACAAAAATGTTCTTCATTTCCACAAAATGGCCAATAAGTGAGCGGAGAGTTGTGTTCTCTATAATGATGTTGCACGATATGGTTGCTTTGCCTGTTCTGTGATAATTTTTGAATCTTCAAATGATGGTTACCCATGTAAGGGGACACCATGCCAATTTATCTCAATTCATTCTGACTCTGAAAGTAATCTTGTTGAATTTGACATTCATGGCACACAGTTCCCGATCTAAACAATAATTTGAAAAATTCAAACCTGAATTTTCATGTGGTTCAAGAAAATCTGTAAAAAACACCAATTGTCACACCTACATTTGCACAAAATTCCATTTAGTTGACTGATGCTCCTATATTTTGTTACAAATAATGGATGTTTTTATTTTATCTTATTAAACCACTGGTATTGAGGTCTCCGATGTAACAGGGGACACTGTATTCCAACTTCATGGAATCACCCATATCAAGCATTGCTATAACCTTGAAATGGCCCTCTGGATCAAATTCCCTTGATGCATAATACAATTTTATTTCTCTCTGTGGGTATATGATTTTTGAGGCGAGGGCCATTGTCAGCATCCAGGCCCCTAGCCGGTTTTAAACGTGCTGTTTAAGACTGGCCAAACCCACTTTTATTTCCATTCATAAATCTCAACCCTTAATTTATGGGAAAAACCTGTATACAGTCTGTGTGACTGTGGAAAGGTTTGCATAGTTTATTTTTACTTTCCTTCACTTCATTGCAGAACCCCAAGTACGATCAATTGCCAACCACGTACGGCCTGATCGACAAAGTAAGTACATAATGTCATACAGTTTGTCAATACAAAAGTGCAGTGTTATTAGAATGTGCACCAACATAAAAATAAACGGCACAGTCAGTAAGCCTGGGGGTCTTTCTATTAATTAGGGGTCCAATTTTGGTGTCCCCCGTTACATTTTACATCTTGTTTTTGTAAATCAGGACACATTCTTTAAATACTTTCCATCTCAAAGAGTGAGTACATAAAGTACAATTCATACAAAATGGCTTAAAAGCCATTTTAACGATTTGTGTACGAAAAATAACACATCAGGTGTAACGGGGGACACTAAATGTCACACTTTTGGACCCCTAATTTATAGAAAGACCCCTGGGTGATTAGTGTGATTAATCAGTATTAATCGACAGGGCTGTAGTCGAGTCCCCACTTTCCGAGTCCGAGTCCTTGAGTCTGAGTCCAGCAAACATCCGAGTCCTGAGCAGTCCGAGTCGTCCGAGTCCCGAGCAGTCCGAGTCGTCCGAGTCCCGAGTCCTTATTTCAATTTAAGTGGTAGAAATGATTTATTTTACATTCTCAGAATTTTATTTTACATGTTCGAAATACTTTCGGCCCCAAAATAAATTACAATAGACACTTCAAATAATTGTTGGCGCCTGTATACCGGTAGGACTAATGTACTTTTTGTAAAATATTGTATATTTATTTGTTCACTGGACTCGTATGGACTCGGCCCAAATCTCCGAGTCCTTACCGTCCGAGTCCTTGAAAATCAGGACAGCGTTGTTAATCGATGGCTGATGTGTATCCTCTTTCAAATCCTGTTTCAAAACCCACCTCATGCACAAGGCATTTGATCAAATGTAGTTTTTTTAATAGTGTGTAATTTGTATTTCAGCGCCTTGAGCGCCCTTGACGGTGGAAACGTTGCGCTATATAAATATTTATTATTATTATTATTACTGCAGGTAATTGAAGAGTTTGTGATTAATCTATTAATCGGCCTCTCACGATTATTTCAAACTAATCGCTATTAGCGACTCCATCAACTGGACATGCTCTCAGCCAATAGGGATGCGTAAACTGTCTAAGGTATTTATGAATGAATTCATATTTCTGAATTTTTGACTCTAACAGCTCTGTTGTTCAGTGCCACTTTTCGCAAGAAGGTCGAGCGTCTTGCTCGAGATATTCTGACCGACCCGATTCGAGTTGTACAGGGAGATGCTGGTGAGGTACGTATGAATAAAAACAAAACTGTTACTTGTCACAGGGACTTGTTTTGGGAAAAATAGGGGCGCAATTTTCTATCGTAGTATTTTTCAAGACCCCCCTCCCTCACCTCAAAATACTACGGTATTGACCAACATTTTTTTGTCACTACCGTGAAATGTCAACATTTTACAGTGCATGTATTGTAAAGTCGTACGCGGCCCTCGACCCCCCGTCCCCCCTTCCTATGCTTTGTAGTTCCATGAAAATGTCGACAACTTCTGACAACCCTTAGACAGGCAAAACACTCTCAGTCCCAATTTTGATTTATTAATGTGTCGTAGCTAAGATGTCATCAATTTAGTTAGGACATAGGATGTGTCTCAGACTTAAGACAGTTATATTGCAATCCACCCCAGGCAAATGAGGACATCACCCAAATCGTGGAAGTATTCCGTGACGAGAAAGCACCTGAGAGCAAGTGGAAGTGGTTGACTGGTAATTTGGTCAGGTTCACGACGATCGGCAGCGTGCTTATCTTTGTCACCAAGAAACTCAATGCCGAAGATTTGGCCAATAGTCTCAAACAGAATGACTTTCCAGGTAAGAGAGCAACATAAAAAACCCTACCTGAACACGGGAATGTTTGGGTGTCACCGGCCACGCGCATCTGCGCACGCGCGCCAATAGACGCACATGAACATGCGTAAAAAATACCCACCAGCATATTTTCATTCGAAGATGCGCGCGTGCGTTGCGATACGTTAAAATTATTGAGCATGTATGAGGCTTGTAAAAAACGAAACTGTTTTTACTTGATTACTATTTAGCCCGAAGAAAGACAGTTTTGTTTTTATTGATACAACAGCCGTGGCGCAACAACATAAAGCAAGGTTGCGCTTTTCTTGCTCCTTTTGCTGGTTAGCACTCGGGCCACGTGGGTCATGATTGTCAAATGACACCCAAAATGGTGGAAGTCGTGACGTTACCGTAAAGCTATCAGTTGCTTCAACCACTTTGGGTATTGATTCATACTTTTTTGTGTGTATTTCAGTGGGTTTGCTGCATGGAGATATGGACCAGAGTGGGAGGAACAGCGTCATTACAGAATTCAAGAGGAAAGTCATACCTATATTAGTAGCAACAGATGTAGCAGGTAGGTTAACCCATTAGCAGTTGCATAATACAGTATAGCCCCTTTACGCCAGCGGCCATTAAAGGGGGCAGGTTTTCATTTTACAGATTACGCAGGGCTTGAAATTCGTCACTGAAAGGGCACTGCCATTTCTGTTTTTGGAGTCGTTTTTTGGAGTTTAAAAAAGGCACTTCCATTGGAAAATGAAAAAGTCTATGGAAGAATTGCATAAGAGGGCCAAGAGCAGGGGCAACAGAGGCAATGGCCTCCGTTAATTTCAAGCCCTGATTACATGATTGGAAAAAAAAAATGCACAATATAACTAAAGAATATGGTAATGTGGATAAACTGCCTTGTGGAAATTTCAGCCACATAGATGCAATAAATTGTGTTCCAATAAATGGTAAAAAACTTGTCTCGTACCATTTTACACGAAAATAAAAATCATCGAGCATATCATTCTTGACAGCTCGTGGTTTGGACATTCCCTCCGTTAAGACTGTGGTCAACTATGACGTAGCTCGGGACATTGATACACACACCCACCGAATCGGCAGAACCGGGAGAGCAGGCAAGTACAAATGGCTACTCCCATTAGTCGGGCTGTTATCCAAATTTTAAAGCAGTTTTCCTCTTTTTTGTTGGACACGCCAGATTTTATTTTCCGCTGACCAAATCCGCTGACCAAATCCGCTTTTATATTTTTCACCGACTGGCCCAATTTTTTTTCCAGAGGCAAAATTTTCTTAAGATAACGATGCAACAAAAGCCAAGTATGACCACAAAATTGGGTACTAAAATTGAAAACATCGCTCTTTGTGTGTTGCCAAGGTTACTGGGTCTGCACTAGCCTTTTGACAAGGCCTTGTGAATTTGGGCGATTTGGTGACTTGAGTACTTGAGTACTTTGATGATTGAGTAGAGGCCTTTTTTGAACTGCGAGGCAATTCTTATGTTTTTCTATATAATAGCTACCAAACTGATATTACACTTTAATAGTCTATTTGGCCCAGTTCTCATTTTGTCTAAAGGTGGATTCACAGTCACACTGAACATTTTTCACTTATTGTATGCATAAATTTGACAAGCGTCGCTTAGCAAATACGTAGTTTCACACCTAATTTCCTCTAGAGGCTAATTTCATAAAGCCTGTTAGCACCCGTTTTCTGATTAAGCAGCACTCTCTCTATTTCATAAAATGGAATTTGGTTTGATCGACCTAGCAAACCAAACCGCATGCTAACCTACAGATTTTTTGCTAAAGCCATATTTTTTCGTCGTCAGACTCTGCAAAAATGTTTAGACGCATTCCAACAGATACACAACTTTCAGCTGTTGTTGAAATATCTCAGCTGGCAGCAGGCAAGGTTTTTTTGTGGTAGTGACCGTCATCCCAAAATGGATACATTACCGATGATGGTATTTGAAATTGTTAACGTTTACATAAGCAAAGCAGACGATGAACGCATTCGAACAAAACAGACAACAGTGTTGCGCGTGCACTCTCTTTGTGTGCTTAGAACAACCTTCTTTATAAAATACGCTCTTGCTTGAGCGAATTTTCGTGCTATGTTTAATCCAAGATTTCTGATTAAGCCTAACATTTTTATGAAATTGGCCCCTGATCATCTTGGGACAATAGACCTTTATCACGGTGCAGCCATCTTCTCTTTTCCCTGTGTTGAAAATGTTCATTGTGTGCATCACAATGACATGCGCGCGGTGCGATCATAAAAACGTGCAGCGCGGACAGTGATTCTCACAAAACAACAACGGAAGACTGCACGCGCTATCACGCAGACACGCCATGCACTGATCATGCCCGACACGTACACGCACTATGCAGTGGGGAACAAGACAAAGATGGACGCACCGTGATAAAGGTCTATAGCTTGCACCATCACCCTCATGAACAGTCAATATTTTCATATGTAGACAACATGCATCTAACCTTTTCTAATGATTGTTGAATCCTTTCAACAGGAGAGAAGGGCACTGCTTACACGTTGGTTACCTCCAAGGACACATACTTTGCCGGTGACTTAGTGCGAAATCTGGAAGGAGCTAGCCAGGCTGTTGGCCAGTCACTCTTGGATTTGGCTATGCAGGTCAGCTTTGCATGGATTGGTTCATATTACAGCTCATGCATATGTATTAGCTTGTCCTGTTATTTGATAGGCCACCATTCCTGTTAAAGGAGCGGGTTCAGATTTTTCCAGAAAATGGATTTCGTTTTTAACCTAAGAATCATATAAAATACAAAAAATACATTTTGCAACTGCCATTTTTTGTGTGCAAATTAGACACCATCAAGCATTGAAATTCCACCTGCACCAATTGGCTAGGCTTGTTGGGTCTGACAGAAATGTTTTACGAACATCGCATAACATTTCAAATGACAGGTGTGCGGTTTTTTTTCTGAGTCCGTTTCCAGTATCCATGTGTTTTGAGTAAATTAGCATCAATTACCTGCCAATATATTTTACCTTCAACCCCAGAATCCCCGATTCCGGAAAACAAGGAGCTTCCACGGTGCGAAGGGCAGGCATTGTGGGGGTGCTGGCCTCGGGTTCAAGAATAAATCACGGCAAAAGGAAAGGCCAGGCCTGGGTAGCGGCCAGGATGACAGCAGCCCTGCCTTGGGGCCGCTAGGGGGCGGTGGCTTTGCAGCACTCGACCCATCGGTGCCACATGAAGGTGGCCGACTCGGACAGATGAGGACAGCATACAAGGTTAGATGGCAGTTGATTTTAGTCAATTTTGTTTAGGGGGAAAATCTTTATCCAACCGCCGGGTAGCCGCAAGGTTTCCACTCTGTGGGCATTTTCAATAGACCCAGCTTCAGTTGTAAATATTGGCGTATGCAAGAGGTCATCCCGCCTGGGCCACCAGCTCAATTACCACCTTTAGGGATTACAGCTCAAGTGGCCAACTCTGTGAACAATAGAATACCCTGGTGTCCCATTTAAGAAGATTAGAGAGTATATACATGTAGTTCAACTCCCAGCCAGACGACCTCTTGTGTTACAAGTTCCAGCACCACACTGGATTATGGGGGATTATTGGGACCCCTGATTGGTTTATTTGTTCAGCCTCTTGACTCCAGGGCCACACAGAAACTGCCAGACAGCCTAGTGATGGAAGCATTGACCTGTATAGTTAATGGCTCATTATTATATCAGCCGTGCGCAGCACGCTGGTATATTGTGATCGTCCGATTTCTTTCTTTCTTTCTTTCTAAATTCTTTCTTTCTTTCTTTCTTTCTTTCTAAATTCTTTCTTTCTTCGGGCAAACGGTCACGTGACATCACATATCTGCTAATAACTGCCAAACGCCGTGGCCGATTTCAACCAGATTTGGACAGAGTCTTCCTTGACCGGAGTCCTATCTTGGGTGACCACCACGTGATGTCAATGGTCAACTACTGGTCATTACTGGTCATTTTCTTTAAAATTATAAAATGCTTCTTCTTCCACAGTCTCGACCCAATTAATGTCAAATGTGGTCAGTAACATCTTTGGACCAAGCTACATATGGGTTGTTCACAGAATTTGGCCATCGGCTACCTAATGGTCAGTACGGGTCATTTTCTTTGGAATGACCCAAATGCTATATGTGCCAATTTGCCCAAATCCTTTGTCGTTTTCAGCCAAATTTGGACAGGATCTTCGTTGATCCGAGTCCCATCTTATACAAAATGCTTCTTAAGAGTTATATAGGTCATTGGTCAGTCCAGTGGCCGAAATTTTCAACTTGGTCGTATGGCAACATGAAGGTCATTTTCGGGGTCAGCGAGGAAGCGCAATTTGTTTGAGGTGGTGGTCAGTGGTCAGCAGTGGCCGAAATTTTAAACTTCGTCCAAAATGGACTTTGGGTAGTATTTTTGGAATCTACGTTTAATGGCGAGCTCAAAAATACCAAACATCGACAAAACTGACCACTGGTCAGTTTCGGCCGAAATTGTAAACCTTATCATGTAGACTAAAAAAGTTACATGCGAAGAACTTATACAAATCAGAATTTTAAAAAAATGCTTTTTTTGTTGTCCAGTCACGATTGGAACTCGCTGTTTGTTTATTTCATCAATGACAAAATAAAATTCAAAAGTGCGATACCCTCACCTGGTTTTATAAATCACTACTGGGTGATTCACAATACATGTACATGTATCGCGCGCAAATTTACGTATGAATAGCCTACATATACATCGCATTCATGATCCTCAGCGATTGCTACACACAGTATAGTAATACAAGTCATGCACGTGTTTGTACATGTAGGACCATGCACAACATACAGCGGTGGCCTAGAGGGCAACGTGTTAGCTAGCGAGCCGTGCAAGCCGTGTTAGCACGGCCGGTTGTGATGAAATCACGGGCAAAATTTTTCAGCACGACTTGGTCAAAGCCGTGCGTAAACTCTGAGGGATGTCAACCACGCGCGGATAATTCTCTCACAAGAAGCGTTAAGTGTTTCGATATCGAGGATGGAAAAGTTGTACATGTAAAATTGGTACCATCGTAAAGCTGATTAATTGAAACTATCTTTAGTAGTTAATAAATTTACCATACATAAATTTTCTCTAGTGAAAAAAGAACCACAGAGAATTCATGGCAAACAATTAATTCATTCTGATTTGCACGTACGGTACGGCCGACCAAAAACAGCTCTCGATACGGTACAGACGGCCCAGCTGGTCCTCCTGGCGCCAGAACGTGCCTAGTCTGGTTTCCGGACCATAAGATTCTTGGCTTTAGTGGGGCGGTAACCAGTCCAACTCATGCTGATCACTGTTTTGTTAACTTGAACATCATTGGCCAGAATTTACTACCAACAGGTCATACAATTTTTATCAGCCAATCAGCATGCGTTTTACAACACGAGTTGGCCTCTTACTCTGAAAGGGAAATCCCCTGCATGAGAAATCCCCTGCACATACATGACATAGCTGGGTTGTCGGTCGTAATTTTTGTGATCGTTTTTTTCGTGCATCGCAGCAACCAGCTTGATCTACATTTTTATGGAAAATATCGTCAACTCCCATGGATAATGTGCGGTATGGAAAGAAATTTAGTACATGTACGTTCATGTAGTTGATCATGGCTTCAAACCTTGTGTGCAAAACATGAGGCAGACTGAAATTTTTTTAGGAAGTGTTTCCACACAAAATATTAAAAAATTTCACTCAAAATGTTCGAGTTTTTCCATCAAATCTGCACTCACCAATGCTTTATTACATGTATTAGTCCTAGTCTTTTAAAGTTTTTGTTTAAAACAAAATTGTTTACATGTAGCTTAGTTCAAGACCCCAGACTAAATGCACTAGAAAACTTGTTGTAAAGTCACAAATTTTCCCGGGGCCCTTAAGTGGGCCCCGGACACCACGCCGTGGCTTCGCAGGTTATCGAGTCGTTACAGAATTGGGCCCCCACACATTTTCGATCAACTTGGGGAGAACCCTGTCATCTACAATAGCCAGAGCTTCCAGGACCCTTAAGCGGGCGCTGGACTCCGGCAGTGACTTCGCGCTGCTTCGGACACATTTTTTTTTACTTTACAAAGTTGCACTCCCACTTTTTCAATTTGCACTCCCACTTTCTCAATTCCTGGCTAAAACACTGCTAGAGGGGTATATCCAATTGCTCAATTGCGATACCCCCTAGTCTTTCTCCTGGTCGTTTTTATGATACGCGCTCACGCGCTGTATTGCTCGGATGGTGAATTGCATGTAGCCGGAACGTATAGAAGAATGAACTTAAGGAAGTGTTTAGAAAACGGCCACACTCGCGTCTAGAGGAATATCGGTACATTCTTGGCAATGCTGTACGTACGTATATGCTGTATGTGACACTGGAGCAGCTAGTGCCAGTTCAAAAAAACTATATATGGATCTGCATCTTGATTTCCAGTCAAATGTTTCCCCAACCTTCTGCATTGTTCAAAGGTCAGAAAAACCTTTCATAAAAGCTATTTCAGGCTGATATCCGTGCTTCGTGAAGCACATGAGCTCTAGTATTATTGATTGTTTTCGATGACGCACATGAACACGCGTAAAAAATACTCACCAGCGTATTTTCACTCGAAGATGCCGCACGCGGGCGTTGTGATACGTTCAAATTATTGAGCATGCACTCGGCTTGTAAAAACGAAAGTGCTTTTACTTGATCGCGATGTTTAGCCTGAAGAAATGCGTTTTTATCTTTCTCGATACAACAGCCATGGCGCAACAACATAAAGCAAGTGCAACCAATGGGATTTTCTTGCTCTTTTTGCCAGTTATTACTCGAGCCACGTGGGTCATGAAAAATGCCCACCAAAATGGTGGATGGAAGGGGTGACGTCACCGGAAAGCAATAAATAGACACTTGCGAAAAACCGGTGGTAACCAGAGGTAACCAGGCGGTGGGATGAAGATGTGCTCCCGTATTATTAAGATATTCAACAGATATTTATTATGAGTGACGGCAGGAAGGTGCAGTGTCCAACTTGTCTTTTTGTTCGTTTTAGAGCCAGTACCTGAGCCATTTCCAGAAAGCCAGCTCTTCATCCACCTCCAAAACCTTTTCCGCTGAGAATACGGGCAACTACGCAATGCCATCTAACAATCCGATAACACCAGGCCACGCCGGTTTAGCGGAGAGCGGACTGAGCTTAAAAGCACCCGCTGCAGCCAACCTGGTGCAAATGGCTCAAGGAACTTCGAGTTTGAGTTTAAAAGTGCCAGCAAGTCAAGCCGGAGCGATTCTTAGCACGTTTGTCTCGCCGGAAAAGAAAGATTCGAGTCCGCCCGCCGTGACTACGCCAGCTCGAAAGTCAAAGTGGGACATCAGCGGGGCAGTGTCGCCGAATAAAAACAGTAGCGACGGCATCTCAGAAAGCACCTCGCCACTCGACAAGGACAAAAAGGACCTGGCAAGTCCCACAAGTGTAGATAGCCACGGATACTGGCAGCTGGGTGGTTTTGGCCAAGCGACCGGCGTTACACCACCTCAGAAATCAGACAGTAACAGCCACTTAATGGAGGCTAACAAGAGAGCTCAGCAGATCAAAGAAATGACATCGGAGAGACCAAGAAAGAAAAAAAGCAGATGGGACATATAAAGAACATCATTAAAGAATGTCATCTGTCGTTTAAGGTCAGGAGTCTGGGGCGGTATTTAATTCAATACTTAGGCCAAAAACAAATATATATATATAACAATTTTACTCAGTTTTTGGTTGAAACAAAATTCTTAGCCAAAATCGGTAGGGCTATTCAATTCGTAAGTGTTTTACTTTAGAAAAATACTTAGTAGGTAGTATACAATATGATTGGTAAACTGTTACAAATAGTTTCATCCCCCTGTGTGATTGAAGGTATGCATGATTAAAACCAGCTCCGTACTTCGTCTAACTTTTGAGAAAACAGTCAAAAACTGGTTTACAGTCACTTCGCCCTGAACCACGGCCTGTGCACGAAGTTGTTTTGGGGCGAAGTAGCATTTGGGTGATGAGGTAGTGTTTGGACGAAGTGGTCCAGGGCGAGGTGGTTTTGAAGGAAATGAATTTATATCTCGCGAGACAAAAAATTATTGTTTTGCTCATTTCTCAAAGACTAGCACTTCAGACAAACCATTTTAGGGGAAGTTTTCTACCGTCATCGTGTTTATATTGTGTAAGTTATGTGTAAATATGTGAACATTTCTGATTCCTCGAGATACCAATCATGTTTTCTACTTTTAAGAACATTTGGTATTTAAATGGTTCTTTTTGGGAAAGTATTTTACTTAACTTTGAGAAGGCATTGAAGCACATTTAAGCAAATTATACATACATCACACACACACTGTAACCGGTTTTGACCGGGTGCGCATTTTGCATAAGAAGACGTGGTTTATGGCGCGTCACTCGCAGTATTCGATTGGCTGTTTAGGGAGTTCTGCGCCCTGCATTAATTTGTAATGTCACAATTTACATGTATCTCAGTATTTTACTTGCTGAAGTAAAATTCTTAGAAGGCATTTGAATACGAGATAGGTCATTTTCTTAGCCCAAACTAAATACTTACTAAAGTTTTGAATTGAATACCTCCCCTGGTAACTGGGTTATATATATTTTAAGCCTGTTTACATGACTTGCAATGTCTTAAACTTGTAATCAACCATTTGACTGCAAAAATAT
Organism: Henricia sp. BOLD:AAB3569; assembly: GCA_037783545.1. NCBI lineage: Eukaryota > Metazoa > Echinodermata > Asteroidea > Spinulosida > Echinasteridae > Henricia > Henricia sp. BOLD:AAB3569. Next base: position 115,475 of record JBBELK010000415.1, on the reverse strand, counting down.
TACTCAAATAGAAGTGGTTCCAACTAGACTTGGGTGACTCCAGCATTTTCGGAATCAACTCCGATTCTAAAAAAAGAATAGTTCCATTTGGAATCGATTCCATTTTCCACGGGAAACATTAAATATGCTGAGCTTGTTTAAGTGCGTCTACATTGACGAGACTACATATTGTACAGACGACTCAATTATTAGCACCAAGCGGTACTAAAGGTCCACAAGTGATGCAGGCCTGTGCCCCACACGTTCTTAATGGACTGGGTTTCACACAAAAAAATGCAACAGTTGCAAAAATTAACTGTAAGAATCTACGTTATTTTTTGCTGTTTCAAGCATAGATTTGGTACATTCTATCTCAAAATGGTCTAAACTTCATTTTAGTACCAATTGCAAGTCTATTAATTTCTGTATGACTGTGTTGCGTCAAAATCGCATTGTGTAATGAATAACAGAAAAAAATAATGAATTTTACGTTACTGCTACTCTACTGTAAAACTGACTACCACAGCTGTGAGAGAAACATTCCCAGTCTGTCAATTTTACATCACCATGGATTTGACCTTTATCACGGTGCGGCCATCTTTGTCTTGTTCCCCATAGAACGTGTTGGGCACAATCAGTGCGTCTAGTCTGCGCACTGTAATTTCCCGAGAATCACTGTCCGCGTCATGTGCACAAACAATTTCAACACTGGACCAAACTATTTTTCCTGTAAGCTTTGCTTTGGTTATGTTCATAGACAGCCGAAGTGTGATGTGCGTTGCCATGGTAATTGGCTCTAAACATCATGGCCGTCGGAAAAAGTACCATTGCAAAGCACAGGGTTCAGTGATTTTTAGTGTAGAGCCAATTGCCGAGGCAACAAACAAAAGATGATGTATTCCCTTCGGCAGTCTATTTAATAGGGGAATATGGCAGCACCGTGATAAAGGTCTATATTACTTTGTGATTCTACCGCGGTAGTTTAACAAAAAGTTCGAGGAAAAACAGCTTAAGGGCAATTCCACGTTACACTTTTTAGGTGCCTCTGTACATTGTCTTGTTTATACTGGAAGATTTGACAAGCTCTTTTTTTTTATTTACACGAGGTGCATATACATGTATCTACCAACCACCTTTACACATGAACCACAGACCCACGTTACATTTCTTTGGACAGCATAAATGGCCAACAGTCTTTATTCAAAAAGTGTCCTCATTTAATACTGGTATATGAAACAAGTTTTATATGATAAGTGTAGCTGACCTTGTGGTACACAAATGTAAAGTGCAAATCGTTTCATTGGTGGAAGGTTGTACGCAAAACTAGGCAAAATTATCGTTATGTTACACTAAGCTGACTATCAGAGCCACAAAAACATAATTCAACTTCATGCCGTCATTTCTAACACATGCTAAAACAAACAAAAGTTTGTCCTACATGCCTGGGAGTATTTTGAACAAAATAAGATAGATGACGAGCTTCAAAATGATAATACATTTTTTCACCTTGTGACACCCATCTCATGGAATTGCCCTTAAGATGCATCTAAACCAATGGTGGTTTCAAGGAAGTAGCCCATGGCAGGTTGTTCATGCCATCAAATCATATCAAAATAATTTACTTGATCATTCTTCATTTGTACAAATCCATGTACGTACTTTTTATTATCAACTGTATGGCAAGTAAGTTGCCAATAAATGAGTGTATGAAGGACCCTTGTAAAAATGAAGTCTTTAAACAGCATTATTTGTCCATGGCAGGCTCCGTTCATTCACATTGGAAAATCACTTCATTCAACAAAGATTTGTGAACGCAGGTCTTTTTGTTGGATTTTGGTAAAACGTGGAACAGTTCTGCTCCGTTCCACGTTTTACCAACATCCTCTTTGTGTGGCAGCACCTGTGTAGATGAGATTTAAAGTTGTACTGTTTCTGCACGCAATTATATTTCCCACTCGAAATTAAACTTTTGGGGTCCGGGGCAACTTGGCCCTTTAATTTTCCCAAATCGACTGTTAAGCCAAATTTGTCCATTAATTTCACTAGCACATGTTTTTAACTGTTTTCCTTTTTGTGTATCTGGTTTTATTCTGTGCACTGTAAATACATTTTGAGACCTGCACTATAACTTGTTCACAGAAGCCTGCTGATTTTGGACAATGCCATTGTGGTTAAAATAATAGAAACTACATGGTTTGGTCTTAACTCTTGGGCGGTTACAGATCAAAAGAAATTCTGTAAGTCTCACTTTGAGCATTTGTGTTCGAAAACATACCATTCTTGTTTTCACTAAAACAAACAAAATTGAAGAAGGCATACTTAGCTTTTTAGTAGCAATTTAAGAATATTGCCTGTACTGGCTTTTAAGACTATATGAAATCAAAATTTTGCCAGACTACATACCTACGTACCCGACTGAGAATGAAGAGACAAATTTAGAATAAGTCACGAACAATTACTTTGAAACTACTCGTCAAGACTGGCAAAACGCACATAGATTTTCATGTTTTTGGAAAACGTGGTACATTTGACGAAGCTAAAATGTCTTCAGATAGGTTTTTGATGTCCTTTTTATTTGTAATGGTTTTGTTCCCAGAATCACTCACAAACATTATCTATAGGGCCATTACTTGGCTCATCAAGACTTCATTTTTAAATTGACACTGGATTCATACTGTAACTCAGCCACCCAACGCTTGTCCTCAGTTGCTAGGGAATGCCTCTGCAAGTCAAAATAAGAAATCTTGTTGAAGAGCGCTACAGGCCAAATATTTAAAATCTGTTCACAGAAAATACAGTTTGGCAGATTACCAGTCAAAAGTGACAAAGATGACATGATATTTTACCCGGTAACCTGCTTTTGCCCATTTTTTTCTTTTTAGTGTTGCATGGGTATGCCACAGAAATAAAACAGAATGGAAAAACAAATCATATATTTTAATGGTCTTCATCAGGATTTAAAGGAGCCTGACCAGACTTTTTTAAAATATGGATTTTGTTCTAACCTAACAAACTACTATCTATGGGAAGAAAACAGGAAATTTGCAATCTCCAATTTGGATTAAGAAGAAAAAAGTTGGTGTTATCACTGCACTGCTTTATGTAATCAGATAAATTAGTTTACTAAAGTTTGGTGTGGTTTTTTTTACGATATCCCTAGAAATATACGGATTGAAGGCACACAATTTTAGAACGGTAATGAGAAAAATACGACATGATATGGTATCAAAATCTCAACACCCATTGGAAAAATGGGCCGCTCAAAAATGTGATCAGGGGTCGATTTCACAAAGATTTGTGACGCGTCTCAAGTACCAAATCTATCGCAACTCGCCAAACCCGTGGCAAAATTACAAAGGGTTCGGCGAGTTGCGTTGGATTTGACTCCTGGTCACGCTTCTCTAACAGCACTCTCAATATCGTGGTTCGACTGTACTCCCTTAGAACATGTACACAAATTTTGTGCGGTGAAATCTAAACTTACCAACACACTCTGCACAGCTTCCATGACGCAATTCGCCATCTGCGATTGCACTATGAAAGAAGCTATCTCTTGCGTCTGTAATAGTCTGATGATCACTGTGGCAATGCATTGGAGGGATTCTGGTTCTGTCAAATCTATGCAAGGGACATGAGAGCAAGCGTTAACATTAAGGATGTATTGTCCGTGCGTTTTAGGTGTGGCACCTCGAAAAATATTTTTTTTTTGGAATTAACATTTCTCTAGAAAACAAATTTAATCGCTTTCAAAAGAGACATCAACGAAAAAAAAAAGTTCAGTTATCGAACAATATTTCGAAATTATTGGCGGTCCGCCAATAATTCAACTCACGGCAAGGCATAGACTTTGCCGATAACCACGGACAATAAAACTTTAATGTTGTCATGAGCCAATAGAGCCTTTGCACGGCAGCCATGACAGGGGGCAGTCACATTGTGTCATGCATGAGTATGTGCTTTGTGGTTCTATTGTTACATCATTTAAATAAGAACACCTTCCCCCTGTCATGGCCGCTGGTGCAGAAGCTCTATAGCATGTATTCAGATTGTTTCTATATAATGAGCTGCTAACTGGAAAACCAGTAGAGATAAAAATTCAAAACATAAATGAAATTTAATGACATTTTTTTGTCGTCTACCTACCCAGAACACAATCACGTATCTGCTCCATCATTGCAACAAGAAGTCGTTTGCACGTCGCTAATAAACTTACAACCTGCCCCCACAAGGCCTCTCCCCAATCATCATCACACACACCCTTGATGACCTCATCCGACACGACCTTGTATGTGGTTGCTAGGCAACAGTCTGTCAGTTTGTTGAGTGTTTCTGTACTCCAGTAAGTCCCTGGTGTGAGGAGGGAGTTAGCAGTGTGCAGTATGGCATAGACTGCATGAAATGGAAGTGTTGGGCAGCACTCCTGCAAGCACAAGCATGAATAGTCATCGTCAAACATATTTCTTCTATACTGGGCCCAATTTCATGGCGACCATTGCCTTTTGAAAATGAATTTCGAGACCTGGGCCTTTAAATACTTTGAAGAATAATGGGGCAATAAAAAAGTTTACAAATGTGAATAACAACAACTTACAAACAAATTGCTGATGGCCATCTGCACAATGTCCCACATTTGATCCTTACTGGAGATAAGAATGTAGTTCAAACAAACACTCTAACAAGACAAAATGAAACAAATTTGGTTAATCCCACAGAAGGATCGTGTTTTACATTGCAGAAATTTAACATGTTTCTCTTGCAAAAATGGCTGTACTACAAAGGTATCTTTAACTCTTTCAGTGCCTATTGTTGTTAACACCTTAAAGTGCCAGGTTTTTGCATTTTTCGTAATCTTTTAAAATTGAAGCCTTACATGCGTGACAATTGGCGTGATGGAAAAAAAAAATGATACAATTGAGATCATGAATGTACGATAACACTTTCAGAGTACATGCAATAGAACGTACACGTACGACATTGGCACTAAAAGAGTTAATATCATAACTGACAGTAAATTTATGAAAAATAGCTTTCATCTTCACAAAACTTATAAGGGCAATCCCACGGTTAGTACAAATTGACTAGAGTTCTATCCTCTGTTATATCCATACACAAGGCTGTCAGTTCTCCATTTTGGTACCATCAATATGCATCTCACTAAAATATACTGGACAGTAATAACTGAAATCATTTAGCCCCATTTTGTGAATTGAAATAAAGATCTTGGTAGTTAACATTACAAAAATAGGACATGGAAAAAAATGCATGTCTTGAAACAAAAAGTTTCCTCAAGTGGGACACAACTTAAACAAACCATATTTTTTTCATTGCTCGTTTACTGGCGTGTGTTTTTGTATACTGCCAAGTCACACCTACTGTTTCAAGAACTATTGAAAAATCATAAACATGTTTTTTTTTTTGTGAGAAAATGTGGGAGCTGTCTGCGTAGCTCTGTCGTGATTTCCGGTACTCATAATGTACTTTTTGTAAAATATTGTTTATTATTTTTTGTCACTGGACTCGGATGGACTCGGCCCAAATCTCTGAGTCCTTGAAAATTGAGACTCGAGTCCAGACACCTACAGCATTGCTGTCCTATATGAATAAGGTCAATGGCTCATCAGCAACATAGTCTGAGATACCTTCAGGATAGTCTTGCAACGTTCTAATTGGCTGTCTGCCTGTGTAACTATGACAACAGACGTCACACAATGAGGTGGCCGTTGGGACTCGGAAGTAGACTTATGAAATTTGCTCAGAGCTGACTTAGAAGACCCTGTAATTTTGAGAAAAAAAAGCAAGGACATTTGGAGCTATTTACATAATACACGTAAACATTTCTGGATTTTGTTTTACTACTTAGGACAGTAAATTCGCACAATTCTTTGACACCATATACTGTAAGGTATATCGCCAATCGTGTTGCACCAACAGAGGGCACCCTTCTGCAAAGCACTATGAGATTTAGCTGAGGTCAAACCATCAATGGTAGCTATGCAGAGAAGGGCACCCTCTGTTGGTGAAACACGATTGGCGATATAGACCGTATCGAATAGCTGCCATCTTGTGGGGCACCTCACTTAAACTGTTCAACAATGTAAGCACAAAGTGTGCAATCATGCATGTCCTCAAGGAACAAAGAAGCTGCCTCACAATATGGCGGCTATTCGATATGGTCTATTTCTTATGGATTCATTGTTTTCATGGAACGGAAACGACGAGGTACTGACAGAGCTGACTAAACACAGGTTGGTTTTTATTATACACATCCTCAATCACACATGGAGATAACGCCATTTGTACGTTTTCCAATCCTGTAACCTGTCTTTAAAAATTGTATTTAAATCACATTTACCAAGTGAGACAGAGAAGAGAAAACTGACGTAATCTGACATGCTGAACGGTAACTTTCTTCCAAAGTTCCCTGTTGTGCCCCGGTCCAAAAACCTGCAATTGACAGACAAAATGAAAAAAATGTGAAAGTCTGTGTCAATAAAATGTAAAGGAAAAATGTAAATGAAACGGTAATTCACAGATTCGAAAGGGTTTACAGTGTGGTTAAACACAAGTCTTAAAGGCAGTATACATGATTGGTATCTCGAAAATCAGAAATGTTCACAGATTTACGCCTAACTTACACAATATAAACATGATGACCGTAGAAAACATCCCGTCAAATGGTTTTGTCTGAAGTGCTATAGTCTTTGAGAAATGAGTAAACCAATTAGTTTTCGTCTCATGAGACAAAAATTCAATTCGCCCCAAAACCATTTCACCCAAGTGCCATTTCGCCCCAAATCACTTCGTCCAAACACTACATCGCCCAAATGCCACTTTGCCCCAAAACCACTTCGTGCACAGGCCGTGGTTCAGGGCGAAGTGGTTTTGGGGCGAAATGACTGCAAACCCTGTTTTTCCTGTTTTTCAAAAGTTAGACGAAGTACGGAGCTGGTTTTTGCTCAGGTTGGTTTTAATCATGCATGTCTTCAATCACACAGGGGGATAAAACTATTTGTAACAGTTTACCAATCATGTATACTATCTTTAAACATGGCAAGAAATAGGATTTTTATTACACATACAAGGAAGCATTCTAGAGGATACTCCCGGCGTCAAGCGCTTTAAAAAAATTAAAATACCTGGTTGACAGAACATTGATGAGGTAGGCCACATTCTTTGCACTCATTTTGTTGTCATGGCAACACAAGACCAGTGATTTCAACGTGGCCAAGTCCAGAGGGTCGGCAAACTGGATGAGGTGAATCATGGAGACTTGAAGCTGCGTAGAGAGTTTGGTGAAAATGCCCACATCCGGATCTGTGAGTGACAATATATGTTATAAAAGTCGGTATGCAGGTTCTGCAATGTTCCAAAACCTTAATCAACCGTTTGACCCGAAAACTTAGTTACACAAATGGAAGATAGAAGTGGTTGCAACTGTCCAATGCAATGATTCCACCTTTATTAGAAAATGATAATTCAGAAATTGATTCAACTTGTGTCGGGGAGACTGAATGTTAATTAGGGTTTGTTTTTCCCTTTCCCGAAGTAATTATTAACACTGTATACTCCGTGCTTTTCCAAAACACTGAAAAACATCATAGCATGCTCAGGTGAGACTCGAACCCATGACCTCCTGTAAACAAGACGTCTGCCTTGTTTGCAGGAGGTCATGGGTTCGAGTCTCACCTGAGCATGCTATGAAGTTTTTCATTGTGTCTTGGGAATGCTTGTGCACACATGCATTTTTTGGTGAACTATCTGTGCAGTATAGCCAGGAAACCAGCCTAAATAGGACGGTGGCTTTGCACAATTTCTTGAAAACATGGACAGTTTTCTTGGAATGTCGATGAGGTAGTGAGCTGATTTATACACAAGTTGGTTTTCGCCATACACATCCACAATCACACATACAGAGTTAAGCCGTTTTAAACAGATTTCTATCTTTAAAGGGACAGACAACAATTGCAAAGGGTTGCCTGATTCAATGCATTTCATGTAAGTCGCCATCTTTTGAAGTTTGGCACTCGGACTCGAGAGGGCGTGAGCATGGTCACAACAGATTTTTACAAACTTCACGGCGTATGGGAGCCGGGAAACAAGGCATCAATCTTGAAGTCATCGGTGCAATCGTTGCATGGTTGACGTCATCATCCCTTTCAAAAATGGCGCAGCACATGGTCGCATTGGTTGCAAAGTTTATCATCAAAATTGATTGTGTTGCCGACGTTGAAAACAAGATCCCTAGACTCCCATAAGGGTTATAGACCTTTATCACGGTGCGTCCATCTTTGTCTGGTTCCCCATAGTACATGTCGGGCACGATCAGTGCGTCCACGCTGCATGCACACTCTGTTGACCACTCTGTTGACCACGCATGTAACGCCCGTGCCATTGTGATGCACACAATGACAAATTTCAAAACGGGACCAAAATATTTTTTTTCTGCAAGCCTCGCATTGGTTATGTTAATTTTAATAGGAGAAAAGGGAAGATGGCCGCACCATGCTAAAGGTCTATTGCGTCTGGCAAAACATGGGTAATATTTTTAAATTTAATTTGGCGATAATTCTAAACAAGTGTTTCCTCCCTCTTTAAGTTGAAATTTCACTGTACCTAGGAAAGTTTTCAAGTGTTTCTGTATACATGCTAGAGCTTGTGGCTGCCGTTGCGATGCTCTCTGGAGCAGCGTCTCAAGGGCCTTCTGAGATCCCACATCTTGTATCAGCTCAGGCAGGCTCTGCAGGAAGAGATCATCCAGTGACCTAGGGGGAAAGCAAGGTCAAAGGTCAACTAACCAACATGCAATCTCAGATTGCCCAAGTCTTAGAAGTGCTCAATGGGTCAACCTTACAACACCAAGATAAAATGTCACCCTGTGCAGCCCTGTGGGGTACTGTCTATGTCTTGTACATGTAGCTTACATACATGTAACAGCAGCCAATTTCACACAAAAAGTGCCTAGCTTCTACAACTTTGGAATAAGGTGCAAGGATTATGCCACAAAAATGTTGCGCAGGTGCGCTATTTCACGAAACCTAACTTTATTAATTCTCAAAAAGAAAGTTACCAATGATGCTAACATTTGGAAAGCAGAGCAAAGGTTCAGAAATTGATTTAGCTTGCGTCGGTGGGACTGAATGTTAATTAGGGTTTGTTTTGCCCTTACCCGACATAATTATTAACACTGTATACTCGAACCCACATCCTCCTGCAAACAAGGCAGACGTCTTAACCACTCGACCACCGAGCTAGCCGGTGTTGAATGGCCGGTTCGAATCATTGCGATTCCCGTTGCGAAATGATTCGAACCAGCTATTGGTTAAGATGTTTGCCTTGTTTGCAGGAGGTCGTTGGTTCAAGTCCCACCCGAGCATGCTATGAAGTTTTTCATAGTGACTCGGGAAAGCACTGAGTATACAGTGTTAATAATTACGTCAGGTAAGGGCAAAAACAAACCTTAATTAAAGGCAGAGACTCGTCGATGCGCGCGTAAGGCCAAATTCGTGCTACGAAATACGCAGCTCCATGCCTTTGCTATGGAGCTGCGTATTTCGTAGCACGATTTGGCCTCACGCGTGCATTGACGAGCCTCTGCCTTTAACAGGGCAAAGCTTGTTGTTCCTTTCGGTCTTGCATTTCAGAATTCTACATCAATACTGTTTTTTGTATCCTTTATTCAAAGGAATTGCTTCAGTCGTGAAATTATCGTTGCTAATGCAGTGCTTGGCGATGCTTGCACTCGACTAGCAACAGTATCGCCATTTTTATGGAAGAATTCCCGCTAGCTAAAGACACTGAATAGCTTAAGAAATAAAATCTGGCGCAAGGCCTCGCCTTGAAAATGGCATAACTTTGGTGAAATTGTTCCAAGCTTATGTACAGCTTATGCAGTAAAATGTTGTGCAAGCGAAACATTGGCAGGACAATGGCAGAACATGACTGTGGGCTGTTTAGGGCAAATCAATTTTAACCTGGAAGACGGTAGTTTTTTCCCTTGTGTTGTTAACAGTTCATCGAGACACAGCAACGTTGCCCGTTTGTTGGCAGACAGTTTGTGACAACTTTCATACAGTGAGAACACACCCTGTAGTAGGTCATTCACTGCCTCTGGAAGGGACAAAAGGGCTGTAAAATTATACATCAAATCTGGGATTATATGTTGAAACGATAGAGCATATAAATGGGTTTTAAAAGCAGGGGTCAACCAGGTTAATTGGTTGTGTAGTTCTATAGTTGTGTCAATTTGGTATTTTTTCCGTATAGAATCTGTAAAGATTTGAGGGAAATTACCTCCTAGAATCAACAGATACTACTTCCCACGTGCACTTTTGTCGCAAAGGGTGGGGGGAGGGGGGTGGGGTGGGTGGGGGGGGGGGGGGGGATGCTGGGGGGCGTTATATTTGTATGATATTTTTACGGTATTTTTTTTGTATACATTGAACAAAGATTTTAAGGAAATTACCTTCTGGAATCAACACATAAATGTAATTTTAAGATATACTTCCAAGTTCCCACTTGCACTTTTGTCGCAAATGTTGCTTTTCTGTAGAAAAATGACATTTTCTTCTTCAAAAACTGCATTCAGTTAGTGCCCAAGATAACCATTCACGCACGCACACAGCGCCCTCTATTGTCGCATTTACGCACGGAGCACTCGCGCCGTAATTGTGTACATTGAGCGTGATCCAATTCCGTCCCTCATGCGCGAGTGACTGAAATCAAGAGACAAATGCCTTTCCTTAGTCAACAACAAATGAAAACTAACGAACCTGTTTGTTTACCTTCTACTCATGTTAATACACACACCCAGTTTATCACGTGTTGAAATTGACTTTACAGTTTTATGCGGAGGTTGTTTTTATGCGTGAGGGACAGATAATCAATAAAATTGACAAACATTTTTTTACATGCATTTTCAACTATTTTTTTAAAATGTGATGGCACAGTGTGCCCAGTCAAATTTATTTTGTTAATTTTTGTAATATTATTGTAAAATATGGACATTTCTTTACAGATCGAGGTATTATTTTGATTAATTTAATAAATTTTGAAATCTTCATCCAGTGTTTAGTAGTTTTGGATCATGCTCATTACTCTCTGCAGTAATTTTATAATTTATTTATCTCAAGTGCAAGTGGGAAGCAGGTAATTTCATTTAAATCTTTGTTCAATGTATACGGGGAAAATACTGTCAATTGAAACTCAGCTACGTTGGTTGCACTGAATCGATCAGCTGAGAGATATATCCGAAACAAGCTATGATTCATCATACGATAGAGCAACATCTGATATAAGTATGTACCACACCGAAGTCATTGTTTTAACCATTTGAAATAAGTTTTATACTCACAAAATCACCTCATATATTTTTGGGCCTTAAAGCAGTTTTTCACTTTAAAACCTTGGAGGATGTACATGTAAGTTAAGGTTTGAACTTCGAAATGAACAAAAATTGTATTTTTTATATCATACATGTATTTTGCCCCTTTTTCATTGATAGCTAGAGTTCTTGGGGGAAAACCTGAGGGAGTATACCACTGTGCCTTATAGTTCAGCTGGTAGAGCATATGCATGGTGCCTTTGATGTGCCAGGTTTACAAACATAAAAGCCCGTATGATTTTTCTTTCATCCCACGTTCAATTATTTCATTTCTGAGGTAATTAAACACCACACCAAATATGGCGTTCTTCGACCCACCTTGGCTAGAAATAGACGTAACTAGCCTGCGTGTAACACTCAACAAGCTCTGCATGTTATCCGCTGATAAGTCACTGCCCATGAGACACATCTCTAGAACATACGCCATAATTTTGCGCAACCACTTTCTCTCCGTACTGCTAGATCCGTCCATGAAGTACGACATGACTTCGCATGCAGCGAGGTTCACACCGACGGCCGACGCGGACGATGCTGACCCACCAGGATGCTTTGTTCTCCCCGATGGATTGTGGGAAGCGTAGGGAAAGTGGGCCAGCAGATGCAAGACAAATTTCTTGTGGTAGAGTTTCTGTAGTTCGGCCATGCACTGTCATTGAGAAATGTCACGACGTAATTATAGCAAAACACACGTTTCCAAAGAAGGAACACAATGTTCTTAAAATATCAATTCTTGATCAGAACAGAAGTTTAGTGGACTTGTGGATAACAAGGCACAGATCGACCGATCACTTCGAAAAATGCTTCCAAGACTGTTCTGCTTCAGTGTTTTCCTCCAGGTGTAATAGAGCTTACATAGAGTAATGAAATGTAACATTTTCTGTTTCTGGGCTCTCAGAAAACCAAGGGCTCTCGGAAAACCAAGGGCTCTCAGAAAACCAAAATGTTTAGTTCATACCCTGATTAATTGTGTGTGGGATGAGCTGACCACTGCATCTGTGCGTCACCCATACAGCCCTGGACATGCAGGAGCTCAGGGAGGCACTTCTGGCAGAGTGGCACACCCTGCCTCAGCAGCTCTTACGGAGGCTGGTGCAGGCATTCTTGCAGCAACACTACTCTTTGACATTTTAGGGAAATCCTGCCATAAACCCACTCCTTCCAAATACATCCCAGCTTATGCATCCCAGCTTATGCACCCCACCCTCCTCCCCCCACCATCCCTCCCCCCACCATCCCTCCCCCCACCCTCCCCCCTCCCCCCAAAAAACAATGGCAGTCAGGTTGGCATAGTGTTTCTTTCCCCGCCTTTCAGCTCTGGTGTCCCGGGTTCGAATCAGGGGCGTGTATGTGGATTGGGTTTGCAGTCCCTACTTGACCGCGTGGGTTTTCCCAGGATATTTTCCTGGGGTTTTCTTCCCACTTCTAAAACTGTATCTCCTTCTTCGTCATCTCAAGGAGATAAAGTAAAGTTAGAGCTACATGTAATACCATGTTGTTTATGGCACAAAGGGCCTTAGTAGCCAACAAATTAACAAGAAATAGAACAAAAATTTAAATTAATTTTTGAAAATGGAAACAATTAAATTTCAAGTGCTTGTAATTTGACACCTGATGACGTCATGATGACGTAATTCTTGGACACGTCTTCTGTGACCATCATTAAGATCAAAGTTTGGGAACAACCTGAAAAAGTGCCAACAACGCCCATGCATTTTGTCTATGGCAAAAAATCAGAAGAAAAAAACAGGGGGGAAAAAAATTCAGAACAAAAAAAAAGGCTTTTTCGTCCTAGCGAAAAAGCCAATGATAACCCACACTGAAATTATGTTTCTCCTCGCAAATGCTCTGCATCCATCGCCATAGCAATAGTATGACTGACAGCACGCCGTCCAATATCTCCATAGCAACCACATGCAGGGTGGTCTGGGCCTGGTGCTCGGACTTGGGTGCGACTTCTACCCAGCACTGGAGGAGTAGAGGCACCAATGAACGCACAAACCCTAAGAGGTTCTCTGGCTCTGTGAAGTCTTGGTTTGAGGAAGTTGATTGTGTCCGACTGAAATCAAGAGTGTCAAAATGTGTCAATCCCTGGGAGGTATTTGAACAGGAAATAAAGGCTATAATTATATTCTTCCAAAATCGAAACACAATCTTTAGCAAATGTAGGGCAAAGTTGTGTGCAGTTCGGGTATTTTTGAACTGTGGTCAATCTAGGTTCCTCTATCTAAAGGGTGTCCCTTGCGGAACGGAACACCCTTTTGCTGATTAAATGTCTCTGCGATAGAATCAGGGTTGTAATAACTCGGACTCGAGACTCGGACTCCAGTCGACTCGAGTTCCGATTTTGACTGACTTGACTTGAGACTCGAACCTCAAATGACTTGACTTGACTCGACTCAAGCTTGTACACTTTTTGACTTGGGTCTGCCAAAAGTGAAATTAAACTTTTATGCAATTTTAGTCATTTTGAGGACCGAATTGTATTTCAAAACTAAAGCTTTCTTTTAACATGGAACACTGTTGGCTAGAACAACAAAAATACCCTACACAGATGCAAGATTCAGGGTTTATTATTATTATAATTGCACTGTCACTCGCAATTGAGAGGAAACCCATGAAGAATTACAAATTAGAAATGGCCAGAGACACCGGGGAATCCCCTTGCTCTTCAGGAAAGAATGCTCTGGGATTTTTAAAGTGCGCTACTGTTACCTAACACACTGGACCAACAGCTTTACATCCCCCCAAAGGATGGAGCAAGTGTGGTTGAGTGCCTTGCTTAAGGGCACAGGTACCGCAGCCTGTTTTCACCATGAACGCGAGTCAAAGACCCAAACCACTCGGCCACGGTACCCCACTACTCGGCCACGGTACCCCACTAGACTCATTTTGAAATTAGCTTCTCAACTTGAACAGACTTGACCAACATGCCTGACTTGACTTGGGACTCGGAGGCCATTTCATTTGACTTGACTTGTCTTGGGACTCGAGCAAAGGGAGACTCGTTAAAACCCTGGATATAATTACTCTTGCTACAAATCCACACTTCTCAAAGGTATAGTGTACACTGGTTCAAAATCTTTAGAGATATATGGTTATTTCATCAGGTCACTTGAAATTTGGACACACTGGTTGACAGATATATTTCATGTTACTTTTAAACAATAGAGTGAAAACATCGCTCTTGTGTGTTGCCAAGGTTACTGGGTCTACACTAAAAGTGTTTTTAAATGTGTGTGTCAAAACCCCCCTCCCCCTTCATCCCAAAAAGTTTTCAATTTTTTGTGTGAAAAAAAATAGAAATTTCCTTTATTTGAAATCCTGTCAATTTCACATTTTGTTTAGCAGCCGGTTTTGTGCTAACGGAGGCTCAGGCTATTTCATGGAAACCTCAACTGTAAGCACTGCAAAATGTTTGCTAGCTTCAGCAGCAAAATTTGTTAAAGGTTAGTGACGCAACAATGCCCGTTTCCAAGCACACGCATGCTTAAGCACGCCGCAGTCGTGAAATAGCCTTAGCGTTAGCACAACTTTTCTGCTACAGTAAGCACACGTTTCCAGCTAGCGCTTAAGCAGTGCCATGAAATTGGGCCCAGTTCCTGGATTTATTCTCACTCACCTTAAAACAAACTCTTCTTTATAGGCATAAGCCTGTGATCCTGGTGCATATATGGGTGCATAAGTCTCTTTTTTGTAATCACGCACAATAATGGTGTAGTCCTCTTTTTGTCCTACGGTCCCAGAGCTGGTTTGGGTAGATGCCTTCCCATGATGCTCTGCCAATAATGCCGTCAGGAACTGTCGTAATCTCAGCAGAACCTTTAAAGAACAACAAAGAAGTTCTATGAAGAAGCAACTAGTGAGATGGAATCTTCATAATAATAATAATAATAATAGCAATCTTATATAGCGCCAAATGCCAGGGCCTCTAGGCGCTTTACAGTATAAACCAAAGTGATAACATACATATACATGTACATAGATAAAACGTTAAAACCAAAGAGCATCATCAAGAGCATCAAGTCTGGTAATACTGAACAAAAAGATGTGTCTTAAGCTGGGACTTGAAATTACTGATGGAATGAATTTGACGCATGCTGTTAGGAAGACCATTCCAGAGATGTGCCGCTGAAAAAACAAATGATCTATCACCATAGAATTTTGTTGATGAGCGAGCAGGTACCCTCAATTGACAGTCCGATGATGATCTTAGAGACCTAGATGGGGTATACAACTGGACAAGGTCAGAAAGATAACCCGGAGCTATGTTATGAATGGCCTTAAATCTTCAGATGGAATCTTCATACAACCCTAACAGCACTTAGATTGCGGCATATAACCTGGCTGCACAAATACTCTTTTTCAATTTGGCCTGGCGGCAATACCACAACAACAGGGGCATGTTCAACAGCGCAATACCGAAATACGTATGGCAGTGTCGGTATGCTGCATTTGAAATGGCTTGTTGAACGACAGTACCATCAAACATGGATACTGTCAACAATGCCGTTTGTGAAGCACTGCAGCTGCACCCTTAAAATACATCGTAAATCAAAAATAATGCTAACTGTTTACTCAGCTGGCAGTCTTCCGCAGTAAAAGAATGAACACTTTAAAAATCTGCTTGGCAAGCCGAATGTTGAAGAAAAATGTCAACTTGAAACCCCGAGATCGTAGCCACAATTTATCCGTTCGCCATCTTGGTATTGTATGCACACTGCTCTCCAAAATGGGATTGCTTGGGATGCAATACATATTGGGAATACCATGCATTCGGTTGCGTTAAATGTTTTCGGTATGCCGGTATGGCCAATACCGGCGTACGTATTGCGCTGTTGAACGCGTCCCAAGACTATAATTTTTTGAGTGTCCCACCTTCTGCCTCCATCTGTGGCTCGATGTTTTACTGCCCGGTTTGACTGCCAGCTCCAAGTCACTGTCTCCACTTTCTGCCCAGCCAATGGCCTTCTTTCTTTGTTGAGAGATCAGTTGGACAAAGATCGTCAACAAATCTTGGCTGTGGGCCGTAAGCAGGTCGGGGTAGTACCTATGGATTGGGTAATTGTATGTGAAATTAATGTGGTAATTTGAATTGATAAAATGGGTGTTTAATACCACAAAACATAAACTAAGGCCAAAAAAAAAAAACTAAGTTAGCGTAAGTTGAAGTCGCCCAAAATGATGCGGTGACACATTCTTTCTTTTTTTTCGGTGCAGGGTTGGAAGCGCGCGCCGACAGTAAATATAGTTCCTTTTTTTCCCCAAAAATTATGCATAGTTATATTGTGAATAATGTTGTTAAAAGCATACAATAATTTTGACATGTATATTACTAACAAAGCTAACTAAACTCCTCAAATAAAGTTCGGAAAGTCAAGTTTGACTGACGATTTCTCTCTTGTTACTAAATCATTTCCCTTAATTTGGTATCATTGGAAAGCCCCGTTATTCCTCTTTACAGTGATGTGTCATTTGTTATGATTAAGCAATTGAGGGATGTGCAGTATAGCGGAATACAGGGGTGGGTGGAAAGTGAAATGTCACAAAATTCACTGCTATTGTCATGCAGTGCATTCCCCTTTTGCTTGGAGGATGGGAATGTGTCCATGCACTTTTTGACAATAGCAATGAATTTTTTGACATTTCACTTTACACCCGCCCCCGTATTCAGCTGTGCTGCACATCCCCCAATTGCTTAATCATAACAAATGACACATCATCGTAAAGAGGAATAACGGGGCTTTCCAATGATATAAAATTCAAGGAAAATTATTTTGCAACAAGAGAGAAATCGTCAGTCAAACTTGACTTTCCGAACTTTTATTTAGGAGTTTACTAACTTAGCTGGCAGTGGTCGACTACAGCCAAAGAATAATAAGCAAATTGAAATTTTGAATAGCATACGCGACATGATGAATGTCAAAGCAAAATATTGACTTGAAACATCAAAATCATATGCATCCATCCCTTGCAAATTAAGTGTCGTGCCTTTTTATGCCTGCCCCCGCCACAAATGAGATTGTAGGTTTGGGGGAATTAGTGTGCTCCCCCTCCCTGGGGAATTAGTTGTGCCACCATGTGCCCCACAACGCCACCCCCAAATGTTGAAAAGTCTACCAACAGCCCCAGTAGGCACACCAACTTGAGATGCAATACGTACTGGGAATACAGCAAGTTTGGAGTCGTTGGTATGCTGGGATAGCACTGGTGAATTGTATACACATATGGACTGGCAATGAGGTCACTAGTGCACGTCTATGTGCCCCGAGGGACTGTGAGTTCCATTCTTTAGAAGTTACCTAAGCACAAGGTCTAAGATGGCCAAAGAATCCAGTTGAATGTCTTCCTGGAGATGTGTCATGGCGCAGGAGAGGTGGGCGGAGAGTACAGGGAAAAACGGAGAGATGTGATTGCCTGGTGTTGACTGGAGCACCAGTTGTAACACTGATATACCTAAAAGTAGTACAAATATATACTCAGTGAACATCTGTTATTTTTCACTCAAGTAAACTGCAATTAAATTTAACAAAATCCGAAGCAAGGTCCAAAAGTGCGACACTTGAAAAAAAAAATGCGTTTTAACTGATTTTTTAAAACTGATTTTAAAAGCAAATTTTACAAGTCTTGTTGTCAAAATAGGACTTGTATTAATTTGCCAAATATCTGTGAACAGTGCACCAAGTTTTATTAAATCAAACACACAAATGTTTGACTAACTGGGACGTAAAAATTGAAAAGCTGATCATGAATATTTGTTTTTGAGGCCATGATCAACTTCTCAATTCTTTAACAGCAAGGCTATACATCAGGGTTGTAGTCGAGTCCATCACAAGTCTTTCACAAGTCCAGAGCCAATAAAATCATCCGTAACAAGTCCCGCACAAGTCCGTCACAAGTCCCGCACAAGTCCCGCACAAGTCCAGTAACAAGAAGTAAAGGATGAACACGCACAAAATAAAAACTCTGTTTGCTAGGATAGGGCGACAATTTGTGTGTAAAAAAGCTATATTAGGGCGACACGCTCAATAGGGCGACAATTTGGTGTCTAGAACCGTCTCTCTTAGGTCTGTAACCATTTTTGGAAGCTTAGGGTAGAGAAATTTGGTGTCAATTTGAGTGACTCTTGCCGAAATTTCGGTGGTCCCCGTGGAAAGGCTTCCCCAATTGTCGCCCTATTGCTACATCCAGAGTTCTTACAATTATTATTATTATTATTATATTTCTGGTATTCATACCAAGGATTCCTCAATAGTGTTCATTGCACTGTCACTCGGAAGCGTGAGGAAACCCATGAAGAATTAGAATTAGAAATGGCCAGAGACACCGGGGAATCCCCTTGCTCTTCACGAAAGAATGCTCTGGGATCTTTAGAGTGCGTTACCATTACCTAACACACTGGACCAACGGCTTTACATCCCTTCCGAAGGATGGAGCAAGTGTGGTTGAGTGCCTTGCCCAAGGGCACAGGTACCGCAGCCGGATTCAAACCCGCAACCCCAAGTTTTCATCCATGACTGCGAGTCAATGGCCCTAACCACTCGGCCACGGTACCCCGTTGTTGGAGTTTATTTGAATAGCTTGTGACTTGAATTAAGACCCAGGGACTTGTGGGGGACTTGTGAAGGCTTGTGAAGGCTTGTGAGGACTTGTAGTGGACCTGTAGTCGACTACAACCCTGCTATACATGCATGGATACATGCATCAAACTGAATTAATTCAAATCAAATCATTTCAAATCAAATCCATCATTTACCCAATTTGCGGACCATATCCTCCTTGTCCGTCATGAGAACCGAGAGGCTGTCAATGAGAATAGGCAGATGCTGTAAGATCAGTGCAGGGTGGGCTGAAAGCAGTTCCTTCATGCCGGCTACTGACGTCTGACGTACGGATGAATTGTAATGGTTCAGATGACATAACAGTTCCTGTATGTGAAATAAAATGGACACAACTGTTTTGAGGGGTTGAAATTAAACCCATATTTTGTGTAAGTCACACCCTTGATGGCAATTAGCCTTATGCGTGTTTCACATAATGTGGGGACCCGGGAATTTGGAAAAAGTAGCCGGGACATAGCCGGGGATGTCCACAAAAAAAAGTGCCCTGCTAGCTGGGACAATCGAGGGGACTGGCCGGAGTTGTACAATTTGTTGTCTGACCCTACCGGGACAATAGCGGGGACTTGGCTGCCGGGTTATACAATTTGCTGCCCAGCCCTATCAGGACAATAGCGGAGATTCGGGGGACAATAGCGGGGGAAATAATGCCCTGCATGCCGGTGTTTGTACAAAAATGCCCCTCATTCTGGGGTGTCCAAAAAGTAAGTGCCCTGCCCTGCCGGGGCAGTAGCTGGGTCATGGCCGGGGCAGTAGCTGGGTCATGGCCGGGGTGTCACGCTGGGCCATCTTTACATCCCAGGCCGAGTCCCCGCTAGTCCCGGGTCCCCCTTCAAATTTCTTTAAATTATGAGTATTCTTTGATTATTTTTAGGGATTATGACCCAGGGACCGCTTGGGTGAATAAATTCCATACAAATGTCCATGAGTTTGGGAAATCTGGATGCAGTGAAAACCAACTTGGCTCCACAGGGATTCGAACCGCGGACCTTCTGCTAAACGTGCAGACGCCCTACCAATTGAGCTATGAAGCCAACTTGTGGTCTCGAATCACGTTAGTGCAGTTGTTCCTTACCGACTGGGATTGACTATCACGTGAGCTTAGCAAGCCCTACAGAGGGATATTCCCTTCAATGAGATAATCACCCCTCCCAGAGATCATTTGGCTTGCCCCAATTATTAAGCACGAGTAAGTGATTATTTTTAGGGATTATGACCCACCGCCGGGGTGATCCCTGGGTCATAATCCTCTTGAGAGCATGGACACAATTTCATTGTTTTCTTGGAATGTAGATTTAAGGTACATGTACTGAGGTGACAGGTCGGTTTTATCATACACATCCTTGATCATTGTAGAGATAATACCGTTTTCAAGAGTTTTCCAATCGTGTAATTATTTTAGAATCTGTCTTTAAAAACGTAGCTAAACTCACATGAATATTTTTCTTTTTCTGCGTCGTTGGCTCTGCTGCACCTTGTTTTCCTGACTTCAGCTGTTCTCGGATCTGAATGGCCTGAGACTTGAACGTTGTGACGGTCACATTATCAGCTTGTGGCTTCTTCTTTCCGACCTTGAATTTGACTTTCTGGAAATCTTTTTTCTTCTCGCGTTTCTTTCGTCCACTCTTGGCCATCCTTGCTCAGTTAAATGGGCATCAAACCTTCAAAAATTCCTTAATGGAATGAAATGAATTTAGATTTTTGGGATGAGGTGAGGTAAGAATTAACAAGTCGGACATCATCATTTCTTTCCTTAAAATTATTAATTATCCATCAGTAAGTGCAGATCTAAAAAGAACAAGTTGAATAAGAATAAACCTTATTGACGTTCTCAATGCATCATGGGATTGGATGACAAAATTGCCCGGTAAAGTGTGCATAAACCTATGAGGCGGATGCCAACTCGGCAACTTAATTTTTACTCATTTTCTTTCACGAAAACCCAAAAGAGTTCAAGAATCAACCTCTCACCACAAGCATGTCCCGAAACAGAAATGTTGCAAATGCGAGAAATCATCAGGGATTCCATTTGTAGTGGGGAAGTCCGAGTACCGCGCTCGCAGCTAGCTCGGTAACAGCATTGCAACATGCGCAGTATAGCCACGGCGCGGTTGGATTGAGTGTGCTGCAGAATTTCTGTTTCGAAACATGTTTGTGAGTATGTTTGATATGTAGGCAAAGAAAAAATGGTGGGAGGTTGATTCTTGAACTATTTTTGGTTTTCGTGAAAATTAGGGTATTTTTTTAGTTTATGTCCCAACTCGAATTCAAGGAAAATTATTATTGGAATCGATAGCTTGGACGATTTTAGAATAGGAATACTTACATGCATTTCCGTCGCAAAAAAGGCTTAGTTTTAGAGAAAAATCCCGGAAAAAAATATTGCATATGATTGCATGCAAAGCGGCCGGCCAGAAACCAAACGGATCATCACGCGCACGCCCTATTTCTTCGCGCGCTTCACACACTGCTCGGCCGGCAGCAGTTTCACACACTTTTGTATGGAGGCGGGCGTGACAAAAACACAGAATTTTCATGGAAACGCAACATTTGCGACGGAAATGCCAATGGAAAAGGTATTCTAAAATCGTCCAAGCTATCGATTCCAATAATAATTTTCCTTAAATTCGAGTTGGGACATAAACTACCAAAAATGAGTAAGAAAATTGCAGAGTTGGCGTCCGGCTCATAGGTTTATGCACACTTTGCCAAGCAATTTTGTCATCCAATCCCATGATGCATTGAGAACGTCAATAAGGTTTATTGAGAAGTTGATCATTGACATGATGGATCCAGAACTTGTGTGCAAAACATATGAAACTGGCTGAAAAAGGGTTTTCTCACAAAATCTTAATATTTTTTCTCACTAAAAAATTTGGGTTTTTCCATCAAATCTGCACTTACCGATGCTTGATGGGTCATTTTAAAGAAAACAAATTTCGGAATCTCGCGCGCGCAAGGGACGTCTATGGGATTGTGTCAAAGGTCATTTGAGATAAACACAATGCATTCGGATAGGGTGCGCCTTTGTTTATCTCAAATTAAAGTCGGGAGACGCATGCGCAGTCGAGACTCCGAACTGGCTTATTTCATAAAGCTGTTTAACAGAAAAATTTTATAAAAATGGGTTTTTAGTGAATAGTGAATAGGTCACGGGTCACTGGAATTGGGAATAGGCTTCCTTATTCTCTGACCAGCGTCACCGATCCTAAGATTTTCAAAAAAGGATTAGCCACTGCTAATCATGCACCTCTTGACTATAGCCAAGATCCTCTGGGCAGCTAGCTCCCATCCTCACATTGCATGCGCCACATTGTTGAGTGATATGATATGCTCTAGTTGGAGCTTATCATTAAATTACTCTATCAAGATCAATATCAAAATCAATTGTAATACAGTAATACACATTACATAAGATTTGGACTGAAAACCCATTTTATAAAACAAACACATTTTGGATTTATAGCAATTTTTTTGCTAAACAACTAACTTTATGAAATTGGCCCCTGTACCATGTGTACTGTGCATGTTACTCCTGCACTACACATACAACGCACGTGTTCATAACTTCTTTTTCTCAAACTCTTGGTGGCGCTCTCTAGGGTTCACAGAACCACAGACGTGTGTCATGGCCCTTTTCCAAATCTCGACTCCGTCTTCAGGCTCCGGCTTCATGCGGTTCCGGCTCCAACCGCCTCCGGCTTCACTTTAGCGAAGCCAGACCAAAAACCGTTTGGAACACTATTCGGGCCTAGTAGGCCTACCACTTTTTTTCACCGGCTTTTTTTAAGCGCTAGCAGACGAGTTTTGTCGGCGGCAAAGTTTAGCAAACCTGCAAAGCGCAAACTAGTTCACAAAGTTTTTGTTGCTGTCATGTGATTTTCAAGTTCATGACGTCACGAAGCCGGCCGAAGTCACCTCTTATAGTTGACTTCGTTTTGGAGCCTCATTTGGGCAAAAACGAAGCCTCAAAATGAAGCCTGAAGCCGAGCCGAAGTTTGGTATGCGGCTTCAAGATGGTGGAATTAATAGAGACGGAGCCGGAGACGGAGACGAAGCCGCGATTTGGAAAAAGGCCCAATTATTTTCCCACTCGCGCGACCATCTGAGGTAGACTGGTTTTCGGCCCAAACAGAAGGCACAACGTTTGCACAGCCTTGGTATACTCCGCTCAAGACGCCCAATTGTCTCACATTTTAAATACCAAACAATATAACACCAAAGCCATACTAGGCCTTGCCAAAAGGCTATGTGGACCCCGGAACCTTGGCAAAACCATGAAACGCCGTTTTTATACGGCTGTTTTTGCGCATTATCTATAGACTTGCCCAAGTCTAACTTCCCGTGCTTGGTCTGTAATGCGCAGCGCACATCACGCCTTCTGGACTAGTGGCCTGTCTTATCTCTTTTCTTCTAGCTGTCTCGGAAGATTGTCTGGAACAGAGGAAACTGAAGAAAATACTGAAGAAAATAGGCCGCTGGTCCGGGAGGGCGCGCTGTGCGCTGCGCGTGAGGCCAGACTTGGGCAGGGGCCAATTTCATGGCGCTGCTAAACACAAACATTTGCTTAGCACAGGATTTATTTGCCTTATAAAATGGATTACAAGCCAAATTTATTCGCCAACTTGTGTTTTTCGCAAGAGTAGGAGAATACCTTTCAATACACATACGATTTTGGCTAGCAATGATTGAATCCATTTTTACAAAATAAAGCAAACAAATCCTGTGCTAAGCAAATTTTTGTGCTTAGCAGCGCCATGAAATTGGCCCCTGGTCATACGTCTTGAATTATTGGCGGACAGCCAATAATTCGAAATATTGACATTAATTGTTCGATAAGTCGAATTTTTTTTTCGTTGATGTCTCATTTGAAAGTGAATAATGTTTCTGGAAAAATATCAATAAAAAAAAAACGCACGGACAATACATCTTTAAGCATGGTATTTTGATGATATCCAAGTTCTGAAGACTTCAAATTGCTCAATAGATATCTAAATCGTGATTTAGGCAGGAAAAACAAATGCTGGGGCCAACATTTAGCGTGCCGACTGTTTTTATAGTCAGCTCGATTTGGAAAATTCCACATTAGGTCCACTCCTTCACGGAGTCACGTCATCTCGTACATAGCCTTGACCAAGGCTTTGGACTTGTCTTCTAGACGGCCCGCTGAAGATAAAACTGAACAAAGCGCTTACGAGCTATACGGAATCTGTTGCACGTATATTGGCTCACAACGCGCCGCGCTACGACTATGCACACATGCACGTACATATGTATCGGTACGGTCCTAAACCCAAAGCCTTGATGGTTCTGCATTCAGCCAGCGAAACTCATTACAGTGATAGGGAAACCACCCCAGCGTGAGCTGAGATTTCATTGGTCGACGCACGCCAGGCTATGTTTGAAAAACGCTATGATCTGCGATCCCCAGTTTGTTCATCCATGGAGCTATCCGAGGCAGTATTAAGAGCTCCCACAAAATCATTCAGGAAAGCTGTCATATTGCGACCGTTGTACCCCAGAAGTGTAATCAAATACGTACATTGTAAACAGACAAGCACAATAAATGCTACGAACCCGAGAATATTTGTTGTTTTCGTCCATCGATCATGCCACGGTTCTCGTAACATGAGGACGCCATGACATGCATAATGCATGCTCGCGGCATTACGTGCTACTCATGAAGCTCTTGATTGGCTGAAGACAAATGTTAAATATTCATACCTTGCATACCCGCATATCCAAAGCCCGCCCATTTTCGGCCAAAACCGGCCGAAAATATAAAGAAACACATTAAACCCGGAAGTTACAGACTCCACAAGGCTGTCTATCGAGCTAGACCAGGCCGTACGCAGCTAGTACGCAGTATGTATTGCCGTACGAGTTTACTACAGAAGTCGTTATCTCAAAGTGGCTCGTTTTGATGCCGTGTGCAGTTTGCATGCGCTAGACTAAATATTCCCTCGTACAGCAAAAAAACCTGCAGACGGCCTTGGACAAGGCTATCTCGTACACTGATTACAACAATGTCACTGTGGCGTCAATCATCCCATTTAGGTGCCAATGTCTCGAAGAGCTTGCCAGCGGCTTGAGTCGCGCAGCACTTAAAGAGGAAGAATCCCCCTTGACGAAAATCCAGCATTTAGGCTTTTTTCGATAGTCCAAACATCCCTCTTGCCGACGTGGATTTTTATTATTTTTTAATTGTCGGTTTTAAGTGGATAAATTGCAAGCAAAAGTGCGCTTTTCGAAAATGAGATTTTCGCGATATCTGAAACGCTCATTAGGTATTCATGATATGCGCGTGACCCCGTGACGCAATCCTGAGAAAGAGAAGTCAACACGATAGTTAGCTCCATACGTTTACACGCAAAAAACTTGGAAAACCGTCTCTTTTAGATGGTGTTTTTTGAAGAATTTTGTTGTTCCAAAAAGCCAGAGATATGCCCAGTAGCTGCGTGGTTGCATGTTTTACCAGACACTATTAAAAAAAAGAGCAGAAAGATTTTCTTTTCTATTACCAAGAGAGAGAAAAATGAGTCGCTCATTCTATAACTTGTACGGCCGATGTCCAAACACGTGGAAACTACGCCCGCAGTGGACCGTACACAGACCGCTGTAAATGCCGTTCGTTCCGTGACAAAACCACCCGTCGCAATGCACCAGTATTTACTTTAAAAGAGCTTCACTGTGAGCCACAATTTTATCGTTTTTTCACAAAACAGGTAATAGTAGATTGCTGTCATATTACATGAAGTGTTTTTCACGTTTGTATTTTGAATGTTTCTCAGGATGACGTCAAAACCCTGTTGATAAACAAGCCGAGTGACCTCGAGCGTTTCAGAATTTGGGTGAAGAGGGTCGGAACTGCTTTACGTTTTAAGCAAAAGTCTGTCGATTTTTTGTGAAAAACAAGTTGTGATGGTGTTGTAGACACATACACCTCCATGATAAACAGAAAAACTAAAAAAATGTGGAAGGGGGGATTCTAGCTGTTTAAAGTCTTGCGGGTCCACACAGAGGATGACTCTACTCCGCAACCACGTTTTCGATGATCTTTTGTTTAATTGAGAATTGTCGTCGGACTGGTCTACGTCTCACATTCGCAAGTGGTTTGACAATTTGCTCAATGTGGCTCTTTTGTTGTCCTTTCGTCCTAATAATTGCTTTTATTGCTGAATGCTGATACATAGTAATGTGAAAATCGGATTCCTGCTGTATCGTCTTTGGACAGAGATATTCAAGTTCTCAGGTTTTCGCCACCATTTTGAACCTTCGTTCATCAGGGACCAATTTTATGGCGTTGCTTAGCACAAACATTTGCTTAGCAAAGAATTTCTTTGCTTTATTTTGCAAAACTGGGTTGCCAGCCAAAATCGTATGTGATGTGTATTTACTGATATTTTGCCCCTGTTCCTAAAAATACAATTTGACATACAATTTTGGCTGGTAACCCATTTTACAGAGCAAAGAAATCCTGTGCTAAAATTTTTTTGGTGCTAAACAGCGCCATGAAATTGGCCCCAGTTCATCAACGGAACGCACGCACGCATATGTGCATCAGTGCATATGCGTGTATAAGCATGCATGCATACGCGCGTACAATTACTGCACGCGCACGCGCGTATTACCGCGATTAAAAACAGCGACCTTCGAATGGCATCTCGTGCGCGTGCGAATACTGCTCAACACGCTATCCGCGCCATTGAATGAATTTCACAAAACTTTCGTTGTGATTTTGTTTCTTCGTGGGTCTGTTTGCATCTCGCCCAACATGCAGACCCACGGGCTTTTAAGTTGCCGAAATTAAGGCCTCTTCTCGGCACGAAGACAATTCCCAGATTATGACAAGTTTTCTGACCGAGGCGACGAGTAAAAACAACGGCGCTTTCTTCCAAAGCTAGATAACCAAGACAATTTGTAGGCCATTGGCATTGGGAGCTGAGCACACAGCGATTGCGTGGACTTTGCAGTGGCAAAACTTCGCCATTTTCACGGATTTTTGTCTGGCATGGGTTGCGGCATCAGCCGGACTGGGACCACGGTCATCGTGGTTCAACCGCCAGAGGAACCTATCAAGGTTCGGCTGCGTCTTCGCGGGAAGGTGGAAGGCGAAAACAAGGAGACTATTTTAGCCAAACTCTGTGAGATCACCGAGCAGTTTGCCAACAGATTCGAGGTTGGTGTAATTGTTGGTCATGTTGGTTTATACAATTACTTTTAGTTTTACTTAGTTAAGACCTCTTGCGAGAAATTACGTGTACAATTATGCACCTATATCAATTGTTTTCCCACCCCCCCCCCCCCCCCCCCCACCCCACCCCCACCCCCCCCCCCCCCCCGGCTACCCGACCTAAGTCACTTTTTTTGTGACAAAATCCCTACCCCTGGGGAAACATTTAGGTGACAAAAATCCCCACCCTCGGGTGCAAAACATGCGCGTCTTGTATACAAAATACACGGGTCAAATGCCCCAATCTGGGGCATAAAAACAAACGTGACCAAACCCCCACATAGGAGGTGAGGCCGCGCGGGGATGCGGGGGGGGCGCGGGACATTTGATATATGTGCATTAAAGCTAATACCGCATGTAGCTGAATGCATAAAGGGCCTTAGTTGCTGAAGATGTCATAAAATCTAATCAGCAGCCAATCGTTATTCGAGTCGGCAAGAATGTAAATGTTTCACAACCAATCACAGCACATATACCTGTCCCAATCGTGGACGTCCATGGCTGCTCACGATGTCGTAACCAAAGCACAGTAGCACACAAGATGATGGTCTGTCGATCTCCTTCCATAGTCCTGATGAAATCAGGGCTTTGTCTCACGAAAGAATCACTCCTTTTATTATGTTTAAAAAAGTAAATATTAGAGAGCAATCAAGTCATTCAAAATTTGCAACACAGATTTCAGCCACGGAGAAGAACGACGTCTACATAGCCAAGTTGCAGCCGATGGACGGAGACAACGCGGGCGACCTCAGAAAACTTTGTCGCAAGATCATTAACCAGGCCGTGGGCAAAGGGGTTTCCCTGGGGGGAGACTGCAAGATAATCGGCGCCAAGGAGTACCAAGAAGCCGGCGATCTGTAAAACAAAATTCGACAAAAATGGACGATAAAATCGACAATCCACAGCCCGATTGAATTTTCTAATAATTATAACTATGCACATAATGATGCGTTTGTGACAACTGGTGACAGAAAACACAATGATAGTCGTTTTATCGGATCGAGTTTTCGCGACTGTGATCACAAACATGTTTCTGACGTTTTCGACATGCTTTCATAGATTTAGCCGATGATCATTGGTTGAATCAGTTTCTGGCTCCTGGTCGCGAAAACTCGATCCGAACTACTCGCGAACTACTATACTCAAGCCTACATATACCTAGATGTAGGCCTATATACATGTATACATACGGAAAAGGGCGTCCTGAAAGTGTTTAATGAGAGTTCGTTTGTGTAGCTGGCACCTTTCCAATCAGCAGTTTGGATTATAACTGATTCAGGGGAAACGGATGAACCGTCCTTGTACATGAGTATGGATCTATTTTCCAGGGTAGTAATGACTCGGACTCGAGTCGACTCGAGTTCTGATTTTCACTGACTTGACTTGACTTGAGACTCCAACCTCAAATGACTTGACTTGACTTGAGACTCCCACCTCAAATGACTTGACTTGACTTGAGACTCCAACCTCAAATGACTTGACTTGACTTGAGACTCCAACCTCAAATGACTTGACTTGACTTGACTTGAGACTCCAACCTTAAATGACTTGACTTGACTTGACTTGAGACTCCCACCTCAAATGACTTGACTTGACTTGAGACTCCAACCTTAAATGACTTGACTTGACTCGACTCGCACTTGTGCATTTTTTACCTGGGTCTGCCAAAAGTGAAATTGAACTTTATATGCATTTTTGTCATTTTGAGGACCGAATTGTTTTTCAGAACTAAATATTTCTTTTAACACGGAACATAAAATACCCTACAAAAGGCCTACATGAATGCAGGATTCAGGGTTTAGAGTCATTTTGAAATTAGCTTGAACAAATACTACTTGACTTGAACAGACTTGACCAACATGCTTGACTCGGAGGCCATTTGACTTGACTTGACTTGGGACTCGACGGCAGTTTGACTTGACTTGACTTGACTTGGGACTCGAGCAACCCTGCTATTTTCCAGATAATGTGCAGCCAACGTGTTATTCGCATACAGTGGACAATACACGTACGGCATAATGACGTCATCGTTTGCTTACATGTGTGCTGCTTTTATATAACCATACAAACCGTTTGGTTCCCCGAGACTCCTTTTGAAATGCGCACATGTAAAAACTGTGACGTCATTGCTCTTCATCTATCAACGAAAATGATTGGCCTGTGCCCCGGCCTTTTAGAAACTTGTCCCCTAAAATCCAGCTATCAAAGCAGTAAGACAAAACACTACGCGTGGTCAGTCTCTGGCTGTATATAGGATTAAATTCATTTAATTTTTCGGGCAGAGTGGGTGGTGCTGATACAACATACATACAAATAAAAACACGGATGCCAGAATTTAAAATAAAACAACCTTAATATCGTGAAAGAAATGTTGTGATACAGAGTGATTTTTATTGACCGCGTGCTTATACCAGATTAACTTTTGACCAATCAGCAATGCGCGTATGGTGACGTCATTTTATTGAAAACTTAAATAACTGTTTAAAAAAGTCTTAGCAGCTGAAAACCGAGGTCAAGTTTTGGAAGGTAACTTTTAGAAAAATCCCTTTTTGAGGAAATAAACTGAAACACTGTTTTTCTGTGTGAAAATGAGTTGTTTTTTCGCTAATATCAAATATTTGTCGTAACTACATAACACCGTTGAGAGCGCAAAACGAGGGCACCGTTTCGCTACATATTTCTTTTTAACCGAAGAGAAAACTAATGTACTGTGTGTACTATTTTGACTAGATACATACTAAAACAGAATAATTTATTTATTATCTACTAAAACAGTTATATTTTTACGACACAATGACAATGCGCACGCGCGCTCACACCAAACAACGCGTTCGCACAGAGGCCCACAAAGTGAAAACTTCGTGCGCGCCAGAAACACCCAAATCAAAACAAACCAACCGCGAATTCCAAAACCTTGCGCACATCCCTTGGAAAGTTGTATTGCTACACAGTAACTCCTGTTCAGGTTTTAAAGAAAAATCTGTATATATCGACAAAAAAACATCTCAAATTGTGTCAAAGTTGATCGCAGCATTGGGGCAGCCCGATGTATGGATAAACTAAATGTTGGACCGCGGATAATGGCACCTGAGAGGCGGGTGAGCTATAATGCGTTCAGTGTCTTCGATGAGTTAAGGAAAAACGGCCAGCTATGCGACGTGGTGCTACGCTGCGAGGAACAGGATTTCCCTGCTCACAGGTAACTCGGGTAGGGGTTATCATCAGGTTGGTCTGGCGGCTCTATGACTCCATATGCGGATTGGATACTTAGTCCATGCTTGATTCCAGACGTGTAGGGGTTTACTACCTAGGCCTATATAAAACTGAGAATGTCTTCCTGTTCGTCACCTTTTGTGTGTTGACAAGGACAAGGTTGGGTCTACACGAAACCAGTCAATTGTTTCCCAGTGCTATAGCAATGGACATTTCATTTGCAGATTATCAGGGAATGTTTAGACCCAGTTACCCTGCTGCAACAGACGTCTATTTTAAAATTGGTTCTAAGACCCCGCCCCCCCCCCCTCCCCTCCCCCCCTCCGGGCCCGTGACACGGCCCCTCCTGAAAGGATATCGCGTATATAGGCCTACGCTCGTGTTATACTTGTCTTATAGTAGGCCTACATCTAACATTTTCAAATTATGTTGAATGAAAAAGGTTTTGATTCCAAATGGTTTTTGCGCACGTTCAAAAGAATTTCTGTCTTTCTAATCCCTATAGTAGTAGTCATCTCACTTCCTTCTCTCGTTGTTTCAGGAATATCCTGGCGGCATGCAGCCCCTACTTCAGGGCCCTATTCACCAACGGCATGCACGAGACCCAAGAGCGAGTGGTGAACATCCCCAATACTAAGTCCAACCTACTGGCTCTCATCCTAGACTATGCATACACCAGGGAGGTCAAGATTACGGCAGAAAATGTGGAGGAGTTACTACCAGCTGCCGACCAGTTTAACGTGGGAGGTAGGTGGCTGGCTGGCTTAGTGGCGTGCAAATTAGCATTTTGCGTGTGCACTTTACTTTGCACTGTCTCGCGCCCCGCATTCTTTATTTTCAAATGGAGGTGCAGTTTAGAAAGTCCACACAGTATGCTGTTGTTGCTACGTGATGCGCGGCAGTGCCTATATAGCATCCAACAACGATGCCTCGAATGGCACAAAGCAACCTTATCTGGTTGCTTTGTTGCTCCTACGATGAACACGGTATCAATAATGTACACCTGCCGCGTGCACCCGGTCACATTAGATAGCAACACAAATTTAGTCTGGTCATCTGGACTATTAAAGTGTGCATGTGAAGGGAAATACACCAGACCCTCTTCGTGTCAAAATACGCAAAAAGCTAACTGGAATTCGATTTTTCCGACCTCGGTTCGTTCCAGTTCTGGTTCATGACCCGACCGTGCGAAATGAGTCGGATGTCGCACAGGCCAATTTTGTTTTACTATATGAGGAAATCAGCGTTGAACTTGAAACCAAGCCTCATGCCCATGTTACTTTTTACACTAAATCTGTTTAGGCTACTAAGGATTAGACTTCAGAGTCCCATCAGACATGAAAGGGTTAGAACAGGCAGTAACGCGTTCTGCTGATGTCGATGTTGTCTTCACAATCTTCCCCTGCTAATCCTTGCACTAAGGGGTATTTATGAGGGAAATAGAAGTGTACTAGTGACCGCAATGCCAGTCAATATTCGGGCTATATTTCCGCAGGTCTGGTGCAGATGTGCAGTGAGTTCCTCACCAACCAACTAGCGCCTGACAACTGCATCGGCATCTGGCGTTTCGCCAAGATGTACTTCTGCTTCAAGCTGCAGGAGGCAGCTTTTAAGTTCATCCTGATCCACTTTGAGGAGATTGTTCTTCTTCCCGAGTCGGATGAATTCCTCTCCTTGACCGTGGACGAGCTGGTGGAGGTTTTGCATGACGACCAACTAAACGTCAAGATGGAGGAGTACGTCTTTGAGGCTGTACTCAGATGGGTAAGCATATAATCAGGAAGTGGATTCCCCCGCCCCCCCCCCCCCCCCCCCCCCCCGCCCCCTCCCCCTACCCCCACCTTAAAGACCTCTCTTCACGATAGGCCATCAGTGTAGCGAAATTGGTTGGCAGGATTTGCGCCACTGCATTGTTGGAGAAAGAGTGGCAATCATCACGACATTAATAATTGTGATGCTCCGGCGGGCCTGCCCAGATAGTTCAGTTTATGACGTTCATCATTCTGATATCAACCGCAGATTCGCTACAAAGAGGCGGAGCGCAAGGATTTCATGCCCCGCCTTCTCATGCACATACGACTGGGCATGACCAACACGGATTATTTTATGAATAACATCAAGGCGCATCCATACGTCAAAACCAACGACTTGTGTAAACCGGTCGTCGTGCAGACCATCAACTACACGTACAATTTCGACGCGGCGGAAGGATCTGTCGGCCCCAGTAAGGTACGTATACCTTTTTGCACTATAGCGGCCACTTGCACTACCGTTCAAAACGAGGCTTTACGCACATTATATTTTACAGTGGACTAAAGTCTCAGTACGTTACAGCAAGAGAATCAATGTCCATGCATGTGTATAGCCTCGCTGTTTTTCCAATATGGCCGTTCCGCGTGCAAGTAGCGAATTGATCTGATTTTGTGCCGTGGCAATATTTTGAGTTTGTCAGATAAGAGAAAACGCCACGCCAAAATCACTTACCCTTTGCATTTTCAAAGGACTTTTGGACTACTGGCATAATGTTTACAGCCATCACAATTAATGACATCACACTTTGTCTCTGTATTTCTCTATCAAAAAACTAAAGGTGGTTTCCCGGCCGCGATTGCCGTACAAGGTGTTATTCGCCGTTGGAGGTTGGAGCGGCGGCAGCCCGACCGGCGCCATTGAATGCTACGACACGCGCGCCGATCGGTGGATTCTGCTTGATACCGTTAACAACAGGCCAAGGGCCTACATGGGCGTGACCGTTATTGGGAACAAGCTGTTCGTCATAGGTAAGGTGGTCTAACACAATACCTCCAAACTGACTTCTTAAAAAATGATTGGAAAACTGCTACAAACGCCGTTATCTCCACCTGTGATTGAGGATCTGTATGATACAAACCAACCAGTGCAAGTCAGGTCAGTAACTCATATACGTTCCGAGAAAACAACGAAAAACTGTGTCCACCCGTTCAAGAAATTGTGCGAAGTCACCGTCCTATATACTGGTCATACTGCACGGAAAAAGCCATACTATATCACGGTGGTCAGGGGCCTATATAGTTTGTTCACATTAGGGCTTCATTGTAAACAATATTTAAAAAACAAAAAGCGTGTGCGCACGCATTTATATAAATTCATCTTTAATTATCGTTTCCTCGTAAAAAGGTATCGCCTCGAACGGAATCAATGCATCTTCCGTTTCAGCAAGGTTGTTTTTCCAGTCATAAAATGCAAATGTCACCCTTTGTGTGTTGCCAAGGTTACTGGGTCTACACTAAAACCAGACTGGTGAACTATTTCCCTACGCTTTAGCAGTGGACATTTCAGATTACTAACGAATCTTTAGATCCAAGTTACCATGGCAACTGACGTCACACTTTAGTATTCCATTGTTGACTAGCCTTGTCCAACCAAGGGCTGTGAAATTGTGTGAATCCGTGAAGAATTTGCCTGTATCCTATGCAGCGATAGTAGCCAACTGCAAAATAGTCTGGTTACCAAAATATCTTGGTCTGAATCCTGACTTCGCGCGCGAGGCTGAAGTCAGGATTCAGACCAATATATTTCGGTAACCAGACTATTTTGCAGTTGGCTACAATTCACCGCGCGGTGGCGCACTTTCGCTGCATAGCATACATGCAAATTCTCCACGGATTCACACAATTTCATAGCCCTTGGACAATTTAATAGCCCTTGGACAAGGCTATTGTTGACTTACATTTTGGGACATCGCAAATCCTGCAAACCGTCTCTGAGGGATTTTTGCAGGTAGCGTCACTAAAATCAACCGTATCTTCAAGACTTTCACCGAAATTACTCTTATACCATTTATAATCAGTGTAACTGTAAGATAAAACTATCTGGACACAATTTCTGTTAATTGAAGTTTTCCCCCAAACTGTGTTAACATTTCTAGGTGGATTCGACAGCAACCAGTACTTTAACAGCGTGCGGATGTTCGACCCTCTGAGCCGTATTTGGCGCGAGGTCGCCCCCATGAATTCCCGGCGTTGTTATGTCAGCGTCGCGGTACTGGGCGGGTCCATCTACGCTATGGGAGGATTTGACGGTCACACTAGGCTTCGCTCCGTTGAAAGGTATATAAAGCTATTTCAGGGACGTCTATACACCAGCCAATTTTTGGCCAACAAGGTCCAACAATAATTGTCCACCAATGTCGGCCGACCGAAAGTTGGATGGTGTGCAGTTCGGCCATGTTGAAACCATTTAGCTGTCGCCAACTTTACATGTTGGACCTTGTTGGATGAAACGGACCAATAGCAGAGTAAAGCGCTTGTCACGTGAATGCAAGAGCGAACTGCAGTCAAGATGTTGCTTTCGAGTGCGGCACAAGGGATCCCAGGTGTTCCCCGGTGCCAACTCGAAAGCGCGTTGGTGCACCACATCAGCCGATTTCACGAAACCTTACGCACATGCGTGAGCTTGCGCAACTTTTTATTGCGTAAGATGCGCAACATTCCTGTGATTATTACACGTACGCAAGCTAGGGGCTTATGCCATTTTCAAAAGTTGCGCAAGCTACGCACTTTTTCGTGAAATCGGCTGCATATGGTGGCACCAACTGCGATCACCGCGTCGCTGGGACAACTGGGAGACATGCACAGTTGCCGGTACTTACGCTTGATTCAGGCTTGCGCGTTGTTGAATAATTTTGGAAATTTGTTGTTTATATTTTGGATCTTCAAGGCAACAAAATTTTGTAAATATTTCTATAATTTATTTTCATAATATATCTGTAATTTATTTTGTGGCAAACCAAGCTTTTTATTAGCGCTGATGATGCAATTTCTACTGACTGTGGTGCACCAGGGATCCCAAAAAACACTGCGCGCATGTGTAGGATTTGGAACATCCCAGCACTGACCTGGGATCCTAAGCTTGGACGACGAGCGCTCGAAAGTAGGGCTGGGCGAATAGCTCGATTAATCGATTAATCGCGAGAAGTAAACGGTACTCGGACTCGCGATTAACATTTTTAAACTACTTGATTAATCGCGGCGCCGCGAGCTAGTACCGTTACATACTCGCAATTAATCGCGATTAATCGCGATTACGCTATACTGTTACACTGTGACAGTCCCCTTTCTTAAAAGACGGCCTGTTTCTACGCTGCCTCGTGAAAATGATAAAAACTGAAACGGAGGACCTTTTAAACATTTTCGTGAAGGTACGACCCGGCTACCAACCAGTGGAGTTTAATCCAGCCCATGAACCATCACCGTAGCGATGCCGCGGCCTGTGCCGTGGGTGGCTGCATAGTGATCGTAGGAGGTTTCAATGGGAACGAGTGCCTCAACACCACAGAGCTGTACGACCCAGAGACCCGTGATTGGCGTGATCTGCCCCGTATGGGTAGCCGCAGGAGCGGTGTGGGCTCGGTGTCTTTCCGGGACTTTGTCTATGCCGTCGGTATGTATACATGTTATGGCTACGATTGAACCATAAGTTATCCGTAAAGACAACACTGACATTAGGGAGGTTTCGGTCGCATACGGTTAGGCAAAACGACGACTATTAGTAAATTTTACGTCATCGATTTGTGCGTACTTAATTGTAGGCCTACTTGTGGCGTTTACACAAATATCCCAAGTGTTGTGTTGTTGTTTACACTGATAGCAACACCTGTACACCTTAGTGAAAAACGGACAGCGAAAGGTAACGATTTTGAGGTTTGGCTAATCGTAGTCGTAATCACTAACCGTGCACACCGAAACCTCACTATTAAAGGTATATACGTGTAAAATAAATGTCCTACTTTTGATCTTAAATAACTTTGTAATTTTTCAACGGATTTTAATTAAAATTTCACATCATGCAAACAAGGCTTGACAAATTTTATTGAGAGAGTTTCATTAGTTTTGACGAAAAGGGGTGAGATTTTATAAGCATACGAAAAAAAGGAGCCTATTTCAGATTTCGCCACTTTCGACGTGGCCTCCTCCAATGTCGATACACCGCTGGAGACTGGTGGAATGTGCATGCTGCAGCCAAAAGCTTCTGAGGAAATGCAGGATCATTCCTAATGTTATTGCAAACCATCTTGATCGTTTCGCGCAACTCAACAAGAGGTGCAAATGGACCTCAGACATAGGCAATTGCCTTGACAATGGAGAATGCAAAGTCGAAAATCGAAAGTGGCAAATTCCGAAATTTAGGGGTTGTTTTCCTTGTGGCTTTTAAATCTCACCCTCTTGTCCAAAACTGATAAAACTCACTCAATAAAATCTGTCAAGCCTTGTTTATACATGATGTGTTACGGTTATATGGAAACTTGGCTTTAGTTGCAAAAAATGCCATAACAACAACGATATTGTTTTCAGGCGGTTTCAACGGCCTGACGCGACTGAACACCATGGAGCGTTGGACAGCCAACTCCCAACAGTGGACGCCGTGTCCCAGCATGTACATCCACCGCAGTAACTTCGGCTCGATCGTACTGGACGATATGATCTTCGTTATAGGAGGTTTTAACGGGATCACCACCATCTTAAACGTGGAATGTTACGATCCGGACAACGAGGAATGGTGAGATGATGGACCAACGAATGATGTCACATGTTTTTTTTAATATATAATTATAAGGGATTGCTATCGGCAAAAGAAAGCTGCGTTATGACTGGTACATGAAATGTATAGCTGTCAGTGGTGATTGGCTGGTATTGCCTTTAAAGGCCATGTATCATTTGCAAGATAAAACGTTTTACAGATTCGTGAAATAAGAGTGTAACATATCTAAGGAAGAATGTTGGTATAAAACTAGCCTGAAGAAATGTTTTAGAAAACCACCTTCGGTTGTCAATTTCCAACATGAAATACCATTTTGGACGGAAATAAATTCATGTGGTGTTTGTTACCATTGCTATCAACACTTTGAGTAAGGTTTTTCTTGTCAACTCATGAAAAACAAAATTGGGCCATTGCAAACAGCACTTATTGTCAAGTGAAGTTGAATGTCGTAAACTTGTCAGCAGAAATTTCGGGTTCACACTGATGCAGCAAAGTTTCAGAAAGCCTCTGAAATTCACGCGTGGTTTCTGTATTTGGTAAATGCCTGCTCCAAAGAAACTTATTTTTTTTTAACCACCTTGTTTTCTTAAAGGTATATTTTGGACAGAAAAAAATTCATGTGGTGTTTGTTACCTTTGCCCTCAACATTTTGAGTGAGGTTTTTCAAGTTGTCAGCGCAGGATAAATTCAAATTTGGGGTGAATACAAAATGATACAATGGCTTTTAATCGTTGTTTTCCTCCGAAGGTACGATGCTTGTGACATGAACGTTTACCGTAGCGCCCTGAGCATCGGGCTAATCGAAGGCCTGTCCAACGTACGCCAGTTCACCTGGCCGCGTGATTGCGACCTACCTCCCCCGGTACCGCCCGCCGACCAGACCGGCCCGAACGCGCCGGCTAATCACGGGCAGCCGGCTCACCAGCACCGCGGGCATCAGCAGGCGGTGGCCGCTAACCAACCGCCAAGCCAGAACGAGGCCGCCGTGCAGGCGGAACTGCTGGCGCCCGCTCCAGCCGGAGGGCAAGACGTCCAACAGCAACAACGCGCAGGTAGGCCTATATCTTGGGGAAATAGATGCGATATATATTTAATTCAACACTACACATTAAGGCTGGATTTACTCTGAGCAATTTGACGCGCATGGCTTTGGGAGAAAGTGGTGGGGAGGGAATTATTTTGGAGTGAAACGACGCATTGAAAATCACAGAATCACAAAAACGCTTTCCGCCCAAGTTGATTCTGTGGTTTTCAGTGCGTCGTTTGACACAAAAATTCCCTCCACGCTGTTTACTTAATACTAAAAAAAGGTTGGATTTTATTTCAAGCTGCACCGATGCCCGACCTGATGGAGTTCCCAGCGCAAGAAGAAAACAACAACAACAACGAAATCCTGGTCCAGGGGGACATCGAGGACGAAGGAGCCGGCGGCGCAGATGACGACGACGACGAGGAAGAGGAGGAAGACGACGAATTGGACGACGACGACGAAGAAGACATCGAGGACGAAGAGGAGGTCCAGTTTCCGGACAGACCTCCCAACCAACGGCGGCCTCCGAGGGAACGCAGGCCGGATAGTATGATGCAGTAGATGGAGGGTACTGCGCATCACACGTAAAGAATAATGTGGGGTGCATGGGAGGGTTGAAAATATTACCTTGCAAGTGGCGATCTTTTAGTTGGGTCATACAAATTAATTCTTTAAAGTAGCTTGCGCGCACAGGACTAATCTAAACATGTTCTGCAGGTATGAATGAATTCCATAGTCTCTGTGTTCGTTAATTGTGATTACTCCGCCATTTAACCAAGAAGTGCCTATTTGAAAAGTCAGATGTACGTTGTCAATGTTGCAACAGTTTTAGAGCGGGAAATAGACTTATGATTGCATGATTGAAAAACTGTTAAAATGGCATTATCGCCATGTGTAATTAAGGATGTATGATAAAACCAACTTATGTGAGAGTCAACTCTGAGAAAAAGATAATGAAAAACTGTCCAAGCTTTCAAGGAATTTTGCGTCCTATTTAGGTTGGTTCCGTCGTTTACTGCACGGACAACAGAGTCATAATAGGGAGCTTTCGCAAGCCGACGGATTTCTGTGGTTTCGCAACTAAAAACTACAAGGTATTAGCTAAAAGGCGTCTATTTCCGACAGCGGGAAAACTACCCTGCTCAACACGGCTTTGATACCAATTTTACTTTTGATCCAAAGCTTTGAAATGCACAAAAAGTTCGTAGACATTCATAATTCATACTTCATACTAGTTTCAACCTGGCTACGTAAACGCAACTAAAAATAAGGAAAAACACTGGAAATCCGAAATTTCACTTCGCGTTTAGTGCTTACGCATAGCGAGCTCGATATATCCGTGTCGTGCAAACGCGTAGCAGATAGTACGACGTGTATGACGTCACAACCTGTGACGTATCCGTCGCGCTGTCCGTATCCGTGCGCTTGCGAAACCTCTCTAATACCCCGGCATAATACAGAAATCGTGGGCTTAGTTTCTTCCACAAGATGGCGCTCTTGTAAAACAAAATGTGCATGTGTGCACACACATTGATATAACTTCCTCTTTAATTATAGTTTTCTTTTGGACAGTTGAATCCACTTCTATCTTCCATTTAAGTGAGGGTTTTCCGGTCAAAAATTAATGATTAAACAACATTTTGGGACACCAAATTAGTAATATGAGCACTGGTCGATTTGCCAACGAGTATAGCCTACTGCTGTTATGTTTAACTTAACTAAATGTACCCTGTAGAAGTGTATATAGTTTGCATTAATTTTCCGTAATCATGTATTAAATTTGAAGCTGTAATTATTACATACATTGTACATAATTTCTAGACATGTGAAAACATCGGCTGGTGCTGCCGTGTTTGTATTATTAGATGTCCAGGGGTTTTATGTAATGGCTATGTCTACGTCACCCACCAAGCATTATACACTAATGCACCTATCAATTGTTTCCCCCACCCCTCCCCCTCCCCCCGCGCTGCCCCACCCCCTAGGTGGGGGTTTGGTCACGTTTTTCATGCCCCAGCATTTGACCCTTTGGAGAAAAAAAAATGTGTATTTGTATACAAGACGCGCATGTTTTGCACCTGAAGGTGGGGATTTTTGTCACCTAAATGTTGCCCCAGGGGTGGGGATTTTGTCAAAAAAAAGTGACAATCCCCACCTCTAAAGCCCGGGGTGGGAGGGGTGGGGGAAACAATTGATAGGTGCATAACAGTAAAGGAAATGCACAATAAAAGTCAGCTGTATACAGTAAAACCCAGTTACCATTTTCTTGTGTGTAAATTTAAGTCATATCCCGTCCTAATGCACAAACCTTTGGGTGGAAATTGAGCCGGCTAGTATAGACCGTATCGAATAGCTGTCATCTTGTGGGGCATCTCTGTTACTTAAACTGTACAACAATATAGGCCTAAGCACAATATGTGCAACCATGCATGTCCTCAAGGAACAAAGATGGCAGCTTTTCGATATACGGTCTAGGCCTGTCACCAAATGCAGTCAATCAATGCTGTGCAATTTAGTCGGCTTTATTGACTCGTGTAAATGTAAGCCATATTCCGTCCTAATGCACAAACCTAGTACCTATGTGAGGAAATTTAGCCGGCTAGCATACGTCACCAAAACGTGCCTTTATAGTTCCCCATGCACAATTCACTGCGCGCGGTATATGGCGCAGTGCATGATGGGATACAAATCTAGTACGCTTTGCCTCGGCGTTCAATCTTCTCGTGTAGAATCAAATGAGAATTGGCAGCTGAAGCTATCGGCCGCTTCAAACTCGTAAAACGCGGCAAATTTGTGTTTTTGACACAAATGTTCGCTGGTAATATAAGCTCAGATACATATTTAACCCACTGCAGTATATCTGTTTTGGGATTATATCGGCGCCTAGGGCTAGGGGTGGAATAATGCTTAGTTCCGATTTTGCCCAGTTAACCCCGCCCCCTTGGATATTGTTGCTATGGCTCACACGCTATTGTCAAAATGGCGACACACAACGCACAAAGCAATGGGACTTTCAACGGAAAACACAGATTCATTGGAGAAAACTCAAAGGTATTCGGTCGACAGTTATCTTAGAACACACCGAGTAAAGGGCCAGTAATACAGGGATGTCATATCATGAAATACGTGCTATCGTACCTTTGAACAACGAAACGACCGGCCTTGAAACCAAAAATTTACCCGGAACATCGCATACAACACTGTACAAATTGTATGGGGCAGAACATCGCGTGATGTTGTTGCAAACATTGCACTTTGACCTATGTGGGTGATCTCTGCTAGCTCTGTTGTGATTGGCCGGCGGGTTCGGTTGATTGACAGGTCGGAACTTAACTATGCATTGAGATGACTGTCGAAAACCCGTTATCACTGTAATCCGTGAAGCCGAGCGAGTACGTGTCGCGAGTGCCGTGGGAACCGCGCCCCATGACAACGGGTTTTCGACAGTCATCTCAATTTGTCTACCCCTAGATGCCGATATAGGCCCTAATCCCAAAATATACAGTAGGTTGAATATGCATCTAGTATCTGAGCTTTATATTACCAGCGAACATTTGTGCCAAAAACACAAATTCGCCACGTTTTACGAGTTTGAAACGGCTGAGAGCTCCAATCACCTGCGTATTCTCATTCGATTAATTATTGTACATAGCGCCGGAGGCAAAGTGTACTATATTTCTATCCCATCATGCACTGCGCCATGTGACGCGCGCAGTGAACTGTGGGGGAACCAAGCACGTATTGCAGTCAATGTTGCGCAATCTATCCGGCTACCATTGACTCGTGTGCAAATTTAAGATATATCCCCTCCTA
Organism: Henricia sp. BOLD:AAB3569; assembly: GCA_037783545.1. Classification (NCBI taxonomy): domain Eukaryota; kingdom Metazoa; phylum Echinodermata; class Asteroidea; order Spinulosida; family Echinasteridae; genus Henricia; species Henricia sp. BOLD:AAB3569. The sequence goes on along the minus strand of JBBELK010000415.1, from coordinate 73,692 downwards.
TAATTCACAAACCTATATAGTTATGGGTGGAAATTGAGCCGGCTAGCTATACGTCACCAGTTGTAGTTTCGCAATGTGACGAATACGGATATATAACGGTAGCTGTTCACGTTGGTTTCGCACTGTGTGAAGGGTACGATCTGCTAAATTTGCTCTGCGGTTGGCTTTGTTTTCAGCTGATTTTCTTCACTTTCACGTCGGCATGATATAACTCATTAAATTCGATCTGTATTCATGGAAATTCATCGATCATGTGCAAATTTAAGCCATATCCCGTCGTAATGTATAAACCTATGGGAAGAAATTGAGCCGGCTAACTAACGTTCCCCCACAATTTACTGCGCGCGGTACATGGCGCAGTGTATGTACTGTGATGGGATACGAATCTCGTGCACTTTGCCGAATGGCCATAGGGTTTTAACGTTGTGGCGACCGGCCTTCACTTATACCGCGTTTGTAAACGCCCAAACGCCAATAAATGGAAAAGGCACCTTAAAATGTATCGATTCATTAAATAAAATGAAGAAAATGTTGTCCAGTTTGTCACAAATAAATAAAAATGTTTGACATTTTGTTTCCGGTTTTCAAGTACCTTTACGAATGGCAGGCTCATTGGCTTGGTGCATCTCAGAAATATTAGCGTTGCTAAATAAAATATCTGGTTTGAACGTCAACTTGAACGTTCACTTCTTATACATTTTCGAGCGTATAATGCATGCAACGTATTCGCGCCAACTACACGGCGCCACTTGCGGACTACCAGCGACGCGCTGTCATGACTGTGTGGTTTTTCTATGGCGTGTAGGGTTACCAGTTTATCTCAGAAACGGAAATAAAAGGTCCGATTTAAAATTTTGTGAACTTTTTGCTTAATTAACCTTCTGCAAAGGTGATAAATGGAATTTTAGGATTTTGTTTACAGTGGACCCCGAATCGGTAGGTGAAACTGCTAATTTTTACGTGGTGTAACTGAAAATGGTACCGAAAAAACGGTCGCTAAAAACTTAAAACTTAAAACTTGGCAGACCTTGGGAAAGTCTAAATCTCTTGACAAGCTGTCACTTGAGGGCGCTCTTCATTAGAGGGCGTCCTTTATTTTCATAGAAAACGTCGTCGACGCCAGAAGTGTTGATTTCGTTTGTGTGGATTGCACTCGTGTTTGTTATTATAATTGTTTACTAAATTAGAAAGTGGTATGTGTTAGGAACTAGGAGACTGTTGATTACTCTTCATACCAGTGTCCATCATAGAGTGATTCATTTAAATTGTGGGCTAACCATGCTAACGAAACGTTAGTTTCAATAATACTTTCATCGCCGGGTCGTATCATCCGCAGTGCAGTGACAAGTTTTCAAGTTTTATTCATCGCTGGCATAAATTATTAACCAGTCAGGCAAACACATTGTGTACAACAATGGATGAACTGGAAAAGCTCGAGTATCTGTCCCTCGTTTCCAAAGTGTGCACGGAATTGGACAACCATCTGGGTATGAACGACAAGGATCTTGGTAAGTTTTAAAAATAAAAGACTCCGGCGTCACTGTGTCTGTAGAGTGGAGACTTTACCAAGTCATGCCAGTAAAGGCCAGGATCGTAATTTCACACAGATCCGCTGTCATATATATGTAATCTTGTCAGGTTAACGATTTTGTCTCTCGTGCATTTGCCCCAAGTTTTCCATCTTTTTTCGTTTTTCATGTCGGTCTTTAATTAATGTAGACAGAATGATTCTGTACCTACGGGATTTCCCGTAGGGACAGAAGGAACCCCTTTCATACAGTGGATTGTTGTCATTTTGCCTCGAAATTAGAATCACACCCAAAAATTTCCTCCTAGTATTGTGTCCTGCAGTGGTTTGAGATGTCCATGATTGGAAAATAATTGGAAAGAAATACTTACAACACCGTTTTTGAAGCCAAAATGTTCTTCCACGTCCAAACTCAACAGTAGTTTTTGTCGTTGCAGTTTAAATAATTCTGGACGTGTGAGAGGGCGCTCTCCGCAGTGTAAATAAGGTACAGTTCCATGTGCGCAACTGTACCTTATTTACACTGCAGAGAGCGCCCTATCACACGTCCATAATTATTTAAACTGCAAAGACAAAAACTACTGTTGAGTTTGGACGTGGAAGAACATTTTGGCTTCAAAAACGGTGTTGTAAGTATTTCTTTCCAATTATTTTCCAATCATGGACATCTCAAACCACTGCAGGACACAACTAGGAGGAAATCTTTGGGTGTGATTCTAATTTCGAGGCAAAATGACAACAATCCACTGTATGAAAGGAAAGCTCACTGACTATAATTAACGCAGCTTAGCATATTATTATTATTATTATGATTATTATTTCTTTCTGGTATTCATACCAAGGATTCCTCTAAAGTGCCCATTGCGCTGTCACTCGCAAGCATGAGGAAACCCATGAAGAATTGGAAATTAGAAATGGCCAGAGACACCGGGGAATCCCCTTGCTCTTCACAAAAGAATGCTCTGGGGTCTTTAAAGTGCGTTACCGTTACCTAACACACTGGACCAACGGCTTTACATCCCTTCCGAAAGATGGAGCAAGTGTGGTTGAGTGCCTTGCTCAAGGGCACAGGTACCGCATCCAGGGGGAGATTCAAACTCGCAACCCCAAGTTTTCACCTACATGTATGATTGCGAGTCAATGATCCAAACCACTTGGCCACGGTACCCCACAGTGGGGTCATAATTATTTTACCGTCATCGTCAGGAAGCATCAAAAACTACACAGTCAGGATCCGTCACAAAGCAGTGCCAGTTGGAAACCATCACGAAAATTTCCTAAACTTTCATTTTTTTAAATTAAATGATAGCCTATATATATTTTTTTAAAATTTAATAGGGCCTACTCTTTAGTTTTTAGAAATAAAACTTAAAATAGTTATTCAATAGAAATTAAAGTTTAATGTTTGAAGTTAAAGTTTTTTTGTGTATAAACGAATGTTTTCTCATTACCATTCTGAAATTTCGCCTTCTCAAATCGTATACATGTATTTTCTAAGATATTAAAAACAAACTGATGTTTTGTAAATTAATTTATCTGGTTCCGTAAAGCAGTGCAGTAATTATACACCAACTTTTTGCATCAACATCCAAATTGGAGATGCCAAATTTTATGTTTTCTGCCCATGGATAGTATTTTGGGGTATGGATTTTAGGTCTATATGATTGTTAGTTTAAATTGAAAACCATTTTTCTGAACACGCTCGTTTAAAACAATGTGAAATTTCTCAATTATTGCAGCCGAATTCATCATCAGTCTTGCTGACAAGAACCCAGAACTAGACAGCTTTCAGTCTGCACTTGGTAAGAATGGTGCTGACCTCCCTGCATCGTTTGTTTCCAACCTACTACGTCTGATTCAGCACATGAGGCCTCCCAAAGTTTCCAAGAAAGCCAAGCACAAAAAAAAGAAGCCAAAAAATGCGAAATCAGAGCTGAGGAGAACCAAATATCCTGGGCTGTGCATACCGGACAAGAAGCAAGTAAGTGACTCAGGACTTAAAGTTCACGTGTAGTTGGGTCTTTCCACAGTAAAGGGGGCATTTTGGCAGACCATATTTTCGAGAAAATACCTTTGTCTGGTCTCAAAATATAATAAACAAGTTTAAGTTGTTTTGAAGAGATAACTTAGGCCCAAAAATAGGTTACAAATTGTGTGACAACATGCCTTTTTAAAAACCATGTGTACAAATTTCCAATATGTTCGCTCGTAACCGGGATGGACACTTGTGTTACATTTTAGGCCATCCTGGTTACGAGCGTGGATTTCTGTAGAGTTTCCACTTCATTTATTGTTCATTTATGAGTTTCATTGTCTTTTTGTGTAAATTTTAATGTTTAAGAGCTCAGAAAGCAATATTCTCTAAGAATATTGTTGGGAGCTCTGAATGTGAAAGTGTAATGGCTGATTGCTAAAGAGTAGTGGCCATTTGCGAAAGGGTAGTGGCACCACTACTCTATAACGCTTTGGGGGAACCCTCTTAAGAGATTTTGTGCGTGTGACCCCAAATTTATTGTACCGGTAATCGTATTATAATCGGTCAACGACGAGAATTCTCATCGTTCGATTGTAATCCGATTTTAATCGGATTACAATAAATTGGCAAAAAGTGTGTGACCCCATCTAATCGGTCATTGACGAGAATTCTCATCGTTCGATTGTAATCCGATTTTAATCGGATTACAATAAATTGGCTAAAAGTGCTTGTGACCCCATCTCGTAATCGTAAAACAATCCATCCCATAAGCCCCTGCGGTAAGATTCCCAACATGCACGCATACTTTTTTCTGCTTCACCACGCGCGCCTGGCTTACCTTTCCTATCACACGGCACCAGACGTGCGCGGCGCGGTGAGATTAGCAAGCATGCACACGCAACACGGAGAAAGCTACCGCAAGGGGTGATGGAATGGATTACAATACGATGACGTGATTGTGTGTTCGTGTGACCCCACTTTATTATAAAAATATTACAATTCGATTAGAATAAGTATGTCGTGTGACCCCGGTCATGGAAATATTACAATCGTATCATGATGACAACTTTCCAGTAATGATAACAACTGTCCCGTGTGACCTGGCCTGAAACTGGTCTACATGTAGCTACATCTACCCTGTACACACACATAATACCCTTAATTTTGGATATTTCAGGAGATAGATGAAAGTGATGAGAAAGTCGCCCAAGCAGCAATGGACGAACTGGAAGCTTTGATGCCAAAAGCCGTATCGTCAGTGTAAGTTTACTGTCGATAGATTGAGCTACCGGTAACTATTAAACCACCTCACACATGTGCGTTTGTCCACGACATCATATCTCAAAAACTGTCTCATTCCAGCCCAGTATTAATTTCAGAAAGAAAGGTACATCTCGCAATAGTAAAAATACTTGAGTTGTGGTGCACCAAAATACAGACCCAGTAAAATGTCTCGACAGTGTTGAACATACTGTATGTGATCTGTCACAACGAAAGGAGCGGAAAGTCGCACTCCACAATTTCCTATAACGACAGTTCAAAGTCAAAAATTGAAGGGGGAGGTCAATTTTAGAGTTTTGTAATAATTGGAAAGAGTAACTCTTATTCTATCATTTGATTCCAAATTAAGCGTCATCCAACAATTAAAAACATCATTTTCAGACCAATTTTGACGATAAATTTCTTCGTGTTTCGTAAGAAATTTTGTTTGAAGATTAGTAAGATTTTTTTGAACACTACCACTTCTCAAAGCTGTGTTGCATTGGGGGAATAGTTTTACCTTATGTGTTATATACCATTGGAAAGCTCCTCTTCTGCTAAATTAAAAAATACCAATTTATCACGTTCACAGACGCCATCTTAGTAGGAAAAAATGCTACTGCGTATTAAACGCCATCAAGTACGCGCACGCACACGAAATTTGTTCAAAATACGGCGCAACCGATGCACGTCACAAAAAATATGCTCAAAACCATGATGCACGTGGCAATTTGTAGGAAGTGACTTCATTTGAACGTGATCAATATTCAATTTTTGAAAATTCCGACTTTCAGCTCGTTTTGTGGTGACTGGTCACATATGTGGTATACATCTCCTAGTTGGTGAAAGATTGCACAATGTAAATATGAATGAATATAGCAGGGCATTATATATGTGCCATATTCAATGTGAAAAAATCAAATGAGTAAATTTAAACAACTTGCACCCATGCTACATGCACACCGCTATATTTTGTGCCCCAAGTTGGAATGGCGTACGGTGGTCTCAAAATGTCAAAGTATCACGTTTCAATTCCACAGCAATTGAGACAAAACTAAAACAAAATTAGCAATTCAGGATCCTATGTCCTCTGAAAAAATACTGAATAAACATATTCACATTGACTTCAATTATGTGTACTGTATTTTGTTTAAATTCTGTCTTAACGTAGTAAAACCGAAAAATCGGATGATGACGAGAAATCACGCAAGAAAAAGAAAAGTCGGCACCACAGACGTAGCCGGAGTCGCAGCAAAAGCCGCAGCCGAAGTAGAAGCAGAAGTCGTGACAGAGACCGTCGCAAACACGATGATAAGCGCAGACACAGGAAGCGGTCGAGGTCGAGGTCGCGATCGCGGTCGCAGAGTCGTGACAGAAATCGTCGACGGCGAAGCCGGAGTAGCAGTAGGGAGAAAGACAGTGGAAAAGACCGGAAACATGAAAGGTAAGTCTGCCCACTCCTACAAAGTACAAATCTGGTGAAGGCTTGATGTTGCAAGTTTGATACTCGGCCGTGGTACTTGTGCCATTGAGCAAGGCCAGTGAAGGCACATAATCACAATTACTCAATCCTTTCGAAGGGCTTTAATGCTGTTGGTCCAGTGTGTTGTGTAATTTCGTTTTAACCTGAGAATCATATAAAATACCTCCCCAAAATACTATCCATGGGAAGAAAACAGGAAATGTGCAATCTCCAATTTGGATGTGGAAGCAAAAACGGTTAGTGTAATTACTGCACTGCTTTATGGAACCAGATAAATTAGTCTACAAAACATCGGTGGTTTTTTTACGATGTCCTTGAAAATATACAGATTGAGATTGTAAAATTTCAGAATGGTAATGAGAAAAAATATGACAAATGATATGGTATCAAAATCCCACCACCCATGGGAAAAACGAGGGTTTCAAAAATATGATCTGGACACGCTCCTCAGGCATGCAACTTTTTAGCTGATCGGCTGATTTCCTCTTTTTTGTTTCCTCATTTGTCCCATTGAAAATTAAAAAACACTGTACAAAGTTAAAGATTTTTTTGCATTTTCCTCTTTTTTTTTTAATGACACAGTTGCATGCCTGGCTCCTTTAAAAGATCCCAGAGCATTCTTTCATGAAGAGTAAGGGGATTGCCTGGTGTATGTGGCCGTCGACCGCCAATGGCACCACCCACTCAATGTTAAGTTTCCCGCAACTCAGCTTAAGGGCTGCGAATAGAAGTTCAATAAACCCATTAAATTGAAAAAAAAAAACTCTTTACAGGAGGCGAGACAGAAGCAGGGAACGCGGTCGCGATCATGACTGGGACAAGCACCAAGACGCCGGTAGCAACGCAGACCGCTTCGTGAACCGGCCGCCATCAATGGACCCTGAGGTTGGTCACATCTATGAGGGTAAAGTCACCAGTGTCATGCAGTACGGCTGCTTCGTCCAACTAGAGGGCCTCAAGCGCAGATGTGAAGGACTGGTACATATCTCGGAGGTTAGTGTCCGAAGCCTGTGTCGGGGATGCCAGTCTTCTGGCAAAGCCTTTTTTCCAGGCCGGAAAAGCAAACGGCCGGAAATATTTCTTCATGTCCAGAAAAAAGTGGAAAATTGTCTCACTTACTGATCCACGATGTCCGGATATGCCATGTATGTACAGCCTATGTACATGTATGTACACGCACGTAGCACGTTTTCCCAATGATTTGCACACATGCAGTATGTCTGTATCCCGGCCATACTCATTCACGACAAAAGTGTCGCGAAACCAGACTATCGATCAGAAGTACATGTACATAGAGGGCGGTGTATCCATACAGCAGTGGTTAGATCTCGTACATACTGACATATATACATGTATAGCCATTGCATTGCACTAATACTGTCAATTTACATACTGTACAGTATACTGTGCTGGTGAGTCCATGTGCACACATACATGCAGTAGTGGATTTTTTTTCCGGCCCTGAAGGTAAGAGCCACTGGCATCCCTGCTGTGTACAAGTTTTGCATTGGTCGGAATTGTAGAAAACGGATAGGACGTTAAATTTTGGTTTTTGATCATGATTTTATGAAGTAATTTCATAACAAAAGTAACAAAAACTCTGTTTGCTAGGATAGGGCGACAATTTGTGTGTAAAAAAGCTATATTAGGGCGACACGCTCAATAGGGCGACAATTTGGTGTCACCCTAATATTTTTGAGATTAAAAACAATTTTTTTAGGTCAAAAACAATTTTTTTTTAAATCGAGAACCATTTTTATTAGGTCTAGAACTGTCTCTCTTAGGTCTGTAACCATTTTTGGAAGCTTTGGGTAGAGAAATTTGGTGTCAATTTGAGTGATTCTTCCCGAAATTTCGGTGGTCCCCGGGGAAAGGCTTCCCGAATTGTCGCCCTATTGCTGCATCCAGAGTTTTTACAATAATCCTTGCTTTATTACAAACCTCAAACATTACTGTTTGTTTTATGTTGCGCATTATTAGTTATCCCATGAACGTGAGTGGATTACGGCATTATGTAGTGCGTCTGCGTCCCATATACCACGAGGCCAAAGTCCGAGTGGTATATGGGACGCAGACGCACTACATAATGCCGTATTCCACGAGCGCGAGTTGAAAAACGAATTTATCTTCAAGCAAACTTGATGCTCATTGGGCAAACAGGAAAGTCACATTCAACTTCGCACAAAATAGTCCACTACTTTTTCTAACTTGCTGAATCTTTTTTAACCCATGGCTGTTTGGCTTTGTTTTACATGTTGCCTGTTGTAATCCATGAAAAATCAGGGGGTTGGAAACTGCAGCAGTTTGCCACAATTCCAGTTTGAAGTCTTATGTTTCGTCTTGACTTTTCCCTTGTGTGTTCCTAAAGTGACATACCCCAAACAGTGCCCTCTCTCTGTGAGCTTCTGTGAAGATATTTTCAAAGTTACATGTAAAAGACACTACATTGTAGGCTTCATGCAATTCAGCCTATTGAGGTTCCATAAGCCCATTTAAAAAGTAATCCTCGTCAATCAAAGCGATTTCCCTGATGTGAGTCTTATAGTCCACCACGTAAACAAATTGGTCTTTCCACAGTAAAGGGGGCATTTTGGCAACACAGACCATAATTTTGAGGAAATACCTTTGTCTGGTCTCAAAATAAAAGAAAGAAGTTTAAGTTGTTCTGAAAAGATAACGTAAGCCCAAAAAGGGTTACAAATAGTGTGACAACATGCCTTTCTAAAACCCCCGTGTACAAATTTATAATATACACTCGTAACCGGGACGGACACTTGTGTTACATTTTAGGCCGCCCCTGTTACGAGCGTATGTTGGAAGTTTTTACACAGGTTTTTTTAGAAAGGCATGTTGTCACACTATTTGTAACCCTTTTTGGGCCTAAGTTATCTCTTCAGAACAACTGAAACTTATTTCTTTTATTTTGAGACCAGACAAAGGTATTTTCTGGAAAATATGGTCTGTGTTGCCAAAATGGGCCTCTTTACCGTAGAAAGACTCAAATACAAATGTCGATTTTGATCATTCTTTGTACTGTAGCTAAGACGAGAAGGCCGAGTAGCGGATGTCAATGACGTTGTGACCCGAGGTATGAAGGTCAAGGCTAAAGTCCTCTCCCTTGCCGGTACGAAAATTAGACTGTCCATGAAGGATGTTGACCAGCAAACAGGTAATGTCAAGCTTTCTGCTCGGGAAAAAAATTGTCAGTAACTTTTGTGTGAACACACTTCGCAAGGAATTGCTCGTGTTTAAAATATTAGTCTTTTTAGTTTAATTTTTCTATAATGGCTGCCGCCCCGAATTCTTCACATTCAAATAGAGGTGCAGTTCAGAAAGTCACATACTATGCTGTTGTTGCTATGTGGTGCACGCCATTGCCTGGCATCTAACAGTCTGGTTGCTGTATGCCATTCTGTCCTGGTGTGAACACGGTGTTGATTCTGTACTTAATTCACACCTGCTGTGTGCACCACATAGCAACAGAAATTTAGTCTAGTCAAGTGCATACTTAGTGTAAATGTAGTATGTCAGTACACCAGACGCTTTTCAAGTGAAACGTGCAAAAAGTTAATTTAAAAAGCAGGCTGACTGAAGTGAGGAATATAACGGTACAAAATGAATTATGGTCACTTAACTGAAATAACATAATGGCACTGAATAAAAGAAAAAATGATTTAGAGAAACCATACATTTCCTATTTTTCTACTGAACAGGGAAAGATATCAACCCAACGATGTCAAAAGATCTTTCATCCAACGCAGAGGCCGATGACGCAATGCGTAATCCAGACCGTCCCTCCAACCTGCCATTGGTTACGGTAGCCGAAAAGGATGACATCAGCATCCGGAAACGTGTTCAGCGAGTCACGTCACCAGAGAAGTGGGAGCTTAAACAGGTGCGTTGGTGTGAATGTTTGACTGGCCCCAAACTCCCTCGTGGATGGTATATTTGGTGGAGTGCTGGTATCTTAAGCCAGAAGCTCGGGTTCGAATTCCGACTGTGACAAAGTATAACCCTCAAAAGAGTTCACATGTGAATAACTTGTCACACAAAAAGCATGTATATTGACCTTGTGGTAAAGAGCAGCTTACCAAGATTGTGGACCTTTGTAAGTTGGGCCTAGGCACCATTTTCCTGAGGGGGGATGGGCGGGGAGGGGAGGGGAGGGGGTGAGATTGGGGTTACAGTGTTTCCCCCAGAAAATTTCCCCCAGAACACACTTCTGTTCACTTTCGCCATCAAATACTGTGATACTTCCATGATACAAACAGTGGATTTTTGAGAGTTTACCCTTCGTTTATTGTACATGTACATTTATCAGTTTTATTGTGTTTTTGTATCAATTTTAATGTCTGAGAGCTCAGAAAGCATGTTCTCTAAGAATATTGTTGAAAGCTCTGAATGTGAAAGGGTAGTGGCTGATTGCCAAAGAGTACATGTAGTGGCGCCACTACTCTATAATGCTTTGGGGGAACCCTGGGGTTGTTTCAGTCAACAGGTCCCTCAAATATTTGTGTACACATTTTACTCCACTGGGAAAATGAAACGATCCTTCGAGTTTAGTCATCTTTGCTATGGAGCTGCGTATTTCGTGGCACGAATTTGGCGCGCACGCATTGCTGACGAGCCTGTGCCTTTTAAGTGAAGGCTAAAGTGAGTTATTTTTTTATTTGAAGATGATGGCAGCCAGCTGCATCGACGTGTCTGAGTTGCCGGATTTTGACGAGACGACGGGAGTCTTAGCCAAGGAGGATGATTCAGACGAAGAGATTGAGATTGAAATGAGAGAGGAGGATCCGCCGTTTCTACAAGGCCACGGCAGACAGAGCGTTGAGCTCAGCCCTGTACGAATTGTTAAGGTAACGCCGGTAATTTTATCTTTTTGTGGTGGTTTTTGAAGTAATAATGAAACGATTTTTGAAACAGGAAGTAAACTTTTTATCATTAAAGTTTGTAGGGTTTTTTATTGTGTGGCACTGTGACTTTTGAGTGAAACAAAATAATGGTTTAAATGATTTAAAGGCCCATTTGCAATGACCCCAAAAGGTAATCGACGAGTTTACAGGGGAAAAGTTCTGAAAGTAAAGATTGAATTAATAGCAACTACCCAATGAAAGGTTTCCGCTCAAAATGATATAATTTTACCAGAAAATAATCCGTAAAGATGAAATTATTTTTGGTTCGCATCTACGCGGTCTAAAATGCATGGGCGCTGTGTGCGTGTTCCAACGTGATGCATTTTTATGGATCGCGCGCACACACAGTATATAATGTGCGCCACAGAGTGCATGACGCAAGCCACATAGTACCCGATCAACTGAGAACGAATATTTGAAACACCCCGCCCAGACCAGGAAAATGCATATGGATTTTCATGGTTTTTTTTAACGTGGTACATTTGACAAAGCTGAAATTTCTTCGGATGAGTTTGTTGATGTCTTTCTTTTGATTTATAATGGTTTTATTCGCATAATCGCTCAAGAACAGATCATCTACAGGGCCTTTAATGCATGAGGTCCACATCTGCTAAATCAGTCCTCGGTACATGTAGTTTAAACAGGTTTTCTCCAAGTGTATTAAATGATTTCACATTTTCTCTGTCGGCATTTTTATTGCCAATCACAAACGCTTTTTCACCATCTTCTCATCCAATGCAGAACCCTGATGGAACATTATCCAAGGCCGCCATGATGCAGAGCGCCCTCGCCAAAGAGCGTCGGGAAATGAAGCAGGCGACGGATCGAGCGGAGAGCGAAAACATCCCGACTGGAATGAACAAGAACTGGATCGACCCCATGCCGGACAGTAAGTAGGAATTGAAAATCCTGTCTAGTAATGTGCTGCATCTACCCAATGCCAGACAATAAGTAGGAATTAAAAATTCTGTTTTGTAATGTACAGGTACATGTACTACTTGTAAGCAATGCCCTTCGGTATGTGGGATTTAAAAATCCTGTTTGGTAATGTACTACATGTACCCAATGCCAGACAGTAGATACAAATTGAAATCTTTGGAGCTTGTATAGTCACTTTTAATGTTGAGTTCACTCACCAGTTAAGCCGACCCTGGGAAATCCAGGCCTCTAGCCAAGCCCCATTAATTTGTGTACCCTGCACAATAGAAGCTATCAATCATCCTACTTCTGGCCCAGTGATACGATGTAAACAGCTATAAATGTATTTGCAACCAATGTCCTGACAAAGAAAAAATCCCAGGTTACAGTCTCCACTGTGAGTCCCCATTTGATTTTACGTGCAGCGCATGTCACAGGGTTATTTTGAACAGGGACAGTTCCAGCACTGTACGTCTAATTTTATTATTTCACATCCCTAATTCAAAACGCATGTGCGATATTCCACAGGTGAGCGTGCATTGGTAGCCAATGTGCGTAATATGGGCTTCACAAATCAGGACATGCCCGAATGGAAGAAAAGCGCATTCGGCGGCAACAAGGCTTCGTACGGCAAACGCACCAAGATGACCATCTTGGAACAACGCGAGAGCCTGCCGATATTCAAACTCAAAGAGCAGCTAGTGCAGGTGAGCAACCTACGAGGACTTGTGATAGACTTGTGTCAACTCAAAATTTCTGTAACAATCATAGATTTTCTGGTGTTGAAATGTAATTTAAATGCGCGGTAAAGTCAGCCCCGAGTCAATCTTTTTTGTCTTTTAACAGTTTAAATAGATGAGCTTTTAAGCTTTAAAATTATTTTTGTTTCAAGTTCATACGACATTCAGAAGTGGAGTTACGGTTCACTGAATCTAGCTATTTGTAAATATGCAAAAGAGAAATCTGGGTGAAAGGACCCAAATTTAAGCCTTGATTTAAAACATGCAGATATGAATCCCCATGTGGTATTATACAAATGAATGTTTATTTTAAACATTCATTATTTGTTTTATAAAACACCAGAATGGGCAAAATTACTTCCACTTAACACCAGGGGCCAATTTCATGGCGCTGTTTAGCACAAAAATTTGCTTAGCACAGAATTTCTTTGCTTTATTTTGCAAAACTGGGTTGCCAGCCAAAATCGTATGTGATGTGTATTTACTGATATTTTGCTTCTGTCCCTAAAAATACAATTTGACATACAATTTTGGCTGGTAACCCATTTTACAGAGCAAAGAAATTCTGTCCTAAACAAAGTTTGTGCTAAACAGCGCCATGAAATTGGCCCCAGATCTGAACTTAAAAATTAGCATTGAATCGCCCGTCATTGTCTAGTGAGCAGCTGGCTAGCTCGTACGCTATAAACCTGCCCGCTTTAACACGCAACATGTAGTTCAAGAGGATAACGCATGGCAGCCAACCATCCATTTGCATAGGCGTGCCTACTTTTTGCGCGTAACGCGTAGTTCGAGTGGAAATTCCACAGTGTGCGTGGATATACAACGGTGCGTGGTGCGTTATACCGAATAATGAAGGACACGTGACCAACAACGCACCAATCGGATGTCGGGGATTTATTCTGGTGTTTTGTAATTTGAAATGAAGAAGATGATTTAAATTTTACGGGTAGCTTAAGAAAGGCATGAACATTTCAAATCAGAAAAAAATGCTGTATTTCACTGTGTACCTTAAAATGAAGTTTGCCGACTTGATAGCTTGTTTGTTGTGGACAGTTACATATTTGCTCAAGTCGTATCTTTTTAATAACATTTCCAACAAATCCAAATTTCTTTTTCTTGACAAGGCCGTGCTAGACAACCAGATTCTGGTCGTAATTGGTGAAACTGGCAGTGGCAAAACGACTCAAATCACCCAATACCTAGCTGAAGCCGGCTACACCGTCCGTGGGAAGATTGGGTGCACTCAACCCCGTCGTGTGGCCGCTATGTCTGTGGCCAAGAGAGTCTCGGAGGAATTTGGGTGTCGGCTCGGACAAGAGGTAAGAAGTGTGTCTGAAAAAAATAAATCTCAACTTCGGAGCTGCAAAGGTGAGCTTCCAGAAGGCAAATTTTTACTAAAAACCTTTGGCCCAATTCCGCTCAAACTTCATGTAATACTCAATCGATTATTCGTCACCTTTAATGTTGAGTTCACTTACCGGCAGGGCTTGCCCTTAACTTTTTCTGAGAGTAGCCAAATGGGCTAGTAAATTGTGTTTTTTACTTGCCCACAGCAGTTTTTACTAGACAATGTACGCCGGGCTAGCGTTAAGGTCGAGCCCTGACCGGTCAGGTCCACCCTGGGGAATCTTGGCCCAAGCCCAGCTCCATTGATTTGTGTGCATTATGTTCTTTGAGTAGGCTCTTTTGCTGCCATGCATAAAAGCAGCTCGCAATTATCCTACTGCGGGCCCAGTAAACAGCTGTGTCTTGTGGGGACCTCCATTCATCTATTTAGGCCATTATAGAAAGGATCGTGTCTGCCAAACAATGTTATTTATGCGTTATACATAGTGCCTCCCGGAGTCACCCCTTGGAGCCTCAGTGCAATGTTTTGGGTGGTGCATCTCCGAGGGTTAAGCTTAAATTGTCAATCGGTTTTAACTTTGAACAGAAAATTCGTCACATAATTATTTAAATTTTTAAAAATATAATTACAGTCACCCACTCGGCACAGACATGCTCAGTGGTCGAGTGGTTAGGACGTTAGCTGCAGCTCTAGTATGCAGTAGGTTGTGGGTTTGAGTCCCACTTGAGAAAGTTATGAATTTTTAGCATGTTCTCAGGACATATGCCATGTCATGTCTGATCACATCACGTTACATTCATTCAAAGGCCCATTGTATCATCTGCAGAAGAAACCTGATACAGACAGCATAATATTTCTGAAGGGGAATAATGGTATTAAAGTTAGAACACATCATTGGTAATCTTGAAAATCAGAAATGTTCACAGATTTAGATTTAGTGATTTACACAAACAATGTAACTTACACAATATAAACATGATGACGGTAGTAAACTTTCCCTGAAATGGTTTTGTCTAAAGTGTTATATTTTTGAGAAATTAGTAAAACAATTAATTTTCGTCTCATGAGACGAAAATTCACTTCGCCCCAAAACCATTTCGCTCTGCACCACTAACCCCTTACCACTTCACCACTAAAGCCACCTTGCCCCAAAACCACTTCACCCTTACACCACTTCGTCCGAATGCCACTTCGCCCCAAAACACTTTGTGCACAGGCCGTGGTTCAGGGCGAAATGGTTTTGGGGCGAAATGGTTTTGGGGCGAAGTGACCATAAAGCCTTTTTTGACTGTTAGACAAAGTACACAGCTGATTCTTGCTCAGGTTGGTTTTAATCATTCATATCTTCAATCACACAGGAAGATAAAACATATGTAACGGTTCACCAATCATGTGTTCTGCCTTTAAAGCTAGCCTGCATAGATTTAAGCTGCATAGATGCGACAATGCTTCAAAAAACTTTTAAAATTCATACATGGGTTTTGTGTGAAAGGTAAAAAAATGAGAGTGCACGGTATTTTTTTAAATCACAGTCATTTGTTAATTTTCCCACAGAAAGGGACAATTTTAGACAGAAATTTGTTCCGGTGTTTCTTTCCATTGCTATCAGCATTTTGAGTAATTCTTTTCTTATCAACTTACGAATTAAAATGTTGGGTCAGTGCAAATAATGCAGTGGCCCTTAACATCGTATGGACTGATTATACTCTATTATTACCTAATGTCACTGAAAATAACAACAATAATTGCATCTTATGTAGCTCACACATCTATCCTGTGGGATACTCATGGCACTTTACATTATCACCCTGGTCATTGTGCACAACCCCCTGGGGAGTATGCAGCCCTGGCAGCCTGACACACAAGCGCTCAACGGCTGCAACCCTTGCAGGTACCCATTTACTCCTGGGTGGATAGAGGCAACCTGATGTCCAAGTGCCTTGCCCAAAGGCGCACACACCAGGGTCACGACTAGGTATCAAACTCATGACCGGGAATCGAACCCACGACCGTGGATTTAGGCACGGTCTTGAATTCAATACACTAAACCGCTCGGCCATGGTTCTCCATGAAAAGAAAACGTTCAAGGCAGACACTAAAAATGTTACTCATACATGTAACAAGGCAAATAAGAACTACCTCTGAACTGCATGTTTAGAGATTCAGTAAATCAAACTCAAATTTTTCAAACCCAAATATAGTGTAAATGGGGATTTTTACGCTATTGCAGGTGGGTTACACCATCCGTTTCGAGGACTGCACATCCCCAGAGACCAAGATCAAGTACATGACAGAAGGTATGCTGCTGCGGGAATGCCTGATTGACGCCGACTTGACGCAATACGCCATCATCATGTTAGACGAGGCCCACGAACGCACCATTCACACCGACGTCCTGTTTGGTTTGCTTAAGAAGGCTGTTAAGAAACGCCCCGATCTCAAGCTCATTGTCACGTCTGCCACGCTAGACGCCGTCAAGTTCTCGCAGTACTTCTTCAAATGTGTGAGAGGAACTCCCCAAAATACACTTTATTTTACATGGAGAGACGAAGTGACAATGTCACCTTTTGTTAGCTGCCTAGTCATTGCTTTACACTTAAATTCACTGAATTGTTTCCCTGTGCTTTTGCCACAGTTTTAACCAAGTAATTTCTTTTCATAGTCAATTGATCACTCTCAAATGACGTCACTTCCTACAAACTGTCATGCGCATCAGGATCTTGAGTGTAAATTTTTGTGACGCGGAGCGGCTGCGCCGTATTTATAACAAATTCTAGACCACCACGTCTTCACTATTCTCAAATAAGCATGATACTTAACCGCTTCGCGACAGCTAGGCATTTTCCAATTTATTCCCCTGGAGTGGGAGACTGCACTAGCAGTTTTGGTTATGCAGTATACATGTATGTCTCTCCGGCTGGAAACTTGATGACTAGTTTTTATTTCAAGTCATAAAGCAATCTTATTTCCCAAGTCCAGTCACAAGTTATTTTCTCCAGAGTCAAGTCACAGGTCAAAAACCAAAAACTGACTTGACCCCAAGCCAACAAGATAAGAGACCAGCTCTGCCCTGGTCTAATTCATGGGCTAATTCTGCATAACCGCCCCCATGACAATCACACTTAGAACTGCATATGCAGTTCCCCATCGCGAAGTGGTTAAACAGAAGATTTCTGGGTTTCGGACAATATTCAATGAGTAAATCCGAATCCAAAACCTACTTTTGAGAAACCTAGTTGAGAATGGCATTACAATCAATTTTTAATGGGTTGCACTTGTACTAGGATTGTGTGAAGAATGTGTTTAAAATCAAACGACTTGAATACGTGAGGCATTACAAGCTCTCACAGTCTTTGAAATTGGAGATGAATTTAGAAACACGATGGCCTATCGTGAAGAGAGGTCTTACCTCCATAGGGGCGCAAATCCAGCGAAATTGGTTGGCATGGATTTGCCCCACTGCATTGTTGAAAAAAGAGTGGCAAGCACGAGATTGTTGTGATGCTCCGACGGGATGCCCAGATAGCTCAGTTGGTAGAGCAGTTGGCCATGTATGCCAAGGACCTGGGTTCGAATCCCAGTCGGGGCACTGCAATTTTCTCGTGTTTCTAAATTCATCTCCAATTGTCAATCCTATCATATATCTACTTTCAATCTTTGAAATGTACGTTTGAAGTTCTGTAATTCTTGACACATGGGTATGCAGGAAGCTCCAGCGCACCTAATATTTGGCCGTTTTTCATTATTTATAATTTACACTGTTGGTATATATTTTAGCTTCATCAGTATAAATTTACTCCTGCATTGACTTGTTTTGATTGCAGCCCATTTTCACAATCCCTGGTCGTACCTTCCCAGTGGAGATCTTGTACACTAAGGAACCAGAAGCTGACTACCTTGACGCTTCACTAATTACCGTAATGCAGATTCACCTTACGGAACCGCCTGGTAAGTTGCGGCATAAACAGATTTTTATATCAAGGATGCTAATTGTGAATTTTATGTCGTCCCCTAATCTAAAGCCCAGCAGCCGATTTCACAAAACCTTGTGCACTGCGTAAGCCCACTTGCACAACTTTTTATTGCGTAAGTTGCGCAACATTCCTGCGATAAATACACGCAAGCTGTTAGGCTTATGCCATTTTAAAAAGTTGCGCAAGCTATACGCTGCAGTTCATACTTAATAAATAATAAATAAACACAGTTCTTATATAGCGCATTTAAGATCCGACGGATCTATCAATGCGCTTTTTGCATTATTACCCTGGTCATTGGGCTCAGTAATATCATTCCTTAATCCTTCTCAGCTCCCTGGGGAGTATACAGCCCCGGCTGCCTATTAGGCATGCTGCAAAGTTAAACTAGTTTAAACTTGCGCAAATATTTGCTGCAAAGTTTTGATGTCGGATATATGTTAGATTCACATTCATGTTTGCTTTCGCATGAAGTATGAACCGGGCCGAACTGAAGCACTGCATACTGGTTTGTTTCTAAAGGCACTACGAGAAAACCAATTTAATAGTTTGCTCCCAACAGAGGCAATATTTGAAGTGGTGCCTAATCACCACAACACTTTCAGTTCGATTTGGTTCTTAGGGAAAGTACAAATTGGAATACAAGGGGCCAATTTCATGCAGCTGTACAGAAATTTGCGTAGCACAACTAAAATCTCATGTGATGTGTACATGTAGTATGATTGATTGGTATTCTGTTACTGTTGTCAAGAACACATACAGTTTTGGCCGGTAACACAACAAAACAAGCACAGCGCAAGAGTGTTTTATTTAGGGATTAAAAGTAGGTTTGGCCAGTCTTAAATATACGTTTAAAACCGGCTGGGGTCCTGGGCGCTGATAATGGCCCTCGCCTGGCGGCTCGGGCCATTATCAGGTTGTTTTTGTTCGATCGCACGCGTAATGCAAGCTTGTTGTACGTGCATGCACACGATACGACAGGGAACTTGTCACAGTGCACAATTTGCTTTCCGGAGCGTGCAGTTTGTGTGCGCGTGTGCGTGTTCCATACGCGCTGACCAGGGAACGGGCGCGGCCGTGAGCCAGGCTCAAAAGTGTTTAAGACTGACTGGGCATTTATCGCTCGTTTAAAACTGCCTACGTGATGTGCTTTCAGCCAATAGGGATGCGTAAACTGTTTAAGGTATTTATGAATCCCTGATAATGTGAACACAGCATTGTTATTTTATCCACCGTTACCACTCTGCTGAGCTACTTCTTCTCTTTGCCACTCCAGGTGACGTGCTAATGTTTCTGACTGGTCAGGAGGAGATCGACACAGCCTGTGAGATCCTCTTTGAGAGGATGAAGTCACTAGGACCTGAAGTCCCAGAGCTGCTCATCCTGCCGGTCTACTCGGCCCTCCCCAGTGAGATGCAGACTAGGATCTTTGACCCCGCTCCTCCCGGCAGTCGAAAGGTACAAACTTACCCCTAGAACTATGGGGGATACATATCCCCCATAGGTAGAAGCGTGATTTAGCAATATGGTTGTGCAACAACTTTAAGAGGCGGACATTAAAACAGGGCTAGCGCAATAACCTGCTGCCCAATCCCCACAACAAATTTAAGATTTTGTAAGGAAACACTTAGAAATTGTTCAGCCTGTCTCATATGTTTTGCACAAGAGGTCTGAAGCCATGATCAACTTTTCAATTCTTTCCACATGGAAACATGATGAGAAAGAACCACTATACTAGAGCAATCTAAAGTATGACATTTTGAAACTTTCGATTTCTTGAAAATTTGCTCATAATGTAATTTAGAATAGTATGCCACAGATTCTATATGGCTATGAAAGCAACAGCTATCTTCTTCAAAAAGGAACTAAACTGGTAAAAAAAAGGGAAAAAAATGATTTGTAATAATATTTGAAAATACCTTGTTGTCTTTCCTTACATTGTCAAATGATTTTTCTCATATATTATCAAAACTATGATACTAAAACATGTGTAGCCGTTGATAAATTATTTTTAATATTCTCAGGTATTTCTTTAAAAAAGAAAAGCCTTTTGGAAAATTGGAAAATCCATCTTTACAAATGTTACATTTTAGCTTTCGTTTTTATGGAATGACTCACCCACCCAACGCAAATAACTGAATCCTGTTGCTATTCCGTTTCTTCAATAGGTCGTTATTGCCACCAACATTGCCGAGACCTCACTGACTATCGATGGTATTTATTACGTTGTGGATCCAGGCTTTGTCAAGCAGAAAGTCTACAACTCAAAGACTGGAATGGATCAGCTTGTGGTCACGCCGATCTCACAGGTGAAAAACGATTAGAAACGGCGTTATCTCCATGCAGGGTTGTAACGCGTCTCCCTCTGCTCGAGTTCCAAGTCAAGTCAAGTCAAACTGCCTTCGAGTCCCAAGTCAAGTCAGGTCAAACTGCCTTCGAGTCCCAAGTCAAGTCAAACTGCCTTCGAGTCCCAAGTCAAGTCAAGTCAAATGGCCTTCGAGTCCCAAGTCAAGTCAAGTCAAACTGCCTTCGAGTCCCAAGTCAAGTCAAGTCAAACTGCCTTCGAGTCCCAAGTCAAGCCAAGTCAAATGGCCTTCGAGTCCCGAGTCAAGTCAAGTCAAGTCAATGGCCTTCGAGTCCCGAGTCAAGTCATTTCAAATGACCCTCGAGTCCCAAGGCAAGTCAAGTCGGTTATGTTGGTCAAGTTGGTTCAAGTCAAGTAGTGACGACAATAAATTTGTGACAAGCTAATTTCAAAATGTGTCTAAATGAGTTTATAGTCGGTTTGGGAATGACAGTTGAGTCTTTCCACGGTAAAGAGAGCATTTTGGCAACACAGACGATATTTTCCAGAAAATACCTTTGTCTGGTCTCAAAATATATTCCCAATATACGCTCGTAACCGGGACGGCCTAAAATGTAACACGAGTGTCCGTCCCGGTTATGAGCGTGTATTAAAAATTTGTACACGGGGTTTTTAGAAAGGCATGTTGTCACACTATTTGTAACCCTTTTTGGGCCTAAGCTATCTCTTCAGAACAACTGAAACTTGTTTCTCGAAAATATGGTCTGTGTTGCCAAAATCCCCCCTTTACTGTGGAAAGACCCAGTTAAATATAACATGCAATTTTCTAAGCTGCTCACATGAAATTTCTGGATTATTTTCAAACAGGCCCAGGCCAAACAACGTGCGGGACGTGCCGGTCGAACCGGGCCAGGTAAGTGTTACCGGCTTTACACTGAGCGTGCCTACCGCGACGAAATGCTGACGACGGCCGTTCCCGAGATCCAGCGCACCAATCTGGCCAGTACTCTGCTGGCCCTCAAGGCCATGGGGATCAACGACCTTTTGGCGTTTGATTTCATGGATGCGCCGCCGACCGAAACGCTCATCACGGCCATGGAGCAACTGCACTCGCTCAGTGCGCTTGATGACGAGGGTCTGCTCACTAGACTGGGACGTAGGGTATGTATGTATTCAGATAGGCCTCGTTTTTAGCTAGGCACCATACCAAATACTGTTGAAATGTAATCATAACGCCTTGGTGTGTCCTCCGCCCCTAACATCGTTAAACAATTTCCTTGAATATTATCAAAACTATGATACCAAGAATTTTCTAACTGTTTAGAAATTATTTTAAATATTGTACACTATTTAGAATCTCTTTTAAAAAAAAAAATCTTGGAAAGTTGAATAAACCATTTTTACAAATGCATCAAAATTTCACACTTTGGCTCCTGTTTTTATGGAATGACCCCCATACATCTGCTCGTTATTGAATCTTATACTAGGGTATTTCTTCTACTCATAGATGGCCGAGTTTCCCCTGGAGCCCATGTTATCCAAGGTTCTCATCATGTCTGTACACCTCGGCTGTAGTGAGGAAATACTCACAATCGTGTCTATGCTGTCTGTGCAAAACGTCTTCTACAGACCAAAGGTGGGTACATTATTTTTACATTAACCTTTAACTCTTTCACTATGGCCTGCTGCTCACAGTGGCTTGAGAAATTTGATCTATTTCGGGCTGGAAAGCTACGGCAAAAAAAAGTTGTTTAGCGTTAGCGCGTGCGTCACTTTCTACCCTGCGCATCAAAGTTTTTTTTCTCTTTTTTTTCTTCATAAACATAATGCAGTTAGACACGCACCGTTTTGTCAAGCTGCTGTTGACAATATTCGGAGCTTCAACTTCACGACGACATCAACGTTACTGTCTTTTTCATGTACTTTTGGCCACAATGCCCATTGTATTTCGGTAGTCAATACTGCTGGCTTCATATCAACTTGACATTTGCAATACTAAACAACCTGGGCTTCCTTTAACAAAATTCGTTAGTGAAAAGGTTTTGCTGCGTTTACACTCGAAATGGCAAAGGTGGATACAGACCTGGCATTTTTATTGTAACTGCAAATATAAAATTTTGCTGGGTTTACACTACATCTCGATTCAGTTTCAATTGGCCTTTCCAACTGCAAAAGTTTCTGCTAATTCTGCACACAGTGTATGTTCGGGCTGTTTTGCATTGCAGAACTGGTGCTAGATTTGTAAGATAAATTAAACACACGCTGTGCACTGCACAAGGTCCTTCCCAATAGAGCACTAAAGTGAAAATATCACCCTTTGTGTGTTGCCATGGTTTTTGGGTCTACACTAAAACCAGTTAACTGATTGCATGCGCTTTAGCAATAGACGTTTCAGATTACCAGCGAATGTTTAGACCCAGTTACCATGGCAACTGACGTCACACTTTAGTAGTCTATTGCTAAATTTGTATTCGGGTAAGCATTTACACGGCAAGCGAAAATGACATTTGTGGGGTTCAACTCTACCTAAAAGGTCAATTGACAAGGGCTTGATCCACCTTTCTCAATCCACCCTTTGCATAGGCTCTTAGAAAGCACCCTCACGCAACAACTTGTATGGACATACATGTAATATAATGTAATAGCATTGCCATTGCCTTGGCGTTTTATTAGCGGTGTTATATTTGTTTCAAAACCTTTTTTATTTTTTCCGACGGTACCATGATTTTTCCGACAAAATATGAATTGCATCATACATAGGAGGCAAAAAAGTGGGGGGGGGGGGGGGGAAATTGGCACCCCTTGCCCCCATCTCCTCTGTCTATGTTTTGTGTTTACACTTGGCTCTTACCTAGGTTCAATTCGCCTTTTTCAACATGTGGGGTTTAATTAATATGCTACTTGCTTTAATCCATTATTAGCAGCTCTAGTGAACATTTTTGAGAATGATAAAATATTTTGTTTCCTTGTGACCAGGACAAGCAAGCCATTGCTGACCAGCGCAAGGCCAAGTTCCAGCAGGCAGAGGGCGACCACTTGACCCTTCTTGCGGTCTACAACTCCTGGAAGAATAACAAGTTCTCTAATCCGTGGTGCTTTGAGAACTTTGTCCAGGCGCGGACACTGCGGCGGGCACAAGATGTCAGAAAACAGCTCTTGGGGATCATGGACAGGTATAGTTGCATTTCAAAACCACAAGTTGATTTTGGTTTGGATCTAGGCTTGAGTGACTCCAAAATTGTTTGCAATCAATTGTGGTATTTCACAATAAGAGCGCCACCAAGAGTTTCTGTCGGAAAGGGCAGAGCGGTCAACATAGGTGTATTCATTTATTGTTCAAACAATTCAGATATGATTTGAAAACGAATATCTGATTCAGAGATTGAAGTTTATTTACGAATCCTAGATTATTTAAACAAGGTTTAATAACAATGTTTGCGACGAAAAAAATGTTCATTTCGTGCTCTTTTCTCGGGAATAGACATCATAATGATATACTTTATCACATGTATAGCAATGCTCGTGTCAACCTTTCCCCCATACCAACCTCGGCTCTGGCCATGGCAGTGGTCCATGTGGAATTATGTCCGTTCCATGTATTGTCTCCGATCTTGACTTTGATCCCCACTTTCTGACCCTGACTTTCTGACCCCGACTGATTCTGACCCCGACTGATTCTGACTCTGACTGTAAACCTGAAGTTGACACAAACTTGATTACAGTGCTAATCTTAACCTCGACCTAATTCTGACTGCAATCCTGACTCTGGTCCAAACCCTAATCCTGACCCTAATCCTGACCCTAGTTCTGACCCTAGTTCTGACCCTAGTTCTGACCATGATCCTGAACCTTCTGATCCTTACCCTGACTTTGACCCTGATCCTGACCATGACCCTGATCCTAACCCTGATCCCGACCCTGATCTCGACCCTAGTCCTGACCCTAGTCCTGACCCTAGTCCTGACCCTAGTCCTGATCCTGGTCCTGATCCTAGTCCTGATCCTAGTCCTGACCCTAGTTCTGACCCTAGATCTTATCCAAGCTATGACTTCTATTGTGACCCCATTCTCGATCGTGACCCTGGTTCTGACCATGATTCTGACCCTTCTGATTTTTCTCCAGATTGATCCTAATTTTGACCCCAACCCCAATTCTGAACTTATGGTCCTGACCTTATTCCTGACCCCCATGTCGACCTTGACCCCGATGTCGACCCTGATCTAATCACAAACCAATCTCACTGTCCCAATATCTGACTTCAATTCTGATCTTATTCCCATCTCTGATCCTGATCCAAACCCTGAAACTGACCCTAATCCCGACCCTTATTCTGACCTTATTCTGACAGTTTTTAACCAAGCATTTTATATCTCTCCAAGGCACAAGTTGGATGTGGTGACATGTGGCAAGAACACAGCTCGAGTGCAGAAGGCTATTTGCAGTGGGTTCTTCAGGAGTGCTGCTAAAAAGGTGAAGTGTACATAATCAAATAGTTCCGTCTTCAAAATATCTAACTTGCATTTTGACTATTTCATCTGAGGATCCCATTATTGGGGCAATAGTTTCATCGCAAAATGCAATAAACGCCATATCCAAAAAATTGCGATAATGGTGTCAGTACATTCTCAATTGGTGGTCCTGTATACATTTGTCAAATAGATTACTTGCAAACTGTGTTATATCCAACAAAAAAACTGTTTTACTTATTGGAATTTGCCAATGACTGTAGTGCTTAATAGTTGTAATACAAAATGGCAGTTTTTAAAAATGCCAAAAAAGGATATATAGTGTTTTGCAATGAAACTCTTTATTAGTTCTTGAAACTACATTACATCCCTGGAAGTGATGTATCTAATTATAATTTTAGTCAAATATTTTCCACTCATTTGAAATGGAATGAAATATTGTTTAATTTAAACAACTGTGCCATTTTTCCTTTTTTGTTCAGGATCCGCAAGAGGGGTATCGTACCCTTGTGGACAGTCAGATCGTATACATCCATCCCTCTAGTGCTCTCTTTAACAGGCAGCCAGACTGGTAAGTTTTAAATCTCAATGGATTGGTAAGGGTTTTTAAATTGAGGAGTAAAAGTGGGTTTGAACGGTCTTCAACATACGTTTGAAACCAGCTAAGGGCTTGGACGCTGATAATAGCTTGAGCCGCAAGGCGAGGACCAGTATCAGCATCCAGGCCCCTAGCCAATTTTAATCGTACGTACTTTTGTAGACTTTTATTACGGTGCGGCCATCTTTCATTTTCCCCTATTAAAATGAACGTAACCAAAGCGAGGCTCGCACAAAAAATAGTTAGGCCCCGTGTTGAAAATGTTCATTGTGTGCATCATTATGACATGCGCGCAGTGCGATCAAGTAAACGCGCAGCGCGGACAGTGATTCTCTCAAAACAACAACGGAAAATTGCACGTGCTATCGCGTAGTCGCGCTCACGCACTGATCGTGCCTGACACATACTATAGCGAACAAGACAAAGATGGACGCACCGTGATAAACGTCTATTCCCATTCATAAATACCTTTTTGTGTAAATCAAAAAAACACACCAAAATTCTTCGACAGTAAACTTTGCTTTTGTCAACATTACGTAAGCCAACTTTCATCATACACACGTTCATTCAAAGCACTGTGCATCGGGTTGTTTTTGTTCAATTGCACGCGCACGCACACAGCCGGGTAAACTTTACTTACTTACACTGCGTCAAATTTGCTTTCGGGCATGTGCGTTTTTTGTGCGTATGCGTGTTCCATACGTAGGCCAGAGTAGAAAGTGTTTAAAACCGGGCCAGCCGGTCCTTATCGCCTGTTTAAGACTGTTTTCTGTAGAGTGTGCACACTCATGGCCTCATGTTTTATTTATTTAATGGGTTTAATGAACTTCAAACCGCAGCCCATAGGCTGAATTGCTTGAAGCTTTCATACAAGTGTCTTCCACCTAAACATTGAGATACATAGGTGGGTGACACCATTGGCAGCGGACGGCCATAAACACCGGGTAATCCCCATACTTTTCACAAAAGAATGCTCTGGGATGTATTACACAACACTCTGGACTAACGGCTTTACGTCCCTTCCGAAGGATGGAGCAATTGTGGTTGAGTGCCTTGCTCAAGGGCACAGGTACCACAGTTTTCACCCCTTTCAATGACCTAAACCACTCGGCCACGGTACCCCGTCGAGATACATGGGTGGTGGCGCCATTAGCAGCCTCATTGGCATAACAACAAAATATTCTCTTAAAATATTGCAATTACAGCATGGAAATGTCAAAAAAATAGCAAAAATTTAAGGCAACTAAGAAATTTGTGTAGTATTGTATTCATAATTCTATTTCATATGATCGTTTAAATTTCCACAGGGTTGTCTACCACGAGCTTGTCCTGACAACCAAAGAGTACATGCGAGAAGTGACGACAATCGATCCCAAGTGGCTGGTGGAGTTTGCACCGTCGTTCTATCGAGTCTCGGACCCAACCAGACTCAGCAAGCACAAGAAGCAACAACGTTTAGAGCCGCTCTACAACAAGTACGAGGAGCCCAACTCGTGGCGTATCTCACGCCAGAGACTCAGACGAAACTAGGTCTCTTTAGCACTTCAAGTCCGCATTAGAAGACACTTTAGGGTCATTCCATTAAGTTGTGGTACGGTTTTTGCGTTACATCCGAAACCAATTTGACCCTTTTTTTTGTCCTTGATAACCCCATCAAGTAAAGGTACTCAGGAATTTCAGCTGTTGAATGAGAGAAATTTAAAACCTTCATTACTTGTATTAAACAAAACTATACGGGAAGACGTCAACAATTAAAATGAAATTTAGTGCAAAGATTTCTTGAACCACACTGAGTTTTAAATTAAAACCCTCCAAATTGAGTTTTAGTTTGAAAACTCTGTTTTTATTTCAAATTCAACATTAAAACATTTGGAGTTGGAGTGGAAGTAATTCAAATGACATGGTTTCCCAGTTTCCACAACAGCCATTTTGTTAAGTAATTCAAAATGGCGGCACTCTGAGACTGAAGACTTCAAAATTACCCCAAACAGTGTAAGCCATCACAGGCAAAAAATAAGGGAAATGAAGAAATGTCGCACTTTGTGCATCAAGTTATGGAATGACCTTTTGACAAATTTAATAAAAAAATCATGCCCACATATTACCTGATGCACAATTTGTGATAGGAATTTCAGGCAACTTGTTTTCAACACTGGCAACATAATTAATTTGATGATAGACTATACTTTGTAACAATTCTGGCTATGTGTCGAACAATATTTTAACTTTCCCAGGGAGAATATTTAAACTTTTGAAAGGGAGAATGACCTAAATCATGCAACAAGTTGTTTACCCCTGACTCCAACATCCAGTGAAGTATATAAAACCCTATAGTGGCCTGACTACTGCGCTCTGTATGAATGCCATCCTACTTGTTGAGATAGCGAGATAATTAATCTTTCCAAGTTGACCTATAAAGGAAATATTTTCCTTATTTATGATAGAACAGGTTCCCCTGTTGAAAGAGTTCGACTGTTAATATTTGAAAACAGATCTCTCATATTCCATGCCACTAAAATATTTCAGTTGTTAATAATGTTTTTATTATAAAATAACAAAAACAACCGTTAGGCCATGTACTATTTGTTTCCCCACATAAGGATTTAAAAAAATAAAAATTAAAAGAACAAATGTGCATTTTAAGCGTTTTTCCTTTTCGTTAATTCTACTGAAGTCATACATCATCTGCATCAAAAGCTTCACTGGGCTGTCTTCAAGTGAATTTGCACTAGGCCTGTGCAGTTTCGACAATTTGGTTTGATTGAACATTCGATGTGTGAAATTTTGACAAAAAAGTCTGCCGTGAAATTACTCGCCCATTCAGTTTTTCAGTTGCAAAAATTAATCTCGGCTCAAACTATAGTCTTTAAGTTGTACCTTGCATAATGGTCTCTCGCCAAAAGAGTTTTTTTGCAAAAATTATCGTCTGCTCTAACTATATAGACCTTGTGTTCAATGTGTTGTACATGTATCTTGCACACTGGACTTTGACACAAAATGTGACAGAAAAGGGATTTTCACCTCTTAACTGAATTGCATGTTTGGTTAAGAGTGGATGGAGAAGCACATATTCGATACATTAGGCACAGCCTTAATGCATAGTTCATAGTTAACTCCGCCCCCTTGAATATTGTTGCTATGCCTCACACGCTATCGTCAAAATGTCCACACACACTGCACAAACCAATGGGACTTTCAACGGAAAGCACAGATTCGTTGGAGAAAATATGAATGTATTCATGTTTCAGGGTCAACAGTTACACTGTCGAGTAAAGGGCCAGTAATACAGAGATGTCACATCATTATGAAATACGTGCTTTGTTACCTTTGAATAGCGAAACGCCCGGCCAGAAACCAAAAATTCACCCGGATCACCGCATACAACACTGTACAAACTGTGTGTTGTTGTGAGGCAATGCACTTTGACCTATGTAGGCGCTGTCTGCTAGCTCTGTTGTGATTGGTCGGCGGGTTCGGCTTGATTGACTGGTCGGAACTATGCATTTACACGACACTTGCGATAGTTTGCATTCGTGCTACAAATTAGCAGTCATTGGACAAGGTACATTGTCATCTAGTGTTGTAAATATACTACTCAAAATTTGAAAAGGATTACCTACTAATTTTGATAATTTTTCTGACTGCCAGAAATTAAGCAAGATGTTAATTTGTAAACTGTTTCTTACATAGGGGATCGATAAACATTTGCTGTAAAGATTCTTAGACCTTTTCGGGGTTTTCCGTGCACATTGCATGTCAAAGGTCAGGTGTACCAACTCCATACACACTCAGAAATAATGGTTTAAATCTGCACCAATTTGATACAATAGCAGCACCCCTAGCTAGCTATGGGAGCAAATTTGCACCATGTGAACATGATTTGCACCTTAAAGGGGAGTGTCGTCAGTTTCACCGCGTTTTGAAACTCGGACCGAATTTGAGCCTTAGCGCATGCGCACGTCGACTTTGCCTGCGTGTTAAACTTTACCACAGTGTAGGACTGTTGGGCTTATACGGACTATGAAACCCTGTTGTGCATGCAAATGTTAATTGCGCTGCTGATTATGACACGTACGTGAGACTAGAACAAGTCTATGTGGGCGGTGCGGATTATTTATTTCCGGATATATGCCAGACGCTCGTTACATAGTTTTTTACATGTATTGAAAAGTTTCTGCATACATTTTTTGTGTACTGTGCATGTAGCTATTCACTACTGTACTATAGTACATGTACAAAAATGTGTACCCCGTGGGTACCCGGGTTTAGAATAGGTACCCTGCATCCTCCTTGCATTTCGTAAGAGGCGAAAAAATGGAGGCAACTCGTTTGCCGTGAGTTGCGACTCGTGTCGATTGAAGACGGGATCCTGGAGGTTGAGGATTCTGGGAGCTGCGGCTCCCATGATATCCAACACACCTCTTTGGCCCTTATTTCATCTAGACGAGCGGTCTGAATGGCCCGTTCAGATCAATCGGCTGGTCGTGCCTAGCCCTATATGTGCTGAGGTTATAAATTTGACGCTTCAAATAACAACTGTACTTTCGAAGTACTTACTCTATTAGTTATCAATCGGGTTTAGTTAATCTTCTCCAACCTCGGCCATAGTAAGCGGCGGCTCATGGGTCAATCAAGTATGATTTTATCATGTTTGAGTATACCATCCCTGTATCTCTGGTGCGCAACTACATCAATTTTGAGTAGCTCTGTGCATCTCCTTGTTGGGCTCCATGGTGGGTGGAGACCAGAGATGGTGAATTGTTATGCAAACAAATATGGCCTCCCACACAAACAAACGAAATCGTCCCGACTCAGATTCAGATCCAGATAAATCAGATCCTCGGCAACAATCTTCTACTAATGCAAAAGAAACTTGGTACAGGTTTTTTGAAATAGTCTTGTCAGATGACAGCCATCCCATTACAAAGCTTTCGCCCTTTGTTATCGATAAAGCGATTCAGGGCATGGTGCATGGGCATTGTAAAATTTGTCAAAAAACCTCCTGCAGGCAGCCTCCTCATTGAGGTGCCAACACAAAGTCAGAACATCATCAAAGTGAAAGAGTTGGCCAATATACCGGTTATTGTCCAACCACACAAAACGTTGAACAGCAGCAAAGGTGTTATAAAAACACGTGAATTAGACGACCAAGCAAAGGATGAAATACTAAACTATCTAGCAACGCAAATTTTTACTACTGTCAAAAAGATAACGTCATTGCCACAGGCACATACATTCTGACCTTTGATACAACGATACTTCCAGAGTTCATCAAGCTGGAATACCTGAGGATAAAAGTTGAGAAGTATATTCCCAACCCACTGAGGTGTTTCCAATGTCAAATTTGGTCACGGTCTACAGGCATGCAGATGAAGACTGTTACAGGCTTTCCCACTACATTTGTTGGCCGTACATTTTACCATGTAACACCGAAATCATTTTGTGTGGAGGTCAATAATCTTTGCCTCACCCATGTGGTCTTTAGTTGGATCAGCTGGCTTTACATGTACATGTACTGTGTGCGACCCACTGTGTTTAGTAATGTGTTCAGTGACAGTGGTATTTCAGTCACATGGAGTTTTACACACATGTTTGGAGCTCACGTTTTTTGGGACTGAATACTAAATACTTTTAGCGTTTGTTTGATCAATACTTTGGTGAATAACGATGTTTTAGAAAGCCTACCTGACGTCTCTCTGCATGTTTGTCGATACATTTAGCCTGTGCTCAGCAAAGTCGTAAGTTTCATTGGTTGCACCATTATTTATAAGTGCAAACATTTATGATAAGTTTGGGACATTTTAATCCAGGATTGTGTTGGGCTGACATGTTTTCTTGGGCATCTTACAGTGGTTTACCGGTACGGTGTACATATGTACTTGGTATTGATATTATGGAGAGTTTGATACATTTACCATATTTTCCTTTTGAATCTAAATGACATGTAATGTTTATTGCACTGATTATTACATGCAGTGTTTTGTTCTTGTTGATTTCAGATTAAATCTAGTTAATTCCACAAGGCTACAACTGTGTGGAAAGTGTCAATGACTGATAGTGAGAGTGTATTCAGGCCGAATAAGCAAACAGGGCAGCAGAATCCGTTACAGTTTAATGACTTTGAGCCGCTCTCAAGACGTTTGGAGTTACTGTGCTTCAGTCAACTTAAGCACACCAAGTGAGACAGCGCCCTCAATTGGCAACTTTGGCACCGTGCTGCAGCAGTCTGTTGGGCGCATGAAGTTACCGATCCCGACCGGCAGCAGTTAATGAGCAAGTGACTTACATCACGCATGGTTTGATTCAGGAATATCAAGCATTCCATCGGGATCTAGCAGTGGACAAGATTTGAACTGCGGGCCATCCTGAGATTTCAGCTGCATTCAAGTTCATTTACCTTGGACGAACACTTGACTCCCATACGCGCATGTTCGTGGACTCTCCAAGTTATCGAACTATATGTTTGAACTCTGAACTGTGCATACACATGATTGATTGATTAATTTGTGTGATTGCTGTGTAATTATTGATTGCTAAATTTGTGTAAACTAAATTACTTGTTGCAGGGCCTTGCTATAATTACTGCACATAATATTTATGTGTTGACCATAACTGCATAATTGCTATTTACCTGTTTTGTTGTATAGCTTGATTTTGCAACATGTCATTTTTAAATGCCAGTAAATCCAGCAAAGCTGGTACCATTTATAGTACAGTCAGCAGTGCCAGACTAAAGGCAGCCATTGCGTTAGCGAGTCTAAGGGCGGAAGCTTCAGGTGTAGCAGTTACAAGAGCCATTGAAGAAGATGAATTCAGACTTCAACAGCGTAAGCGAGACTGCAAACTTCAGCTGGAAATTGCCAAGGCTGAGGCCGAGCAAAGGGCTCTGGAAGACTTTGAGAAAGAATTTCCACATCAGCACCAGCAAGGGTTAAGCTTAGATGGGTCAATAGCTGCAGAGAGGGTAAACCAGTGGTTAGCTGGTACTCCGCAGCCATCTGCTCCAATACAACCCTCGTTGCCCACTCCAGTGCCCATTCCAGTGCCACGCCCGTCGCCTGTCCCAGTGCAATCTTCATTGCTCATTCCAGTGCAACACCCACCGCCCATTACCATGCAGCCTTTGTCGCCCTTTCCGGTGCAACCGTCACTGCCCATAGCAACTATGCCTTTGCAACGTGAGATGATTGACACGCTTCTCCTGCCCAAGTGTGAACTTGCCAAGTTCAGTGGTGATCCGCTCGACTATTGGATCTTCACATCTAGTTTTGATGCAGCCGTTGGGAACAGTAACGTTGGTGCCAGTGCCAAGTTAAACCGCCTTTTCCAGTACTGTGAAGGAGAGGCACTGGCAGTCATCCGATGTTGTGCTGTTATGCTACCTGACGAGGGCTACATAAAGGCGAGAGAATTGCTACGGGAGCGTTTCGGCAACGACTACATGATTTCAGAAACCTGGGTCAGCAAACTTACTGAGGGCCCACGTATCCAGCCAGGGGAACGCCGAGGTATCCAGAAGTTAGCTGACGATGTACAGAGTTGCACAGTTGCTCTAGCAGCAATGAAAAAACTTGATGAAGTTGACACTAAGAGGAGCCTCAGCCTCATCGTGAAGAGACTGCCACATTACCTTCAAGCTAAATGGCGTTCCAGGGCAGTGGGCATTCTAGATGAGACTGGCCGGTACCCGAACGTTACTGAGCTTGTCAAGTTTCTCAACAAAGCAGCCCGAGAAGCAAATGATCCGATTTACGGTTTCGAGGACCGACATCGCACAGAGAAATCATCCTCAAAGAAGGGAGTTAACTACAACATCCAAGCCACCAGGGAGTCTGACCAGAGATATCGGGTTGGGACTGACTCATCCAAGCATCAAGGTGGCAAGACTGAATTGGTGAGGATGAAAGTTTGTCCGCTGTGCTCTGGGGGACATGCGCTCTCGGCCTGTGATGGCTTCAGCAAAATGTCTCCTGCCGACCGACTCAAAGTGACAAGTAAAAACAAGTTGTGCTTCAATTGTCTCTCCAGTAAGCACTTCTCGAGTCAGTGCCAAGCAGCTCCCTGTGGTGTCCAAGAGTGCAAAGGAAAACATGCAAAAATGTTGCATGGTGCATTCCAGAGAGCATTCCAGAGAGCAAGTTTTGAAGATGCTAGTGCTTCTACTAAGGAGTCCTCTGACGATCAGAAAGTTGGAGCAACTAGCCTTGCTTGTGGGTCCATGCAAGAACACTCCAAAGTAGCCCTACCAGTTGTCGCCGTGATGGTGAGAGGTACAGGTAGTGGGGAGTGGCTCAAGACTCATGCTCTTCTGGATCCCGGGAGCAATCGGTCATTTTGTTCAATGGAATTAGTAAAGCTACTGAGCGTAGAGGGAATCACACAGTCCTTAGCTCTGGACACATTGAACATGAATTCACAGGTTCAAACACTGGTGGTCTCCTTGGACATTTCTGGCATCGTCGGCAAGGCCATTGCCAGAAAGTCTTTCTGCATTCCCAAGATACACGCTCCGAGAGAGTTTCCCACTCTGCGGGATTCCTGTGCCACTCACGAGGAACTAAAGAAGTTTGAACACTTGAGAGACGTTCCTGTTCCATACATGGCTAAGGAAGGTGTGATGTTGTTGATTGGACAAGACGCCCCACAGGCCCTGGTTCCCTTGGAGGTGAGGCATGGTGCGGAAGGCGAACCCTACGCAGTCAGAACCTGCCTTGGTTGGACGGTGAATGGACCATTAGCCAGTGGGATTCCAACAGCAGCGGTGTCCAACTTTGTTCACGGAGGCCTTGATTTTCAGGTGGAGCGATTTTGGAGGATGGACACTGCTGATCTATCAGATGATAGAACCATGTCTCTGGATGACAAGAACGCAATCAAGACATGGAATGATTCCATCACCCTTGTTGATGGCCACTACCAGTTGGATATACCGTTCAAGTCAAACACCCCAAACCTGCCTGACAACAAGACTGTTGCAGAAAGACGCCTGCAGTGCCTTGCAAAGCGATTTGCCAAGGACCCAGAGTTCCATGCAAGATACAGTGTCGAGATGCATAACCTGACAAGTGGGGGGTTTGCCGAAAGGGTACCTGATCATGAGCTGGAAGCATTTCCGGGGCAAACGTGGTACCTGCCTCATCATTGTGTTTTGAATCCCAACAAGCCTGAAAAGCTTAGAGTCGTTCTCGATTGTGCTGCCAGGTACCGTGATACTTCACTCAACGACCGAGTATTACAGGGGCCGGATATGATGAACAAGTTAGTGGGTGTACTTATCCGGTTTCGAGAGCACAAAGTGGGTTTGATGGGAGATATCGAGAAGATGTTCTACCAGGTTGGCGTCTCCAAGGAACACAGAGATGTGTTACGTTTCCTGTGGTGGCCTGAAGGAGTCGTTACTAGAGCTCCCGAAATTTTCCGTATGACGGTCCACCCATTTGGAGGGGTATGGAGTCCGAGTTGTGCTGCATTTGCTCTTCGCCGTACAGCGGATGACAATGAGGCAGCATTCAGCAACGATGCAGTCCTGGCGGTGAAAGAGAACTTTTATGTTGATGATCTCCTCAAATCCTTCACCTCGGAGGATGATGCGGTAGCCATGGTAAAACAGCTGACACACCTTCTAGCGAAAGGCGGCTTCCGCTTGACTAAGTGGATCTGCAGTAGCAGAAAGGTCATGGACTCCATACCGATAGATGAGAGAGCTAAGACGGTCTCAAATCTGGACCTCGACCATGAACGCCTTCCTTTGGAGAGAGCCCTGGGAGTGCGCTGGGACACTGAATGTGATCAGATCGGAGTCAAGATAAAGATGAGGCGTGGATGTCAGACGAAGAGGGTTCTTCTAAGTATCCTGAGTTCAGTGTATGACCCTCTTGGTTTTTTGTGCCCGTTTGTTTTGACAGCGAAGATCCTATTCCAGGATGAGTGCAGAATAGTTGGCAAGGGCTGGGATGAACCATTGGAAGTCAACACGCAAAATCGGTGGGACAAGTGGTTAGATGATCTTCCAAGGTTGGAGCGGTTTGCTGTAAATAGGTGTTTGGTTCCAGGTGAATTTGGAGTTGTTAAGGAATGCCGTCTGCATCACTTCTCCGACGCTTCACAGGATGCCTATGGCAGTGTTTCCTATGCCCGATTTGTAAACTCTGATGGTGATGTACATTGTAGCTTCCTGATTGGCAAATCACGACTTGCACCACTCAAAACAATGACTATCCCTAGACTAGAGCTATCTGCTGCAGTGATTGCAGTGATGATGGACCAAATGCTCAGGAGGGAACTTAGGCTGCAGGTTCAAGAGTCAATGTTCTGGACGGACAGCATGTTGGTCCTCCAGTATATCAACAACAAATCCAAACGCTTCCAAACCTTTGTTGCTAATAGAGTGGCCACAATCCATGATGGTTCTTCCGCCAGTCAATGGAGGTACGTCGACACACAGAGGAATCCTGCTGATGACGCATCAAGAGGACTTGATGCCCAGAGTCTGCTTGACAGGAAAAGATGGAAGGAAGGGCCAGACTTCTTGTGGCAGTCTGAGGATAGTTGGCCGGTGACTCCGAAAGTCCCTAGTCTACAGGAAAAGGACAAGGAAGTTAAAAGAGTAGCACTGTCCCGAGCCGTAGATGTTGCTGAGCAGGATAGTCTAGTTGAAAGGTTGATCAACAGGTATTCCTCCTTGTATCGTCTCAGAAAGGCGGTTGCCTGGATTCTCCGCTTCGTCAGATGGCTGCAACGCCCTGAGCCCAGGAATCGGGGAGAAAAGGGACCCCAGAAGTTGACAGTGGGCGAACTTGAAGAGGCTGAGCTGGCCATAGTCCGAAGCGTCCAAAGAAGGCACTACAAGTAGGAATTCCGTGAGTTGCTGGCGGGCAAGACATCTGTGCAGAGGCAGAGTCCAGTGTATAGTCTTGCACCCTGTCTTGACGACCATGGGGTATTGAGGCTTGGTGGTAGACTTCGACTCTCCCCAGTTATGGCGGCTTGCAAGTACCCAGCAATACTGCCTCGAGATAATCATCTAGCCACTCTACTAGTTCGTCATGCTCATGAATCTTTGGCAGGCCATTCAGGCAAGGAGCATGTGCTGTCCTTGATAAGGCAACAGTATTGGATTCCCAAAGCGCGACCCTTGATCAATCGCATTCTGAAGAAATGTGTGCTCTGCAGAAGATTGCGAGGATTACCTGGCGTTCAACGCATGGCCGATCTGCCTGCTTTCAGAGTTACTCCAGGTCAACCACCGTTTACCCATGTGGGTGTAGATTGCTTCGGGCCATTCTACGTCAAACGAGGCAGGAGCAGAGAAAAGAGGTATGGCTGCATATTTACCTGTATGGCCATCAGAGCCATCCACCTGGAGAAGTTGCACACTCTCGATACCAACTCATTCCTCAATGCCTTCCTCAGGTTTGCAGCAAGGCGGGGAACCCCCGAGAAGGTGTACTCCGACAATGGAACAAACTTTGTTGGAGGTGAAAGGGAGCTGAAGTCGGCTATCGAGCGCCTAGGTCACAGCAAACAGACAGAGGCATTCTTCCTCAACAGAAAGGTTGAATGGCAGTTCAACCCCCCAGCAGCCTCCCATATGGGAGGTGTCTGGGAACGTCAGATTCGTACCTGCAGGAAAGTCCTGAACTCACTTCTGTCTGGGCAAGTGCTTGATGACGAGAAACTCGACACCTTGTTTTGTGAAGTGGAGTCTATAGTAAATGATAGACCCATCACAGCTGTCTCCGATGATCCAAAGGACCTTGAACCACTTACACCCAATCATCTGCTGAAGCTTGGACATGGTCATCCGGTGCCACTCCGTGACTTGAAGGCAACTGACCAGTATGGGAGACGATGGAAACATGTACAGTTCCTAGTTGAGCAGTTCTGGAAGCGTTGGACTGCGGAGTATCTCCCCACACTTCAACGTCGACAACGTTGGGTTGAGGAACAACCCAATTTCAAGGCTGGTGATCTAGTGTTGGTCAGGGATGACAACATACCCAGGAGTAAGTGGCCTCTGGCTAGGATTTTGAAGACATTCCCTGGAGGAGATGGTCTAGTAAGGAGCGTGGAAGTGCGGACAGCTTCCGGAAGTCTCGTCAGGCCCATCACTAAGCTGTGCATGTTAGAAGGTGCTGCGGACTAGGCATCTAGTTTCCACCAGTTTGTGACCCAAATGTATGCTGTTGTACGGCATCATGCTAAAGTTGTTGCTAAAGTGTAATGTTATTGTTTAAGGTTTTCTGTTAAGCCTGTTTACGTAATGATGATTGTAAATGTTCGTTGATTGTTCTCACATTTAAAGGGCCGGAATGTTACAGGCTTTCCCACTACATTTGTTGGCCGTACATTTTACCATGTAACACCGAAATCATTTTGTGTGGAGGTCAATAATCTTTGCCTCACCCATGTGGTCTTTAGTTGGATCAGCTGGCTTTACATGTACATGTACTGTGTGCGACCCACTGTGTTTAGTAATGTGTTCAGTGACAGTGGTATTTCAGTCACATGGAGTTTTACACACATGTTTGGAGCTCACGTTTTTTGGGACTGAATACTAAATACTTTTAGCGTTTGTTTGATCAATACTTTGGTGAATAACGATGTTTTAGAAAGCCTACCTGACGTCTCTCTGCATGTTTGTCGATACATTTAGCCTGTGCTCAGCAAAGTCGTAAGTTTCATTGGTTGCACCATTATTTATAAGTGCAAACATTTATGATAAGTTTTGGACATTTTAATCCAGGATTGTGTTGGGCTGACATGTTTTCTTGGGCATCTTACAGTGGTTTACCGGTACGGTGTACATATGTACTTGGTATTGACATTATGGAGAGTTTGATACATTTACCATATTTTCCTTTTGAATCTAAATGACATGTAATGTTTATTGCACTGATTATTACATGCAGTGTTTTGTTCTTGTTGATTTCAGATTAAATCTAGTTAATTCCACAAGGCTACAACTGTGTGGAAAGTGTCAATGACTGATAGTGAGAGTGTATTCAGGCCGAATAAGCAAACAGGGCAGCAGAATCCGTTACAAAGACCCTGTTGCTTCCGCTGTGGCGAGCTTGACCACAATGGACAAGACTGTCAAAAAGACCCAAAATGCAAGAACTGTCAGGGTGACCATATGGCTTCATCAAGAGACTGTCCGGTGTGGAAAATGGAAAAACAAGTCCAATATCTGAAAGCCATGAACAACATCAGCTATCCAGAAGCAAAGAAAACGGCTAAAGCTCGCACCCCTGATAAACCTATAGTACATGTACATATGCAGCAGAAGCAGCAGCAACAACACGACCTAAAGAAACTCGCAATATGGAATGCCAAACAAAGCTCACCTGGATCACGACTGAAAAGCCAGTTAACTACACACCAATCGCAGAACCAAAACGACCCCTAACTAAATCAACCAGCTGTCAGACCGATCCACTTGACCAAGAAAACCTCCAAACCAAAACACGCCCTACTACCAGTAAGACGACTAACCAACCATCTACCAGTTGTAACTCCAAAGAAAAACCACCAGGAAAACATTCCAACAAGAAAACAAACCCTGAATCCAGTAACCGAACCAAAAAAGGCAACAAAAACTCAATTAATCTACATAACAAATACAGTAGTCTAGATAATGAAACCGAAGATGACATGGACGTATACTATACGGAACTACAGCAAATGACTACTAACTCAAAGAGTAGGACAAGAAGTAGATCTCCCAGACCTAATATTAAATAACACTTACTCTCTTTCATAACCAGCACACTTGACCCACAACGTAAATGAATAAAACCAAAATTTTTCAGTGGAATTGTAGAGGTTTTAAAGCCAACTTTAACGAAATTAAACTTTTAGTGCAAACACACAACCCAGCTGTGTTTGCACTTTATGAAACCCACTTACAAGAAACTGATAACATCAACCTGAATTCATATCACATGTATAATACCTATGACCCTGATGAACAACGAGCCAAAAGAGGTTCTTCGTTTAATACTAGTTCCCCCGTGGGCACCCGGGGTTTTAGAATAGGTGCCCTGCATCCTTCTTGCATTTCGTAAAAGGCGAAAAATGGGGGCGACTTGTTTGCCGTGAGTTGCGACTCGTGTCGATGGAAGACGGGATCCTGGAGGTTGAGGATTCTGGGAGCTGCGGCTTCCATGATATCTAACACACCTCTTTGGCCCTGATTTCATCTAGACGAGAGGTCTGATGGGCCCGGTCAGATCAATCGGCTGGTCGTGTCTAGCCCTGTGTGTTGTGGTTCAACATAATATTTTTTGTGACTGGTACTTGAACTTCTGACTCCCTTTCTAGTCTCAATCACGGTGCATGTCCTTTGGACATGTCCGAGTATAACACCCCCGTATCCCTGGTGTGTACCTACAGATCAACGTAGCTCTGCACATCCCCTTGTTGGGCTCCATGGTGGGTGGGGACCCGAAGTGTTGAATTTTTATTTCTATAATATGGCTTCCTCCACTTCAAAAAAACGTAATCGTCACGAAACCGACTCTGATTCTTCCGAAAGCGCTGAAACTACTACTTTGTATCGATTTTTCGAAATTACTTCCAGCGATGATTCATATCCTATTACAAGACTCTCTCCCTTTGCTATTGACAAGTCAATTAGAGGTATACTGTTAAAACAGTCAAGAAACTCAAATCAGGCAGTCTCCTCATAGAAACATCATCAAATGTGCAAAGTCAAAACATACAGAAAATTGAAAACATTTCTGTTGTGGTACGTCCACACAAAGCATTAAACTCTTGCAAAGGAGTTATGAAGACTCGGGATTTGGATGGCCTGGATGAAGAAACTATCCAGGACCAACTATCCTTTCAAAATGTCTCTTCCGTCAAACGCATCACTATCCGTAAAAACGACAATGTAATTGCCACTGGCACATACATACTTATCTTTAACCAACCCAAACTTCTAGATAAGTACATTCCAGATCCTTTAAGGTGCTTTCAATGCCAAATTTTTGGACATGGTGCACTCCTGCTTTCGATGTGGTGAACTAGACCACGCTGGGCATGAGGACTGTCAGAAAGGCCCCAAATGTCGGAACTGCCAAGGAAATCACCCAGCTACATCTAGAGACTGCCCAACCTGGAAAACGGAAAAGGACGTCCAGCGTCTGAAGGTCACACATAACATCAGCTACCCAGAAGCCAGATAAATGTTCAAAGCCAATCAACCCACTAACCGTACCTATGCAACAGTCGTCACACTCCCCAAAACAACTCATAATATGGCTTGCCAGACAACCCTGACATGGGTTACAACTGAAAAACCAGTCAACGTACCAATACCCAAGATACACCAACCTAAAACGACATACACATTCACCAGTTGTCAGACCGAGGTTTCTGAAAAGCTTTGAGTAGTGCTGCTGAAGCATCTACCTCAAGTAGTAAACCCAAGGACAAACCACATCGAAAACATACACACCAAAAAAACAAATCCTACATCAACTGGAAACGGCAAGAAAACTAACCCAAATCCTATAACCCTTGGCTGATGAAAATGATGAAGCTGGTATGGACATGGATGACTACTACACTGAACTACACAAAGCACCTACCACTAAAGGTGGTAGAACACGAAGCAGATCTCCTCGAAGCAGACTCTTTGCCTCTTCCTTACTCATGAGTAAATCGACAATTGTTCAATGGAATTGCAGAGGACTGAAGGGAAATTATAATGAAATTCAACTACTGGTCCGGTCACACCGACCAGTAATATTTGCCCTCCAAGAAACTCACCTGAAGGATTCCGATACTATTTCTCTAAAATCCTACCATATGTACAATTCTTATGACTCTTCATCAGAACGAGCCAAAGGAGGATCTTCATTGTTAGTTCATCAAAGTATTATTCATAGCTCTATACCACTACAAACGAATCTTCAAGCTATAACCGCATAACCCTACACAAAGCTATTACTGTCTGTTCTATCTATATACCACCATCTTTCACTCTACAGCAGAGTGATCTTGATAATCTCATCCTTCAGCTGTCAACACCATTTATGTTACTAGGTGATTTTAATGGCCACAATCCCAACTGGGGGTGTGACAATCTTAATTCTAGGGGACGACTTTTAGAAAAGTTTATTTCCGACCTTGTGTTACTTAAATGATGGATCTGCGACCTACCTTCATCCAGGTTATGGCTCTTACTCGGCTATAGATCTTACACTAACAGATCCAGGACTTGTCACAGACTTTACTTGGAATGTCTGGAATGACCTCTGTGGCAGTGATCACTTCCAAATCCTAATTGAATTTGACCAGTCCTTCGAGGAAGATGTGACACCAAAATGGAATTTCCACAAGGCTAACTGGAAATTATTCTCAGACACGTGTGAAAAACAACTCACTAACATTAACCTAGATATGGATGACAACCCAATTTGTACTTTCACGGATATTTTAGTCTCGATAGCAGAAGCCACAATTCCCAGAACATCTAACCATCCTTCCAAACCTCGGGTGCCATGGGACGATTCCGACTGTAAGGCCGCTAGGAAAGCTCGCCAAAAAGCTGAACGAACATTCAATCGAAAACCTACAACAGCTAACTTAACTCGTGTCAAAACTACCAGGGCTAAAGCTCGTTTCATCACAAAGGAAAAGCTCGTTTCATCACAGCTGGAAAAATTATGTATCTAAGTTAACATCACGTACCCCCTGAGCAAAGTCTGGAACATGATCCAAAAAATGAATGGCCAAAAGACCAGACCCGGCGTTAAACATTTAAACAGAGGTGATGAAACGCTCACCACCAAGACTGGAATAGCAGAAGAGTTAGCCGCCACATTTCAACAAAACTCCTCCGCTAACAACCACTCCCACGAATCTCAGCGCAATAAAGAGCGTGCAGAAAACTTTCGTCTCAACTTTTTATCTCGCAACACAGAAACATACAACCGCCCATTTACACTTGAAGAACTCCTCACATCCCTTTCAAAACCACACGACATACACAGCACCAGGTCCTGACAGAATACATTACCAACTTCTTAAGCACCTCCCTGAGAAATGTCTTCTGACTGTTCTCCACATATTTAATAATATCTGGGATACTAGTGACTTCCCTCCTTCATAGAAACAAGCAACCATCATACCTATACCCAAACCTGGTAAAGACCATACAAATCCTTCAAATTACAGGCCAATAGCTCTGACCTCGTGTCTGTGCAAAACAATGGAGAGAATGGTGAACGATCGACTTGTGTGGTATCTCGAAACCAATGGACTCATCTCAAACTATCAGTGTGGCTTCCGGAAAAATCGCAGCACAACAGATCACCTAATTCGATTGGAATCATTTGTCAGAGATGCTTTCCTGAAAAAGGAACATATGCTGTTTGCATTTTCTTTGACTTGGAGAAGGCATATGATACTACATGGAAGTATGGTGTAATGAGAGATCTTCACTCTATGGGGCTTCGTGGCAAATTACCCTTTTTCATTGCTGATTTTTTAATTGACAGACAATTTAAAGTGAAAATTGGCTCCACATTCTCAACTTCACATGAACAAGAAATGGGCGTCCCACAGGGTAGCGTTCTATCGGTCACACTGTTCAGCATCAAAATTAATTCGATAATCCAGACACACCAGCACTGTATGTTGCGATGACCTCGTAATCTGCTACCGAGCTAGCCGCATGAACACCATTGAACGTCAACTTCAACTAACTCTCAACAAACTACAGAAATGGACCAATGAAAACGGCTTCAAATTTTCTCCTCATAAAACTGTCTGCATGCATTTCTGTCGACTGAGGAATGCTCACTTCGACCCTGAACTCTTTCTTGGAGCTAACAAAATCAAGGTAGTCGGTGAAACAAAATTTCTTGGAATAATCTTTAATTAAAAACTTAACTTTTTACCCCACATTCGATCCCTTAAGACTAGATGTCGTAAAGCTCTAGATATCCTTAAAGCCGTTGCTAATAAAGAATAGGGTGCAGAATGCTCAGTTCTTTTACATTTATACAGATCTCTTATCCGTTCTAAACTTGATTATGGCAGTGTCGTTTATGGCTCTGCTCCTAAATCCTATCGGAAACAACTAATCACGATCCATCATCAAGGCTTACGTCTGGCTTTTGGTGCTTTCAGAACGTCACCCATCGAAAGCCTTTACATCACGGCAGATGAACCTCCTCTTGAGTTACGACGCATCAAACTTTCTTTACAATATATCATCAAATTAGCAGCCAACCCATCAAACCCCGCCTACCAATGTGTCTTTCATCCCAAATATGAACACATATATACTGCTAAACCAAAGGTCATTAAACCACTCGGCCTCCGACTTCGGCCCCACATACATGCATCCAAACTTAACTTGCAGAACATAACTAACTATGTAGATGTCCCCCCACCCTGGGAATGCCATTCTCCACAGGTCTTTTTACATATATCCAAATACAAAAAGACGGAAACCTCTCCGTCCGTCTTTCAAAATGACTTTTTTGAGCTCTGTACTTTGTTCCCGATCCCAGACAATACATCAATCTTCACTGACGGTTCAAAAGATGATGAGAAAGCCTCCTCTGCTGCTGTCAGTGGGAAGTACACACGCGGTGTTCGCCTACCAAATCATGCTTCTATCCTACTAGCTCTAGACATGGTAGACTCGCTTGACAACAAAAACTTCATCATCTTCAGTGATTCACTCTCAAGCCTACAATCTTTAAGAAATCGAAATAAAATTAACCTTACTTAATAGAAGCCCTCGATAAACTGACAGACCTACAAGTACAAAATGTTGATGTCCTCTTCTGCTAGATTCC
The DNA here is from genome assembly GCA_037783545.1 of Henricia sp. BOLD:AAB3569. NCBI lineage: Eukaryota > Metazoa > Echinodermata > Asteroidea > Spinulosida > Echinasteridae > Henricia > Henricia sp. BOLD:AAB3569. The sequence goes on along the minus strand of JBBELK010000415.1, from coordinate 29,357 downwards.
CAGCCATGTTGGCTTAAAAGGAAACGACGAAGCTAAGATTGTCAATTACGCCTAATACCATACCTTATAACGACTTAAGATTTCCCATTATTTCCTGCACACAACGCATCTGGCAGGAATCATGGACAACTTGTACCTTTAACAAGCTCTACTCTATTCAACCAAATACTGGATTTTGGAAAACTTATTTACATCTACCTCGTCAAGATCAGGTTGTTCTCACCAGATGCCGCATAGGCCACTCCAGACTAACCCACTCATTTCTGTTAAAATCGGAACCACAACCCCAATGTATCGCCTGCGACAGCTCTCTTACCATACATCATTTACTTATCGACTGCATCGACTTAGCTCCAGTTAGACAACAATACTTTGCTTGCACTACACTGAAAGATCTCTTCAACATAAACCCTAGTATCATCATTGACTTCCTCAAAGCATCCCAACTGTACCACATTTTGTAAAACCCTACTCCATTCTTCACTTTTTCAAACATTAATTAGGGACTCATCCTGGGGTTTGCTCGCCCAGGCGAGACAAGATACTACTCTGCTCCAGGGTTGATTTCCCTGAAATAAAACCCACTCATGTTGTACTTTCTAACGTTTCTTCAATCTTGTTGAATATATCACTTATTTTCTTAACAACTGATCCCAAGTTCATATATATATTTTCTATTTAATTATCTTTGATTGATATGAAGTATTTTATATATTAACATGGTCCCGCCATGAATATGGCCATTGATGCCGACATGGCGTTAAACCCCTCACTCACTCACTTACTCGTTACTAGTTAAACAAGACATTATTCATAACCATGTACCTATAATTACCAATCTGCACGCTGTTGCAGCCAGCATTACTTTGCATAGAGCAATTACCTTATGTTCCATTTATATATATATATATACCACCAACCTTCAACTTAAAACATACTGATCTAGATAACATTGTTAACCAACTCCCAACTCCATATATATTACTGGGAGATTTTAATGGACACAACCCTGTTTGGGGTTCTGATACATATAACACGAAAGGAAGACTGCTCGAAAAAGTTATCACTGACCAAGCACTGTGTTATTTAAACGATGGGTCACATACCTACCTACATCCCGGTTGTGGCTCTTATACGTCATTAGACCTCACACTTACGGACCCTGACCTTGTATCAGACTTCTCATGGGAAGTCTGGGATGACCTATGTGGAAGTGATCATTTCCCAATCATCCTAGAATACGACCAATCACTCTCTGAAGAATACACTCCCAAATGGAACTTTAACAAAGCAGACTGGAAAACCTTTTCTAAGCACTGTGATGAAAAATTAACAAATATAAACTTCGACAATGAAGCTGACCCTATTAAGACTTATACCAGCATTTTGATTTCTATAGCCGATGATACTCAAGACATCAGCTCGGTCATCTAAACCACATCTACTATGGGATGACCAAGAATGCAAGGAAGCCAGAAAAGCTCGCAAAAAAGCTGAACGGAAATTTAATCACAGGCCAACACCAGATAACTTAGCTCAAGTTAAAATTACTAGAGCAAAAGCCCGTCAAATTATTAACAACAAAAGAAGAAACACCTGTAAAACATGTGTGCATGTCTAAACTTACCTCACGTACTCCTTTGAGTAAAGTCTGGAATACGGTCCAGAAAATGAAAGGTCGAAAGATCAAACCGGGAGTTAAACATTTAAAAAAAGATAATGAAACCCTTACTACTAAGACAGATATAGCAGAGGAACTAGCAAAAACATTCGAAGAAAATTCATCTACAGAAAACTACTCAGAAAAAAAAGAATCAAATTACAGAACGAACAACATCGACTAAACTACAACCAACCATTTATACTTGAAGAACTTATCACTGCTATTAACAAATCACACGATACAGCAACAGGACCAGACCAAATCCACTATCAATTATTGAAACATTTACCAGAGAAATGTCTGAATAATATGTTGAACATACTTAATATCATATGAGAAACTGGTGACATACCACCATCGTGGAAAAATGCTACCATCATTCCTATACCAAAGCCAGGCAAAGATCACACAAACCCATCCAACTACCGACCAATAGCACTTACTTCCTGTCTGTGTAAAACCATAACAAAAATGGTAAATGATAGACTTGTTTGGGTACTTGAAGCTAACGGCCTAATAAATAATTACCAAATGTGGCTTCAGGAAAGACCGAAGTACTACAGACCACTTAGTAAGACTAGAATCCTTTTTCCGAGATGCTTTTATTAAAAAAGAGCATGCGGTTGCAATATTCTTTGACTTAGAAAAAGCATACGATACAACATGGAAATACGACATAATGAAAGACCTTCATGAAATGGGATTCAGAGGTAAACTACCCATTTTCATTGCACATTTTTTAATTGACAGACATTTTAAAGTTAAAGTAGGGTCCACCCGATCTGTTTCACATGAACAAGAAATGGGTGTCCCCCAAGGGAGTATCCTTTCTGTTTCCTTATTCAGTATCAAAATTAATAACATTGTTAAAACGGTCCAGAATGGAGTCTCTCCTTATGTAGATGATTTCCTTATTTGCTATAGAGGTAGCCGTATGCAAAATATTGAACGTCAACTCCAGTTGTCTCTTAACAAATTACAGAATTGGTCTACCGAAAATGGGTTTAAATTCTCTAAACCCAAAACAGTTTGTATGCATTTCTGTAGACTCAGAAATGCCCACTTTGACCCAGAATTATTCCTTGAAGGAGACAAAATCAAAGTGGTTAATGAAACAAAATTCCTTGGAGTAATCTTTGACTCTAAACTTAACTTTTTACCTCATATCAAAGCTCTTAAAATTAAATGTCTAAAAGCTAGGAATATCATAAAAGCTGTTTATAACAAGAACTGGAGAGCAGACTGCTCAGTTCTGATACAATTATATAGATCAATTATCCGATCTAAACTTGATTATGGATGCATAGTTTATGGCTCTGCTCCTAAGTCTTATTTGAAACAACTAAACACCATTCATCATCAAGGTATTCGACTATCCTTTGGTGCTTTTAGAACATCAACGATTGAAAGTCTGTATGTCACAGCTAATGAACCACCACTTGAAAACAGACGTATCGAACTCGCATTACAATACATCACTAAACTAGCAGCTAACCCATCAAATCCAGCCTATCAATGTGTCTTTTTTCCTACGTCTTATACGTCTCCAACCACACATAAATGCAGCCAAACTTGATTTTAAAAACATAATTAGTATAGGCCTACCGAAATTCCTCCAATTCCACCTTGGGAAATCTATAAACCCCAGATCTTTTTACACATGTCTAACCACAAAAAATCAGAATGTGATGCTTCCATTTTTTCAAATGACTACCATGAATTCAAAACCAGTTTTCCTGAGCATACTTCCATCTATACAGATGGCTCCAAAGACGGAGATAAAGTTGCCTCAGCTGCAACCTGCAACCAACTCTCTCATAGTGTTAGACTAGCTAACCAAGCTTCTATCTACTCAGCCGAAATCAAAGCTATTATAATTGCATTATACATAATTGAATCTTCCAAGGAAAAGAACTTTATAATTTTCAGCGATTCTTTATCCTGCTTACAAGCCCTAAGCAATCGTAAAACTAACCACCCATACTTAATAAAAGCTCTAGTTAAATTAACCCATTTACACCTTAACCAATATGACATCATTTTCTGCTGGATTCCTAGCCACGTTGGCCTCAGGAAATAAGAAAGCAGATTTTTTTAGCCAAACAAGCATTAAATTTACCAATAGATTCATACCTCGCACAGACCTTCGAAACCATATTCAATCTTATACCAAACAACTATGGAAATATTCCTGGGCAACTTTCACATCAAACAAACTCTTCACCATTCAACCTCTACTTGGATTCTGGCACCCATATAAAAACCTTTCACGACAAGATCAAGTTGTTCTAACAAGATGTCGCATAGGCCACTCTTCTTTAACACACTCATTTTTACTTAAAGCAGAACCTCATCCACAGTGTATCCCGTGTGATATCCGTTTGACTATACGTCACCTCATCATTGAATGTGTTGAATTAGCTCAAATCAGAAAACGATTCGTCCATGCTACAACATTGAAAGATGTATTTAATATACCCCCTGAAACCATAATTTAATTTCTCAAATCATCTGAGCTATATCACATTTTATAAACTCATATAATTTCTCTTATTATATATTGGGACTCATTCTGGGGGTTTGCTCACCCTGGTGAGACAAGGCGTTGTCCTACCCCTGAGATGAGTTTCACATGACAAACTCAAACATTTTCACATACTGGTTTAGAACTCACTCTAAGGTTTGCTCACCCCGGTGAGACAAGGTGTAGACCTGCCTTAGAGATGAGTTTCTCAAAATAAATTCACAAGGATTCATGCTCTTCAACAATATGTATACCTACATATTAAGTAACAGTCTTCTTCATATATTCTAGGACAACACTATAATTAGGGACTTATCCTGAGGTTTGCTCGCCTTGGCGAGACATAGTATCACCCTGCTTCATGGTTGATCTTCCTGAAATAAAACTCGCTTTATACACTGGACGGTGAAACAGGGACCCCTATTTGTTCTGGGGGACGGGGTGTGGAAGATTGACCAGACACTCGGTGCCATTGTCCCTTCATCACCCGGAGGTTAGCGGACCTGTAAAAATACCGGCGGGGCCCGGGCCCTTAAACTGCAAGGGAAACGGCCGACCTTGCGGGACCATTTAGACACGGTACCGTGTGTCTGGGGGATCCTTTATAACCTCTACACCAAACAGTTATGGCAAGTATCTTGGGCAACCTTTACATCCAACAAACGGTTTTTTTCCCATCCAACCTCACCTTGAATTCTGGCAACCATAGGCCTATACATGTATAAATCTATCTCGACAAGATCAGGTTATCCCGACTATAGATGCCGGATAGGCCACTCAACATTAAGACACTCTTTCCTTCTCAAAGCAGACCCACAACCACAGTGTATCTCATGTAATAGTCCTCTAACCATGAATCGCCTTATCGTATAATGTGTTGAAATGGCTGAAATCAGACGACGATACTTCAAAGCTGCTACACTAAAATATGTACTAATATGCCTCCCGACACCATTATTGCATTCCCTAAATAATGTGAACTTTACCACACTTTGTAAATCAACCACTTATATATTTTCTATATTTATCCATACCATCGTTTTCCCGGTTTGGGGCTCATCCCGGGGTTTGCTCACCCTGGTGAGACAAGATGTTATTCTGCCCTTGCCAGCAGGATGAGTTTCCCAAATTACATACAAACATAATTTATACACTTTCTTTAACCATACAAAGTCGACTTATGGTTTGAGACTCATCCTAGGATTTGCTCACCCTGGTTAGACAAAATGTTGCTCTGCCCGTGGGATGAGTTTCATAAAGTGAATCCAGACATAATTCATACACTTTCTTTAAACTTTATTGACACAATTAATATATTATAATTAACTGGACAGTAATTAAACAGGGAGCCCTATTAGTAGGCCGGTCAAACACATCGAACGGTTCCACTAGACAACGCATAAAAACACGACAACTATGGATTATTTGTTGATGATATTTGACATGGTTCCACAACAATTTACAGTTTATTTTCGGTATCAAGAAAAACTAGAGCCTTCTTCAAGAATATTAAATAAAGAACTCCAAATTATCACAAATATCAGTGAAATTACCCACTTCACGCTCTTCGAGCTCGGCCAACCGGCGCGGGTGCCGGTGCCCGGTGTTGAAATTGAGAATTTCTCACTGGAAAATCTTGCCCAATCTTAACTATTTCTGAGGGCGCACTTGAAAGCTTATGACACGATCTTTCCATTTCTGCTTGCGGATTTTAGCTAAAAACGAAGCTTTGAAAAATGGGTAGATCTTTATGGAAAAAAATCAGCCGATTTTGTGAAACGTGCAACTTTCAACGAAAAATAGGAACGATTGTCTGTCTTCAGGTGAAATGAGAATGAAATCTGCCAGTATTTTCCAGTAGAAATCGGGCCGCAAAATCTGGTATTTTGTGCTGCAAATTCGTGAATATTTTTTACCCCAGAACTCAACTTTTAAGAATTTTTTTAAATTTGTTAATTATGTTTTCTCTGAACCTGTTGTTGTCATATTGTGTACTGTACCTACTGACAACATTTCAGCTAAATAGCATCATCATAACCTGAGAGATGACCTTTTTGCATATGTAAACACAAAAACAAATTATTAAAATTTTGTCTTTTAGCCCAAAAGAACTGAAAATTAGTATTATTTGTAACACACTTATATTTTTTAATAAAGGCCGCAGACATTCATATGTAAAAATAACACAATACCTTGCCTCAGATCACCAAGAATAAGGCATCTCAACTACACACCTTTTTGAAATGTAGGCGATTCGGGCTTAAAAGTTGGCCTGTTCGTAAACTTACGGGCTTTTTTAATGCACTGTATTTAAATAATGAGGTGTATAACTTGGGAAAGAAACACTGATATGTAAAGTTTAGGTGATTTTCTTCCAGGAAAAGCCTATGAATATAATAGAAAAGTTGGAGTGAAATCACAATTTTTGGATTTTTGCCATTTGTTGAGTTGTCTAGGAATTGGTAATTTTTTCAAAAACATTTTCGCCCATAACTTGGGAACCCCTGTACCGATATTCAAAATTCAAAGTGTTTTGTAATCTACACACTAATGTCCTTCGGTAAATTTGATTTAAAGAAGCGCTTTTAATTTGTTCATTGTCCTGCCGACTATTAGTCCTGGAGGACGGGTCGTGGAGGATTGACCAGACACTCGGTGCCATTGTCCCCTCATCACCCGGAGGTTAGCGGACCTGTAAAAATACTGGCTGGGCCCGGGCCCTTAAACTGCAAGGGAAACGGCCGGCCTTGCGGGAACCATTAAGACAGGGTGCCGTGTGTCTGGGGGATTCTCCTGGGGAAAACTGCCCAGAATCAGTCTATCGTAATACTTCTATACAATGGTTCTTCAATCCTTTTGAAATGTCTCTCATCATTCTTTTCTTACGTGATAATTGTTCCTTCTGACTCCAAGTTTTTATTTTCTCCACAGTTCACATGATTAATTTTTATTACTACCTATTGTTTTATATATTTACATATTCCCGCCGTGAATATGGCCACTGAAGCCGGCATGGCGCTAAACCCAAAACTCATGCACTCAGTCACAAAAATGTCTTTTTGAGATTATATGAAACTTGTCCTGTTCAAATGAGAGCAAAATTAACTCCCTGTTTTACACTTCTAATTTTTGGGGATATACCGGTAACAGACAAAGACATGACGAAAAATAAATATCAAAATTCTGGCAACATCTATATATTGCGAAGGGATAAAAAGTAGTTTTACTTACGAAATGAAATGTCTTGCTAGCTTGAAGATGAGGAAAAAAACTACAAAAAGTATAAGCCCTATAATACATTTATTGGTTTCTACACTTTCCTAACGGGCGTGGAACACGGAGTCAACTATAAATTTATTTCACGTTCATACAAACGTGTCACACCCCCAAAAATACTCCACATCGTATAGTGGAATTCTTCAATGCACATGCAATGATTGTGGACCCCGTGTCGACTTATATACCTTTTACACGACGGCCATCTTGAGGCATAAAAAGGCACTTTATAATATTGTCACACAATTAAAAAAAAATACCCACAATCATGGCTGCTGATGCAAAGAGTCTACGTATATTACATGTACATGTACATTTGTCCTCTCGACCATTAGATCCACGTTTTGAAAAAAGAATTGCATACAATCTTATTTTGTTCTTCCTTTATTCTTCTTGTGAAGTTCGCTCAATTTATAACCGATTTTCTTTGAGTTTTATTTTCTTCTTGTGAGTTTCGCCAACGCACAGATGTAACACCACAGCATGGCCATGTGTTTGGCTACCATAACCTCAAAAACATGACGTAATCAGAAATTAAACAAATGAAAACCTTTGCTCACAGACAACTACACCAGTTCACACATCGCTGAGCAATAGATCTTGAAGTTCTTGTTTTTAATAATAGCGAGCGCCATTTTGTACGAACGGTCAAGAGTATGTAAAACGTCAACCGTAATTGCGCACACATCTTTCCACAATAAACTTATGTCCATAATTTCTTTGGTGCTTTCTTCTAATATTCCGCAAACATATGGGCAATTATGTTACAATCTGTAAAGGCACATGATCATACTTTTGTCCAACAAAATTAGACGATGTTCACACTTGTTCAAGGTCACTATGAAGTTTCAGAGATTGTTCATGAATGTTTTATGGATTGTTTTGGTTTTTTTTTTTTTGCAACCTGAAATACCATGTGACCCAATTCTGTAATCTGATTTGTTTAGAGCTTGAACGTCGTCTAACGTGTTCAAAATAATGTGCATGCTCGAACATCGTCCAACTTGTTCAAGCTTGTTCGCAGATGTTCGAATTTCCAATAATACACGATAGAACATTTTCTCCTGAATATCATCATTAATGTTGGATGAAGTTCTTAAACAAAAGTATGATCATGTATAGGCGCAGGCCTACTTGTCCACACGCCATAGATGTTTCAACCACTATTGGCAAAAATGGGTACCACAACGTAGCACATGCAGAAAAGACGCTTATTGCGTTCGTCCCGTTCGGCTCCTGCCATTTATCGATGTCACATGTCTCTCTTGAACAGTCTGATTACACCCTCATCATGTAGTTTGGCCCATAGTTTGCGCTCGTTATCTACGTCGTGTAACGCGGTGGATTTGTCCGTGTGCGTGATGAACTCCGTGTCGTAGTAGTGCAGCGTGAATCGGTGGTCGTACCCGAAGCCATATATTGTAACTTCGTCGCACAAATGCAGTGCCATGGCTACAACTATCGCTCCTGAAAATGTAAGGTTTTCTTTTAGCTCTCTGAGTAAAGGTCTGATCTGGCGGCCACATTTAGGCCTACCACGATCAAAAAATGTTAACAATTTTAATTTTCTCGGTTCACCGAAGTCTAGTCTGGTTCTCTGACCCGACAATTTTGATCAGATGCATATGAAAGTTTTTATAAACTTTTTTCTTGACCGGGTCAATTGTCCTTTTTAAAAAAAAAAAATTGTCCAAAAGGTTAAAAATAAATAACATTTTGACAAATCGTAGGCGAGGTAACGATCATGGCTTAAAATATAAATGACGCATGAGGTCACTCAGGTTATTTTTAGATGCCGGTCAAATTTTTATATTTAAAAACAGTCACAGCTTGCGCGAACAATTTACATTTGTCATAATCATGATGAAAAAAACACGGAAACGTACTCAAACTACGTTTGTATTGCGTATATACAACAAAGGAAAATCCAAATGCGAGCGGAAACAAACTGCCTGCTAAAGGATTTTTGTTTTTTAGCAATACATGTACCTACTTCAACAAACCGTGAAAATTATAAATTATTCAAATTTGATTTTCATAGTGATATCCGCCCATGGACAAATGGTATATCTTTAAAGCTGTCAAAATTGGAGTAAATTGTACCAATCCCTACCTGTTGTTGGCCTGTATGAAACACCGTCCAGGTAGCTGGCGAACACGTACCGAACGAAGCTTGGGTGGACTAGCTTCAAACGAGATGTCTGGACCCTTGGTTTACGAAGTTGCCTGAAAACACAATGTGACATAATTACATTTTAAACGCCCGTGGTACCATTTGCAGTGATCAAACATTTTACTTCACGAGTTGACAAAGAATAAAACGACTAAAAGTGTTGATTGCAATGCTAACAAACGCCACATGATTTTGTTGTCTTTGTAAAACGGTACTTTTGTGGGAGAAACTGCCAACTGCAGTGAAGGCGAGTTTTTTATTCATTCATATACACAAAAAACGTGCATGGATTTTTCAGGTTTTCTGAAGTATTACTGCATCCATGTGGCTGAAATTTCTACAAGGCAGTTTTCTCGAAATAGGCTTTTAATTACAAGTGGAAATAACGCCGTTTGAACAGTTTACCAATCATACTCTATCTTTAAAGTTGCACTGTCCGTGTTAAGTTGAAAGGATTAAAAAATTAATTCACACAAGCGAACGAATTTAGAAAGCTTACGTGTCTCTGTAACGAAAAATATATAAACAAAATAAAATTTCCGACGTCGGGAATTGGAGACAAGCCTTTTTTTCTGCCCGTACGCTTATATGTACATAGTACGTGTACAGTGCACACATGTATGCGCACATTTACATTGACGTCATAACCCTGTTATGACGGGCCTGTCTTTTATGTTGTCTTGTTTTTAATCGACTGGCATTAATCCTTGACGGATTTGGTAGCTTTTAAAAAAATGTTGACGCTCAAATCGGCCTAAAATCGGACAGTCAACTTTAATGGCCGTGGCGATCAAAACTTTACTTCAAGTTGACAAGGACAAAAATTGCTCAAAGCGTTCATAGCAATGGTAACAAACATTACATGAATTTATTTTTGTCCAAGATTGTACTTTCTGTAAGAAATTAACTGAAGGCGATTTTAAAATGTTTGTGCGCACACATTTTTAACCATTTACTTACAAAAATAAACATGGATTTTGAAGGTTTTCTGAAGCATTGCTGGTGCATCTATGTACATGTAGCTAAAATGTCTGTTATGCCCTTATTTCAGAAATCTCAAAAAAAAAAAGTTTCACATTGTGCCTTTAAGTAATAAATATTACAATTTCATTAAATAATCTACATAATATAATCACATTAATTTGTTATATCCCATTGTAGGCTGCATAAAAGGGCAAACTTCAAAGGGCATTTTGGAAGGCACTGTTATCAGAGAACTTTTGGAAACAGCAGGGAAATGCACCGTGGTATTTCACATCGACTTTTAGAACCACATAACATTCAACATTACTGATAGCCTTGATCAAGGCGTTGGGCTGGTCTTCTAGACGGCCCGCTGAAGATAAAACTAAACAAAGCGCTTACAAGCTACCGTACGGAATCTGTATTGGCTCACAACGCGCCGCGCTACGACTAGGCACACGTACATGCACGTACATACATCGGTACGGTCCCTAAACCCAACGCTTTGATGGTTCTGCATTCAGCCAGCGAAACTCATTACAGTAATAGAAAAACCACCCCAGCGTAAGCTGATATTTCATTGGTCGACGCACGGAAGGTTATGTTTGAAAAACGCTATGATCTGCGATCCCCAGTTTGTTCATCCGAGGCAGTATTAAGAGCTCCCACAAATCATTCAGGAAAGCTGTCATATTACGACCGTAATCAAATACGTAAACAGACAAGCACAATAAATGCTACGAACCCGAAAATATTTGTTGTGTTTGTCCATCGATCATGCCACGGTTCTCGTAACATGAGGACGCCGTAACATGCATATTGCATGCACCGCGTCATTACGTGCTACTCATGAAGCTCTTGATTGGCTCAAGACAAATGTTAAATATTCATACCTTGCATACCCGCATATCCAAAGCCCGCCCATTTTCGGCCAAAACTGGCCGAAAAAAAATAAAGAAAAAATTAAACCCGGAAGTGCAGACTCGACAAGGCTGTCTTTCGAAGTTTCGAGCTAGGCAGGCCGTATACGCAGCTAGTACGCAGCCAGTGTGTTGCCGTACGGGTTTACTATGGAAGCTGTATCGCACAGTGGCTCGTTTTGATGCCGTGTGCAGTTTGCATGCGCTAGACCCAATATTCTCTCGTACAGCAAAAAAACCTGGAGACGGCCTTGGACAAGGCTACATTACTGAGTGATAGCCATTGCGTTGCTTAAAGGCAGATTACATGATTGGGGAACTTTTAAAAACAGGAACAACAACATTACATACACTACTCACAAAAAGTTGGGGATATTGTGGGATGTAGCCCTACGCAGATATATTGAGGGTATGCATTCCGCTTGAATAATTGTGTATATGACTAGACAATTGTATCTGCATGACAGACACTGTCACAAGAATAGCATCCTCTTGCAACAGTGACCCTTTAACGCACTCCCCAACTCCTGCGTACAGTGGCCCTGTTGAAAAAGGCCCCATTTCGCGGTGGGACTCTAGCGACAGAAATCTTGTCGCCTCTGCTGGACCAATCAGGACGCTTGGCAGTGCATTGCAGCATGATTGGAGGCATTCAAATGTAACGCGCGCAGATTGTAAACACCGTGCATGCATGTGATACATGTACTCGGTAATGCTGGCCGTTGTCCGCGTCGACGATTGGCTGCTATTTAAAGCATACTGGGGAATCCGTTCCATTACATTCGTCAGCATGCATCCCTGTTATTAATTTGAAAAACTGCGTTTGGTAGGAATGGGACAGTCATAACGATCAACGGAACCCAATACAATTTCTGGAAAGTATAGAAATCGTTTCTCATCAGCATAACATGACCGAATTGATTAAATTACATCAAAATGACTCGGGCGTGAGTTGGCTCAAGACAACAGCCGGCTCACTCCACAGATTTGCGTGTGTTTCCTCAGGGTATTGTTACGTCGCTTTGCAGAGTGGAAATTCCCTGATATCTCAGGATGCAAGAATAGGTGAAAACAGTCAGTTGAAAAATAATGTTGATAAACTGCCTTGTGGAAATTTCAGCGACATCCATGCATTAGTTTTTGTGTATGAATGAATGGTAGAATAGTTGTCTGCAGACAACTAAAAAAAACAACTTACAGATAGTATACATGATTGGTAAACTGTTACAAATAGTTTTATCCCCGTGTCATTGAAGATATGCATGATTAAAACCAACCTGAGCAAAAACCAGCTCCGTACTTCGTCTTAACTTTTGAGAAAACAGTCAAAAAAGGTTTTGCAGTCATTTCGCCCCAAAACCACTTCGCCCTGAACCACGGCCTGTGTAGCATTTGGGCGATGTAGTGTTTGGACGGAGTGATTTTGGGCGAAATGGCACTCGTGCGAAGTGGTTTGGGGGCGAAATGGTTTTGGAGCGAATTGAATTTTCGTCTCATGAGACGAAAAATAATTGTTTTACTCATTTCTCAAAGACTATAGCACTTTAAACAAAACAATTTCAGGGGACGTTTTCTACGGTCATCATGTTTATATTGTGTAAGTTAGGCGTAAATATGTGAACATTTCTAATTTTCGAGATACCAATCATGTATACTGCCTTAAGTTGGCAATTCTCCCACAAATGTACCATTTCACTTAGCCTTTAGTCAAGGCAGCCGTGGCGAGTTGTTTCGCGCGCAGTCAGTTTTACCAACGCTTGAGGAAAGACTAGCACACACTGGTTAAACAATTTATCTGGAGTTACTCAAGGTTTCTTGTATTTTGTTTTCTTGGTGCGATTAATAACCTTCGCTTTTTTTATGCTACCTATATTTATAATGGACGATTCCAGAGGCTCGCCGCCGCTCATGGTTCGTTACAATTTATGAATAATTCATCACCTCCGTTGCTGTTTAATTATTCAGCACGAAGGTCACAACGACGAGATGGTAAAGGCGTTCCTGGCGAACGTGGCAATATGAATGCTAGTCTTTCCTCAAGCGCTAGCAAAACCGTGCACAAAACAAACCTCGCCACGGACGCCTTGACTAAAGGCTACATTTTACTCGGACAAATTATGTGGTGTTGGTTTATTGCTGTCAACTCGTGAACTCGTGACTTTTAGGCACATATATCTATTAACAACAAGATAGGAAACGGAGGCCGTAAGCGCGTAACCGCGCCTTCTCATTAGCATAGTTTTGGGCACCCTCATTTACATACTCTTGGGCACCATTTGCATAAGTATTTGCATAGTTTTGGGCACTGTTTTCATATTTGCGTGGTTTAAAGGGGCTATGTCATGGTTTGCGCATGCGCCAAATCCTTTCATATTTTGACATACGTGCAGGCTCAGATGAATGTAGTGCAATTTCGTTACACAACGCCATTGGTGCGTGTGCTATACATGTACATCGTGTACTTAGCACGATTTGGCATCGCGCGCGCGCGATTAATGTCTGGCAAAACAAAACCGTACAACGGTGGCGGCCACTGTGTCTTTCCAAGGACAGAAGGTATGCTGTAAAATTGCTGTCAGGACCAAATAAGCATGTCAGTTTGATGGAAAACAAGGTTAGTAAATTGCTGTATACAACCATGTCATTCATGTCATTCGATGCCGTTTCTGTCATGTTTTGTGGAGTTTTTTGATGGGATGAAAAAACTCTCTTTTTAACAACGGCCGCACACACGGTGATGTCGATTTTTGGCGGCTTAAAAATACGGCAAACAGTGCGATTCCAAGTAAAAAGTAATGCATCAGGACATCCCGGACGTTGACAAGTACACCACTGCCAAAATTACTAAAGAATTATAAGGGATGGCAAAGATTGAATATGATATGCAAAACCTGGCGACAAAACTTGAAAAAGTTAGCCACACTTTTTCAAGTTTTGCTGCGCATGCGCAAACCGTGACATAGCCCCTTTAAGCTACATCATTTGCATGATTTTGGGCACTTCTACGTGGGTTTTCGCGCATGCGCACAGATGAAAGCTCCTGCTCGCGTGACTTGCGTCGCGTCCTCAAGTTTGGATACGCGCGATCCGCACACGCGATTTGGGGTGTACGCAAAGCCCCATTCGCGACGTGCGCGCTGTATTGGCACGCGTACGCGTACACCAGAAGGATGAACGAACTTGGTTGCTAAGCTGTATACGTATATTGATATTTCTGTGCAGAATTTAGCGTGACTTTTTGCCATTTTCCTTCGGATTAAGCCGTTTGGTGATGTGTAGGGTATTTCTAAACCCGTCAATGCCAGAGATTAGGACACACGGAACATTGTTTGCACATCGGCTTCCAGCACAAGGTAGACAATTTGAAAACCTTTCTTATAAAGTTTGTGCCATGTTTTGGGAACTTCATATCCCGGACTCCGTCCGCTATGTAGTATGCGGTAAGGAGTCCATACCGTCGCGACGACGGTCGAAATTGTCTTAAATAAACCTTGCATTATATCGCGGCAGATTCTATTCTGTCAAGAGATTGCTTCAATTAGATACAATATTCAAACTACATCACCTTTATAGCTCCATGGTTACAAGTTTAAAGTATTATTTTCAGCATAATAAGCCCGGAATTCGCGCCGCACTGGTCAAAAACAAGTTTTTAAAATAATTTATCCGGGAATGTTAATTTAACGTCATGAGATCAAACATAAATTACATAAATATTTAATATTACGCACGCGCACACGTTCGGAACCGCCCCAAGCCGGTTACGGTGATGTGCCATTCAATAACACAGTCGTTTCCTATCTTGTTGTTTAACAATAGATATCTGTGCTTTTAGGTAACTGCAAATGAAGTATTGGGGCTTTAAAATTATATAATGTTAAGAGTCCTTTTATGGACACCGTACAAAAAGACCGTCCCACAGAACCTCGTTACCGGCAGTTTTTGTGCAAACGGCCATTCGTAGCCTTTATGTTATACAATATAGTCCACAAAAACTACCATTTCGTTGTTTCCAGAGGCGGGTTTTGATTATTCGGTTTGGGTTTTCGTGTCAGCTCGTTTAACTAACAACCACACTCTCCGATTTTCAACGATGGTTAATGATGACAAAAACGGCAAAATTTAGCGGGAGGTGTGCATGGCTAAAACGGGGGCGTACTAATAACGCGTTAGTAATTTGGTGACAAGTGTGTTTTGGTAAACCTGGGCGGACCCAAATAAACTACTAAACACCACTAGCACAGTGCATAACAGAAAAAGACTGGTCTGTGACAGCGTAACGAACACACGACACACAATGTCGTGGAAACGGGTACAAAAAAGTCCATTTTCGCGGTCCACCACGCACAAACGACAATCGTTGCAAAAGTAATAGCGCACCTCCCAGTTTTGTGCGTTTTCCAATACGGGTCACGTCACGCCCCCGATAGGTCACGCGAACAAATCACAATTTACCGACCCGCCTACTTGACACGCGTATTTGGGTCATTCTTTGGCTGATTGTGTGGTACATGTTACAATGGGTCGAGTGTGTCTGTGAAACACTTTGCTACGTTGATGTAAACAACACATACAGGCAAAGTACTCGTAGAGCACGCAGGATAGTCGTGTTTCTCTAACGCGGTCCGCTCGGTTAGAAACATGGACACCAACATGGCCAAAATAGCAAACATTTTCACGGTTCCGCGTCCGCGTGCGAGTGTGAATGCTTCAATCGCAAAAACTGCACATTTTCAACGAGAACGGCTAAAACCGCCGGTGCCTGCTCCACCGCCGGTGGAAACGGCTTTTTGAGTTATTTTGTACGGCTGGCTGTGTGCAGTGTGGCAGTGGTGAATGGGCCGTGTGAATTCACGCGTTTCGCCGTACTCTGGCCCACTTGCCCCACGAGTGTCACCAACGCGTCGTCAATGAGAATTGCCGGCCACATAGTGAGAAGGGCGTACGTAAAAATGGATGGATTTTTACCCCGATACGACGTTCTTTTTGTCTGCGTAACAAAAGAAAAGCAACATTTTTGTTCTCCACTGTTTGGGGAAAAAAAGTCAATGAATTTTAAGCACACAAGCTTTATGCAGCCATGTAAAATGGAGATGTTATGCGAATTTTTTTGGTGTGAACTTAATTACAAAAGAAATGTAAAAATTTTGAACTGACACTTTTGTTGATTTGAAAAACCTGCTGTTACGAACGGCGTTGCACGTGTGATGCGCATGATAGAAACGTGTCTGTGTTCTTCATATACATGTACTATGTTCCGAGAAAACAGTAATAATGCTTTCAAGAAATTTGTGCGAAGCCAACGTCCTATTTATAGGCTGGTTACGTGGTTATATTCCCTGCAGAGTGTGACAGACGTCAACTTCCGCCCTGTTTGGTCTCGTTCACGCTATTTGTATGGCAACGGGTATGTCCATTCGTTTTACACAGAAACCACAAGGGGAACATTCTCCGTGCATGTTTGCGTTACAACGATCACAAAATAACAGCCAGTACAGTGTATTGCTATGAGAGATGGTATTAAGCCATCGAGTTGTATAAGCCGTAAGGCTAGAGTGCGCAGTCGCCATGCCTCGTGTACAAAGCCGTTTACCGTGCGTGGTGCTCCAGACGCCATGTTATGCCGTGGCAACTACTCGCGAAAGGTACCCGGATTGCCATGTGTTTGTGTGTACGCGTGGCGATTTTTCTTGGTATTTTAAAACATATTTTGGTCTGTAATCCTCATTCCAAAATATGAAATACTGGTACATGTAGTACTACTTTATAGCATGCATTTATTTGTCATTCTTACTTGGATTTTCTTTTCTTTTGGATAATGAATTGAAATAAATGCCATGTCCACAGTCAAGTTAAACCGCTAGAATCCCCCCGTCCACATTTTTTTAGTTTTTCTGTTTATCATGGAGGTGTGTCTACAACACCATCACAACTTGTTTTTCACAAGAAATCGACAGGCTTTTGCTTAAAACGTAAAGCAGTTCCGACCCTCTTCACCCAAAATTCTGAAATGCTCGAGGTCACTTGGTGTGTTTATCAACAGAGTTTTGACGTCATCCTGAGAAATATACAAAACGGCCTGTGCAGTATTGAATGGAAAATTACACGAAGTGAATGTTTATCATGCCTGTGTTGTCCTTGTAATTCGAAATACAAACGTGAAAAACACTTCATGTAATAATCTACTATTACCTGTTTTGTGAAAAAACGGTGAAATTGTGGCTCACAATGAAGCTCTTTTGAAGTAAATACTGGTGCATTGCGACGGGTGGTTTTGTCACGGAACGAACGGCATTCGCAGCGGTCTGTGTACAGCATGGAACAGTTCCCTGCAGTGCGGGCCGCAGTTTCACATCGGCCGGTACAAGTTAGAATGAGCGACTCATTTTTCTCTCTCTTGGTAATAGACAAGAAAATCTTTCTGCTCTCTTTTTTTTATAGTGTCTGGTAAAACATACAACCACGCAGCTACTGGGCATATCTCTGGCTTTTTGGACCAACAAAATTCTTCAAAAAACACCATCTAACAGAGACGGTTTTCCAAGTTTTTTGCGTGTAAACGTATGAAGCTAACAATCGTGTTGACTTATCTTTCTCAGGATTGCGTCACGGGGTCACGCGCATATCATGAATACCTAATGAGCGTTTCAGAAATCGCAAAAATCTCATTTTCGAAAAGCGCACTTTTGCTTGTAATTTATCCACTTAAAACCGACAATTAAAAAATAATAAAAATCCACGTCGGCAAGAGGGATGTTTGGACTATCGAAAAAAGCCTAAATGCTGGATTTTCGTCAAGGGGGATTCTTCCTCTTTAAATATCTTGTTTTGTACGCTGTACACGGTAACCGAGTTTTGTATCGCGATGGTGTTGTGGTTTTGTCATAACATGCAAATGCTATATTACGGCAGCTGTATAAATGAATTTCCAAGTGCTATTTTCACAGCAAGAAAACTTTATTTTTCCATTCAAAATCTAACACATCCAGCCACGATTATCAAATAAAACAAATTTTCTTTTTATGAATGTCAATAGGCCTGGTATAGTGGTCACCCAAGGGAACGACCAAATGTGGCCAAAATAAACAAGTGGCCTTTATATGCCGGTGCAGTGGGCACATGCATGGATATACAAACATCCTAAAACATATGAAATAGTCCCTCGTTAAAAAGTTGAAATTTGTTAAGTTTTTAATAACAATTTAAATCTCCTCATAAAATTGTCCACAGTAGGTTGATTCATTAAGGCAATTTACTGTATGTGGCCAGATTATCCAGGTTCAACTGCCACTGATTGTACACACACAAATACTGGTGCCCTGGCCGCGTTAGACAGGGGCCCTAATAGAATAATTGGGTCTATAGGGAAAACCTGAGAGAGTATACCAACTTTGCCTTCTAGCTCAGCTGGTAGAGCATCTGCCTTGTGAAAAAAACAGTACCCAATAGCAGTACAAACATCGAGCGAGGTAGGACAAAAATATGATATTGGTCAGTGCTGACAACGACCGATCGTCGATCATGGACATCATCACATAATTGCGGAAGGAACAAACTGCAAACGGCAGTGTTCAGTTCTTTTTGAGTTTCGTTTTAACTAATATATCTGTTAAATTGGTGGTTTAGATAATAAAATTCCTCACTTGTGAAACGAAATGCAATTTCTTTGACAACTACACGCAGCTGTATGCCGTAAAGTGCACTGTACAGAGTGCGCGAACGCCAGCTCTTGCCACGGCAAAACATGGCTGCCGCTCTACGTACGTACATGCGAGGCCGGCAAAACATCCGAGTGCGCCCTCTAGCCTTACGGCTTATACAACTCTATGTATTAAGCAAACCAGTGAACGTCATTAAATATTTTCTTCTAAAAGAATAATAACAATACACTGTACCATGAAAACGTGAGCGTAAACCAATGACCCCGATGTGACGTCACAACTCTGCCCGGACATCAACAACGCAGTCACATAATACCACGGTCATTGGCCCAGTTTCGTTCACATGAGGGCGCTCTTGTTTTTAAAAGATGCGAGCGCACACGCATTTATAAATCTTTAATCATCGTTTTCCTAAAAAGAAAATACTATCTCGGGCGAAATCATTGCATTAGGCAGTTGACACATCTCTACCTTACATTTGAGTAAGGTTTCCTCTGGTTAAAAAAAAAGGTTGATTACAATGCAAATCTTGTTATACACGCTATATTCCGGTTTTTTTTAAGGAATCGATTCCCATTATCTTGGAAGTTCCAAAAATACCTGGCGATTCTGAATTCAATGTTAATGGTTGCAAAAATTACGAAATTCCAGGAATTGAGTATACTGTTTTGTTTGCATGTTTGCGTGGTTTTTTTATTTTTGAAAATGGAATCGTAATTAATAAAAAAAGAATCAAAATCGATTAAAATAAATGTTGGAGTCGTTGAAGCCTATACTCACCGAATGCCGTTCATACCATGTGTAGGCGGCGGCTTCACATCCTTGATCATGTTGAACGCGTAGTACGTGTCGAATGGTTTGAACATCGTGTAGAAAAACATTACATCCTGCAATAAAATCATGCGAATATCAATATCAGATGAACGTAAAACGCGAACATGAACGTGAAATTCTTTGATCACTTCGTCATTATTCTGAAGAGATCTTAGAACAAATGAAAACTAAAAACCTGTATCTGTGAATTTTGGGGCGAGATACCCTTTTTTTGCTGTGTCCAAGTTTCCAGTCTGCAGGGGTTCTATACATTTTCATAATATGACCGGTGCTGAAAATATATATTTCGCTCAAAGTATGTAAGCATATACTTTATGTTTGGAAGATGTATAAAATGATGCCCAAAAGTATTTTTAATAAGATTATTCACACATTCAAGTATTCCTTCAAAAGATGTCATTTGATAGAAAGTCTCTGGATAAGAGGTATATACATGTATATGCTTTGGAGTTTCGGGGACCAAATTATTGTCTCAAAAAGTCACGGCTGTAGTCTCACTTCATTCGCAACATTTACCTGACAGACAACGTCTGTCTGACTGCAACTTGTTCACGTAGTGCGCGTTACTGGCGGCTCAAAACACACAATACCTTCAGTAATACGATGCAAGCCTCAACAGTAAATTCATTTCTGGTGGATTGTAATTGCAACTCGAATGACGTACTGACAAATTTCGAATTAGCACCGACAGCTTCGTTTCAGAATGGAGGAAGGAAAACAATGGTTTCAGATACTGACCCATTGTATTACGTCACGCGTCTTTTCATTACTAAAGAAAGAACCGAGAGCCTCGTTTTCGATGACATGAAGTTATACGTCTTGTTTCTTGTTATAAACATTTATAGTTAAATTTCTACAAATACAAATATTTAAAACGCAAGCAAGCATGCAGTGTTAATGACATACCTTGTCCACAACGTCCGGAATGTGTTCCGACTCCGGGAAAAATGAATAAAAACTCGTTTTCTGCCCCACGTCCTTTGCGTAGCGACCCACTGAAATGGCGCGGTTTAATCTGCCAATCGAAAGCATCACAAAACATGCTGTCATTTATTTAGCTATAATGATCAACTTTGGCCATAGACGAGGTTATTATTGGTTGAAACCAACGATTCTATACATTGCTAATAGACCTAATTAATTAATTAATTATTGCATTTATATAGCGCACATTTCATATGCACATGTTTACGTGTGCTACGGGTTTAAAGAAGCCATGGAGCTCCATGAAGCCAAGTATCTGAATATCTTTCACCGTCACCATAGAAATGGTGACGTCGCGGTTTGTTTACAATTATGTTTGTTTATCAACAGCTATGAAATTGAACCCCAGTCCTTTAAAAACTCCTCTATGACGCTAGCATAGGTGACTTATTACTGCTCCCTGCAGATGGGACAATCATTCAAAGCCACCATTGCTGGCTGCGCTGGCGCTGCTTCACACTCTCAACATAAACTAGTCAAACTAATGTAAATTTGTCATATGAGGCATCATTTTGACTAACCTTTGTCAAAGTTAGTCAAAATGATGCCTCATGTGACTAATTTACGTTATTTCGACTAGTTTATGTTGAGAGTGCAGGGATCTGCGATGCGTGTCAGAGCAACGTGAGCCCGCTTGCTGCTTTTGATTGCTTCTTTCAACTGATGCGTAATACTCCCATTAATGGTTCCGCCCTGGGGCTGCAGAGGCAAAATACAAAGAAAGGGCTACTACATCAACCCGATTCTGGTTATGGTGACCAAAACACGATTATGGTAATAGCGAACTGACCTGAATACGTAATCGTGACTGTCGATTTCCACTCCGGCTCCCGACCCGTTCAATAAACCACCGCACCCAACCACAGCGCATCTGATGCACGTCTGCCCCGACCCCTGCAGGGGAAGCTGGGGGTTGATGAAATCAGGATGACCTACGAGATCAGCAAAGACTGGTGACCAAAAACAGGAGAAATAGTGGGAGAAGAAACAATTTTCTTTAAATGTCAGTTCTTGATCAGAACAGAAGTTTGCTGGATACAGCGAACTTGTAGATAGATCAATCACTTTGAAATCGTTTTCAAGACTGTTCAAGATCTGTTAAAAACTGTTCAGTTTCAGTGATTTCTTCGAGTCTCCAAGTGGACCTGTTTTGAACACAGTAACTCCCTCTGGAACCACGTACGTCTCCCAAATAACCCGAGAAGATTGGATGTTCACGGAGCACTTCAGGCAGAGCGGTGCACCCTGCCCTTATACAGATAGAGGCTGGTGCACACAGCCTTGCCACAAAAGACGTCCATACACACACGTTACTTATCGATACAATAAGCTACATATATCAGCATCTTCGGTCTTTCGGCAGAGTATGGTTTGTGTTACATTCTTTTGTTTAACGTACATTCTTTGCAATTTAAGCATCCACAGCCAATCTAAATGAGGTCAACTATTGACTACGCTATAATGCACCTATCAATTGTTTCTCCCACCCCTCCCCACCCCCGCGCTGCCCCACCCCTTAGGTGGGGGTTTGGTCACGTTTTTCATGGCCCAGGGTGGTGCATTTGACCCCTTTTCTGTGCATTTGTATACAAGACGCGTTTTGTTTTGCACTCGAGGGTGCGGATTTTTGTCACCTAAATTTTGCCCCAGGGGTGGGGATTTTGTCACGCAAAAAATTACAATCCCCAACTCTTAGGTGGGGTAGCCCGGGGGGGGGGGGGGGGGGGGGGGGGGGGGGGAACAATTAATAGGTGGGTCTTTCCACAGTAATGGGGTACATTTCTGTGACATATACAAGATCTTAGGTCCAAGTTCAGTTCAAATGTCTTAATTTTTTCTTTAAATTATCCAGCTAAACTGAGGAAATAACTTTTGCACGAAGGAGTAGGAAAAATAGTCCTACAACATACATTTCTGAAAACCCCGTGCACAATTTTCCCATTACGTATGTAACAAAGACAGAAGAAAAGTCACAAAATGGTCTGTCCACGTTACATACGTAATAGGAACATTTGTACACGAGCTTTTCAAAAATGAATGTTGTAAGGTAAGCAATTTCTTACCTTTTTGGGCAAAAGTTATCTCCTGAGAACAGTACAAGGAAATTTCTTTCATTTTGGGATTAACTAAAGACATCTGAAAGGAATTATTGACTTATTTTTCAAATGTACCCCATTACTGTGGAAAGACCCAGGTGCATAACTCAACGGCGTACCGTTCACTCTAAAATGGGTTTTCGTACTTTAGTAGGTTTGATTAAATGATGTTATCACTTGTTTCGTATACTTACACGTTCGGTTTAGCCCTCGGATTCCGAACGGAAGTACGTACTGTTGCAATCCGGCAAACTTTGCGATGTCGGTCTTATCGAGAAACACTTTGATGCCCTGTCGGAATCGTTCGCGGAACCACTTTGAGTACTTAGTCACCGATACTATCGTCTTGGGGCATGCCTGTATTTAAATCGAGGGGGGAAAAGTAAACTGAAAAATACAATACAACTTTCACACGGTAAATAATAATTAATTATACACTGCAGCAGCTAGTAGTTATTTAAAGCGAAACCTAAATATACCAACATTTCTTGTTTTTATCGTTGAGCGAAGGAAAAACGAATGTGAAATTGTAAAAAGAACATGCATGGGAAATTAGCGTTAACACGCAATGTGAAATTGGTCGTTTTAGCCGCATTTTTGATTGATTTCGCTTGTTTGTATTCCCAAAACAGCTGTTGGCGTTTAAAAAAAATATATATACTTACCGAAGCTTTAAATGAAGGATCCATCACGAATGGTAGTACTTCCAAATTTTTCTTATTTCTCAGTTCTTCTTCTCCTTTCTTGTCTGCATTCGCTTTTTCGGCAAGTTCTTTAGAATTGCCGTCAACATTCTTTTCCACAATAGGATGCAGTAGACCAATTTGACCTTTGACTTTCGGTTCTTGGGCAGTGGGTTTCAGGAAGACCGTTTTGTATGTTACTAAGGTGGCGACCACAAGTAAGACATACACAGCTATTGATGTGATGGCGCGGAATATGAGTCGACGACTAGCCATTTTGGTTTATTGGTCGAACTGTTTCTTATATTGCAAGTATACTCAAAACCGTGCAATCAGACTGCAGCTTAAAAAATCGCTTCCCGCGGGGAGATATCACTCCACATTGATCAAAAATGGTGGTTGTGGTGTCTGGACTGCGGTGTTAACTCAAGAACATGACAACCATGGCTATTATAAATGTATTTTGTAGCCGTAGGCAATCATTAAACTTCTAACATCCAACGCTGATACTTGTGAAAGACTCCAAGTAGTGAATCCTTTTCTATGGTCACTTGGTTATTTCCCCCACCAATGGAATTAACATGCAGATCTAAACACTCACGCTGATGATATTTCATCTCTCCAATCCATGTTTTGGTCATAAATCCAATGGTTATTTGTTTGTCAAAACAGTTCCGCGTGTTTTAAATTGCATCTCTCGGCCTCTGTGTAGGCCTACGTACTTCCAACACTATTATACTTCAGCAGGCTGACACGGTGTTAGGCAGAACCAGGAAACTGTGGTTTTTTGTATTTCCTGCGCCAATTCCTACCTAAACATAAAAAGTCAATGAAAGATATCCACAATTTATCGTCTGGGTCACAAGGTGCAAACGTGGCGCATTTGGCTTAGGCTATATCCAGTTCCATTTTCGACACA
Organism: Henricia sp. BOLD:AAB3569; assembly: GCA_037783545.1. Lineage (NCBI taxonomy): Eukaryota > Metazoa > Echinodermata > Asteroidea > Spinulosida > Echinasteridae > Henricia > Henricia sp. BOLD:AAB3569. The sequence continues at coordinate 4,661 of JBBELK010000415.1, read as the reverse complement.
CTCGTCTATAACCGCGGCGAGTGGAACAATACGAACATCTGTTTAAATTATATACCGGTTGTCCAGAAAGTTCTGAGAGAAATCGATAATGGCCTTATTATTTGGAGTTGACACAGGTGTTAAGCGCACGGCTCGGTTCGTTCAGTGGCTTTAGAGAATGAGAAGACTTATAGAATTTCATGTCGGACTCCCAGTTTAGCATGTGTTGCTGGCAAATGTATACGACCGGGACGGTCTGCATAAAGGACTCACACGTGACCCGCATCAAATTACAGTGTAATTTGCGATGAAATCATTAAATGGGAAAATGCTTTATTTGGGGGGCGGGGGGGGGGGGGGGGGGGGGGGGGGGGGGGGGTGGGGGGGGAGGAGGGGATCCATACACGTTCGATCGCCAGTTGAGACTCCATGCATGTATAATTTTTCTCACTGCTAAAATCATATTTCCTCGCCAAATTTATACTTTCTGGGGCAGGAAGATTTATTGGCGAATAGTATAAGCTTCTTTTTGCCATTTCTATTTGCAGGTGTGCAACGTTTTAAATGTGTGGAAACCAGTTGGGAAATACCATCGAATTTGTTGATTTTATTTTATTCTGCAAAATTATAAAACCATTAAGTGCACCTTGCTTTGGTGGCTTCATATGCTTATAAGCTGGTCAAATTATTTTTGATTATAAAAAAAGTATTCACTTGTTTGTGCGGCCAGTGTACTTGTATACATTTATCTCCTGTGTTTAGAATTAGCGAACTGGACTACGACAACCTTTCAAATTGGTTTCCCGATAACTTTTCCAACATCCATGAACAAAACACTTTGAAAATGACAAAATTGTGAGCCCAAAGGGAAGAAATACCATACCAGTTATAAGTTCCTTTTCAAAGGAAAACGTGAATTTTTCTCACTGCTAAATTCATGTTTCCTCACCATATTTACACTTTCTGGTGTGTTATGTCACATTATGAAGAATTAGTGGCGAGGGTGTATGGTATACCGCCCCGAGTCAAGTCAAGTCAAACTGCCCTCGAGTCCCAAGTCAAGTCAATTTAAACTAGTACCTTCGAGTCCCAAGTCAAATGGTCTCCGGGTCCCAGGTCACGTCAAGTCAAGTCATAGAATATTGCATATGTGTAGGATTTTGTTGTTCTGGCAAACAATACTCCATGTTAAAAGAAATAAGCTTTAGTTTTGAAAAACAATTCGGTTTTCCAAATGACAAAAAATGCATAAAAGTTCAATTTCATTTTGGCAGACCCATGAAGTAAAAAATGTACAAGTCCGAGTCAAGTCAAGTCATTTAAGGTTCGAGTTTCAAGTCAAGTCAGTGAAAATCGGGACTCGAGTCTGAATCTCGAGTGCATGACACGTACACAACCGTAAACATATGGCACATGCACAGAATACAGAAATTTATATCTCACCTATAAATGAACTAATTTTGGCTTGATGTCAGGTGTTGCTCACCCCGCAGGCTCAACTCTCTGAATAGCCTATAATCCACGGTGCACCATATGCATCACCATGTATAGGCTTAATTAGAGCATGAAGTTTAGGTGATTTTACCAGTCTTGAATAGAACCTGGACAGGATTTTTTTATGCGACTATTAAACAGCATATCGTATACACGTCAGCCTTTCCTGAAATTCATGCAGCCAGCACCACCAGTTGCATTTAATATCTATACGTGTACGTTGTACAGTTATTTCATAATGCAAAAACGGATCAGTCACGCGTGACCGCCAGCCTGCCTTTATTGCGTTTTCCTGCCGTGCCTCGTTATTGTGAGTTTGTTCGACCTCCAAAAGCCTGTATACGTCGTTTCAAGGTTGTCGCCAATTCAATTAAATCTAATTTAATACATTATGAATAAGGGCCAAATCTCAACCCAAGAATATAAGCATGAAGGTAATAATTAAAATGAATTAATACATTTTACCTATTTGGGTATTAATTTAATACCTCAACAACGCCTCAACGTAAATCTGCAACTTACAAATTATGAATAGTTCCACCCCCGCGCGTTTGTCATGCCCCAGGGTGGAGATTTTGACACAGAAATGTTTTCCCCCGTGCATCTGGGAGCAAAACGCGCATGTTATTAGGCCCTACTAATATTAATTTGTTAGAAATAAGTATTCCGTTATTACAAATTATCAACAAACTTCAGTGCCGCTATTGGTCTTTCGTAATCGTATATAGCTACATTAGTTCTACAAAATTCACGTGGAGGATCGACTTTTGATTAATAACAAATGTTGTGTATATTGCGCCCAATACTTGTTTTCTTAAATTGGAGCACTTTCCTTTTATTGTAGTTTTGGTTTACTTTATTGCCGCATCACGAAATTAGGACCGTGTAATCCGCAGACACAAAATAGCTCAGGCCCCTGTGATTTACTAAATGCTGGATTATTTGGTTATACCAATGTGGTAGTTCATTCCAAGTATTCGCCTTGTCATAGTCATTATGTTCCTATAACTTATTTGAGCTCGATACTTTGTGAAAGTATATATATTCAAAGCGCACGAATACCATAGTGTATCGGGTGAAGCGGTTTTTGATAAACATCCTTTTTCTGTTGGACGTCGATCCAAGCCAGACGCGTCGTGCAAGTTGGCGTGCATTTTTTGTTAATTCTGCTCAAGCTGGGGTAGGAATAAAATTCCTTACTTTGGTAAATATTATCTGTATTAATTAAAGATCATTTGGAGAGATTTTTGACAAGGAAATTGTAAGAAGACTTTGGATATGTATTGTATGTAATGTCAGTGTAAATGAGCCAACCTACCGCCTAAAAAATGCAACCTTTCTGTTTGGAATCATTGCAGGGTTCTTTCTTTTTACCTGCTTTTAATATGGAGATCGATGTAAAACTGAGTAAAACTGCTGCAGCGTAAACAAAAAATTGTGACTTTTTACAATTATAAAACTTCCGTGAACTCGGCTCTTTGCAAGCCCCATGTCTGTACGTGCTTGAAGTTTGCGAATTTGTTTTAAAAAAACATTAATGTTTGCGCAAATTTAAATGAGTTTAATATTGAACTTTCATGCGTATAAGTTTGCGTAAGTTTGTGCAGGGAATAAAGGGGAAGATTGCAAGGATTAAAAATTCGGCAGGGTTAATAAAATTTAGGCGATGGCTGAAAATTCGGCAATATATAGAATACAACGTGTACGTATTATGCATACACGACGCGACGCGTGAAACACATTTTCTGCACTGTCGAATGCTGCCATTCACCAATAGCAGCTTTCGCTAGACACCTAGCACGTGACGTGGTTGGGCAAATGTTTTTAATCAACTTACCTTTGCGGTGGGTAATGAATTATAACCAAGGTTGGTTAAAATACAGCCATCTGATCTTATATTTTACGCAACCTGCAGTTTACCCAACTTGAAAGCAGAATATTAATTAACCAACCACTGGTTAAAGAAAATTCTACCCAACTCATAGAATTTAATCAACATTGGGAGATTCTTTTTAACCAAGAGATTTTATCCAGTGATATTTTAACCAACGTTCTGAGAGTGTGTGCCCTGCTTAAACAACTGTTAAAATATTCACAAGTTGTTTATTAGCAGGGCACATGAACAACCCCGGTTGTTTAAAACTTTTAAACAACCGTTTTTACAGTAGACGATTTCAATAAATCGACGATATTTTACGTGTATATGTATTTTACATGTTCGCTTATCCAATCAAAATATACTTGCAAGCGCCATGACTATACCAGCAATGGTTACAGCCTCTTTGTTATAGCCAAATTATGGCGATTCTGTGCAAAAAAGCACTACGACCAAGTTTGATCCACCTATGTAAGCGAAATTGTGTGTCATAATGTCCGTTGAAGCTGAAGGTGGACTTTGAGATAAATATCGCAAATATTTGACGAGATTTACGGGATTTTTCGAAATAATCTATTTTGCAGTGACTCCTTAAAAGAGTCAAATGACTTTGGGACAGGAGTCAAACTACTCTGTCTTGGGAGTAGCCTGGAATAGACTCCGGAAAGAGAGCAACCATGATAAATTAAAGGCACAGGCTCGTCGGCAATGCGCGCGCGCCAAATTCGTGCCACGAAATACGCAGCTCTATGCCTTTGCTATGGAGCTGCGTATTTCATGGTACGAATTTGGCGCGCGCGCATTGCTGACGAGCCTGTGCCTTTAACATACAGAAACGTGCATTTTTTAAATCGGTCCCACTCCGCTGCTCGTTCAATCACAGCGCATCTGGAAAGGCGACAATCCCGGATCTCTTTGATTAACAAGAATAAATCGATAATTATTGTCAACAAATTACTGCTGCACTTTATTGAAATTTACAGCTCCGTGGCGTATACGCATATTGCAGTCTGTTTACGGCCGACACACCGTTAATGAATTATCCCATTTACGCATTTATGCTAACATCCATAATTGGCCTTTTGCATGTTTCACATAGCATGGATAGCCTCTGGTGTACTGACGTACTCCCTTTCACCTGCACATTTAGTATCCACTTGACCATACTAAATCTCTGTTGCTATGTGGTGTACGCGGCAGGTGTGAAGTACATAATCAATACCGTGCTCACCCAGTGGCAGATCCAGCCTCATTAAAATACAGTAATACAATGGATTTCAGGGGGTCCGACCCCCTAAATTCCATTGTATTC